>OX421976.1:64408464-65148464 GCA_949128135.1 Parasteatoda lunata | reverse complement strand
TATATATATGTATATATATGCATTAAATGACATAACATATACATATACAGTACATATGTACATAAATATTACAAAATGATGATAAAAATATTTAAAGTTTTCAAAAGTGGTTTTAATAAATAATATAAGTAACAATTGCGACACGAAAAAAAATAATTTTATGTGCTTCAGATAAAAAAGTTTCCTCGAAATGCGATCAACTAACATAGTTTTGATATATTGTGATATCTAGTTTTGATATATTGTGAAAATAGTGCCATACATAGTTGACGCGCCATATGATAAGCTTACTATCATGTTTTCTTTTATACCCATTCTTTGATTTATTCACAGTTTTTAATCTGAAATATAATTTGGCAATTTGATATGTAGCGTGTTAGCAATAATTTTGATTAGTATTTTCTTTTTCAAATAGAAACAGTAGTTACTCATTACCTGTTACATTATTGTTTCTGAGCAATGAAGATAATTTGAAACAAAATATTATGTCTTAACTGTTAGGACAGTAGAATCAGATCTCAAGATCTGTATTTGCAGCCTAAAGTTTAATTTATATTCAATCACATGAATAAATGACAAATTTAACGATAAAAAACACGTGATTTGACGTATAAGGAAGTTTGTCACAAACCTTTGATAACTGTCATTTTCTGAACATGAAAATTCTACTAGAAAAATAAGTTTTTTTTGCAATCAAAAATTTAATTCTTTCCAGAATTGGAGAAAGTAAAATTTTAGTTTCAGATATGAAAATTTAAATTTTATTTAAAAATTATCCTAAATTTTTATATTATGTGACGTGTTTAATGCATTTTTGTGAATTTTCAAGAAGCAGCTTTTGGCTAGCTTTGGTCAAAAGAAGATATTATTTTGCCTCCCAGTCAACTCCAGCAGATATCGTTGAATATATCATTGAACAATGAGAGTTTCAGCAACATTTATTAAACGAAAGTATTTTTTCTAAAAACAATTTATATGGCGTTTCTGGAAAATTATGCTATCTTTGATTCTTCAAATCTTTGAAACTTAGCGAATTAGAAATCAATACACAAATAAGCATTTACATCTTTTTCCCGTTGCCGTTCAGACGCTTTCAGAATATTTAAAAATGCTTATTTACATACTATTCATGACTCATATTTATATATATTATTATATTACATTTATAAATATTTTTATATTATTTGCTGGCTACCCGTTCTTTATACGAGTGGGGGGGGGAAGTAAATAATCAATAAATGATATTGAACACTGCGAAATCCTGCAAAATACTGAAAAATATATACCATCACAAGTAATTAAGTTAAAACAATTTATTTTAAATTTTTAATTTGCTACATTTCCGGGTGGCCTTACGGTATTAGTTAAGCGAAATATCTTTTTAGAATATCTTTTTAGAATCCTATCAAAATGAAGATTAACTATATCATTCGACATAATACCACTGATCAAGTTCACCTCCTAATAGTCAAAAATTACCTTAATCAGAATTTTTATCCGGCACTTATCTGTTTTTGTATACCGTAAAAACCTATTTCTTCACCTATAGTAGGTACCTTCGTAACAATATCTGCATATTTAGAACCTATTATAAACACTTAAAAGTCTAATTAACATAATAGCTGTAGTGCATATTACTAAAATTAATAAAGTTAGACACAATAAAAAATAAAAATATTGACCGCATGCAATGGCCTGTGTACTCCTCGGATCTAAATCCTATAGAAATCTTAAATCATATAGAGTAAGCCTAGATTGCTCTTGGCTGACTTATTTCACAAAGAACACACCCTATTCAAACCGTGAAAGAGCTATAAACCGCCTTGAGATAGCAGTGGAAAAATGGACTCTTCCATAGTTAAGTGGACAACAAAAACAACGGATGCAACATTCACAGATGCAATCACAGATTTTACTAAAGTACTAATTTCTGTTTCATTCAGGCAATGAAACTAGTTTTTCATGGCTCTTTTGAAATCGTTCAATAAGCATTGTTTTTATTTATAATTTCATTAGTTTACGATTTGTCAGTATCTGGACTATTTTGCATAATAATATATTCACATTGTCTCTATTAAATGCGAACTTAGTTTCATTTCATCAATCAACATCCATGATTAATTATTCCGCAAAATGTAACTGCTCCTTAGCAATTTCCAAGCAGTGTAGATTTAAATATAATATATAAATCAGATTTAACCATTTTATATAAATCATATTTGTGTAAGGCTTTTATTGTGTTATCACCATTGTAATATTTTTGTTGAATAAATTCTATTGTATATATTTGTATAGCGTTAAAATGCATATTTGGTAATGTTTAAATATAAATTAGTTTCTTCCCTTATTTTAACACCACTTAGAAAAAGATTACCTGTCGTACATTAAATATAAACATATGCACTAAACCGTACTTTTAAGAATAAAATAAATACCAAAACAGTTTTGTTTTCGAACAAAAAATTATTAAAACTATTAAACTTATGCGACTCTCATAACTGGAAAAATAAACATTAAATATATAAGATTAATTTTAACGATAGAAAATGTTATAGAAATTTCTATGAAGATGTCAAGCCATAACAAGAGATTCATGATATTTTTGGAATGAAATACTTTTATTTTAAAAAAATCTCAGGACATACAATATTTATAATGTAAAATTTGATTGCAAAACTTTTAAATTAAATGCGATTTCTTAAAAATAGTTCAAGATAATCTTAAAGTTGTAGAAAAAATATCTGTTTTTTCTGCAAAATATAATGAAAGTAGGAAAATTAAACAAACCTTTTTCAAATATTTTAAGAGAAAATTTTAAATTTTAACCAAATTGGATTATTTTGTACCATTAGAGTGTTTTATTGTCAAGAACCAGGGTTCTATACCCAGTGGTGGCTTGAAACTTACCGAACTACTGATTGAAGGATATCTGATGATTTAGGAATAGTAAAGGCAACCAGCACGAATTACAACCATCGTAAAGTTGCTCTCGAAATTGTGGAGCTTAAGTTCCCCTGATTAATAAACGGCTCTTTGGAATATTTTACAATTATGGAGTTTGTTGTTATTTTGTAAGCTATAAGAAAGTGTAGAAATACTAAAATAATGATGACAGAAAATACACGATGTCTACAAATTAATAATTATAGATAATTTCACGAAAAATTATAAAATTCATTATTTTAACAAAACCATATACTCAAATATAAATTTTCTTTATAACAAAAATATATGTGCTTGTTTCAATAAAAAGTTTAAAGTCATTTACTTAAAGTTTAGCTGTTGAATTTCAGTGTCTGTTTAAATATTGTATTTGATTCAATGGCGAAATTGGATTTTCTTTCAGCCTCAAACTTCATTCTTTAAATTTATCAAAGATTTTTTAACAGCTTTTCTTTTTCTTTTTTTTGTAAAAAAAATAACCAAGTTCTTTATTTCATTCCTTATCTGGGTCTTCTGTGTGTTAAACAACTGAAAAAAAAATATTCCGTTGAAATCAAGAATCCGGATTTGGTTTGGTTTCTTTTGCCTTGAGCATAGGGAATTGAAAGCACAAAACCAGATTGAAAAATCAATACTAATGTGAAGATAGAAAGCTTTTCTTCCTTATGCAATGTATGCAACAATTCCTTCCACAGCTTTGGCGATGGAAGCATTTTATGTAGAATACGGAAAACGTTTGCCCTGACATTCATTCTCCATTTTATGAGGTTTTATGAGCTTTAACTGGCGATGAAAAAGTGCTTTACTCGCCAAAAAAAGTGGTTTTACCATCTCGTTGGAATAGAACAAATCCTTTTCTCATACAATGCATTGCGTTTTAGCATATTTTAGAACATAGTTTTATGGTTTAAAGAAAACAAAGACTGCTTTTTTTCATATTTTATGATTCGTCACACATAATGAAGCGAGTTTTATTGAAGTGTAGTAGCTATAAATGTAATCGGTACATTATATTATTATGCGTACAAAGTGACTGGTTAGAGTTCTAATTTTTCAAACAATTATTTTAATAATTTACACATGAATTCTTTTTTTCATAGAATGAATTTGAATGTCTCGTTAGGAAAAATTTTCTTTATAATATACCATGCGTAAATAAAGATTCTAAATTGTTTCTAAGCATATTATAAAGTTCTTTGAAATGTGATTTAGATAAGTCAAATATACAAGATAAAAGGAAATAAATTAGAAAGTTTTAACTATTTATATTTTCGAAATTCTACACATTACAATTACTGTTTGAACGAAAATATACAGAGTTTTTTCGATTACAAATGTTTAATGTGTGACATTTCTTTTACACAATGAAACTTTTATAAGTAATTATGCTTACTCCACACATTTTTTAATTTCCTTGTGCATTTTTACGTGCTTGCAGTGTTTACAACATCAGTGTTTCATAAACTTTTTCTTGGCCTTACAGATAATAATTTATTTACCTAATTTACCCTTACAGATAATAATTTATTTTTATACCACATGACTCCCAAACTTCCCGGATCTTAGGATATGAGATTACCAGAGCTTAATACCAGAGCTTAAAGTATACATTTGTGCAGTATTAGGAACCCATTGAACAGAAAATGTGAAGAGCGAACTTGATTATACATATTAGGTGTTTGCGCGTAACAATATTTGAAATGGAAGAAAAATATATATTTTGCTTAATTTCATACATCACTTATAATAATATGCGTAATGGTTTAAAAACGATAAACGTTTAAAATCCGATCCTTCTCTTGTGTTAATAGTGTATTAAATAAATAATGCCTCAGACAAATATATTATTCTGTTCTCAGTAAAATTTAATTTCTTTGAATCAAATTAAACATCTATGACATAAAGATAAGTTGAAAATACTTAATGAGAAAACCATACCTGAATAGAAGTATAATTATTGTTGATACATATTATATAGTTCAAGAAGTGCTTGTTAGATTAAAATATGAATAATTAAAACCATAACATTGAAAGTGAATTATTTAAATTAGCTGGGGATAAAACTAAACACCACGTAAGAAATTTCATAAAAATAACATAAGATTTATAATTTATGCATTCATGAATACAAAGTTGGTTATAAAAATGCAATACAGAACGTTTAATAAAACTGTACTACAGAGTTCAATGAATTTTAATTCTAAAAAATATAAATCAAGTATATTATTTATTTTCACCATGCAAGAAAAATTGGAGCATTATTTATTAAATACAGCACATTATTATGATTAAAATTGTGTTAGTTTTAATGTTGTGGTTCACGCCATAAAAATTCTCTAATATTCTTATTTTTATAGTTTATTCTCTCTATTTTACAGTTTATTGTATTTTAATGCTCATAAATTATTATATAAATAAGTATATATATATATATTTCAAAAAAAAAATTTTTTGTAATGAATTGTCGTAATAAATCTTTAAAATATTTCTCAATAATTTAAGTGTTTTTAAAACTCAGTTTGAAAAAAGCTTTGTGATATGCATTAAAAAAAAATAAAGAATAAAGTATGCTTTAATTTAAAATTTATTGAATTAAATTATCCGCCATACAATTTTTAAAACAATTATTTCATTGAAATTCAAGTAAAAATATCTTCCTTTATAATCAAAATGGATGTTCATACCTCATTAGGTCAGTGTACCTATATCTAACATAATTAGAGATTTAAGGCGAGCCGTTTCAAAATTGTCTCAAAGATACGTTACCATATTTAAGGACACTTCAATCAAATTTTTTTTCTTCACGCAAAACCGTTTTGACTCTATCGAGTTACGTTTCGTTACGATTTTTTTAAATGATTTCGTTACGTTTACGATCTTTTTAGGATAATCGAAACAACACCAAAACTATGTAAATTATCAAATAGCTATTTATGCTCGTTAAATATAAAAATTAAAAAAAATCCATTCGTTTGTAAAACACTTTCGAGAAATAACTTCTTAACAAATAACTGAAATTTCACCAAAACATTAGATGCTTTTTTAGCCCATAACAACTTAAAGAGCTTGATAAAAGAGACAAGTATATCATCAAAGTTTTTTTTAAAAATTTTTTTTATTTAGAATATAGTTATTTACCACAGTTTTTGTATATTTTAAATATTCAAGTAGTTAAGATTAATGTCAAAAATCAGAAAAAGCATACATGCTTTCAATTTTGTTATTCTGAGTCATTAAGGTTCCCGTCAGTCCCTCCTTGAATAGTTAACGAGGAAATTCATATTTCGATTTCTTTTTTCACTTCTATCTCTCAATCACAGATTGTTACCCGCATTCGATAACTCTCTAACCACGATTGATACAAAAAATTTTATATAGATAAGATAAGAAAAACAGTTTTATGCATGTAAAAACAGTAAAAAAATAGTTAAATATAGGGCAAACTAGGCACAGTAAATATTACAAATCAAAACAAAATATACAGTATAGTTTATTGAACTTAATTTTGAAAAACTCTTATTCATTGAAAATTGTGCACCAATTTTAATTAGATCCCAGAAGAATTCCGGTTTTCGTGATACAAAACGAAAGATTTATTATACGGGGAAAAAATGAACAAAAGCAAAAACTTAAAATATTTATTTTTTTATTTTTTTTATTTTTTAAACAAAAACTAGAAAAGACAGTTTTAACAAGAAGTTTCTTTTGATGTTATAATAATCACAAAAACATACTTTGAAACAAGAATATTATGTATATATTTAAATCTGAGGTGATAAATAAAGTTTTTATTGTATAAATATATTTGCTATAAGGAAATTGGAAAAATAACAATTTAAAAAATAACTTAAATCAAAATTTGGTAATTAACTGTTTATTATTAAGGTAAATTTTGTCATTTGTCCACTGAGTAAAGAATAATGGTTAAAAACTACTGGAATATGGTAAAATTTACCATGTTTATGGCTCCATGGGAACACCAATGAACTCAGTATTACTCAACATAATGTGGGGAAAGCTTTGATATATGAGACAAAATTTGGTAAATTTATCATGATACTTTAAAGCATGGCATAAAAAACCATTTATTAGGTTGAATTAATTATTCAGTTGTGTATTTTTTTACTAAATGTGTCGTAATAAGAACACTAGTTTTGATAACTAGAATTTCTGTTACATCGTTACCATATGAACAGAAAAATTAGCAAATGATCGGTTATACTTTATTAGCAAACATAATCATTTTCTTGACCAGAGATATCATAACTCTACAGTGCGCTAATTTTACCAGAATTTTTCTCAGTGTTTATTTTTAAAATATAATGTTTATGTACAAAATAATACGCGTAGGAAATATGGAATATCTCTTTCAACGCTGCGCATAAAACTTATTTAAAAAAAGAAACATTTCACTCGGTATTGCGTTTAAAAAATGCCAACTAATTGTATGTATTTCAGAATGTATTTGTATGGATGAATGATACATTTTAGGCTATAGAAAAGTACTATTTTCGGTCTTTGAAGTACGCCAGTTATAAAATGACTATTTCAATTTCTGCTAGAAACAGATTCGAATATTTAGGTTCAAAAATCATCTAACATAAAAAATTTGGTGCAATAAATTAATTAATTGTGCACTAAATTTTGTCTACTAAATAACTACGTAGTGATTCCCAGATTCTTTTGGGTTTCTATAAGCTCAAAGCATATTTAATTAAATGAGCTAGCCTAGCAACAAAAATATTTATTTTTTTACTTTTAACTTTCGACGAAGATTGATATATATAAAAAATCTGTACTAATTTTTTTAGTGCATGTAAAAAAGCATTTTTAATTACAAAACAAATTTGTATGACACAAAACTTATATCCCAATTTTAGTCAGCAAAATACGATATATTTTTCATTACATAATGTAGAAAAGCTATGTCATAACGAAAATTTCTTAACGATTCAAATCATGCAAACTGTTTTTGTTTTTTTAAATTTTAGTGCTTTTCGTCTTTTAACTTATGCTTTCAATAGTTGTTATGCCGTTGAAATTAAATTTTGTGATATTTATATATGTATATATATTAGTGATATATATTATATATATATATATATATATATATATATATATATATATATATATATATATATATATATATATATGTATATATATATATATATATATATATATATATATATATATATATATATATATATATATATATATATATATATATATATATATATATATCAAATAATGAAACATTAAAATTATTATATTTTATTCTTTGATTTATTATGTTTTATTACTAATATTTTTATTTTTTGCAAAGTACTATTATACTCTAACCAAAACAATCAAAGTAAAATACAGGAAACCAAAAAAGCTTTTATAGACGAATTGAAATACGAATAGAAAGATGATATTTAAGCAAAAACAAACATTCCAAATGTAGTTAAGCTAGCATGCATTATTTAACATGGAATGCTGTATAATGCAAAATCACGCTACGTTTGTCGTAAATGGATATTCAAATAAAAATATCCGGGATTCGAGCAATGCGCTTTACCTCCGGTCAAAAACCTCGCCAATGAGCAAACAAAAAAGCTTACTTTGCATTATTTTGGCATGATAAGTCAGTTTTGTTTGTAAGTTGAAAGGAAGAAGTATCGCCCAGGCGCCATTTGTGATTCTGCATTACAATAAAAGCATTACATGCATTAAGATTTTCTCTTGAGAATCTTCCAAGAAATCTATTTTTGAGTATTCGAAAAGAAAATATTATTCGTGGTAACTAATCTAAAGAAACTTATATTCTGAATAAAAGGAGAGTTTGACTGAAATAATCTGGAAAAACAGAAAACATTCTGAATAATTAGTCACTACTTTAACTGCTCTGAAAAGATTACCAATTATTGGCAAGTTTCACTTTCTTGTTAAAACTTTACATAGGAACAAAATTTAAAATAATTAAATAGTATTGGATTCCCACAATTAGGTAAAATAAACTAAACGCAGGCTATGTAAATTTTTAATAGCATTGATTTTTATTCATGTCTCAGACCTTATCAACCAATTTCATAAAAACTTTAATTTCAGTGATTTAAAATTTTATACTTCATAAAAGTTTTAAGTTTTTAAACTTATAGTATAACTCGTTTTTAAAATGTTGTTGTTGCTTCTAATACCACTTTTTTTATAACCGTTATTGAACAGCCGACCCGATTTTTGGGTTTACGACTACTAATGCTCAACTCCGTATCCTTGTAATTTTAAACCCAATCCAGAGGACAAGGGAACTCCTGGTTTAAGTATTGGGAGAAATTTTTGCCTCCGTGGAGGGCTTTTTGATGGAACTAACCCGCATTTGCTTTACATGGAGAGGAAGACCACGAGAACCTCCCAAGGTTAGCCAGACGGCAAAGGGGCTCTAACCCAGGATCCGTCTACCACTGAGAATATTTCACGTTAGCACTGTGATCGGTGCAAGCCGGATTCGTATCGATCAGCCATTGGTGGGATTTGAACCCGGTTCACCTCATTGGAAGGTGAACGCTCTATCCCTTGAGCCACCACGGCTCTTCGAATACCACTTGCCAATACCAGCAAGCCTACTTGGTGAAACCAAGCGAATTTAAGATAGATGGTGCATTTCTTTTTTCTCAGGGGTGCCATCTACGGCCGAGAATACGGCTTCAGTCACACACACGTCCCAGCCTTTTATAGGGTGAACCCATTTATTCATCTACATATCGTAATTTTCACCTGTACCAGAGAATTATTGATCTCCAATTAAGTACCCCAGAGGTATGATTTGTTATGGGAACATGGAGGACTTTGTGTTCTGACAGATTTACAGAGGATAGATCATTGATCTAGCAGGTCGATACGAATTCCACGCCTGGCTCGCGCTGTTCACAGTGCTGACGTAAAATATCTGCAGGGAGAGACGGGTCATGTGTTAGAGTCCCCTTGCCATCAGACTGATCCTGGAAGGATTTCGTGGTTTTCCTCTCCAAGCACCGCAAATGGGGGGTGTCAAAAGTGTTCCACAAAGGCAAATTTCTCCTAATACTTGATCCAGGAGCTCCTTTGTCTTTTGTATTGGGTTTAAAATTACAAGGCTACGGAGATGATCATTGGTAGTCGTAAACTCAAAATTTGGTCAACTTCTCAAGAACGATTATAAAATAAAATAAAATGTTTACTAAATGTTAAAAAATATTTAAGGAAATACTAAAAATTTGAAGAGAAAAAAATATAACTTAAGCCCTTCGCAGAGTAAGCAAGTAAAATAATATAAACTTTTCTAGAGCAAAGCAATGCTCTGAATTAGTTTTCTTCGAAAAATTCTAATTCTAGAAGCTTATTTGAATCAAAGTGTGTTATTTACTTTTTCTGAGAACTCTTAGAATTATAGATATTTAATGCGATTTTTGTCAAATCAAATTGAAAAAGCCCAAAACGAAATAAAAACTGATTGTGCCACATTCAAGACTTGAATCAAAAATACCAGCAATTACTTTCATTTCGAATTAGAGTTTTTATTTTTTTTAAACATAAAATTTTTATTAAAGCATAATTAAATGATACAAATGACATTAACAACTAGTGACAATAATAATATAAATAAAGACTACAAGTTGAAGAAAAAAATATTTATAAAACTTGTTAACTAATTTTAAGGAGCTGACTATTTTTTTAATTAATATTTCATTACGTCTTCGGTTTTTAATTATTTCTCATTTTTAATATTACTTCTTAATATAAATTAATCCGCAATCCACAAATGCGAATTTATTTCTGGGAACAGTTAACTTTTCTAGG
Organism: Parasteatoda lunata; assembly: GCA_949128135.1. Taxonomy (NCBI): domain Eukaryota; kingdom Metazoa; phylum Arthropoda; class Arachnida; order Araneae; family Theridiidae; genus Parasteatoda; species Parasteatoda lunata. The sequence goes on along the minus strand of OX421976.1, from coordinate 65,137,703 downwards.
ACGTAACAATTCTCAGAACAGTTAATCGGTTTTATTCGAAGAATTTCTCCGAATCTAAAAGTTTATATGATACACAGAAATAGGATTAAGTCTTTCAGAACTCCTTATTCGCATCTCTCAGAATTATTGGCTATTGAATGTGATAACAATAGAACAGATAAGAGGCATGGAAACGGCATAAGTTAATTAATAACTTCTCCTAAGAAAATTGATCGCAATAGAATACTAATGTACTTTTTAGTCTTGATGATATAATTCGGTGACACAAAGAAAACTAAAAGCAAAGTTTTAAAGACAATCTAAGAGTCTATTATGCTTTTTATTTATTAAAAAATGGAGTGTGGTAGCCCAGTGGTTAGAGATTCGGACTCCGGTCTGCTAAGTTACACCGAGTACATGCTATATACGAGCTCATAAAATCTGCGGAATCGATAGTCCTGGGGTCGATCACTAAGTAGCACCATGGTAGAGAATATTTCTTTTCTCTTATGATCTATGTCTAAATTGAGGAAGTGGTCTCATGACGAGTGAAGCTACCATCTATCCCGTTCGGTTCTGAATCAAGACGTACTTTCACCCTTGCGGTGCTCTCTTGTCAAACAAATCGCACACTTTTTGTATTTTTGTATTTGTATTTCATTTACGTCGCACTAGAGCTGCACAATGGGCTATTGGCGACGGTCTGGGAAACATCCCTAAGGATGATCCGAAGACATGCCATCACAATTTTGATCCTCTGCAGAAGGGATGGCACCCCCGCTTCGGTAGCCCGACGACCTGCGCGCGAAGTCGAGCACTTTACGGTAGAACAGTTTAACGAGGACCAATACCGCACACCCTCGGTCCCTACGCAGACTGATCCAAGTGGTCACCCACCCGCACACTGACCACAGCCAGTGATGCTTGACTTCGGTGATCTGCTGGGAACCGTGTCTTAACGATCAGTCCACTGCGGGACACAAATCGCACACATTACTTGCTTAATTCGCGAGGCCAATGGCTGTCATTAGCAACAACATTTATTAGAAATAGCTAAAAAAGAGTATGAATAATAAGGCTATTAATTTTTTCGTCACGTGTAAGTGATTTTAGTTCATAAGGGTCTTTTCACTTCTTCCTAATTTGATATGCATAAATCATTTCAATATGAATATACTCCGTGTAATAATTTTCTTGATGAACATCTCAAAATTTTATGTTTTATAGACACAACTTAATGCCTCTATTATTACTTTGAACATTGAGTTTATAAAAAGCAAATTTACTCATATATAAATGCGTCAATTATTTAGACAATGTAATTTTGTAACTAAACGCAGTTGAATAAGTTACAACAAAAAGAATAAAAATTAAGATGTAAATTACAATTAAAAAATATACAATACATCTTATTAGTAAACACAATTTCAAGTTTAAAAATGAATTTTCTTGAACAATTCGAAAAGCCTCTCTGCAAATTGAATCATTCATAATTATTCAAGTGTATTAAAATGTACGCTAGCATGACTTTTGTAACTAAATAATTTTACCATATTGTAACTTGAATTTATACTAATATATAAAACACAAAATTTAGTTGCCTTTATTTCAAGGAAAAAACACCTTGTTAATTTCTTATTCTTAAGAAAAAATGTTTATTTAAATACATTCTTTAATTAAGAGTCTATTGAATATAGTTAACATATAAAGAAATATGAATAATTATAAAAGGTATTTAGTTTCTTAATACTTAGGTGAAGATTTTTTATTTTGCCGAACGAATTTATTCCTCTTAAAAAAATTGAAAAATAAAAGACTATTTCATTATATTTATTCTATGAAATTACTAACCAAGTATGAAATATATGAATAGAATAATTAAATACGTATATTAAGGTTTAGGCAGCAATCTAAACAAAAAAAAGACCACCCTAAATACCTTCTGATCTAATGATCGAGTTTTCACGTTCTATAACTCAAGCTGAATCGATCTCGACATGCAAGTTAATGAGTGCAGACAATATTTTAGGTTACAAAATCCGACACAAAAACGTACTTTCCCTTAATAAACATCGATGGATTCGGATTCTGACTCCCAAAATATAAAGGGTAGCCGCAATCTGGGAAATATGGCCCCAATAGTTTCGATAGTAGAGCGCTCCAAAGTTTGGACCCCTTAATGTTAATTTTACTTTTTGCGTATTTCGCTATATCTTGAGAACTTTTAAGCTAATTGAAAGATTTTTTACACTTAATTATAAAATTCGTTTATCCAACGATAACTGCGTGCGAAAAATTTATTTTAGTAAATATTTATTATTTTGTATTATTTTATTTTATAATGGTCGAAAAAATTTTAAATTGTAAAATTTACAATTTTTCGCAACATTTTAAAGAATGAAATTACGCATGGCAAAATACAAAATTTGAGCAAAATCTGTCGAATAGCTCTTGAGAAATCACATTTTTGAAAATAAGACTATTTTGAAATTCAATTTCTTAAAGTTTGTATTTTTCTAAGTAAAATTACATTCTTTAAATTGATGCAAAAAAATTTATACCCTGCAATTTAAAATTTTTTGACCATTTTAGAAGAAAATAATAAATATTTCGTAAGAGTTATATGTTTCATAAAATTATCTTTAAATAAACGAATTTTATAATTGTGTGTAAAAAATTTTTAATTCGCTTTAAAAGTTCTAGAGATATGGTGAAATACACGAAAAAAAATTTATATCATGGGGTCCAAACTTTCAATCGCTCTCCTGACTAAACTATTAGGACCATATTTCCAAGATTGCGGCTACCTTCTATATTTTGGTAATTATAAATCTCAATCCGTTTAAAATAAAGTATATTTATTCAAATAAAGTGCTTTTTTTGGTTCAGATTTCTGTAACTTGAAATATCGCCAGCTTTAACTAATTAACATATTTGAGGTCCCCCCCCCCTCAGACCCTGAAGAATGAGTCCCAGAACGTGAAGTTCCAATCATTAAATCAAAAGTTATTCGGGGTATTTTTTGAGCATTGTACAATACTGATTTCATGCAATCGAAAAAAGTATTTTGAGAAACAAAATTGAAAAAAAATATTAAAACCCCATTCCTGTAAAAAAACTAGTTTTTAAAAAAGAGAAAGGAAAATCTTTTGAATTTGTTTACAGAGTTTCAAACGTTTTCTAAAATATATTGCCTTTATTACACTTTTTTATCGAAATTTTTTTAAGACGCAGTGGTTGTTTACCAATAATGATCAATACAAAGTATATGTACTTTGATAGATTAATTATTTTTTAAGAATTAGATAGTTTAGATAGTTAAGAATTAGATAGTTAGATAAAATTTTACCTAAATTAAAAGTTTCAGAAAACAAAATGTTTCGTAGGGGCATTATGAGTTTTATCATGGCGTGATGCTTGAGAAATCTTATCAATTTTTAAAAGCGATTTTTATGTTAAAAAAGCAATTGAACTATGCAAATTACATTTTAACTTAAAATAATAAATCAGTGCTGCTTCAACGCGTTTAATGCTTTCACGAGTATTTAATAAATTTCCATTTACTGCAAAAAAAAAGTGTTAACGTAATTAACAAGAAATTTTCAACGTTAAGCAATTTCATAGCAATCAGATTGCTTTTTACTCAAATTGTTTCTACACAATAAATAGATACGTATTATTTGCACTCTATTGTCATAATTGCCTAAGTAACCTGCAAAAGTAATTAGCACAGTTACACAGTTTTCTAGGTCACATTTTGAGCCTGGTAAGAATATTTTTGTTTGTTTATTCTGTTAATTTTACATACGAATGATTTTTCTTTCAAATGAACACATTACAAAGTCTGTAAAAAAAAGGGTATCTCAAAATTGGGCTAAAATGTGCCAAAATAGCTCCAATTAAAAATCTTTTTTTTTTCAATGCCACCTAGAGAATGACCTTTCGTCATACTGGCATCTGAAAGGCAGATTTGTTGGGCACTCTTTCAGGGGCACCATATCAGGTACGCCAACTTTGCTCTCACAGTAAGGACAGAAAGTACAGGGGCAAAACGAACATCTATACCTTGCCCGGGATTCGAACCAAGTACCTTTTTCATACAAGGCCAGTTCCTTGACTCCTACACAGGCTGATCTGCTATTTGAAAATCTTATGTAGTTAAATTTCAAACAGCATATCATCATTTTTTTTAGCAAAATGCATTGTCTGAAAAATAGATGTGCAGACAGATACGTGGGACAGAGTTATACGTTGACTAAGGTCCTTCAAAATCAGTTATTTGAATTTCACTTTTTGTTTATTTAGCTTTATCTTAAAAACTTTCAAATGAATGGTATGTATGTCATAATACGTCATTTCGACACTAGACAAAGCTTTCAAATTCTCCCTGGATTGGGGTGTGCAGAGAGCATCTTACTACCATTTTTGAGGTAGTAGGTTCGAATCCTGTCGGCAACCAACGAAAGTCTCTCTCACACTCTCTCCTTTCACATCGCTTTTGAGACGATACATTTTGTTCGAAAATGAGTATATTCTGTTTCAATTTTGTTCAACTCTGTTTTAATTAAAAGGTTTTCAAATTCGATAATATTTGTTTCTGAACTATTCTGACACATTTTTGTTCAGTTTTGAGAAACCTTTTTTTGCAGTGATATGGGTGGTAATATGTTGATAACTTACTTAATTTAAATATATATTCCAAACACAATCTTACGCAAGTGCGTGCTCCACGACCATACCATAGAGGTTTTGCTTAATCATGCCTATAAGGCAAATAGACCATCGTTACTAGAATAAAATAAAAAGAAATTATTTAATTGCTTCCCAGGAATATGCTTATGAATTGTAACATACACTCTATAACAAAAAAAAATCGACGCACCAAGAAGGAGTTGTCCGATTAAAACGAAAATTGGTGGATAGGAAGACAATGTACAGAATAGTAAATGATTAAAATTTCAGAACAATTGAATAATTTATTGCAGAGTTACAGTAACAAGTTCAATAAGGTGTTGACCCGCCTCTAGCCTGGATACAAGCAGCCACACGGCGTGGTATAGACCGATAAAGCTATCTCTTGCGGTATTTCCTGCCAAATTCGATCCAATTGTCGAACGAGGTCATCAACATTCCGTGCCAGATGCAATCGCCTTCCCATCATATCCCAGACATGCTCGATGGGAGAGAGATCTGGTGATCTGGCAGGCCAAGGAAGAGTTTGACAAGCTTGCAGACAGTTCATAGCAACACGTGCCGTATGTGGTCTGGCATTGTCCTGCTGAAAAACCAGCCCAGGGCGCTGCAAAAGGAACGGAAGCAAAACAGGTCTTAGGATGTCGTCGACGTACCACTGTGCAGTAAGTGTACCTCTAATGTCTACCAAAGGGGTCCGGCTGTCAAAGGAAATGACACCCCAGACCATAATGCCTTGTTGAGGGCCGGTGTGGCGTGAAATAGTGAAGGCAGGATCTTTCCTCTGCCCTGTGCGTCTCCAAACACGTCTTCGATGATCGCCAGGACACAGTTGGAAGCGGGATTCGTCGCTAAAGATCATACGTCCCCGCTCGGCATCATTCCAGCCTGATCGAGCCATGCACTACTGTAATCTGGCTCGGCAGTGTGAGTCGATTTTTTTGTTATAGAGTGTACATTAAAAAGCAATACAAACACACAAATGAACTTTCCCAGAGACGAATGAGATAACATAAACAAAATTGACATTAAGGAAAATAACACTTGGTTTCAATCATAGGAAAATACCTTTCACATAAAAAAGTATTTGCTGTGAAAAATATTTTGAGGCATAAAATACTATCTTCCGAGATCTAGTAAATAATACCATTTAAATTCTCCATCATTCTAAATGGAAACTACTATACATTCTCAATCCCATGGTGTTTTTGAAGCTAATACGTATGGTTACAGAATATTTTACATCCTACAAAAACTAATATTTATTATGTTTTTCCTTATACAGAAAATTAAAAATTTTATATAATTAATGACTTAGGTAACCATTTATTCTTCTAAAAAAGTTGATATGATGTTCCATCAACTTTTTTTTCATGCTAGTAATTCTTCGTAAGCTAAAACTATTCGTAAGCTAATTTTGTGAAAATAAAAGTAAAAACATAAAGATAACTGATTTCTACCATTATTGAATAGGTATTAAAATACTGAAATGAATATTGAAATGAATATTTAAATACTGAAGTAGGTACTAAAATATTGAAATGAATATTAAAATATTGAAATAAATCTCAAAATAAATGACGAAATTCCAAAATATCAGGGCTAAATATCCAAACATTGAGTTAGGTGTATAATAATTGTTTTATTTAAAAAGATATAGGACTTAAAATGAAAATATTGAATGTATATATAAATTGCTTAAAAGTACTGAGCAGTGGTGAGTATCAACCGAAATAACTAGCAAGCAATGAGATAAAACATTTTATAAAAGATTAATTGTAAAAAATGAAAGATGAGCATGGATTCAATGCTCTTTTTTACCTCTTCTTAAATAAAAAAAGTAATCTAATGCAATTGCAAGCAAAAATAGAATGAAAGAAAGCAAAACACTGTTTTGAAATCTAAGCTTTTTCTTAAGATGATAAAAAAAAACATGATTTAACTGACTACACTGAAAGGTCATCCACGTGTTCACACTCATTTTACTTTACAATCGCTGTATATGCAGAACTAACGTTCTATATGCGAGATTCAATCTTAACGATGTATAGATGTTTTATTTTTTTAAGTTAATTGTGTCTTTTTACTTGAAACTCGTGTCTTCTTTGTGTTAAGAAACCTACGAAAATAATCCTGATAAGTTTTGTGTTTTCTTGAAAGGAATTTAAGAAGTAGAATAAAATAAAGAAGCAATTAACAAAATTGAATTATGATTTTAGTTGCTTTTTTGCACAAAAAGGTAGATTTTTATTTTTTTTAAACAAAAAAAAGTATCAACTTATAGTGCCGATTTAATACACTCACAAATATTTTTCGAATTTGTTAGAAGCCTGAGGTTCAGATTTAAAAAAAGTTGTTTTTAACGAGAAAATTTTAAGTAAAATAATTCTAAACACTGATTTAAAAATAAATTGTAATTTCAGAAAAATTAAAAAGAAAGGTTTTATCCCTGAAAAGAGGCTTTTTTAATTTGCTCTTTCAGGAAGTAACGCACTTTACTGCTTATTAAATTCAATACTTTATTTTCCTTTATTTTGCTATCATCAAAAACTTGCAAAAAATACGAGACAACAGTATAATACTCGTATTTGCATAGGTTTTTTTTTTTTTTTTTTTTTTTTTTTTGTAGTACTGCTTCTGTCTGCCGTGCATTTCTACATCAAAATCGGTTGTAAAAAAGAGTAAAAATACATTTTTAGCACTACTTTTAGTAAAAAAAAATTTGAGAAACGTTTTGATCACTATATATTATACTGCAAAATACACATATGTAAGGAAATCATTTGGGTCTTCAGTCCATGTGCGAAATAAGTATTAAGTTGAATTCAGTGATTCTATGCCATTGGAATAATATTAGATCCTAAATTTTTGTTAAATAAACAAATTACATGATTCGCGTGTGAGATGTAATGATCTCTTCTAAAATGAGTTGCATTATTTAAGAGAAAATTTAAGACACAATTATATTGCATATGTGTAGCGATTTAATGAAATATATTTCTCTGCTTACATGAAAGATTATACACATGAGACAATTCATTATTTCATAAATGGCTTAGAAAAATTTTGAAAAAAAAAAAAAAATCTCGGGTGTATTGAATCAATGAATGATAGCGTACATTAAACAGTGTTAAACAGTTTGAGTAACTTATTTCATATAAATACCAATTTTTGGTTTTAATACTGAAATAAAATGCATAAAGAACTTTTTTTTAAAAAAACAATTCGATTTTTTGTTTAGTAATAGTAAAAAATTAAATATAAGTTAAAGCATGTTGAACATAATTTAAATGATAAAATCTGAAATTTTAAGAAAACTTGTTCTTTTGACAAATAAAAAAAGTACTCAAAAACCCGTATTTTAGACAATAACAGATGAAAATTAAGTATAAAGATTTGAATTAAAAACTAAGGTTAAAAGCTTTAGTTCTATATTTAAATTTCCAAAAGCAAAATTTCCATCATAATAATTATTTATGTAAAATAGTTTGTAATTAGTAAAATAATGTTACAAATATTTTTCACGACTACGTGAAAATTGAGCAAAATCAATTAACTAGTTCATGATCAATAAAAGTTCAAAATATTTGTCTTCAAAATTCATTGGAATCAAGATTTAAAGCTAAATCTTTGAAACAAAAGTTTAAAATACATGAAGCTTAGCTTATGAAGATTAGCTTCAATTTTGTGAACCAGAATTTCTGGTATACCATTACAATATGAACAAAAAAATTACTAAATGAATTGCTTAAAAAGAGTATATATTGGTTTCGTTAACCTGAAGTGTCTTTTCTTTTAATTTTTTAAATTATATAAATCCCATTCGAAAGTATAAAAATAAAAAAGATAAACAGGTGGTCACAGATAATTTTGGAGATGCAAATTCATTGGCGTAGTCTGTCTATAGCTCATTGAGTTTATTGAGTTCATTGAGTTTATCTGACATAACGAATAAAAAATAATTTAAAGTCTAAGAACGTTCAATAAACTTTTTTTAATGTGAGCTAAAAGCTAGCAATTATAACTACAATCTTTAAAATATTTGGAAAAAAAATCGTCTGCAATTTAAGATTTCTTTCAATAGCGAGTTCAAAACCTATGAAAAAAATTCTATTTTTCAAAAGTCTCTTCGGAACGATTTAGTTGAAATTTTTGGACAACTTTTATGATTGGGAAATAAAACCGCCCTTTTCGCCATTGTCTAATGTCGGTATGTTAACATAAGTGGTTACGGAGTTATAACAGAGAAAAACAGACGGATAAACAATTGATTTTATTATTATAGTTTACAGTAATGACATGGCAATAAAATACAACCAATTTCTGAAACTTTTTGCGATAAAAAATTTAACTAAAATAGCTTTCAATGACAATGCCAGTTTCATTGTTTCATCAACACTACCAATAGATTTTGATCATCCTTTTCCACTGAAATAATATAGTGTCAATTAAATCTTTGAACATTTTGCGACTTACTAGAATACCTAAATTTACCTTGAGGATAAAGTAATTTTCAATCCTTTTCAAGCCCCCAGATTTTATAGCCATAATTTTTACCGAGGGAAGTTAATTGCCACTCAAAATTGTGTTTATTTTCTAATTACTAACTATTACTAACATGAAAGCTAGAATTTTTCTTTTTTTTTCTTCTTAGTCGTTGTTAGAACACAATAAATAATTTTGTATTGTTTCCTAGTCATGGAGAGTTTCCTTATTTACGATAAAAAAGTATTTGAGCAACCTCCAAATATTCCAATTACTTTTCGGCTAGTTTGTTTCTTCTTCTTCTTCACCCAAATATACTTAGGTGTGTCCTAGCCTTCCTCAGAATTCTATTCAATGACGTTTTGTTCTTGGCTAAGGTTTTTTAGTTTGTTATCCTAATAGTTTTAAGATATTTTTCCAGAAAGTGGTCTCACCTAAGTTTTGTGCTTCCTTTATATCGGGTACAAGATATTTTAGGTAAGAAGATGACTTCAATGGCTAGATCATCATCCAATCTTATTAGGTGTCTCACCAATTTAAATCTTTTGCAAATCAGTAAATTAAATAATGTTTTACTTTTTAAATATTTCATAGATTTCCTAAATTATTGTTCTTGTCCAATAATTGCCACACTCCATTCCTCCAAAAATACTTCTCAATTGTGCAGATTTTCGCATTTGCTGATTATGTTGCAGTTGTCGCTCGGAACTTGAAAGTACTTAAGAAGGCCTTCCTTTTATTAAAAGATGTAAGTAAAATGTATCTTTCCACCAATCATCGCAAAACCAAATATATGTCATGTGCCAGTTTCAATAATCCCCATTTTGAAATAGGTGAATACGGGTTTGAAGTTGGTCATAATTCCAAAACTTTGGGCTCTGAAATGAAGACAATGAATTCACGCATTACGCCCGGGTTGAGAAATTGAGTCACATCCGCTTTTTTTACCAACAAAGATATTTGAAATCGAATTTCATCAGCATAAAAATCAAACTACTCCTACACTAAACCTTGATGGGACTCATCTTTATTTATACTCGTCTTTGAAACATGAACAATGCCTCGTAAGACATAGAATTCTGATAAATTACCGTACTGTATGGTAATGGGATTTTTAATTTAGAAAAAGAAAACAAAATTTCGATTATAAAAAATATATGAAGTATTTAAACCGTTTATTTGATAATTCTTCCACTCAAATTAATTTCGTTCAAAACAATATTGATTTACCGAAAATTCTGGTTTTCAAAATTATATAGTTCTTATTACCACACATTTACTAAAAAATACATAAACTTTTCCACCTTTTGGTAGTTTTGACCATGCATTTTTTTCAGTGTAGCAATATATATTACAATTGTTTTTACATGCTACAGGTAAAGTTTATTACCACTCAAAATGTTAATAATTTACAGGCACAAACAGTCACCAGACTAATACTAAAATTTACATTTTTCAAATAAACTGAAAAGTATTTATTGATATGCATTTTTTACAGATCTAAAATTTAAAACAATTTTGCTCATCAACTTTCATAATAAGCTTTTATTAGCACAGTATAATCCCTCTGCATCTTACAACAATCAGGAGCTTAACATTTAACATTAATGTTTTTATGTCTAAAATTATTTTTAAGCTTTTAGTCTACTTGAAAAACTCAGTTTTCAAAATTTATATTTTATTTTAGTACTTTTAATAATGTAAACATGAAAAAAAAGTCCCAAAAGAAGGTATTGATTTAAAATTAAGCATTATTCAAAAGGAAAAAAGTAAATCCTTTTGTTAAGTGTTAATATGAAAAATGGATTTTTTAAGCAAAAAACATGCTAAATGTATGAAATAGCAAGTATAATGAACAATATAAAATTAAGAAAACATTTACTGTTCTTAAAACTATGAATTAGTATGTCTCATGTAAAGTTAATGTAAATAATTGTTTACACAAAAAGGCAATGCAACATCATATAGAACTTATACATAAAAGCAGTACAAATTAATTGAATTATTCCGGAAAAGATAAGGAATATTAATTTAACTTGAAACAAATAATCACATGTTGTTACATTAAATCTTTGCACGTAAAAGATAAATTAGATTTGTTTCGTATCACTTAAAGATTTTGATCTTTTTATTTGTAGCATAAAATATTCGAAAAATAGTATACCTTAATTAGGAAGAAGATTCCGTAAGTGTCATTTTTTTTTAGTGATTATTATCGTATTTTGAGAGTTTCTTCCTTTTTTATGTGTTTTTAATAACCGAAATTCTTTATCTGTTTCTTGTAAGTTTGTAAGTAAAACAAATAATTTTTTTAAACCAAAAGCATAGTTTCAAACAAAAGAATTGAGTTAAAAATATTTTTTTTTTGAATAAATGTATACATTTAGGTGAAAAAAATTCAGGCCTGTAAAAAAATCTCACTTATCAACATATTTGCTTTGATTTTATGCTTTTCTTGAGTTTTAAGGAAACACAACTATGTTTATAGTTTTATTGGGCATAGAAAAATAACAGTGAAAATTTTTATATTGTTTGGTTTTTAATGCTAACAATTCTGCAATAGTGAACATTAATAATGTAAAAATATGTTTTACATGGCATCAAAATAAAATTTACGGAAATATTATATTTTATTATACATATTATACATTATATTATAAATATTATATACAATATTATAATAATATATATGATATATTGTATTATATATAGATTATATATTATATTATATGTTAAATATCATACATTAAATATTATACATAAATTAATGGAAAATTAGAAAAAATACATATTTTTTAGTTAACAGCTTCCAAGTTCATTTTTTTTTTTTTGGTTTTTTTTATCTTTTGACAGTTTTAATGTTATTTTAGTAAAACTATTTTCAGCATTAACTATTGATTTTAATGAAAAAATAGAGGGAATAAACTTTATTTGTACTGAACCATGTGTAACCCACAATTCCTTAAAAAAAATTCCCTTTTCATTTAATATAAATTTTTATTTTTATGGAAAGTTGATAATAGCAATTTATTATTTATCAGCTTATTAACAAAATATATAAAATTATAAAAATATCTAAATATAATCACAATTTAAAAAAAAGAAATAATATCATACAATGGTATTGTTTGAACTTAATAGTAATACATAGTTTCAAACTGTATATAGTTGCGTTGCGTATGTTGTTTTTACGTTAGTTTCCATAAGCTTTGAAAGTGCATTCAATTGTCTTTTATTTTCTGTTTGCTTTAATTCATATTTTTTGAAAAAATACTACTATGTTTTGTTCAAGATACTATTAATACAGTTTGTTAAAAGCTTCATCTTATATAAATTGATTGATTCATTGCACAAACATCCTAAAGCGTTCTGTAATTGTGATACGATGTCTATCGTTCCGGTCCATTGATTCTAAAGCCAATCTAAGCACATCTTTTTAACAATTAATTCATAGATTATTAATTTCTAACTTATACACGTCTAGTTAAACTTTTTTAATACTCTTCCAAGTTATGGTCTTTATCTGTTGTAAACTTTTAAACAGAACTAAATTATTAAAATCGAAACAAAAATATTTATAAATTTTAAAAATCAAATGTTTTAGCTTTTATTACTGCTTAGATGTTTAATATTTTATGTATTTTGGCTTATACATAGCTCAATAAATTCCCCAAAACCTTTTAGAAAGTATCATTTATTTTACCTTTAAAAAGAAGCTTTGTTTTTGAATATATCTATAATACAGAAATATTGAAGACCGAAAAAATGTTTTTAAACTATTTTTTATAATACTTTACATTCTAGAAAGCATAAACAGTTCTGAAAGTCTCAAGATAACATTATGTGAAATGACAGTCAAAATAAATCGAATGGAGAATCAAGTAGTTCAGTTTGGTGCTTTAGCGACTCTATTCAATTTTTATTCTTATTACATATTCTATTGGCTTTAAAATATTTAAAATTTTCACCTTGATATTACTTTTGAAGGATCACATTTTTAAATTTAAAAATTATTCTGAATGTAGCGTTTATAAACTCATAACTATTATTTACTACCCTTAGATCCATTTTAGCAGTCTTGATCGTATTTTTTCACGTTTCAAAGTTTTTCTTTTCTTTAAATATTAAAATTATATTTTAAAAATAACAATTCCCTAATTTGAAAACAGTAATGTCTACATTGATCAATGCCAACTAACTCAAATATTTAAAAAATTTCTTCGAGTACTAATATCAACTAAGGAGGCACAAAAAAGTCTTCATTCTCTATTTCTGTTCATTGTTCCTAAAACTCTCGCTACTTTTATTTTAATTTGTGAATGACTGTAATAATTAGTAACATTTTGGGTACAAATACTATTAATCTTCCGTGTGCAGTAGAGGAAATTTATTAAGTGCTTAATTAAGTGATTTATTAATTAAACTCAAAAATATTGTGTGTACTTCTTTGAGCAACAAAAAAAAACTGGCCACTCTGAAAAACTTTTGATCTAATGATTTCACGTTCTAGAATTCTTAATGGTTAGAGAATATGACCTCAAGTATGCCATTTAATAAAAGCTGATGATATTTTAAATTGTGAAACCAGACGCAAAAACATAATTTCTCTGAATAAACTGCAAATCTTTTTTTCTTGTTTTTGTTGACGGATTTAGATTTCTGATCTCCAAAATATGGGGGATAGCCACAATCTATGAAATATAGTCCAAATAATTGGCCAGGAGAGTGGTCCGAAGTTTGGACACTTTAATGTTAATTTTACTTCTAACGTTTTTTGCTGTATCTCAAGAACTTTTTAAACGAATTAAAAAAAATTTCCATGCAACTACAAAATTCGTTTATCCAAAGATACGTTTATCCATACAAAAAATGACTTTTAAAAATTATTTATTATTTTATTTAATATTGGTCAGAAACATTTTGAATTGTAAGGTATGCAAATTTTTACATCATGTTAAAGAATATAATTTTACAAGTCAAAATACGAAATTTGAGCAAAATTGGTCGAATAGTTCCTGAGAAATCGAATTTTAAATATCTTTGCTATGCAAAATTATATTCTTTTAAATGATGCTGAACAATATACAAATTTTTGCATGAACTACTTTCAGGAATTATTCGACCAATTTTGCTCAAATTTTGTATTTTGCCTAGTAAAATTATACTCTTTAACATTATGTAAAAATTTGTAAACCTTACAATTCAAAATTTTTCCCACAATTATTAAATAAAATAAGGAATATTTATTAATAATTATTTTCTGTATTTTTTTAACTTCGGATCAACGAATTTTATAATTGTGTGCAAAAATGTTTCAACTCACTCAAAAAATTCACGAAATATAGCAAAGTAAGCAAAAATTAAAATTAACATTAAGGGGACCAAATTTTGGAGCGCTCTCTTGTACATAGAACTTTATATTAAATTAAGACTCTAAAGTGTGATTTTTGATTTCTGAGCCCCAAAATGAAGAAGTAGTCACAATCTGGGAAACATAGTGCAATAGTGTAGTCAGAAGTGTGAATCAAAGTTTAGTACCCTTAATGATAATTTAATTCTTTTTGCGTATTTCACAATATTTCATGAACTTTTTAAGCATATTAAAAGATTCTGCATACAATTATACACTGTTAGTATTATTATCCTAAAAATATGGTATAATAACCGACAGCAGTCTTTTCATCTGATTAACCGTAAAGGTTACGGTAAAGAACATTTTTTACCCTTACGGTTTTGGAACCGTCTTTAACTAGTATGGTTATAAAACCATGAATATAAAACTAGTCTTTTTTTATTTAACCATTTACAACTAGCATGGTATTAAAACCATAAAAAAAAGAAATTTAAATTTACATAAGAACTACCATTTTCGATAGTTGGGCGAGAAATGCAGGACACTAGAAAATCTTCATCTGTTGAATGGAATGGAGGAAATATTGTGGTGTCAACGCTGGGACTCGAACCCCAGTTCTGTCGGACATAAGACTGACAGATTAGCCCTCTTGGCTATAATATATGCGCAGTTGAAAAGAACTAAGTGGGCTTAGTCGGTGCGATAAAATTCTCATTACATTCTGTTTTGTTAAATATTTGAAATGTTACTTTTTATGCTTTCCGCAACATTTTATCGAATATATTTCCAAGACAGTTTTGTTATTTTGGTTTTCTGGTTTTGTGGTGTCTCACATTTCGCTGGAAAGGAAATGTCCCTGTTTTGATCTTTCTCCCATATTTCTTTTTCAGATTCTCATTACATTCTGTTTTGTTAAATATTTGAAATGTTACTTTTTATGCTTTCCACAACATTTTATCAAATATATTTCCAAGACAGTTTTGTTATTTTGGTTTTCTGGTTTTGTGGTGTCTGTCATTTCGCTGGAAAGGAAGTTTCCCTGTTTTTATCTCTCTCCCATATTTCTTTTTCAAATTCTCATTACATTCTGTTTTGTTAAATATTTGAAATGTTACTTTTTATGCTTTCCGCTACATTTTATCGAATATATTTCCAAGACAGTTTTGTTATTTTGGTTTTTCTGGTTTTGTGGTGTCTCCCATTTCGCTGGAAAGGAAATTTTCCTGTTTTGATCTTTCTTCCATTTATCTTTTTCAAATTCCCATCACAGTTTCGTTAAATATTTTAAATATTACTTTTTATATTGCCCTCAACATTTTATCGAATATATTTCCAAGACAATTTTGTTATTTTTGTTTTCTTGTCTTGTGGTGTCTCTCATTTTACTAAGGGGGGGGGGGGGGGGGAAAGGAAATTTCCCTGTTTTGATCTCTCTCCCATTTTCTTTTTCAAATTCTCATCACATTCTGTTTCGTTAAATATTTGAAATGTTACTTTTTATGCTGTCCTTAGCATTTTTACAAATATATTTCCAAGACAATTTTGTTATTTTTGTCTTGGAAAGTTTTTTCATAAGGGTGGTAAAAAGTTTTGAAGATTATTTTTGTTAAATGTATTATAGACTGTATTTTTCATCAACGTGTATTACGTGTATAAAATTAACTAAATTTATTTAGTTTATTTTCATAAGTACTCCATCAAAAACGGTTAACTCTGGAAGGTTTTCGTGAACTACCTCTCCATGTAACAAAATGAGGGTTAGTTTCACTCCAAAAGACCTCCACAATAGCGAGTTTGTTCAAAATATTGATCAAAAAGTTTACTTTTCAATTAAGTAGGGTTAAAAACTACAAAGTTTCAGAGTTGTATATTGACGTAGCCGTTAATCTGATGTGGATTAAGTGTTTAACATTAGTTATAAAAATTAAGTATATGTCTTGAAAGATGACTCCTAAGTTTATGGTTTATTCATAAATATTTCTATTTAAATTATCAATAATCGAAAACTATCAATTATGACCAAATAAATTCCATTTTAACTTTTTATAATAAATATGATTTTTATTAAATATTATTTTTAAGTAATATTTGGGATTTAATCAATCACACTGCAAATAATTCCAGATTGAAATACGGTAAAAAGTAGTTTGCCGGAATTCTTTTTTACTGTAAATCTATTTTTACCGGAACATGTTAAAGAACAAAAATCTTATATACCGTAATTTCTACAGTAATAATTTCAGCTAAATCACTGAATCACTCTAATTAAAAAAATATTACTTATTACTCTAAAAATAACGATATAATATTTTACTTTCAAACTGGATTTTACGGTAAAATGGATTTTATGGATGGTATATCCAAAGCACTTTATACCGTAAATCAGAATACCAAATTCTTTACTGTGTAAGATTCGCTTTTTTTTTTTATTTAGCTCATTGCAATTTGTTTAGAAAACTGTGTAGTGTAACAGAAAAAGTTTCAATTATAATAAAAAGGTTTTTAATAGTAGAACAAATAAGTATAACACATACATATAGAAGCAATTTGGAAGAAATAAAACTTTTACGTAGGTACCGTGTTTGGCATGATAATATAAACGCAGGTACAATTTGTTAAATGCCATTGTAATAGTTAAATTTTAATAAACTTCTTAATTGTTAAACTACTATTGAATCAATATTGAATAGTTCATGGAACATTTCAGTTTTAGTTTTAAATTCGTTTTTCACTCACTCAATTAAAGAAATTCCATTAAATTCCTTTTTGGTAAATTCTACATCACATTAAACTAAACAGAAGTAAAATAATGCAAAACCTATACAAATTTAACATTTTAAATACTTAATTCTAAGAGGTTTCGGTTTAAAAAGTATTTGGAATTCTGCTTAAAAAGTATTTGCTATTTGCTTTATATGCAAATATTCGCAGAAATTCTTCATAAAAGTTAAATCGTAAATAAAGCAACTCATATTTCATACATGCATAGATTATATGTTTTGCGGGTGATAATAGCACAAGAATTACATTAAGGGCAAAAATAATTCTTCGATATAGCACGGAATTCTAAATGGTTACAACGTATTCTCAAATATACTCTAAAAAATAAGTTCCCAGATTCTGGACTTAGCAACAAATCATATAAATATTCTTGATGGCTTAAGCATTTCTGAGAATTATTAAATCATGTCAAGAGGGCATTCATGTGTGCCAAAAGTGCACCGAAACTTAAACGCACTCTTAGAAAAAAGTACTCCCTTTTCGCAGAAGAGCTTAATCATGGCTTGGGAACCCTTCTTCAAATTTCGTCGAAATATCTCGTCCTCGGGACATTTTCAAATCCAGGACTGAGGAGAAAAATGACGCAATTTCGGGAATTTAAGGGGGGATGAAACCAAAATGACGGGGGTTAACTATCGCGCAAGCTTTGACGTCATCAGGAGCGCATGTGCCCGGGAACCTGGGGTTAGAGAAAACCATAGGTACGTACCAACTCTCCCCTCAGAAGATGAATCCACATCTCATCTTTCGCATCTCCACTTTTCCCGCTCTAGGCAGGAAAAGCTCTCTTCTCTGATTGGTTGGTTTAACTAAGTAGAAAAGTAAAAGAAGTTTGAGTGAAGGTATAGTTAGATGGAATAGAGATCCTTTGACTAAATATTTAGCTCTCATCAAGATTGTGTATGACATCCGCTTCGTGGTATTTGATTACTAATCTCCCTCGTGAGAAGGTAAGCATTGTTTATAAACTTGTTGAATAGATAAATTGTTGCACGCTTTGCTCTTATAAACGCTTGGAGTGATTTATGTTTACATTTTAGTACATTGTAAATTAAGTGCTTTTTGATAGTTGAAAACTAAATTATATTACATTTAATAAATAATAAAATGTATTACAAAAGGAAAAAATATTACATTTTTTAACAATTTTATTTATTTATTTTAGTTTAGAATTGACGTTTTGAACAATCACATTTAAACTTAAATACATTAATTTCTTTTAAAGCAATAGCTAAAATTGCACTTTTAAAACTAGTTAATTGGAGACAAAAAATAACCATTCAGGTATATTTATTAATTTTTTTTCGTGCTTTTAAAAGATACTGTTATTTTTTTTCTTCAAAGAAACGTATATTGCTGTGATTTTTCTGTTACTTAAAAAAAGTCAAATAACTTAGTTTGAATATTACTAAAAATTTTTGTGGGATTTAAATTTGTTTAACTTGTAAATCACTTTGAAAATTGTTGTCAAAAACTTTAAGGAACTATAGATTAGGTTAAGAAAGTGATATTTTGTTTCAGTGATGTGTCAAAATAGTTGTGAAATTCTTAAACCTTTCATATCAATAGCTGATCCAATTTTCCGCTTTCTACGTTGTTCAAAAAATACAAAGTTACGCAATCGAAAAATCGTTATAACAATAAGCATCTTCATTATAAATATAGGTATACTTGTTATAAGTAAACGTATATATATATATATATATATATATATATATATATATATATATATATATATATATATATATATATATATATATATATATATATATATATATATATATATATATATATATATATATATATATATATATATATATATATATATATATATATATATATATATATATATATATATATATATATATATATAAAATATATATATATATATATATATATAAAATATATATATATATATATATATATATATATATATATATATATATATATATATATATATATATATATATATATATATATATATATATATATATATATATATATATATATATATATAAATGCAGTTTCGTATATATACCTTGATCAAAAACATTTATCACATTTAAACAAGTTTCTTAACATTTAAAATTATATAGTTTACTTCTATGAGAATATAATTGTTATTTATAAACACGCTAGACATTACTTAACAACAAAATTTCTTAAATGTAAAAGACAAATGTTCTTTCAAATTATTTTTAAGAATGTTTATTTAAAAAAGTTATAGAGTTTTATAATTAGTAGAATTATTTAAATTTTTTATAGTTTAGTACATACTGATAGAGTTTTTTTTACCACTATTGAAACATAAAATATTTAGTAATTGATTCATTAGTTTTATACTTGTAAATGATTCGTCCTCTACAGAATTTAAATATGTTTTTGCGTTTCGAGGGATTCCATACATATTCTTATTTAAAATATAAATAAGTTACTGTATATACATATTTTAATATTTAAAAAAAATGATGAATGTATTTAAACTAAACATCAGTACATATACAAAAACAGACCAGTTTCATTAAAACTGACGTAATTTTAATGAATTCATATTTCATAACTTACGATAACAGTTATATCAAATTTAAAACAAAGTAATGTTGATAATTGTCTGATTTATTTATAAACTTTAAAAGTGATTTGTCTCTTAAATCATAATTCATGCTACAAAATAAATACATTTTTACGTTTTAAGATCCATAAATATGCGAATATGCGAATCCATGAATTAAGTTTATTCAAAATTGATATCTTTTTTGTGAATGTACTTCTTTTATCAACAAAAAAAATTTTATTTTCATTATAGGTATCTGACTGGGTAAAAATCGTATATTTAAATATTTTTTTTTAAAAAAAGCAGAATTACAATTATATACTTAAAATATGCATTTTCAGAAAAATGTTGATTTTGAGAAAATTTATTTAGCAATTATACATAAGAAAAAAATTATAGTAGAATTCTTTAAAACTTTTAATGCAGATTTTGTCTAACGATAAAATGTAGACGTTATATCAAGAATGAAGATTTTAAATTTCATTGTATTTTTAAAATTTCATAAAAATTTTAGTTCGAAATATAGATAACTATATTACTGAACACGAAAAAAAAATATTTTAATTCTCATGCATTACAATTTGTTGCAGAGCAATTAACGTAACTTAAAGAGTTAGTAGTTTATTTGACCGAATTTGCCCTTATTTTAAAAAAACTATTTTATAAGTTTTATACTTTAGATTTAAAATTTTCGAACACTTGCTTACTAAAAATAATCTTAAAATTTTAATAATCAAGCTTTGAATTGAATTAAATTTCCAAAATAAAATTGTACTGAATATATTAAAGGGTTAAGAGTCTCTTCTTTTCAAAAAAGGAGTTAAATTTCTTCAAGTAATTACAGGCCCATCCTCAATAATTTTACTTAATATATTTTTTTTTTCTTTCTGTTCATTTTTATCAAATTTAGTTTATAAATTAATAAAACACATTTATCATTATGTTATCTAAACTTAATGCAGTACAACATATTCCATCTTTGACGTCTTTAAAATTTACGTTCAATTCAAGAAACATTTTAATGTTATTTATAGAGCTATTTTCTATCCTTATTCGAAAAGTAAAAGATTTTAAGAAAACTTATGTTATTATACATATTATTTCATGAATACCGATATTTTTCAAAAATCCTTTTTTCCGAGAATCAAAAGACTATACCTATATATCCATATTCTTAAGTACTATTTTAACCATAACGTATTTTAATTTATAGAATTTTCTTTAAATATAATGAGAAATTTTTTTTAATTCAATTATCTTTTTGTAGCTACTCTTGAAACTATCACAACGTTTGAATTAAAGTCTTAGTATGTGTTTTTGTTCTCTTTTCGCTTTTCTTTTAGGCTGTTGTTAGTAAATTAAAATATTATAATATTAGTCTAAAAAAATAATTTCCAACTTATAAATTAATTAAAAATATGTATTAATTTTAAGGAATTTTAATTATAGTCTTCACAACATGGATTATGAAAGAGTCATTTAATTTTTTTTTAATATTTCAGTAACATAATTATTGATATATTTAGTAAATGTAATAAAATATTTAATAATTTTTAATAACATGTAATAACAAATGTAAAAAATGCTTTTTTTTACAAATCTCGATTCTCTATTTTTTTAATTATGCATTGGAATGGTGAGTAAAAAATAACCAAAATAAGCTACCGATTTTAAGTTTCATCCATTCCAAGTTTTATCGTATTTTATTTATCTTTCTTTTATGTTATTTTAGGATATCTGATTCCGTATACCTTAAGATAACTAATTTTGGCTATTTAGTTTTCATTATATTTTACATTTTGGTTTGGTTTCGGCAATTAGTATTATCTTTCATTTTAATTGATTCAGCATTGCATATATTACAAAAGATCATAACACATTATGTATGAGCTCTCTTGCATCATAATTATAATTCAAAGAATACAGAATTTAGTTTTTAATTTTTTTTCAAGCGTATCACAAATTTCTTTTTTGTATGAATAGTCTCCCAGACATTTTATAAATTATAAGAGAAAAAAACTGCTTTAATACAATCTAAGATTTTATTTGCTTTAAAACATGTTTCTATATTTTGAATTCTCAATTAATTAATGTAAATGAAATTTAAAATTAGAATTCACAATAAATTTTTGCTTATTATTTAAAAACCATAAAAACTATTAAAACTTTACGTCATCATTTTAATAAAACAAAACTGATTAATAATAAAAGCTGGTTAAATTCATCAATAGCAGTTTAAATTAAAATGTATAATATTTTTATATATTTTAAAAATAAAAAGTATTAAGAATATCAAAATATGAAAGCATATGCAAATATAAGGAATAATTTTCATTATGTTGTGAAACAAGAAAATATTTTATATCCTAAATATTTACTAATAACCATTAAAATGCTTAAAATGGAAATTAAAAGCTTTTAAATGTCATCTAACTTCCTTTAAATTCTTTTTAATCTTAAAATATTTTTAGCTTTCTAATTAGTTTATCATATCACAATATTTTTTAGTATTTCCTTTTGAAATTTATAACAATTTGTAACAACATACTAAAAATATTCTGATTATAATTCTGTTAAATGTATTCTGATTTCATACTTAAAACAATAAATATAAGTAAATCTCCGTCTAGTTTAAAACCTTTCAAAAGAATGCAGATCTTAAATTTTTCACTGTAACTGTAGAAAGACTTTTGCTAAAAAGAAACATTTATTTAACAATAGTAAAAAATATTTTCCTTTAAAAAAAGTAATACAAGGTTTCGTTATACAGCAAATTAGTTCATTTTAAAAGTTGTTGTGATGAAGTAAAATTTAATTTACGTTAACTATTATTTCGTTACTTCACTTAATCTATTGTTTTGCTTTTAACTACAAACTTATACTACATAATTTATTACCGCACACTTTCACATGTATTTAAAAAATATACAAAATGTAAATACATATAAAACAAAACAGATTATTCTACGCAAATAATAAGGGAAATCATAAATAAAAAGACAAAGTAAATAAACTAAAATAAACAGCTTCATTTTAAAAGAAAATGTATAAGGAACATTATGAAATCTTGTCAGTATATAAAAATCCCAGCATAAGAATATATTTCTTAATGAAAATATGTCATAGAGTTTTTTTTTCTTAAAATAAAAGAGTATTATAAAAAGCTTGCTATATTCTTCATTGCTTGCTGTTTTTCCGTTGCTATATTCTTCCCACAGGACCTTAATTAATTTTTCATTCTTATCGAAGATTTATAAAACTTTCCCTCTGATTAAATTCGTGTTTTTGAAACAATGGTTATTTAAATTTTTTGTAAAGACTGTTTTTAAATTTAATGCAATGGTATATTAAAATATTTAATAAACTTTTAATTTCAATAAATTGTGTTAATGTTGATTTTTCTGAAGAAAACGCTTAGAAAAATCAACGTTAATATTTTGAAAGTAGATGCAAATTAAAATCTTTTGTTACATATTAAAAAACAAAAAAAATTGACAATCATAAAACATTAATAATATTAACAAAATGCGCATATATTGAATTAATATTAACATCTTTACGAAATTATCATTCTATTTTTCATAGAAGACTTGACCTGTGTTTGAGCTAAAGACTCACAATTTACATTTATTTGGAGAATCAATTTTTATTAAATAAATAATAAATGTAGATATTTGATAAACAGTTCAAAATAATTGTAAAACATATGGCTTTTGAATTAAAGATAGAACATTTTGCGTGTCTTTAGTTTCTTACAGAGGCATATTAAAAGAACACAGGATTAAATCCCTCTTTTCGAAGAATTAAAATAAATATAAAGATTATGTAGTCAGTTTTATGTTTATCCGTAACTTTAGAAGTTAATTTTTATATTTTTAAACTGCACAACTGTTTAAAATACTTTTCTGTTAAAATTGAACGGTTTATGAAGCTTAATTGCAAAAAAAAATGATTTTATAGTCGAGTGACGGACATTTTTAATGTATCAACTTCATTAAATATATTTAGAGCAGCTTTATTTTTTTAAATGAAAATTTTAAATAATTTTTATGAAGTTCGCATAGTACTTTAATTTTTAATACTTTGAATCTCTTTCCTAAGTCTAAAAATAAATTATTCATAGAAATTACAGCAAACGTCATGTATGAGAGAAGGAGACATGGGAAATAAATGAATTTAATTGCGTCAGATAGAAATACCAGCCAGGTATATGATCTAGATATTTAATTTTTACAAGAAATATAAAAACATCAAAATGCAGCTTATCATTTTTACAATAAATTCTTAATACATAAAACATTACTATGAATAAAATCTCTCCAAAATTCAAGGGCGAATCAAAATCTTTCCATTGGTATTCCAGTCACATATATATTTGAAAAATATTAGAAATAAACCTAGAATTCTTACGAACTTTATTTCGCGAATAAATATATATCTGTCTTTTCTAACAATCCCTCTGGCCTTTGGATGTATTTCAATCTAGAAAAACGACATGTTCTGTGGGAATATCGATCTTGTCCTTACTTTTAGTAAAAATGTTATTTTAAATGACATGCTTAGTTTTTGCTTTCTACCTGGTAGTTCTTGTAGCAACATACTCAAACAATCATTAATTCTAGTTTGATGGAGGGTTTGAATACACAGATATGACAGTTTGAAAATTATGTATCCTGCGTTAAGTATTTATTTGAAGTTTTTATTTTTGACAAAACTAGTTTTTATTTTTGACAGGAATGAGATTAACTTTCGCTTGCTTACGCATATATTACAAACTAGCGAAGAAAAAAAAGGTTGAAAAAGGTAAAAAAAAAAAAAATCTTATTTCACATTTAATGCTTAACTCTTGTTCATATTTTCTTTAAAATTCCCACATACATATTTTAGTTTACTATTATGATATAATCACTTTAATTAAAATATTAAAATTAAAGAAATGTTTTAAATTGCTTCAGACATGATGAGGATTTCAATAAATATTTATTTTTGTGGTGGAATTGTTATTGCAGTTATTAACATTATATTATTAACTCTTATTGTTAACATTATATTATTGACGCTTATTATTAAAGCTATATATTATTAATGCTTATTATTATTTAATTGCAAATTTATGTAAAATTAAATTCACATTATTTAAGCTGTTTAATCTAAAGATTATTTAATTGACAGCAAAATACATATTTTAGAGCTAGTACAAATGAAAACTAGTTAATAAAATCGTTGATAAACAAAAAAGTGTTCTAGATAGCAGAATAAATATAATGAAGCAATTCAGAATGTTATATTTGAAATTATTCTGATATTAAAATCATTTACATAATAATTTAATAAATGAAAATAGAGTCAACTCATGAAAATATATTTAAATAAGGAATGCTGAAAAGTTTATATTATATTGTTATTTTAAATTTTTTTTCAGTTATGATAAACTAAAATATCTTCTACCTAGCATAAATAAACACTCTGAAGCCTTTTGAAACATTATGACTTAAACTATTCTGATATAAAAATGTATGATAAATATTTTATTCCATCTAACCAGTTATTTACGCAACACTTACCTTTCACGCTTTATATTTCTTTATAAAAAAAATATATAAACATTGTTCTCAGATATTTATCGCAAAATAAAATGTGACACAGCTTATTTTATATTCTTAAACCAAACAAAATATACCGTCGTTATAAAGCTAGGTCAGAGCGTACATGAATAAATATTTAACTTTTGAAACTTGATCTATTAATTTTAAAAACACTAAGGAATACTTTGCACTGACAAAAGTATAAATTGAATGACTTGTATTAGAATTTTTTTTTTTTTTGGACTTTATAAAATCATTTATACTGTCAAACATTTTCAGAAAAATCGAATTAATTGTGAACCATAATACTGGAACGTTAAGCCAATGACAAAATTGCTATGACCTTAATGAGGTGTTAAATTTAACCATTATTCAGTTAGATTTGAACCATAGTATCGCGTATTTAAGTATAAGGAGTACAATAAGGTTCAAAAAATTATGGGTGCAACAATTTCAAATGATATATGGTCTAACAAAATTTCTAACGATATATCGCATTTCTGCTTTTGCAAAGCTTTCCAATCTTTTAAATTACAAATACTGTCGTAATGTGTAAATAAATAAAATTATTTATCATTCTTTCTTAATATTATTTCACACTATGCACTGTTATCATTATCTTTTCTTATTTTGATTAATATTCAATATTATAGGCTAAAACCAAACAATTTTCCTACATAATGTTACAAAATAATTACATGTCATTACTAGATTATACAATATTTTATAATTATTAAATGTTAAAGTTGCTTTTGTTATAAATTTTGCGTATTGTTGCATGCATTGCATATGAAAAATCATTTTTTCGCACTATTACTTAATAAATGTCTATTAAAATATCTAGTAAAATATGTAGTATCCAAAATAAAAATTAATTTAGGAAACAAGTTTATGGAGTAAGTTTCAGTGGTATTTAAGCAAAATTATTCCGCCTAAATTTTATCTTCTTTTTTTTAAATTTTTCTTGTATTTACATCAGTTAAAACAAACTCATATTATTAAAACATAAAGTTAGGGGACATTTTGGATAAATATTTTTTGATGCAATTGTTTTGTTTTTTTTTGTTTTTGTTTTTTTCGTTAAAAAAATTAATGCGAAACTGTTGTGGTAGGTGGTGAATGAAATGATCAAGGGTAGGAGATTACGAGTATTAATATTCGGAAATATTAGTTTATAATATTATGATCAATTTAATTATAATATTAAATTTATTAAATATTTTAAAGTTGTAAAAATTATAAATATTATTATAAATTTAAGTTTTAACTAAATTTGTTTTAAAAACAACTAAAAAGAAAGCTGCACGAAGGGACACTTACTCACCATTCAGGCAGATGTTTTTACAGATAATAATTTAGGTTTTAAAATCATATAGAAAATTTATTTTATCTATTTTTAGTAATAAGGAGGTGATAACTTATCAAACATAATAATTTTTATCTTGAATACGTCGCCATGTTCAATTTATTGAGTAGGCAAAGAGCATTAATATCTAAAAAAAGTTTCTTTAATTTAAGATTTCACTCCATAATTGCAAAATTTAATGTTTGCGAATTAAAACGAAACTAAAATTAAAATATATTATAAAAAGAGAAAAATATTATGTTATTTTGAATAATAAAGTCTAAGGCTCCTGCATGAGTCTGTATTTTATTGGTAATCTTTATTATAAAATTTGTTGGTTGAGCTAAAACTGTAGCAACATATCGTTTGAAATTAATTTGATAAATATCTTAAATTTTTTTTTCAATTGTATTATTTATCGTGCAATTGATAAAATTTCGGAGATTTTTCATTTTTTTTTCTAAAATTTAAATCAAATTTTCCACTACCTTTTTTATAAGTATTTTGCCGCTTTCTACACAGCACAAGAAAAACATTTACTTTTTGCGAATAATAAAACAACAATTATCACAATTATTTAGAAAATAAATATCAATTTTTCATTCTAGTTACAAAAATTGGCAGAAAAAAAAAGTATAAAATGCACGTTTGTTCTCTATTTGTAACAAGTTCATTTGTAACTAGTTGATTTCATAAGAACAAGAAAGATATTAAAGATATCAAATCCAGACGTTTATTTCACTTTATTTTGTTTCGCATAATACAAAAATAAATTCATCTTCTCACCTACTTTTAATAAGTTAAAACTAAAATTTCATGTAATTTTTATATCACTAATAGCAACTTTTCCACCCACTCCCCTGTTATTGAAAAAAGAATAAAGTTTGGTTTATTTTGGAATATTACTGCATTTTCTATACTTAGGTAATTATAAAAACTTTTCAATCAAACTTTTAATAACTAAGTAAATAAAATTAAACTTAAATTAAGTTGCATTGATAATTTTAAAACATCAATTACAAGTGCTTTAAAAGTAAATAAATTCAAACTCTTATTTAGCAACACATAAAATAATTCAATTTCATTTATTCTGTGTACTACAAGATTGATGTCTAACTGATCATCCATTAACACATCGGCTGATAAGTTTCCGGTCTGACATACAGATGGCGCCATAAATGCAGAGTTAGTATTTTGTTTAGCAAGTCCTAACCTTCAAATAAAAGGTGTCAAAATTTTATAACGATCTGTAGATTAATTTTAAAGTTACAGTGTTACAGTGATTTTAATCTTTGGCCTCAAAATAGACGTTTGTTTCGGCAATCACTTCCTCATTCGTGCTGAATCTCTTACCCGCGAGCATTTTTTTCAAGTCTGCAAACAAGTGGAAGTCACTAGGAGCCAAATCTGGTGAATAGGGTGGGTGCGGGGATATAGGGGGTGTCTGACACAACATCAAATAGCTCTCGGAATCATCAATTCGTTGCTGTTTTTGGTCAATTTTAGCACACGCGGCAACCACTTCGAAAACAGCTTTCTCATAAACAAATGTTCGTGCAAAATAAAGCCTACACGCTCTTTTGATATATTTAGAGTATCAGCTATGTCATGCAACTTCACTTTGCGGTTTTCTATAACAATTTTGTGGACTTTTATTATGTTTTCCGGATTAACCACATCTTTAGGGCGTCCAGAGCGTGGCGCATCTTCAACATTTGTACGACCACGTTTAAAATAAGCAAACCAGTCAATAATGGTCAATTTTCCTGGTGAAGAACCCGGATAACACTTATCGAGCCAAACTTTTGATTCTACCGTGTTTTTTCCCATTAAATAACAATGTTTAATAAGAGCACGAAATTCTTTCTTATCCATTGTTTTAATAATATAAATTGGTGTTCGATTAAAATCACTGTAACTTTAAAATCACTCTACAGATCGTTATAAAATTCTGACACCTTTAATTTGAAGGTTAGGACTTGCTAAACAAAATACTAAGTCTGCTTTTAGGGCGCCATCTGTATGTCAGACCGGAAACTTATCAGCCCATGTATTACATTATTGGTAAAGATGCTTTAATTGATATGTTTCAATCTCTCTCATATGAGCGATTATAATATCATCATTATTGAAGTTTTGAACACGATACAAATCTGGATCAAATTTCTATAAGACGTCGGGTCTGATTATGGATAATTGCGTCTACACTAAAGTCTCGTTATAAGTCAAGAAAATCGAATAAACATTCTTTTTATTAGATAAATAACTTCTCTGGAGATTTTTCCAACGGGTAATTGGTATTCTATTCTGATCGTTATTGTATGGTAAATGGTATTAAAAGTAGCTGTTCCCTTTTAAACTATATCTATATTTTAATATTGTGAATTCTAAACTTGCTTATACTGTATTTTAAGAAATACTTTTAACTATATTAAAATTTGATAGTTAACATGCATTAAATCATTTTATTTTCTGTTCATCATATAACAGCCTAACATCTTTTACGAAACTACTTTGTTTTTTAGTCTACGAAAAGAATTCGATGCACAATGAAACAAGTTTAAACTGTACCTATAATAATTACCTATAATTAATAATTCGCAATCAATAGTACTCCTGTTAATGTTGCTTTTAGAGCATCCAACTATGATTACGTTCATTTTTAATATCAAATTGCTATATTTCATGACATAAATATATGCTATTGAGTTAAGATGTCTTTTGATACTAAACCAATGACATGACACGCTTTAACGCGTTTAGATTGCTGAAAAAAATTATAAAAATCAAATTTCATGTTAAAATTTCGAAAAAAAGTATATCTAAATCACAAAACATCTGAAAAAAATTGGAGGATATAGATAAATGGATAGATAGACGGACAGAATTCTGAAAGTTCTCTGAAATGTTAGGAAAGCATGTTTTTTACCTCAATTTCAACATATTTGCTTAAAATTAACGAACTGTTATATAAACTTAAATTTGTTCTATAAACTGTGTACCACTAAAAATACATTTCTTAACAACCAGATATTGAAAATAAAATAAATTATTTGGAATTTTGTAAAAGACATTTTACTGAAAATAAAAAATATATGTGTGTACCAATTTCGGAGTTTTTTTTAAATATGTTACGAATTTTTTTTAACATAACTAACCTTGTCTAATGCATTTGTTGAAAATTAAGGAATTGTTATGCAAACTAAAATTAATTTTTAATTTTTCTTACAACTAGAAATTTTTAACGCAGGGCCAAATTTTAAACCAAAAATATTTACTTCAGAGTTTTACTAAAAAAAATCCTTGAAACACTTTTTATTTCTTTCCTAAATTTAACGCATTCGCCCAAGTTAAGATATCGTCATATAAACTAAAAAAAATCATGTAAACTTCTAGCAACCAACAGATTTTTCATCTCATTTCCTGCCATTAAAAATAAAATATAACATTATCTTGTTTTTGAATATTTATGTGTACTTTAACCTTTCATTATTTAAAAACCTTTCAACCTAACTAGTAATATGAAACTAAACTAAATAAATAAAATTAGCCTATACACATGTCATAAATTGCCTCAATAATTTTCAGACACCAACTACAGATGCTTTAAAAATAAATAAATGTTTACTCTTAATTGGTAACACTATAATAATACATTTTCCTTTATTTCGTGCATTTCAAGATTGATATCTAATTAACGACTTACGATATGATTGGTGAAATTGTTTTTGATAAGATAACAAACTCCCTCGTACATTATCGATTATAATGATTATTTTGATTGCAATTTTGAATACGAGGCAAATCTCAATAATTTTCTTTGAGACTTCGGGTCTGATTGCGGGTAATTGTATTTACGCAAAATACTGCTGAAGGCTCCTTACAAGTTCAGGAAATCGAATAAAGATTCTTTTTATTGGATAAACTACTTCCCAGATGTCTTTCCCGATGGGAAATTGGTATTCCTCTCATATCACTTTTATATCGCAAATAACATTAAGTGTGGCTCTTTAACTTTAAAAGAATTTTATATTTTTATTTTTTAAAGGCAAAGCCTACCTAAATAGTTAGCACTTTAGAGTTATCTTTTAAGAAACTAGGAGGTTTCCCCACTTATCAACCCATCATCTTTGCTTTTTCCCCCAAATTTTGAAATTATTTTTTTTTAAAAATTAATTTGTTTAGAAAAAAGATAATAATTGCGTATAAAAACACAAAACTTTTGTTTATGTATCAACCGTAACAAAATGAACGATTACTTGGATATGAAAAATGATGAGCTGAACTTGAAAAAAAAATATGTAAACTTTTATGACGAAACTGAAAAGTAAAATTTAAAAAAATATATGCAGAATATGTAACACAATACAAAGTAATTAATGAAGAGCAATTTTGCTAAGATTGTCTAAAAATTGTATAATTTTTATACTATATCTGTCATAAGTCTCTTATATTTTTTGATAAAAGTACTGAGATTTAATTTTTAATTAAAGCAAAAATAGCAAAATAATGTTCGCTTAAAATTGTAAAAAATGTTTCAAATTTTAATAGATCAGCTCATATGTTATTTTTTACAGTTGATATTTCACGAATCGATTGTTAAATCTTGATTTTTTTTTTTTTCGTCCTACTCGTTGTGCATTTATCTAATTTCAATTTTCAAAGTTTTATAGTTTTTTTCTTAGCAAAACAACACAAAATGTTAAAATAAAAAGGTGAGAAGAGACTCGTGAAAATAGCACCTAAAATGACAACATTTCGAAAAAAATAGGAATTTATAAAAACAACTCGTTGTTAAGTTTAGAAACGTATATAGTTTCTTTAAGCCCGTCAAACTACAGGTCTGTAGTTTGTATACTGGCAGCCAACGAAGGGGCTTGAATGGTACTTTAACTACAAGTTTGAAAGTAAACGATTTGGGAACTAATTATCGTTCGTAATTTATTCTCGATTATCATAGTTTCTTCCCATTTTTATACACACCTTTGTAGTTTCAAGTCATTATATCTCATAGATTTTTGCGCAACAAACCAATATTTAACGTTAAGTTGAATATTTAAAACTGTGGCGGTAATGCTTACGGTTTTTTCTTTAAGTATAAAGATGACAGTAAACATTTATTAAATCATTTTATTAGCCGTTCATCATAAAAACAACTTTACGTCTTTTGTAATGCTACAAAGTACTTCAAAATGTATTTACAAAATGCACAATGATGCACGATGAAAGAAGTGTAAACCAATTTAATCCCACAATTAATACTATTAAAACTATTGTGATTAATAGCTAAATTACTTTTGATTTACTGTTTATATGTTATTTTATGTATAGCTAACTATTTTTTATATATGAAAATTGCTCCACATATTACTGATAGGGATACAAATTAACATGTTCAAACAAATAAACATGCACAATCAAAGTGTAATTCAAAATATTTTACATTTAACATTTAACATAACTCTCTTAACATTTCTTTAGTATTGGTTCAATTTACAAAATTCTTTCATAGTATTGCAATTTTTACAAGCATGATTGTGCGTTTTTATTCAGAACAGGAGTGCATAATCAAATTACTATTACTATTGTATATGATAAAAAAAACAATATATTAAACTGAGATA
Source organism: Parasteatoda lunata (assembly GCA_949128135.1). Classification (NCBI taxonomy): domain Eukaryota; kingdom Metazoa; phylum Arthropoda; class Arachnida; order Araneae; family Theridiidae; genus Parasteatoda; species Parasteatoda lunata. The sequence goes on along the minus strand of OX421976.1, from coordinate 65,105,305 downwards.
TAACCTCATATTAAGCTTATAAAATCAAATTCAGTGCTGAAACAATTATCGTTTAAACTTAGGAAAACATTTTAAGTATCTAATTTTTAATTAAAATTATAAGAGCTTATTACAATTCTTATAGTTTACAGTTTCAACAAATTTTGAAACTATATTAGTTTTAACATGATCAAATAAAAGATTGGAATAGTATAAAGATAAAAAAAACACAAAATTGTATGTTATAGTATGTTTAAATATAGAAAACTTTGAAATTTTTGATACAAAGCGCCTTATAAATTAGGTTTGAAATCGAAATGACAGGAAATACTTGAATGTCTAGACATTTTTGCAGGAATTGATTATTTTATGTTATGAAATATCAGTACCACATTTCAATAATTTTCAAATAATTATTTTTAGGGAGACTGAAAATCATTTTCAAAGTTCATTGTTAATTTTTTTTGTTGAAAAATAAGTTCAAAAAATGTAGAGAAAACTTCTCTATACACTTAATTTAAAAAAATTTATTTTTTTAAAATTTATTTGTTTTTGTATTCAATTTGTTAAAATTTTCTTTGGTTTTGTTAATATTTTGCTTTAATGTAAACTATTATTTATTTAAATTTTATAAAAAAAACATCAAAATAATTATTTAACATTTTAAATTGTTATTAAAATTCTCAATTCATTCAATCAATTGTAATTTGTTGTAAAAAATACAACAAATAAAATTTCATATGGATTTTTTTTTACTTCTATTTTATTTTTTAACGTATACTTTAAAATCTGAAATTAATTTGCAATTTCAAGAATACAAATTGAAATAAGTTTTTATGCATTTATGAAATTTAAATTATTTTAATTTTCATGAAATGTAATTTAAGATTGAAAACACATGTTCATAACTATTACCTAGAAAAATGCATTTCAAAGTTCTACTTCATTTAAATTTCAACGAGGAGAAAATGAATCAAGATTTGGGTAAATACTGCATTTGTCTAATAAAATAGTTAGTAGTACATTTAAATTTAGATTTTGAATAGTACTGTGTGTTCCCTTTAAATAAGGAACTTGTTTATGATTTGATTTAATTCATTTTAGAAAATATTACTTTCTAAGTTTTAGTTAAGAACTGACATTGAAAAATTGTCATTGCAATATAAAGAGTCAAAATTAATTTTAAAAAAAAGTCATCTTAAAAAAAACCAATAAAGTCTGTGTCAAAATTTATTAAATTTTATTCATTCATTCATTGATTTTGTTCATTCTTCACATTTCATATTGAGTATCTGAACGGTTAGAATTCTTTTAATAATTAATTTTGATAGTTTTCGTATTTTTTTCCTTTTAAAAAATAATTAGATTTAACTCAGCAAGACTCTTAAATTTTCCTATTCTCAATTACGGCGACAGTCTCGAAATATATAAATTAGTAGAAAACATGTTCATTATCAGACATATATAATTAATTAAATAAAAGTTGAGCTGGCTATAAACAAATATTGCTGCATTGGTTTTAAAAATTTTCAACTTTTCTGGTGTTATAAAACTGAATGATATCCAGGTTATGCATTTTAAAAAAAGTCACTGTTTATAATTAAATATTATCATAAAAATTGATTGATGAAATATTCTACTTTTTATTTCTATTACATTCGAATAGGGTGCATTAACGTAAGATTCACAAAGAACGGCTATTCAATATACTGTCTTAATTACAAGAATTAAAAGTTGCAAATAATAAAAATTTTAAATCAATAAAAGTAATCAATATTTTACTGCTTGAACCCGTAAAGACGCATATGATTTTTTAATGAACATCTGTATCTTTGACTATATTAAATTGAAATATTCATATTTTTTTGATTCCTATATTTTCACAATTTGTCAAAATCCCTAACACTACAACAAAACAATATATATATATATATATATATATATATATATATATATATATACACCGAAGAGCCATTAGTACATTATAACCACCCTCCATCTATAACAATGGGCCCGCCCAGGTCTTCATGGTTTCTCGCCCAGGAACAATGTTTTCATGGGGCCCATTAGGACCCATAATCCTCATAGAACAATCCCTGACGTCTGTAAGCTACTTGAAAATAGTTGCAGACCAGGTTCACCCAGTTTTCCCTGCGGGGGAAGGTGTTTACCGACAGGATAATGCACCATGTCATAAGGGTCCAATCATCATGGATTGGTTCGAGGAATATTCCAGTGACTTTCAAGTCATGTCTTGGCCCCCAAATTCACCTAACCTTAATCCAATAGAGCCTACTTGAAAAAACCAAACTCGTAATGCCACGCTACCCCCTCGCAATGTGAGGGAATTGCAGGAGCAGTTGGTGAGCGCTTGGTACTAGATACCTCAGACTACCTATCAGCACCTTGTGGAATCAATGCCACGGTGGGTGCTAGTAGTTTTGAGGGCTAAAGGTGGTCCTACATGTTATTAGTAGGGTGGTCATAATGTAATATATATATATATATATATATATATATATATATATATATATATATATATATATATGTATATATATATACAGAGAGAGAGAGAGAGAGAGATGCTTTTCAATAGTACATAATCCAATAAAATGTAATTAAATTAGAATTGTTCTAAAAAATTTTTAAAACAAATATATATTTATATCCACACTACAATGGAACTTGAAGGCCATTTATATATTTTTTGATGTATTTCAAAAGAAATTTAAAAAAACATAAATGAAACAAAATTCTTTTAAAGAATTTATAAAGGAATGAATATTTATATCTGAACTACAGTGAAACGTGAAAACATATATATATTTGTATATATTTCATTAGAAATTCAGTAAAATATGTATAAAATAATTTTCTTTTTAAAAAATTTTGTACAAAAACATATATATCTATATCCAAACTGCAGTTAAATTTGAAAACCATTTATATATTTTCTGTGTATTTCAATAACTAATCAAAAAAATATAAATAAAGCAATCTTTATAGAAAATAAAGTTTTATGACTTTTTATCAATTTTTAACAGTTTTACCAATTTTTATAATTAATATATTTATAATTTGTATTATATTAAACATTTGAAAATTCCCAACAATTTAATTAATTTAAAATGAATGGTTATGAAAATAAAAGAAGTAGTAATGTACTAAATATACTTTATAAAAAACTAATAAAATTGAGGATGCTCAATAATTTCATAACAAAATTTTATAAATCCTTCAAAATAATAAGAATAATTTAAATCAAATAAGAATATTTTAATTATATTTGTATGTATTTTTAAAAAATCAAAAAAAAATTTTTTTTTTTTTATTATAACTGATATCGTTTTAATGAATGATTAAATACCACGCATTTTTTTAAAAAAAAAAAATTTAAAAATAGGGAATTAGAATGAAGCTGTACTGCTTTTTTTAAGGAGGTACGTGATTTTTTTACAAAACTTGGCATATTACGAAAGAGATTAGGAGGAGCAAATTCACTTTTTTTAATTACTTTACTGAAATTTATTATTAGCACACATACACGCTTACATAATCAATACGATATCAGAAAAAAAAATTTCTACTTTTTCAAGAGTTTTTGTTTAGTTTTACTAGTATTCGTACTGATGCTTCTGGTATAGTGGGAAAGATAAAAGCGTTATTTTAAAAGGGAATTCATAAAAAAAAAATCTTTTTTTTTTCTTGATTATGAAATGATTGAAAGAATTTTAGGAATTTTTAATTTCGTTGTAATTTTTCTTTTACGTAAGTAGTTATTACTTTAAAAAATTACTGAGAAACGAGAATAAACAGTAAAAAAATGTAAAAGTATGCAAAATATTTTTTTATTTTTTCTGAATTAAAATCAAGTCTATAAATTGTTAACTCCTTTATTTAATTAAAAAATTTTAAAGTAAAAGACCCACAGCAACATAAAAAATATTATATGAACAAAATTTTAATTAGTATTGTCATGTTTTAATTGATGAATTAGATTTAATTATCATTTTAAATTTAGTTTTAATACTTATCTCGGCTACGGTAAACAATTTTAAGGCTTGCTTATGTGCTGAGGTACTCTACTAAATACCATGACGCATCCATTAAAACATGAAACTTACGCAAAAATATTTTATTTTTTTGTATTGTAAGTTTTGCTTGGGAATTTATTTTATAAAAAAGTGCTAAATTGTTACACAATCCATATCAACAATTAAACTTCAGACAGACTATTAGCGGATGTGATACTTGTGCGCATTTAATTAATTCAAGAGGAAATTTAGAAAATTTTAAAATTTATAACATCAATTTTTCATTGAAATTGTTTAAAATGACCATCCTTGAACAACCGATCTCCATAAAGAAATAGCAGCTTATTTATATTTTACTCTGCAGCCTTTTAGTTTTGATACCATCAGAGAAGACGAAGCATCTATTTGATCAAGCATATCGAGGAAGATTGCTTGATCTAAGACTTTCGAGTGAATTCAAATAGAATTTCTGTAAGGAAAACAAAAAACTTTAAGCTGAATAATATATACAGTAGCTTAATAAACTAGAAAATGAAATATAAAAAAATAAAGAACTGAATCCAAATTCCTAGATTTCCAAGCAAGCTCATTAACTTTTACGCATTATAAGAAAAAATCTGTCAAGGAATCGTAAATTTTTTTTCTTTATAACTGCAGATATTCATTACTAAATGAAATCGTAATCTATCAGAAAATACATTTTTTCATAAAACGAGATAAACCTTTTTTAATGGCTTGCATTCAAAGCCTATATTTATAATTTTACTTTTAGGTGCAGATTTTTTTTTAATCATGAAAAACTTTATTAATAAAATAAAAAACTATCTTTCGTACTTTTCTTCTCCCACCACAGCTAGTTCTTCTCAATGTTTTGCAAAAGAATCCTTTCGTGTCTGATCTTGTAATAATGAGAGTTATTGCCTACAGACCAAAAGGTCCCTAATCCAATCTTAGCCGGTGTCTAGTGAGCATCTCTTCCGCTACCCTTCACAGTAATACTCATGCCCAACGAGCATGAAACTCCCCCCAGGATTCTTTGACAGATGGCACCACTATACTAGTTGCTTTTGTATCATGATTCATTTCAACAAGACAGACGCAATCATCTGAGTAAACACAACTAACATTGAACTTCTTAAAATCAATTGTGCAGATTTACTTTTACCACTACTGGAAGAATCTGTTATATACAAAAAATTTCTCCATTGCTTTGTTACAGAAAATTCCTATCAACGTGGTTTTCCATTATCACATGGAAAATCTTTGACAATTTTGATGCTAGATAATGGACACCACAGGATTTTTTACAATACCACAGGATTTTTTTACACTGCTCCAGCTCGTCCAGAGTCATTTAGTTCTAATGGTTTTAAATTTATATAGAAAAAATGAGAACTAGTCGTAGGATCATAACGATGATAAAAAAAAAAAGCTGCCGATTCATTTTATTGACGTTAGTCTAGACTATTTTCCTAGTATAATTTACTGTAAGAGTTGAGTATTACTGAAAAAACAGCATTTTGCCAAATAGATGGGAAAACATAAATTGTCAGAATGAACTGACTAGACATTTCAAAGAGTAATCAGTTTCTTCATGAACTTAAAAGTTCATGGCTTCTTCAAAAATCCCGTGATTTCGTGATGAAATGATTATCAAAAATATAAAATACAGTTCAAGACTTGCAAAATCGTCCAAATAAAAGGTTTATTTCTATGTAAAGTATTTCCTTTATGAACGCTCTTCGCTGTCTGTATTTTCATTCTGAATGAAATCTTAACAAATGTGAACTACCATTTTAAAATATCATCGATATAAACTCTCCCTTCCCCTTCCCATCAAGAAATAAGTAACGCTATTTTGCACTCAACTGTTTACCTAATCGATAGTCACTAAAAATATTCAAAATTGATCGATGATCATGTGTCTCAAATGTTACTGACAAACTATTTAGTTCAGGAATCCTAATTTAAATGTTGAGATAAATTTACTATTAAAGCGATTGTTTAAGTTACATATTCTGTATTTCACTCTTTCATTTGCGTTAAGAAGATTTCTTCTTAGTTCAAAAGATTTAAAACAAACTACAGATATTTCTTCATTTTGTGTTTTTCACATTAACAATAATGTTGTATATATTTGTAGAAAAAATAGTCCAGTGTTTTTAAAAAGCAAAAATAAGTTTAGGAAAAATGAGTCTAACTTTCGGAAAAAAATTCAAAAATAAACAGATTATGAAAGCAAAACAATTTATTTGCTTGGTTTTAATAAACTTTGTTTTGTTTTAGCGTTTTTACAATTCTATCAAAATAATTTCTTTCTTTCAAAATAAATTATTTGATTTTCTAGAATTTAAATTTTTTGTTTTCAATAAATCTTCACTCCAGTTTTGCTCCGTTTATTTTCGAAGAAAATTCAATATTTCAGAATCGCCTTTTTACCTATTGTAATTTTTGCAAAAAGATAATTAAATTAGCAGAGCAGAGTAATGCAATCAATTTAAATGTTACAAACAGTTTTTTTAAGTTTTATTCCGATTTCTTTATTTAGTTATTTTTTCATTTTTAAAAAACAACAATTGTTTTCAAGTAACCTTGTTCGTATTTAATTATTTTTAAGAAACTATTGGTAAGTAATTTAAAAAAGTTATCAGAACTTGAGTTTAAATTAAGCTAACTTAATTCTTTCCTAATTAGATAAATCCAGTTTCAATTTTCAATCTAGAAAATATTTTTATACTTTGACTTTTTCCTCTTTCGACCTATAGAAACAAATTTAACCAAGAACAAGATTTATAATATTTTAAGAAATTGAAAAATTTTAAGATATTGCTTAATTGCGTAAACAAAATAGTTCATGACTCAAATAGTACTTACTTCAACAAAATAACTAACAGTCTACATGTTATACCACAGATCAATGACTACTTTTTGCGAGAAGTCCTATTTTTATTACTGTAAAAAATAAGTTTACAATTTTGAGAATTTTGAAAATAGTATTCTGTCTTTGAGATTTTATGAAAAAAAACACAGAAATTTCCAATATATTTGTAAATTTGTGAAAAACCTACTCATAATTTACTGCATTTGAAATTCGAATAGAATCAGGTTGTTTCTTTTCGCATTTCTGTTTTTGAAAATGTTTTAAAATAAGGACCTGTTTTCTAAAAAAATAAATCCGGTCTTTCATTTTTAAAGCTATGAAATCAATTACGCCATCGACTTCATTATTAAAATCTCTAGTTCGTCTCGTTTTCGCTTTTTTCAAAAACCGAATTTTTTGACGAGTTTATTTTTAAAATGAAAAATATTGTGAAGGTATCATTATTTAGATTAAACATCTTGTGAAGGACCAGCTATTTCTATAAAACAATTTTCAGTCGTAGTAAAATGTTTCGTAGAAGGCCGACAAATGGACTAGAATTTTTCCTAAAAAAACCACTGGACTGCTAAAATTTTAATTCTAAAACTGCATGAAATAACCGTCAGCAGTTTGCCCAGCCAGTTAACAGTTAAGTTTACCGTTGTGAAACCGTTTTAAACTAGGTTTCATAGTTAAAAAAATCATGAATACAAAACTATACTGATTTTTAGCCATTTAAAACTAGCATGGTTACAAAACCGTAAAAAAGAAATTTAACTGAACATTTAATCTAGGCTTTTCGTTATGAAATGAGATTTGGAGTTAGGTTGAGTTGTGTTTTATCATATGAACCCTGGAATATGGTTTAATTAGTTAATCTGGTTGTTTCAACTATAATAAGAGGTGGAGAATACTACTTTTTTTTGTGTTAAGCAGCTCTATGGTGATGTCTATGTGAGAATGGGAGTATTGTGTTTCTAATAGCCCAAGGTTATGAACTGAACTAGAAAGTTCAGAACACTAAAAACTCATCATGTATTGAAGGAAATTAAAGAAATATTATTGTATCAACGCTCGGACTGGAACCTCCGTTCTATTTTTTTTTTCCGAGATCGACAGATTAGCCCTCTCGGCTATAATGTGTACTCAGCTGCGAGGAACTAAGTTATCTCATTGGTTGCGCTTGGTTGGTACGATACAATTCTGGTTGTTTAACCGTGTTAGAGGAAAGCAATTAATAAACGCTTTTTCTCACAGTTAACAGTTTGAATACCTTCTTATTTATGGTTATGGGTCAATGAAAAGAACTCTTCTCACTATTCGTCTGTAGCAGTGGCGGTAACTAAACATTACGTGGTTTAACTATTCCAAGTAGGTGTGTTGGGTCAATATTTAAAAGACAGGTTTTGACTCGTGTCAACGAGAGAAAGGGAATCAGGGGAGAAGGAAGCTCCCCTCTTTGAAATGCGCGTTTTCTTATTTCCATAGCAACAGATGCCTTAGACTTTAATGACGAGATGAGTTCTTTCCATAGACAAACTATATTTGATTGTTTTGTTTGAATATGGTTAAATAGCAATTAAATAAATTGCAATTTAACTATTTTTTCCGCGAAATTTCTAATAGTTTGCAACCTAACATACAAACTGAAAAACTATTATTCTCTCATTTTTTATCATTTCTTATTTTATTATTTCACTAACTTTCACTCCTTAAGTTTTCTCATTATCAAATATATTGTTTTTTTAGAAAAAAGCATGCTTCCAAAACACACGTTTTGCAGTGCTCTGTTAATAGGGCATCGATACTTCATTTCCAGTTGATGGCATAAACCTATTTACTGAAATATCCGCCAATGAAAAATGACATCACAAATAAAAATTTACGATTGTTTACAAGCAAGCAGTAAATTTGAAAGGAGATCCTAGGCATAAACAACAATCTTTCTTGCGCAGTAGTCCCAAACACGTTTCCCATTGCTCAAAAGGAATGCGTTCCAGTATGAAAGGCACGTGTGTCTCTTAAATATATGAGCACCAGGGATTAGCCGCACGCCAAATAGTTACTTACTACTTTGACGCTAGCTGTTTACTTCTATATCTAAAGATAAAATAGACTTTTATTTTTTCCTCGAAAGCATGAGTATATATATGGTTTAAAAGTCACAAAAGTGGAAATATACAAGATAACAGGTAATCACAAATCTTAATACATATTATTTGAATCCTCATTAATAAATGAAGGCATAAAAATTAGATACCACACTTTCAGAAATCTTCGTCAGGTATTGAACTAAAATCTTACTTGGAACTGTAATATGGTGCAAAATTGGTGTAATCTTATTAAAATCTCAAAACTGATCCATGTATCAAGTAAAACCACAACATAGCGTAAAGGAGCTTCAAGCTTAATAATATAGTTTAAATTCTTGCCATTTTATGGATTGTAGTATAATTGCTTATTCAAAAATTTAAAGCATTTTGGAATTTGAAATCCGTGTTTAAGTAAAAAATCGTAATTTCGAACCAAGGAATGATTTTCGGAGTGGATTTGAGCGGAGAAAGGATTCAAACAATCAGAAACTTTTTATTTGTAGGATGGAGCTAACATGAGGTTCCAAACGACAGTCGGACACCTAATAAGAACATAATTTTAATTTTACACTATTAGAAACTTTATTGCGTGTTCAACCATTTAATCAGCAAATCGTTCAAATTTGCAGCATACTTTATACGGTGCTTAATCAATTTATCTTGCAAATGAAATCCTCTTGAAATTGATTATGTAATGCTTTTCAACTTAGAAATATGGTTCAGTCGGATAGCTATTAATGTCACAGCAAATTTACACGATATTAGGGTTAAGTATGAATTTCCTTGTTCAACGGCGAACCGATATATTTATATAATTTACCGAAATAGCATATTTCTAAAATTGCTTCATAAAAGCCTTATTAACAGCAAATAGAAATTGTGATACACTGTTGTAAATTTTGGAGCAAATCGAACCATATATGGATTGACTTAGCTGTTTCAACCTTATATGCGGCTAATGTGAATCATATGTACCGTGCATTTTAAACTTAATGTAACACTACTGAAGCGAGTGCATGTATGTATATTGTTAAACTTCAGATGAAGTTTACTTTTTACGTTGCCAACAAATAATAGAAAACTGAAATATCAAGAGAATTAGCAGCCATAAACATGAACAATAAAATAACCATGTGAGAATGGTTGGCGAAAAACTGAGATAGACTGAGCTTTAAGTTGGGAATAAAAAAAACGAAAAAAGCTAACAATTCATAGCATCAAACTGTTCTTTATTTTTGTTTAATTATGCTCGTTAATTTACATATGTGGAGTTATATTTTAGTTTTAACAGCGTTTCATAATAATGCTGAATGAAGATGCATTATGAACAAAGACCAGCCAAAAAAATTTTTTTTAATTTCGTACTTTCTCCTTACATTTTATGAGTTTATGTCAGAATAAAGAAATAAAACTGTTGTGTCTCCAAATATTCCAATGTTTCACCAATTTATAACTGTGTGTTAGAAAGTGCTTGGAAAAAAATGGTTAAATAACAATTTATTTAATTGTTATTTTACCATATTCAAACAAAACAGTCAAATAACTGTAAATAATATGGTACTCAAACTGTTAAATGTGAGAAAAACCGTTTATTAACTGTTTTTACCTGATAAACAACCATAATTTTATCTCACCAACTGGGCCAACCTAATGAAGCATCTTAGTTTCTTGCAGCTGAGTACATAATATAGCTGAGAGATCTAATCTGTCAATCTTATAACCGACAGAACGGGAGTTCGAGTCAATGTGTTGACTCCGGAATATTTCCTCCGTTATCCATGTATTAATTTTTTTTAATTTCGTACTTTCTCCTTACATTTTATGAGTTTATGTCAGAATAAAGAAATAAAACTGTTGTGTCTCCAAATATTCCAATGTTTCACCAATTTATAACTGTGTGTTAGAAAGTGCTTGGAAAAAAATGGTTAAATAACAATTTATTTAATTGTTATTTTACCATATTCAAACAAAACAGTCAAATAACTGTAAATAATATGGTACTCAAACTGTTAAATGTGAGAAAAACCGTTTATTAACTGTTTTTACCTGATAAACAACCATAATTTTATCTCACCAACTGGGCCAACCTAATGAAGCATCTTAGTTTCTTGCAGCTGAGTACATAATATAGCTGAGAGATCTAATCTGTCAATCTTATAACCGACAGAACGGGAGTTCGAGTCAATGTGTTGACTCCGGAATATTTCCTCCGTTATCTGCAACACATGAAGAGCTTCAATGTCCTGCACTCTCCAATTTTGTGTCCCTGGCCTATTTAGAATACGATTCTCTCATTCACACATTGATGTCGCCTCCAAGAAGTGCTTCATGAACACAAAAATCATTCTTTACCAATCTCTTACGATAGGTGAAACAACCAGATAAACTAATTAAACTACATCCCACGGTTCATTTATTAAAACACAACTCAACCCCAGCTTAACTCTAATGCCCATTACATGTGAAAAGTCTAGATCCAATGTCCAGTTAAATTTATTTTTTATGGTTTTAAAACCATGCTAGTTATAAACGGTTCCAAAACCGTAAAAGTTAGAAATATTCTTTACAGTAAACATTATGGTTAATCGGAAGAGACAGACTGCTGTCAGTAATTATCGAAAGAAAATTCTAACAGTGTAAAGTTTGTGAAATTTCAAGGCTGCGAAAGAAATTAGAAATTATTGTCATAAATTATTCCATATATTGTTGATATTAGTGCGCAGTCGAAACATAATTAAAATTAGTTTTATGTTTTACCTTTTTTAAGATATCGTGTAATTTTTTTTTCAATTTGCATAATTCCTTCTCAGAATTGCAATTTTCACAAATATGAATATGAATCAAAAATTTCACAGGATGTGCTGCATGTTTTTGATTTTTTTTAAAAAAAGTACTGACATACATGCCACTAACATGCATACATACTACTAACATACATACTACTGACATACATATTACTAACATACATACTACTATTTTACATACTACTAACATACATACTAACATACATTCTACTAGCATACATACTACTAAATTGCATACTACTAACATACATACTACTAACATACATGGTGTTCTCAAGTGTCCAAGCAATCCGAAAGAGTTTGCAAAAGCAGTTGGCTAGCGCAACAAGCAAGCGATAGAGCCTTCTAGTAAATGATACATTTTCTGATAAGTGAGAATAAAAACAACGATAATAAAATAAAAAACCTGAATTTAAAGAATTTTTACTTTTCTCAAAATATCTTAAAAACCATATTGTAATTATAACAAGATTTTAAAAAGTTTACTAAGCAAATTTATTATTTACTTTTGCCACCACTACAACTCCCTCCCCAAACCACAAATCCATATCTTTAGGCTTCTATGCCGCAACATTTCATTCCAATTGGACACATTTTAATTAGAAATCTAGATTTTGTATATCTTTGAATTAATTTACTCTGCGTAAAGCGGATTTCATTTGTCACGCCAGTCATTTCATTCATTATGGAGGAACGAAACTCACCTTTACAAAATACTAACTCTGATATACTGTCGTCGCCAAAAACCGCCAAATTCTGAGTTACCATCCCAAATTATCTTCGCTTGAATCGCAAACCATTTTCATCAGCCTGCTTGTTAAATATAGGTCAAAGCAGCTTTCACACTATCTGTCGTCATATCTTAGAAGGTAATGATGGGTTGATAAATTTATTTCTCGACATTTCGCTTTCAGTTTGATGAAGATGTTTATCCGTTACATGATAATTAATTCTATAAACTGAAATCTCAATTTTAATCTATTTTGAATTAGTTATTATTATTAAAAGCACATGAGTAAAAATGTCACAGTTATTAGTGTAGTAATCATAAGTAATCCTATAGTAGTATGGTACTGAGTATAGTAATCATATGAAATTTATGTATTTATGATGTGTGTATAGATATAAATTATTTACTTTTGACATAAAATTTTTACTACATTTAATAATAAATGTTGTTTCCCAAACCAATTTTCTAAATTGTAAAAAAAATTTCGAATTATTGATTGTTGGCGTCTAAATTCATTCTAACTATTCATTTATAAATATTGCCCTGAAAGAAATTTCGGTTCAAATTACAGTAAAAAGCATCCACACTCAAGATGCCGAAGTCGTCATAATTCCATGCAGATTCTATTAAAGTTATTAAACATATTGAAACATTTACTATGATGGAATCTTGACTTATTAAACATAGAAATTTAACTTGTAAATTATTTTTCATATAATTCCCCCTGTGCTTCATTTCCTATTTCTCTGATATACTGCAACTAGAACTTCATGTTGTTGTTATCACACACTGTAAAAAATTCTGGACCAAATTAAAATACCTGCAATCAATTTGCCGGTACTTTTTACAGTAAAATCCATTTTTTCCTGGAATATGTTACGGTACAAACAATCTCATATACCGTAATTTTTCAGTAATAATTACCGTAAAATCACTGAATCAATCTAATTAAATCAATATTATAGTAAAAATTCTAGTATAATATTTTACGATAAAAATGAATTTATCGGATGCTGCATCCAAAGCGCCATTACTTTATTCCGTAATTAGATCTGGAATTCTTTACAGTGCCAATAATTAATTGCAAGAAGCAAAATAACTTAAATATTGCTTATTTAAATGTCATTGTGTGTCAAATTTATAAAGGTGATTCTTATTTCCATTAAATAAACATTATAGTCTGTGAAGTGTAGCATTTGTAATATTTATAGAAAAGTCTTTTCTTTTACAACATAAAATTTTAATGTTCAAAAATAAACCACAAAAATTAAAAAATCCATTGAAAAGACTAACGTGCTCACAAGAGACTGCATTTAATTAGTTGTTTATTGCAAAAATTCAAGGTCGCTCTTATTAAAGTTATTAAAGACTCTGGTGATTAACAAAAGAATATTTAAAGCTCTAATTTGCATATCTCCCAGTTTTGAAAACCGTGAATAATAAGATGGCTTTTCCAATATAATCCTTTTAACTCTTTCAATAAATTTTATCTTGGTAATAAGTTGCGCAAAGTATATTGTTAAATAACTATGCGGTAAAGAAGTCATTTAAATTACTTTTTAACTTCTTGTAAAAAAATAAATTATTAATTAAAACCGTGAAAGTTCTTGAATTAAGCTATTGTTATTCATTTAAATGTTTCTGTGGGATGTTGATTTGATAGGAGAATTTCGATTGTTTAAATTAAATACATTCTCTAAACAGACTGAATATGAAAAATCTTCTTTGAGTTATTATTCACTTTTAAAGAATAGAATGTAATTGAAAAAGACAATAAGTCTGACTGTACAATAAGAAACAAGAGTGTATAATTTGTAATTCATCAACTAATTTAACTCCCCATCAACAACTTAATTTACAAACCATTTTTTGACAGTCGATTTCCTAATTAAAACTCTAAGAAGCTACGAAATGCGCAAAAATAAACATGTATACGAGAAAAAAAGGATAATTTTTCATGTTTTATTTTATAACCGTCGTTGAACAGCCGACCCAATTTTGGCTTAACTGCTACCAATATTCCCCTCTGTATACTTGTAATTTTAAGCCCAATCTAGGAGACAAGAAAATTCTTTGATAAAGTATTAGAAAAAATAAGCCAACGTGGAGAACTTTTTTGATGGAATTAACTCGTATTTGCGTTACATGGATAGGAAAACCACGTAAGCTTCCTACGTTTTATGTAAAGGCAAAGGGACTCTAACTCATGATCCGTCTACCACTAAGGAACGTTTCTTGTCAGCAATGGGTAGGGCCAACTGGATGCAGAATTCGTAACTACCAGTATAAATATTAAATAACAATTCACTAGTATATAAGACATATAAACTTGACTCTATCTTGAGGTACCTTTTGATAGATGAAGGTTGACATTGTCGATTACTTAAATTGACTTGACGTTTTAAGTTCAAATTTTATTTTTAAACTAAGCCTCAAAAATCATGGAAATTCTCATAAGAAATTGAATAAAACTAAAACTCTAATCAAAATTTTAAAAATAAGCTTAACTATATAAACCAGTGGTTATACAGCTACCTTTATGCCGAATTTATCTGCCGTACTCTGACCGACGGAAAATATATAATGGGTACAGGTATTTTCTGTGGTGTTTTGTTACAGGAAATTTCCGTCAACGTGTTTTTTTCTGTAGCATACGGATAACATCTATCAATTTTGCTGCAAGAAATTTTCCGTATTATAGCAGATTTTTTTTTCTAAAGTGTAGCTTTAAAAAGTGTTTTCTTTTTCAACTATAAAATTTTTTGCATTTTTTTTTTAAATTCATAACTAACTTTAACCATAAAAAAGTGCTTTTTTAACAACGTTTCTCATATGAAATTTCACTTAAGTTTCTGCACAAAACTAAACAAACAACAAAAACTAAATACATTTTATTATTTATTCTTATTTACATAAAATCCCAAATTCAAACACTTTTTTACGGCGTAGTAAAGTTATTAAATATGTAGCAACAATAGTTTAAACTTTCTAAATGAGAGTTTTTTTTTTTTTTCATTTAACTCTCTTAACTATTCATTTAAAACCATTCTTTACAAAATGTCTTGTTTTAGGAAAGTCACGTCTGCAATTCAAAATAAACTTTGCTATTATTTTTGAAATGGCTAATTAAACAACGACATATTTATTTTGCTGGTAATTATTTTAAGAAAACACATTTTTTCGTATTATAATCCTAACGAAATTCAGTGTTAAAAGTAAAAATAAAATCTTTATTTGGAATTAAGTCGTCGCTTTAAGACAATGCAAAATAAAACTTGTTTCTCTAATTAGTGTAATTTCTCTTATTGTAACTAAAAGCTCTCTTGCTTTGAAAATTTATTGAGCAGGTCATTTTTTAACTCCGTGAGTTCAGCTCATTTAAATAGCTTTAGATGGTGCTAAGCATTAAATATTTCTTTTGAAATCATTCTTGTCAAGCAGAATTCTTATGGATAAAAGTTACAATTATTGAATTACATAAGCGTTAAAATATCACAACGAATTCTGCTCATTATATTTTGTTGAAAAGAGGTTCTACATGTATCTTAAGTGTATTTGTACTTTGGTGGAACTATATAATAAATTGATAAATTTGTTTAGAAATACAAATATTGATGCTTATCATAATTATTGAATTAAATAAGCGGTAAAAATTCATAATGAATTCTGTTACATGCAGCTTGAAAGAAGTTCTGGATTATCTTAAGTGGATTTGTGCATTCGTAGAATCATATGATCAATTGCTAACTTAGTTTAGAAATAAAATATTGATATAAGTATAAGAAAAAAATTTTTAGCTCGTGTTTGATTCTTTCTTTAATAAAGATGTTAAATTCGAAGTAATGCATCTTACTTATATATTGTTTTTAAAAATATACTAAGTTACTAATTTTAAATCGATCAACAAACCTCTAATTTGAAATTTGTAATAAAATTAATTTTAAATCAAATTTTCAATTTTAAACTGATTATCTAGATCAAAGCTTTAATACTTATAAATATTATTTCTATTATTATTACTATTATTAATAATTTAAAACCCAAAGAATTTTCATTTGCCGAGAAGTATTAAGCTGCTTAAATAAAAGTAAAAATAGCCTATTCTTTTAATTTTTTTTGTTTAAATAAGCTATTAAATTGTATAAATTAAACTTTAAATCTGTGTTTTCATTTAGAAATTGATCCTAAGCCTAACTATTTTCATTTTGTTCTTTTTAATTCAAATGTTCTGTTTTTTAGCTTTAATTTTTATTAATTATTTTTGAATTCAGGTATTTTAATTATCTTTATTTTAACGATTCTTTTCGTATTTAAATGTAAAATAAAAAGAATTAAAGCACTTTATCTACAATCTCTTGCATAATCTTAAAATCTGCAAAAATGTCCAAAATCCAGATAAAATTGCGACAAAAATTTTTAGCAAACAAAGTAGTATCTTGAGATCTGGTACCTTTTTTAGTGTAAAATCCATTTTACTTTAACATTTAATACCCGAATTTTTTTCAGTAATATTTACTTAATTACAGTGATTCAGTAAATATTACTATAAAAATTTCAGTCTGCCATTCAGAGTGCGAGCACTTTTTACCGTAGTTTTAAGCGGAATTTTTTAGAGTAAAGATTTATAAATAAGAAGAAAAAAACATTTATTTAGCAATTTATGAAATAATAAAAAAACACATATTTTTTATAGAAAATATTTTTCATTATTCATTATTGTAATGTATTTTAAAATAATGGCAATCATAGATCATATCAAGAATAAATTTATAGGTATGTAGATGTTACCGGCAAAGTATGAAACGCCGGCATTGTATAGAATGCCTAGTCATTGTATAGAATGCCTGACGTTTTTAGGCAAAGTATGAAATGTGAGAATTATTACATACTTTGCCTAGGCATTGTATACAATGCCTAGGCATTCTATAGAATGCCAAATGCTATTTAGGCAAAGTATGAAATAAACGTCCTGATGAGGTTATTATGTGAATGATGTGCATGTTACTGTGAATGACCGAAATCGGTGGTTGTTGACTTTCACCAGTGAATGTTGACAGTCACATAGTCGCTTTGGTGAATGTCCGAAATATTTATTACATCCGATTCGATATTAATTTATTCGTGAATATAATCACATTTATTCGATATTTTAATACTTACTGACGATAGATTGGAAGAAACATCAGTGTTTGGAGTATCGGGCAAATGTATACCAAGCAATGGCACTGAACCTTAAAAAACATCAGTGTAGGGTGTACCGGGCAAATGTCTACCGGGCAGTGGCAATTAACTAGACCTAGTATATATTTTCGACATTTACCAAGGGTCTAGTCATATTAGGTCTAATTAAGTGCCACTGCCCAGTATACATTTGCCCGGTATACCCTACACTGATGTTTTTTTAAGGTCAAGTGCCATTGACCAGTATACATTTGCCCGGTATACCCTACACTGATGTTTTTTTAAGGTTAGGTTCAGTGCCACTGCCAGGTATACATTCGCCCAATACTCCAAACACTGATGTTTCTTCTAATCTATTGTCAGTAAGTATTAAAATATCGAATAAATGTAATCTATCGTCAGTAAGTATTAAAATATCGAATAAATGTAATCTATCGTCAGTAAGTATTAAAATATCGAATAAATGTAATCTATCGTCAGTAAGTATTAAAATATCGAATAAATATTATCTATCATCAGTAAGTATTAAAATATCGAATAAATGTAATTATATCCACGAATTAATTAATATCAAATCGGATGTAATAAATATTTCGGATATTCACCTATGTGATTGTCAACATTCACCGGTGAAAGTCGACATTCTCCAGATTTCGGTCAGTATCTGAGATGTATTTCATACTTTGCCTAAATAGCATTTGGCATTCTATAGAATGCCTTGGCAATGTGTGAAATATAAATGATTTCATACTTTGCCGGCTAATTTTAGGCATTCTATACAATGCCGGATTTCATACTTTGCCGGTAACATAGACATTCGTAAAATGACACTAAGATAAATTATAAAATTTGTTCCTACAATTACATCAGAAAATTATTTAACAAAATTATATATGTAACCAAGTTTCAAAACATTAATTACATAAGAAATTCCAGATCAAATTATGATAAAAAGTACTGGCACTTTGAGGGCAGCATACGTAAAATTCATTTTACCATTAAATTTTGTACCGTAAATATTACATTAATATTTATTTAATTACATTGTTTCAGTGATCAAACAGTAAGTATTACGGTACATTAATTTTTTTCTATTCCTTAAATTTGTGCGGTTAAAATGAATTTTACTGTAAAAAGTATTAGTACCCAGAAGGCAGATACTTTTTACCGTAATTTGATCCGGACTTCTTTACAGTGTATACCAAATCGTAAATGTAAAATAAAATTAACCATAAAATTTTCATTAAATAACTTTTGTGTTTCTCAGAGTTATGTAATAAATTAACAAAATTTGTAATAAAAATTTTTCAATTTCACTATATATTATAACATACTAAGAATTATATAATGATCATATTATAACCTAGTTTAAAGTTATAAGTATATAGACATTCACAAAGATAAAAATAAAATTAGTTTAAAACTTTCAATAAAATACATTTATGTTTCGGAAAATTACAAAATAAATCAATAGATAAATAATTAATTTACATAACCAAGTTTAAAGTAACTACATTAAAATTCGTAAAAATAAAATATTAAACTATTTTTTATATATTTTACTTTTTCACAGAATTATATAACTCCGATAGTAAAGCGAAGCAAATAGACTGTTTGAAATAAATCAAGAAAATTTTCGGAATTCTAAAAATGGCTACTGTTTCCATTGATTCGATCTTTTTCCTTACATTGCAGAGAAAACGTCTTTCTAAAAATAGACACAGTACATCCCCCCACGCATTTCACATCCCCATCCTCCTATCCTCATATCCGATTCCATTAACAGGATCTTAAGAGTGCTATTTGTAATTTACACAAAGAATGAGATATCGGGACATATTTTCTTCAAAGGACATATTTCTTCTCGAAAATTTAATTTAATCGCATGATTATTTCTGTAAGGACAAAACACATTAATATGATAAAAATATTGGGAAAGATTGAAAAATTTATTTTACATCTGAGGCGTTTAAGAAATTATTTCTTGAGTTTGTTTCCTTTATCTTTGCTTGCTTCAAATTACGAAATTTTGTTCGATTTGTTTGGCCTATTATATTAATACTATATGTCTTTTTAATTAATTCGTATCATCAATATCATAAAAATATAGCATCAGTAGTTGCAATATATCCACAAAATATAGTAACTGTGGTAAATATAGTAATAAAATATAGTTAAAATTATGAATTAAAACAATAAATATCATAGGATTAAAATCAAAACTTAAATCCCGTCTATAATTGGGACAAATTGTTTTATATAAACCTAAGTAATAATAAATAATTAATCAAATATATTGAACAAAAAGACAATATCTTAAAACCCAAAGAAATAAAACGTTTATAATTGATTCTAAATTAATTTTATTTTTGAAACAAAATTAAATTATAGATCATAAATCCTATATATATAGATTAAGACAAATATATTTAAAGCCGTTAATAATTAGAAAAATAAACTTTATACAGAAAGTAGAAATTTTCAATGATAAATATAAAATCACATACATAAGTCTTATGATAATAAATAGTTTAATAGCAAATATAGCTTATAAAAAAATTAAACCAAAATTAGTTATAATTAAAATATTGGTGTTAAAGCAAATAAATATTCAGAAAATATATAAATTTAAACGAATACCTTAACCTAAAACAAATGTATATTTTTAACCTAGCTTAACCTATTATATTATCTTTGAAGTGTTTAATTTAAATTGTAAAACTAATATTTGTTTGCTGTTTGTTTTCAATTTTGTCGTACAAGACAATATCATAAATATTTAGCATGAAGCAAAAAAATTTTACATAAAAATGTAAGAATTGAAGATAATAAATATCATATCAAATAAATGAATTCTAAAATAAACGTAGAAAACAAGCATATTTATTGATGAATTTTGTTAAGGATGACGAAAACAAATTTTAATTTACATTATAAAATAAATATTTGCTTATTGTTAGGACGTATTAACTAATGTAATGAAAATATAGTTTTGATAACTAAACTACAACTTTCTTTTCAATAAAAACTTAAAATATAAGACAATAAGTACTAAAGCAAGTATATAAGTTCTATGAAAGTCCTTTATTTGTTTTCACAATAGCTACTAATAATTACAAAGAAAAACAATTTCTGGTAAAATTACCGTACTGTATGGTAATGAATAACCTTTCCAGTTAAAAAATAAAAAATAAAAATAAAAACATTATTTTGGTTGATAAAATTAAAATGAACACTCAAGATGCACATTTAGATAAAGTAGAAATATTGCTCTTTAAAACCTAAAATATAAATTTTTAGATCAAAATGTATTGCGGTTTATTTTTCTGCCCACTGTTTTGAATACATGAAAAAAATTTAGGGAAATATAATCTTAGGTTGCACTTTCAAATTGCTCAAAAGAGAATTTTCGATTAAAAAAAAAAGAAAGAAAGAAAGAAAAAATATTCCCAGTTATAGCCAGTTAGGTAATAAGTTAACTAGTATATCGTGCTGTTAT
Source organism: Parasteatoda lunata (assembly GCA_949128135.1). Taxonomy (NCBI): domain Eukaryota; kingdom Metazoa; phylum Arthropoda; class Arachnida; order Araneae; family Theridiidae; genus Parasteatoda; species Parasteatoda lunata. The sequence goes on along the minus strand of OX421976.1, from coordinate 65,084,125 downwards.
ATAGTGGAAATTCCAGATTTAAAATATCTATCTTAAAAAATGCTAAGGAAAAATTTTATGTAAAATACCACCTTTGAAAAAGTATGACGTATCATTAAATTGTCTTTCATATATATTTCATAGTAATTACACCATAATTTATACATTATGAAAAATATTCTGGTATAATTATTGTACTGCATGGTATTAACATCTCCCGTTTGGAAAAAAATACATACTTCTGTCTAATAAAACAAAAGTATCCGATATTAAAACCATCCAGTTGGTAATTTTTTCATTCATATGGCACCGATTCACCAGAAATTCCTGGTTTTCAAAATTATAGTTATCATTACTACACATTTATCACATTATCACATTAGTAAATTCAGCCTAATAATTATTTTAATGCCATGCTCTAAGGTATCATGATAAAATTACCAAATTTTATTAAATAATTTAAAACCATATTTTATTGTTAATTTTGCCAAAATCATTACCAAGTCGCTTTGGTAAAACTTACCGAGTTTTTTGATGTTCCCATTGAACTAAAAACACAGTAAATTTCTCCATATTCTGGTAGATTTTATTTATTATACCATTAGACCATGTACAAAAATCGTTAGCAGGACAATAATTCATGATGAATAAAGCGTAATAATAAAAAGAAAGAAAATTTTTAATATAAACATTGGACGAACCTATAAACATACTCTTGAAACAGCCACCGATTAATGATGGATTTAATTCAATTTTCTGAAAGCAAAACTTTCAATATCATAAATTTAAATATTACCATCAAATTCTAACGTTTAAAATCCTAAAATAAAAGCAATATACATAAAAAAAAACCTCTCATGTTTTTTTTCAGAAATTTTGCGACAACGTAAAAAAAAAATTCACTACCGATGCACGCAAGAAGAATTTTTACTAAATCTACCATAAACATTTTTTTAAAAAGAAGTTAATATTTTCCATGATCATCTTTTTTTTTATACTAAAAGTATAGAAAAACTCGGAAGGAAATACCTTAAAAGTAATATTTGCATAAAAAACACTTCTTTTAAAAAATTAAATTAGAATTTTTAAAACACTAAGAAATATTTTTCTTGCATGCCTACTTTTATAAACGCGCATTCTGAAAACATTTTAATTCCTTTAATGCAAACACAGATTTAAATTCAAAACAAAGAAAACTGAATTTATTTAAAAATAATTTTTTCTTTGCAAAATGTCTTGGAAAAAAATAAAATATGTCATGTTAATTTTTATAATTTTTTTGCTCTTGTAATTACATTGGTTTTGAAAATATGTCTGCATTAGTTTAATGTATTTTATTCAACATTTTATTAGTTTTATGCAACAGTATTTTTTAACAAAGCTTAGTAAATTTATTAAAAATTTAATATTAAATATAAAAATGCAAATTACATTCAAAGTTAAATTTTATTTGAATTATTCATTCCGTAACATTTTTATATGTACTACTTAAAAGGAAAAAAACTTTTTTTATAAATATATCGAACTTTTATTTATTTTTTCAGCTTGCTTTCTGATATTTTTTCTTTAATTTCAGAGGAATTTCAAATTAAATGCTGATTTTATGCATGTTGAATAATTTATAAAACAGTGCATTAGAGCATAAATATATTACTTAATTTGCTGATTGTTGATTGTTAAACATATCAACAAATAGTGAGTGCATACTGGCATCTATAAAAAGATAGAAAACAAGCAATTGAAATGATATTCAAAAGTAATAAAATAAATCAATGTTTCATATTTATAATGAAGTAAATCACAGGCTTTTATCACTTACATGTTTGTGAGTGTATAGAATTTTTTGAGAAAGTATAATTATATCTCTTTTAATATGCAGAATTTAAAAGACTTACTTGTAAAATAAGCCCATTATTGTATAAAAATCATTATTCAATCAAATTTAAGATGCTCTTCTTTTGCTGGTGTTAAAACAAGGCTTAATTTTTTATTAAGAGTTGCCAGCAATACTTATCATTATTTTACAGCCAAATAAATTTTATCCAGCAGCCAATCAAAATTCCAAACACTTTTTGAATTACTACAGATTTCTTATGTTTACTACACATCCTTAAACTGGTGACAATGCAGGGCTCAATTGTCTTATGATGGCCGCAAGCAGAGCTTATCGTCATTTTATCGCCAAATGGAATTTGTTTTCATTAAAGTTTTCGACACTTTTCTGACTAAATATCGTAGTTAACTATAAAAATAGTAATAAATATCGAAAATTTAGTATTAAAATTAGTAAATTTAGTAATAAATATCGTCGTAATAAAATGTCGTTAATACCGTTTTAAAATATTCCGTCAATGTCAATACTGATACCAATAACGATCTAAAGTATAGCTATAAAATCTTTGTTTTTATGAGGAGCGTGCTTAAATTGAATGATGAGGACAATAAAGTCAGTTTATGAAATCTTATAAAGCCTTTGCTGTCGACCGGCCTGTGTAAGGTTCAGGGAGCAGGCCTTGCATTAGAAAGGTTCTGGGTTCGAATCCCGGACAAGGCATGGATGCTCTTTCATTCTCTGTACTATCTGTCGTTACTGTAGGAGCAACGATGGCCCACTTAATATGGTGCCCCTGAAAGAGTGGTCAACAAATCTGCCTGTATGACCTAGGTCATTCTCCAGGTGGACATTGGTAAAAAACAAAGCCTTTTCTCCCAAGTTCCGATACGTCACTTCCTTTCTTCATATCTTTTAATATTTTTCGTTCATATTCCCTTCTTTTTTTAAACGTATCATTATTTAAATTTGACAAGTTTTTATTCAAAAACACCAGTTTCAGTTGATCATTATTTAAAAAAAATAAAAATAAAAAAATCTTTTGATGTGATTTTCTTGAAATTAATGTTTCGTTTTACGTATGAAATCGCATCCGGAAAACGTAATTTTAAAATGTTCCATCAAAACACCACATTCTTTGATTTCATTTTCAGTTTCGATTATTTTTCAGTTTCAAATACTTCAGTTGCATTATTTTAGAATACGTTTTTTTTCTGTTTTCCTTTAATACTATTTCCTACGTAAAATAAGGTGAAGAGACAAATTGAAGTTCAGAAATTGAACTGTCGACGCTGGTTTCTTTTAACTTCAGTCGAGAGATAGATGAGAAAAGAGATTTGGTTACAATGGTACACGATTTGTTGATAAACGTTCGACACTGTTTCAACAAGGATTTCGAAATCTTCTGACTTCAAAAAATTTGTTTTTCGGTTTATTTATTTTTTTTTTTTTTTAACTTCTTTATTTCTTGAAACTATCTATCTTTTCTATTTAATTTCCTTTTAAACCAAAGCGTTGTTTCACATGCTTTATAAGAGTTTTTTGAAATTTAAAGGAAAATCACCATTACAGTTTTCTCAAAACAAGAATTCTTTTTCGCAAAAAAATTTATGCATATTTATTTTTATATTATTCAGCATATTATAAGCTAAACATTAAAATTGTTCATGAAATATATTCTTTAGAAATGAGCCCGTGAATAATGTTAGTCATTTTTTTAAAGCATATTAAAACGATGGATTTTATTTTTTATATCTAACAGAACGGCCTATTTGATGATCAGGAAGCTGGCCTCATGTCAGAAAGATCCTGGGTTCGAATCCCGGTAAGAAGCATGGATGTTCTTTCCCTTTTCCCTATACTATTTGTCCTTCTTATAGTGGGAGTAACTTTGGACCACTTAGTTTAGTTTCCCTGTAAAAGTAGTCAACAACTGCCCTTCTAATATCCAAGTGGCAAATGTCAATATATGTGGAAGGGTATTGGAAAAAAAGTTTCTTTATCTGATTTGCACAAGTTTTTGACAACATGTATATCGTAGCACGGATTTGTGTTGCTCGCAAAATATTTTAAGGACCATTTACGTATTATATTGTGACTTTTTAAATAAAAAAAAAAGTCTAATTTTTACGTGTTGTTTTATTAGCAAAGAAAGAATGAGTGAAGATAAAAAAAAAATTGAAAGAACTGAAGGATTTATGGAGACAAAGAAATAACGATTGTAATAAACTGCAGAGAAGGAAGGATGAATGTAAGCAAGAAAAAAATATAAGCAAATGAAGTGTGATATATAAACAAAAAGGAAGTAATATATAAGCCAAGATGAAGTAATATATAAGCTAAGAAAGAGTTAGTAAAGATAAAAAAGAAAGAATGATGGAAAGAACAGAATGATGTATGAAAACAAAGAAATAACAATTGCAATGAACTGCAGTGAGAGAAAGATACATGTCAGAAAGAAAAAAATATAAGCAAATAAGAAAGCAAAATATTATATTTATAGATAAGAAAAGAAAGAGAGAATTAAGATAAAAAATAAAAAAAAAGAATAATGGAAAGAACGGAAGGATGTATGGAAAGGAAGAAATGACAATTGTAATGATCTGCAGTAAAGGAAGGATGCATGGAAGCAAGGAAAAAAATAATAGATGCAGTGAAGAAAAGGAATGATGAAACGAACTAAGGATACGTGGAAATAAGGAAAATATAAAAGAAGACATAAAAGGAAAACTAACAGAAAAGGAAAGAAAGTACAGAGAAACGAAGAGGGTAACGGAATGAGAATATACCATAATATCTATCTATCTATCTAACTATCTATATATATATATATATATATATATATATATATATATATATATATATATATATATATATATATATATATATATATATATATATATTATATATATATATATATATATATATATATATATATATATATATATATATATATATATATATATATATATATATATATATATATATATATAATATATAATATCCTGTTCAGATAGGCTTTTCAACTACCTTAATTTTTTTTTCATTTGCATTTAATCGATCTAACTCTGCGCTCTAACTAATAACTAATGTTTTATGATGTGAGCTTGCACTACATCGATTGTTATCTGGAATTTTTTTACCTAATTACATATCTGGAATTTTTTTACCTAAAATGGCCGTGGTTTTACAGCTTATGAGCAATTAACTATTTCACTATCCTTAATTCAACATTTTAATAAAATTAAATAACGCGTATAATCTTAAATCATTATGAAATTAGATCATTTAATATAAAACCAATAAAACAACATGTTACAATAAAAATGAAAAAGTATAAAACATTCAAACTATAAACCATTCAAAGATACAATTCCAAAAAAAAATTTCTCATTGTACTACAATTTCGAATAAAAAAGACAACTAATTGAATTAAAATCTTTGATAACTTTATAAGAAAAGACATACAATATTATAATTAATGCAGAAATTTTTTCTTCCTGTTTTAACTCCAAAATCCTTTTAAAATTTATTAATTTTAAACCCTAATTCCTAAGAATGTAATATAACTAGATACAAACGTAAATTATTGTTTATGTTTAATAAGCGTAAATTTATTTATTCATATTATTTTTTATTTTAGTGATCATAAATTTCATCTATGTTGCATTTTTAAACAGCAATTAAATTTCCATGAACTATTTTTTTATAAAAGCATTTTAAATAGTAATTACTTCTGCAAAGTCAATTTTTGTTTTCTATAAAATCTCAACTTAAGAACTTAATATATGAAATTAGAATTTCAATTTCTAAAAATGTCTGCATAAGCACCTTTAATAATTACAGGGGATATGCTCCGTAATTAAATTGTAGCTAAAGTTCCCCAGAGAGATTTAATGCTTCGTTAATTTTTCTATTCCCGCAATAATTTAAATGTAAATCAGCACTTTTAATCATTTCAAACATGGTACACTTTCGGCGTCGCGTAACAAAAATTACATATTAACATGGAGCAAAATTTACCGAATGCATTTTTATGAATGTATATATATATATATATATATATATATATATATATATATATATATATATAGATATATATATATATATATATATATATATATATATATATATATATATATATATATATATATATATATATATATATATATATATATATATATATATAGATAGATAGATAGATAGATAGATAGATAGATAGATATATATATATATATATATATATATATATATATATATATATATATATATATATATATATATATATATATATATATATATATATATTACTTTATTCTAACTTCATTAGGAAATTAGGAAATAAAGGTGTTTTATAATTTATTTTTTTTCAAGTGTATTAAAAACGAAAAAATTCAGTTAAATAAAAAAGTTAATTTCATTTAATAATAAATTCAGCAAATAAAAAAAGAAAAAAGTTTTAAGATACTTAAATATTTATAATTTTATTAAGTTCGGTGCCTGGTTTCAACCACAGACAGAATTTAATTTTTGGAAAAAGTTTTCAATGTTCTATGTGAAAATTGAAAAAAGGTTTTGTTTCTTTTAAAAAATATTATTTTGGTAAAATTTTTATTCTTTCATTTCTTCATAAGAAAATTAACGTTACACTGTAAAAAAGAGTTTCTCAAAATTGAGTATGGAATCCGATAGGTTCTATACTCAATTATATCGGTTTTGAATCGGAATAGATAATCTATTCCGATTCAGAATTTTCAGTTTCATTAGCTTATTTCAAAAGTGGTGATTGTTGATAATAAGCATTGACTTTTGAGTTTAAAAACTTATTAGTGAACACATATTTTTTTTCTGTATTTATAGCTTGTATGTGTTTGTTTTAACTTTACGCAAAGCTGTACAGCTATTTTTAATTTAAGCATGAGTAAGGTATTTTACATTTATTTCTTAGATAAAATAATAAATAAAAGATTTTGTATCAAAACTATATTTAATTTTTGATTTAATACTTTTATGTCTAAGAAACGATTTTTAATATTTTCTGATTTAGTTAAAGACAAAGTGGAAATATTAAATGAATAAGCTGATCTAAAAGTAAATGGAACAAATGGAAGGTGAATAAAAAAAAAACAGGCTAATTAATTTATAAATAAATTTTTTTTAAAAAACTTTGTTTGCCTACTACTCGTTATTTATTTAAAATAAAACACTTTAAAATCAGAAACATTTATTAGATTAAATGAAATTTATGTGAGTATAAACTGAAAATAACGTAAGAATATCAGTGTTACCGAGGGAAAACGGCGAATGGCTATTTTTCTCAAAGGGAAACGTAAATAGATTTGAACAAAAATACCTTCCGAAGGTTTAGTTTGTAAAATACACTATAGATGTCAGCACCACAATTGAAATAGATTTGTACTAAAAAAATTCAATTTACTTAATAATGAATAAATTCACTAACAAAAACAATTATAAAAAACTTGGAAAACTTTTAATTTTTTTTTTCTTTTATTTCAGGTTTATAAAAACATTTTTAATTAATCATCATAAATTGAAGTTTGGAAAACATTTTAGGTGATATTAAAGTCAATATTATTGTTAGGTGATATTATTGTCAATGGATTCCGGTTTGAAAACCTAATGTTTGCCTCAATATTTAACTATGTTCACGTCGATCCCGCTTTACTGATTAAACAAGATATTTAAATTTGTGGGTGAAACTCCAGCGCCTGGTTAACAATGGAAAATATTGTTTTTCTATGAAACCGTATGAAGTTTGTATTTAAAATTTCGCAAACCCAAATGCTCCTCCATTCTGTCATAGAAATACAAAAACCTAAATGTCCAACTTAAAGGCTAACTAAATTATCAACGGAAAGCCAATTTAAATATTTGCAGTATTGTCACTGGAATCCGGATTTTGTTTTCCGGGAAATATTTTCACTAATGTTCCCAAATGTTTGCCTTCATTCCGCTTAAAATATTACATTATATATTAATTTTCACTAAGAGCTCAAGCGTATGGTTAAACGTGAAAGATTTAATGATTTTTCTCTATACATAACACGAAATCGAATGGTTTCATTCAAATAATTTTCTGCAATGGCGAGTTTGGTCAGCATTAATCCTCGATTTGTTTTCTGCAATGTTGACAAGTTTCATCAACATTAATCCGCTTCTTATTTTCTGCTATGGCGAGTTTGATCAACATTCATCTACTACTTTTTTTCTGCAATGCGAATTTGATCAACATTGATCCGCTATTTGGTTTCTGCGATGGCGGGTTTGATCAACATTGATCCACCGCTTGTTTACTGCTATGTTGACAATTTTGGTCACCATAAATCCGCTTCTTATTTTCTGCAATGGCGAGTTTGATCAACATTCATCAACTTGTTTTGTGCAATGGCGTGTTTGATCAACATTGATGTGATACTTGTTTTCTGCGATAACGAGTTTGATTAACATTAATCCGCTTCTTTTTTTTTTTTTTTTTTTTTTTTTTCAATTGCGATTTGAATCCACATTGATCCTTCTCTCTCTCTATCTCTCTATCCTTCTCTCTCTTCTCTCTCTTTCTTGTTTTCTGTGAAGTTTGATCAACATTAATCCGCAACATTTTTTTTTTCTTTTTTCAGTCGTCATCTCAGGACATTAAAAAATATATATTGAAATAGAAAAGGTTTTTACTTCAAACCAACTTATATAATTGGGTTGTTAATCGGCAACAGTAAAAATATTTTATTATAAAGCTCCGAAATTAATATCCTGCTATTGTTATGTTCGTCTAAATTTAAACATATTTAAGTAACTTTTTTAATGACTAAAAAGTAAAAGCAAAATCGAAACAAATTTAAAAATTTCATTAAATTAGGAAAGCAAAATTATTTATCATAGTTGACTTCGTCATAAGAAAATTATCTGAATACTACATAAGGAATTTATTTATTCTTTAAAGAAATCTAATTGGTAATTTTTGTTACCAACTTTGTCACGTACTCAAATTTTATTCAAAAATGAATTTCCAAAATAAAAAAAAATAGCAGCTACCAAACTTCTAACAACGAAAAAGTTTTAGTTAATGGTAAAATCTAATAAAGTATTCTTTAAACTAAAATCAATGTTCTCTGGGCTACGAAGCAGAAAGTAAAGTTTTAAAATCAAAGAGATTAAACTAACTTAAAAAGGTTTCACATCGCAGACATGAAAAATAAGATCTGCCAGTAAAATAGTTACTAATTATTACAGTAAAACGTAAAACAGCTAAGTGTTTTAAAAATTATTCATTTTCTTATTTCAAGAAAATGGCCTTTTCGTGTTGTTGAAGCTTAGGTCAATTAAAATAAATAGAGTAGGTTGTTTCGATTACTTATATTTTTCAATGTGCAGTGATAAAGAAATTACTTTACTGTAAGAGTAAATCCCATAAGTAACTATTGTGCGAAAATAGCACAAATGAATTGTTGTTGTTGTTGTTTTTTTCTATTTCCATAATTATTGCACACATTGCATTAAATAATGTATTAAAATATTTAAAAAATTTACAGTTATAAATTTTTGGTGGGTGACCCCATTGATATGGGACAAACTTTTAGGCTTTAATCGATTTAGTTATTTTGCAGTTTTTCACTATCAATAATTATTTCTTATACTGCATAAATGTGTGATTGTTCAGTGTTTTCAGTATAAATGGTAGATAAAAATTGTATTTTGTAAGTCAGGAACAGTGATTTCCTCTGACTCCATATTGCCTTCAAGTTCCTCGACATTTTCATGAGATTACATTTTATGTAGATTACATGAAGAAGACATTAAAAGACCACGAATGCCAAAAAAATTTTAGAACACTGAAATAAAGCATTTCTGCAGCATTAAAAACTATTCACGGTGTAAAATTTCAAAGTGTGTGAAATGAAGTCAATCACAGATTAGAGGTCTGTTCTAACAAATGGATCACACATCGAATATTTGTTGCTAAAAAATCATCGCATATTTTCTTCTTGTATCATTTATTGTAATATGATATATTGTTATAAAAATATAAACATTTAAAAATCCGTTATGCTAACCCTGTTTTATTATTAAGGTTGAACATTTGTCAATTTTCTACATTATGGTGCATAACATTTTTATGGTGCAAAGCGTAATTTTCAAATATTAGTTTTAGCATTTTAAATGTAATCTATACTCATTGCTTAACAATTTAAATCTGCTAAAAGAGGAAATCTATACGAGCAATTTTATTCGACTGTTTCCATAGCACTATTGCAAAAATATATAAATAAATATGTTCTAGCATATATAAGCACTCTACCTGGGGAAATAAGGCTAGAGGTCAAAAAAACATTTCTTGCATAAAATCTTTTTTTTTTTTTTTTTTTTTTTTTTGTTTGAATAAATTCCTGTGATCTAGTGACCTTAGATTTAGGAGCAAGACACTACTTTACAAAGTACTTAGATCTGTAGTCAGATTCTAGTTTTTTCAAATCAGTTTTCTTTAACTCGGTTTCTTAAGTAGTTTTCTTTGACTTTTAAGGTTTATAGCAACAAATTCATCATCATTCATTCTTTAAAGGATAAAATTTATTGTCTCATAATTTAAAAGAATCAAATTAAGAGTTTTAACAAAAAAGAGAATAATGTAACAAAGTTCCTCCCTCTTTCATTAAACACAACTGTTCAACACACATTTCCCTTACTGTATACTTTTTGAATAAATAAACAAATCATTTTTAGATAAACCTGTTTCCTCTCTTCTCTAACTTAACCCAGGTTTATACTTAATTTAACACTGAAGATCCATTTAACTATTAGTGAATGTACATCGTTTCCTAAAAAAAGAAAACCATTCAAAAGGGAAATAACTAGTTGAAGGGGCAAGCAACAGAGAAATATATTTTAAAACATATTGTATTGTATGCAAGACAAAAGCAGAGAGCGATATTAAAAGAAAAAAAAAGAGTAGATGTTTTTGCAAGCATTTTCGATGGCTATTACAATTACAATTGAATATTATTGAGTTCGACATTGTAGTTCAGTTAACACAGGTCAATGATGCCCTCTAGTGTGGCTTCTGATAATCTTTTTCCACACCTGTATCAAGATTACTTCGTGTGTGAATTTCCGGATACCCTGTATAATCCGACGGAAAAATTTTAAAAAAATTTTTAGCTTGCTTTTTTTCAACTTTTATTACACCATAAATTAAAATTTTCAACTCAAATCGTCAATTCAATCTAAATAATTCTTTTTAATTCAAACCAATCTAATACAATTTAAATAAGTCAAGTCAATTTAAAGAGTAATTCGATTCACTCACTTAGTTTAGTTTAAATAATTAAATCAATTCATATAGTTAATTAAATTTAAATAATTAATTCTATTTGAATAATTAAATCAAATAATTTTATTTTTATGTCAAAATTTTTACTAAACAATTCAATTCGAATCAATAATTCAATTCAATAAATTCAATACAAATCAACCACCCAATTTAAAACAACTGTAAAATTAATTGATTAAATTGAAATCAATAATTCAATTTGATTAATTCAATTCAATTAAATTAATTCAATTAAAATTAAACAATAATTTTATCTAGTTTCAATTAAAATCAAATCAATAATTCAAATTAAGGAATTCAATTTAATTAATCCAATTAAAATCAAATCAATAATTCAAATTAGGAATTCAATTTAATTAATTCAATTAAAATCAATAATTTAGTTCAAAACAACAAATCAATCTAATTAGTTCAACTCAAGTTAATAATTGAATTTAATTAATTCAATTCAAATAAATAATTCATTTTACTTCATTCAATCCAACTTAAATAAATAATTCAATTTAAAAAATACAGTTTAATTAAAATTATTCAGTTCTAATAATTTTTGGGCTTGTGTTGTACTATAAATTAAATACTTTAAGTCAAATACATTTATGTCGGGATGAATATGCGCCAACTAAGTGCGCCAAAATTTTCATTTCTTTGTGAGATATATACAATGATGACTCCATTAAACCACTTCATATTTATTCATACACGCTCACATTAACATTCTTAATGTAAATTGGAATGTTTTAAGCTTCCTGTAGAGGTCTAGCTTCCAATTAATTTCCGCTGCTGTTTTTCAGAAGTGACGTCAATGACAAGTTTAACCAATCAAGTTTTAATTTTCTCTTCCCGCCCATCAACTCAAAACGTCATTCTTTTCTGTAACCGCGAAATAGAATTCTTTCCCGGCGAAAGTTATTTGTTTTGCGCGAGTGATCTGATTGATAATGATGATGATGACAACTGAAAATATTATTTTGCCTGTGTTCGATGAAGCGGTGAGATATTTGGTAGTGACAATTATTTAATATTTTATTTAAATGTTTTATTTAATTGAAACTTAGTTTATTTCTAATATTTTAAATTATTAGAGAAATTGCTGCGGAAACATATTAAGTAACATATAGTGAATACGATAGAGAAATATGAAACTGTTTCCAAAAAAAAATCATTTAAAATTACCTTAATTAAAATTCTTTGTAGAAATAAATATGCTTAAAAAAGTTGAACAGGAAACTTTGAGTGTTTTATTAACACTTTTAAACATGAAAACTTTAATATTTCCTAACATTACTTAATAAAATTAAATAATATGAAAATATGAGTGTATTGAAAATATTACCTAATAGGTTCGGACCGAAAAATTTGAATGTTTTCAAAATATTAACATGTTTAGCCATGAAATTTTGAATGTCTTTTTAAACATTACCTTTTACTTTTGAATATTTGAATTTAAATGATTTCAAAAAATCACTTAACATGTTTTAACATAACTGTAAAGATTCCTAACAATACTTAATACGTTTAAATATGAAAATTTGAGTGTTTTGAAAATATTACCTTATTCAGACAGGAAAATTAAAATGTTTTCAAAATATTAACAAAGGTAGACATGAAAATGTGACACTTTTTTAAACGTAATTTTTTTCATTTGAATATTTAAATTCAAATATTTTCAAAAAATTACTTAACAGATTTAAACATGAAAACTTTAATTGATTCCTAACATCAGCACGTTTAAGCATGAAAATCTGAATGGTTTTTAAAAATTACCTTTTACATTTGAATATTTAAATTTGGATGTTTTCAAAATATTACTTAGCATATTTAAACATGAAAACTTTAATGTTTCCTAAGATTACTTAATGCGCTTAAATATTAAAATTTGAGTGATTTAAAAATATTACCTAATATTGTCAAACAAGAAAATTTGAGTGTTTTCAAAATATTTAAACGTTTAAATATAAGAATTTAAATGTTTTTAAAACATTACAATTTATATTTGAATATTTAAATTTAAGCGTTTTCCAAATATTACTTAGCATGTTCTTCCAATAAATTTTTAGAAATGTTTAATCATTTAAATTTAGTAATTTACTCCATTTTTATATGGAATTAGTAAACACTAGAAAAAAGAACTAAATTTATTCTCAAAATTTGTTGTTTACTTATAATAAATTTTTAAATTTTATTATTTCTTAAACATCAGTTTCATTCAGGTTTCTTAATCGTTTAAAAAATAGAACATATTAGTTTAATTTAACTCATATCAAGTGAAATATATAGATTACTAGATATGAATTAAATTTAATTTAGTGTATTTAATTATATGTATATTTATTTTAATTAAATTCAAAACTTGTGCTCCATTTATGAATTACATTGTTATAAGTAAATATGAGTTTGAGGGTGGCGTAAATACATTCTTCTCTAAAGATATATTCATATATATTTTAAAAATCTGTACAAACAATAGATTAGAAAAAACAATAAAAAAAACTCACGTGACTGCTGCATATCGTAAATTCACTGAATTAACCCTTATTGTGTACCTAACCTGGTACACCGGTGTTCCTTTTATATATTCTTTCTAATGTTCTAATTATACAATCAAAAATGAATTTTAGTATTTTTTAATTGTAAAAAGGCAGTCTAATAGTTACAAAAAAATCTATTAATTTATTGGAGACGTATATTAGCACTAAACTCTAAAATCTAAAAAAAAGTAGTTTGAATTTTTTGCATTCATTTTCAAAAATTTATCAATAATTCATTGTGTAAATTAAATAAATTTCAATGATAAATAAATGTTTCTCATAGATCTATATAACTCCAAATAAGTGCAATTTTGAAAAATTATTGTTTGGAAGTGTTTCGTGTTTCTTACCTTTAACTCAGAAAAAGACACCGGTATTTCATGCTGTATTTCATAACAATAAGTTATTAAAATACTAAATATAATATTTTTCCCTTATTTTAACTTAAATTAACACAAAATAATGAAATATATATTTAATAAAAATTTTGCATCAAAAAGTTTATATGAACACAATAATGTTTTACGACGTTTAAGGAGAGTCGGTAGGACATATACTAATAAAGCTAAAACTAACCTTCTTCGATGTACCTTTTCTCAGCATTTGAACAAGATATTGTTTCAATTTTATTTTTCACAGAATATTTACATATACATGTTTACACTATGATAACTATTAACACATATCTGTAGCAGGCAACATAACTTATCTTATTTATTTCAAGTATTTTTGTACGCCAAAGTTTGAAAAAGTGATTTGATTAGAAACTAAAAAAACCATGCAAGTTATGAATTGATTACAAGTTAAAATTTGTTAAATTAAAATATGTAAAAAATCTCATATAGAATATAAAAATAATGATACAATTAAAAATGAGACGGTTGAATGCAATCATTAAATTATAATTACGAGTAACAAAACCTTTAATTTTAAATGGTTGCTATTAAAATTTCTTTGCTTTTGAAAAATATTTCAGGCTATTCTAATTTTTCGTCTCGAAAAGTAATTAATATTTTAACAATAAAATGCAGCAATGTCAATAAAAATTCGTTTAAATTCCTGAAATTAAAAAATGAAATTAATTAAAGTAAATTAAAATTAGAATTAACGTAAAATTAATAAATGAATAAGAAATTAATAAATTCCTTAAAGATGTATGGAATAAAGAAACAATTGAGAATAAAAAGAGCTTAAATTAATGAAAGTAATTATTTTTAAACTATTTCCTTACTGATAAATGAGAATATTCTTTTATGTATTATAAAACTGGAAAGTAATTCTGAGTATTTCATTTTTGCTGCAGTTATAAAATAAAATCTTAAAAGAATATATTAAACTTTAAATTTTTTAAACATTTTAGTGATGTATTCGTATTTGACAATATTCGTCTAATCATTTATTCATCTAATTTTTACAATAGTTAATGTTTCCTTCCCTAGAAAAAAACACAATGAAATTATATTACAATAAATGGCACATTAAATTACATAAATTAATTATTCTCTGATTCTTCATCATAAAAAATACTCCTGTATTAATCCTGCTCTTTTTCACAATTTTCACCATATTTTTACCCTACCAATTTAAGTTACTGAATTTCAAAATTCGTGTACATCACATGTACAATATCTACATCAACTACATTACAAACATTAATTCACAAAATCCATTTTTACGAAATGAACATCAACTACATCATAAATACTAAAATACAAAAACCATTTTCGTGAATAATTCAAGGATTTCAGTGGACGTAAAGCGATTTGTTTAAAAAAAAACGATTATTTTTATTTAGCTTTCAAAATTTTAAGTGATGCTATAAGCAATAGCTAAACAAAATTGTGCACTAAAATAATTTATTATAGCAAGATTTATAATTTGTTTCCTTAAAGTTTATAACCAATAAAATCTTATTACCGCTATAAAAACAAATTCATTTTCCGTAAACCCCATTTTTAATCCAAAATACAAGAAAGGTGATTGTGAAATACAAGAAATCCTTATAGCTGCAAATAATTAGAAAACAAATTGACACAGGTAACAAATATATTTTGAGAAACAAAAGAGAAAATTTTAATTAATTACAAATACATTATTGTCTATTGACTTTGGTTCTCGAACCTATATCTCACAGACGCTAAAAATGCTCAGCAAACGTGTTTTTAACATTATTACAAATATTGCACACCAGTAATTGTTTTTATTGGCTTAAACATCGACTTGAAAAGGTTCGACGATTTCGATGGCTATGGCATACTTTTGATGTCAAGGGTAAGCTATCCGGAAAAAAACAATCTAATGAAAAATACCCTAAAGCATGGTCATGACAATTTTGGTTTTAAAAAAAACAGCCATAACTCTAATTAATAGAACCAAAATTTATGTAAAACAATTCGTTTCATAGCTGGGGATCGAACCCGGATCACCTCAATGTTAGTCACCACTTTAATAACATAAAAGGAATATGAGTACAGTAAAAAATATTAAAGCACATTTTAACTAGGAGGCTCCACCCTCTACTCGCTCAGGGCTAAAGAGAATATTCTCTTTAGCCCTGCTACTCGCTTGACGTTTGCCAACCTCCGGAACTGTTCCCTTCAGATTACCTTGCAATCCGAGATTAATATTATCCGAGCTTGCTTAGCCCACTTATTAGATACGTTTCTTCCGACTAGCTTTGCATACTTTTTAAAGTTTTAAATAACTAGTTCATAAAACTTTTCTCTGTTTTCTGTACAAAGTTATTAATATATATTTCGTTTCTCGGTAAAGAAAAAAAAAAAAAAAAAAAAAAAAAAAAAAAAAATTTAAATGCATACATTTCTCTATTAATTTGAAATTGCAAAAAGTTAACAGATTTTTCTTAAGTACACAATTCTAAATTTCAGTTCTCAAAAGTACAATAGTTATAGGTACTTTATTTTATCTCAAAGTTGTAAAATGTATAAGAACCAAAAAAAAAGAGTAATAAAACTTAGCATTGCCATGAAAAGGTTAAAATTAAAGTAATATATTTGGCACATATAGTAAAATTTTGCGATGAATTCATTCAATTGGAATCCTTGAGTCCATGTTGTAATCGAGTTAAAATTGTAAAATGTACAAATTATAAATTAAAAAAGGGTCATAGTAGTAAAGCACTTGAAAATTAAGATAGTTTTGTACAGTATGATTCTTGCATAATACCTCAAAAATAGCATTCGCATTGCATACATGAGTGCGAAAAAATTGCACCAAACACATTTTTTAAAGAGACTCGCTGCTCTTCGTTGCTACCAAATCGTGTAAAATTTAAGCCAATGAATTTCAAAGAACTTCATTTCTGCTTTCCCTTATGCTTATGCCAACGCGCATCCAATAAACAATTTAATCGAATAAACAAGGCTGAGTTAAATTATATAAAATATGCGTATCAAAAATAGTATATGCATGAAAAAAGAACATTATATGAATTAGTACTATTACTAAATATTTCGCACAACTTGTTATAACATTCCAACCAGACAAATTGCATTCAAAACAATTAAAAAATAGTCAACTGAATAAAAATATTTACTTTCACATCAATCTGAAAAAGAAATATATATTTAAAAAAATTAGTTATTAAGACTTATAACATCATATTGATAATGATGCAATTTCATTCATGAGACCATTAAAAGTGGATACATGAGCAAAAATTTTCCGATAAATCTCCATTAATTATAATTATGCTATTATCAAACAAAAAGTCAGTTTTAAGTAATTTATTTCGTAATTCAAATCGAAACTATGGTAGACTATTTAATAAAAAAAATTAAATTTACCATATTATGTGATCCAGACTGTCTTAAGTTTATCACCCTAGAAAAAAAAATCAGAAGTCCTTAAAATCTACCTTCAAAAAATATATTGCTTAATAATTTGTCTGAAATGAACAATTGTTGTCTGAAGTAACATTAATAGCAAGTTGTAACTAAAACATCGTAAAATTATTCGATTAAAGTTTGCGTAACTTATTTCATTTATTTCAAGCAGGATTATTAAAAAATACTAACACTTAACGTCTATAAAAAGTATTAACGCCTAACACATACTTTCTGAGCTATAAATTAAGTAACATTTCCTTCTTAGTAACTAAATGATTACTGTATATTTTCATATTCAGTAAAAGCTTTCGCTGCTCTGCGTATGCTCCGGGTCTTCGGTTCGTCAAAATAAAGGGAGGGGAGCATGACACACAGAGAAAAAAAATCAGATAGCATTACTGTACTACATAATAATGATATTTCTAGTAAAAAAATGAAAATAAAAATAAACAGAATTTTAGTTTATAAAACCAAAATATACGGTTTTTAAACCATTCATCTGATAACATTACCGTTTATATGGTAATGGTTAAACGGAAATTCTGGTTTACAAAATTAGAGTTCTTATTACCATTACACATTTAGTAAAAAATTACAAAACTGGGAAGTAAATTTAACCAAAAAAATTAATTTTATGCCATGCTCTAAGGCATCAGTATCTTACTATATATAAAAATCTAATGATGGTGTCGCAATTTCGTGAGCTTTTATTGGCTGCGAAATCACGTGATAGGATCCAGTTTTTCCTCATTCATTTAAATATTGTTTTGGTTGTCATCAGCATAAAATTAATAATAGTCGTAAAGGCATTGTTTTCCTTTAAATATTTTTGTATCCCTAATTTAAACTTATTTTCCAGTACTGCTATTATTAGCGAGAATATTAAATTATGGTTGTGAACTCCTCAAATTTGTTTGAACAATATAATGTTATAAGAATATAAATGTTATTTTAAAAAATGATTACTTCGAAAAATCACTTCCGTTCATGAAGAGATCCAAATGTTTATAATACCAATAAATAGTAATATATGGACTTGGGAAGTAAAGGCACAAGAGTAAGCAAACAGAATTCCTTTTAGTACATATATGTTAAGTGAATAATTTTAACTTATGTAGAAAAACTGTTTTCTGCCAAGAAAAGACAATTATTGCGAAGCAATCATCGGGGTTGGTGAGCGGCAGCGAACAGGGGGTTTAGCCCCCTAGTAATATTATAAAATTTTACGGCATTTACCAAATACATTCATAAGATCATATTTTATATTTAATTTTATCAAAATCATTACAAAGCGTTTCGCTGAAAATTATCTCACTTTTTAGTATTCTATAGAAGCAGAAACACTGTAAATTTTACCATATTCTGGTAGTTTTGGCCATACTTTTTTATCTCAGTGTGACATTTCAAAAAAAACATTATTTTTATAAAGATTCTATTTTTTTATTTTAAATGAACGATACGTAACCAGATTTTTTTTATATCATTAGTTGTAGAATAACCTGTACTTTGCAATGCGATACATCTAAGCTCCTTAAAATATCTAAAAGCATGCCCTTCAGGCTGTAGAACATCTCAGAGTGGTATTTCTTGCTTTGGAAAATGTACAGCTCCATAAATTTAGATTTAATGAAACAATATATGTAGTATATGTATTTAAAAAAATTAACTGTGTCTATGTTAAAATTCATACAGAACAAAATTTTAAAATCACAAATAATAAAATTTAATTAAAAACTATGGGCGTTTCAGTGGTGCATTAGTACACACTATTAGAATTTTGATTCCAAAATTACGGTGAAATAAACGGCATTATTTCTTATGAATAGTTATTGCATTGTTAAGAAATTTGATTTTGTTTACATTCAAATATGAATAAAACATCTATTTTTATATTCCGTTGTATTTGATACACTCAGTGGAACAAAATTTATTTATACGATAAAATGTCGTAAAGTTAAATGTACCTTCTAAGATGGACTTCATTGTTGATAATTAAGTGGACTACACTGATTGTCAAATTTGCTAATTTTGCCGGCCATAAGTTGAACCATATATTCGTGCTCATTGAACTAAAATATAAGTCACTGTGGTTCAACTTGAATGGAAACACAATTAAGATTTAAAAAACAAATAGTTCAATTGAACACTTTCCTAATATTGCAACAAGCTTGCACGACATTACAGATTACGTGTGAAAATTATATTTAAACATTCAACCAATGTTTCTAAGAGTTTACTCCTTAGGAACTTATTTGGTACTTTGTGAAAGTATTAAAAGTATCAAAAACTTTTTCAACGTTAAACTGGTTATTTTAAGAGTGCACTATCAAGGAGTTTTGTTTGGCATTTTGTGATCATTTTATAACAGTTCAAGGTATCGAAAACAAAGTACCGACTATTCTGAGAGTATTATTTAACATCTTTTGAAAGCGTTATTTTAATTTAAGATTCTAAAATTATTCAACAACCAGTTCTGTTTTGAACTGAATTTTCCGAGAGCGTACCGAAGAATTATTGGTATTTTTTGTAAGTGTCCAATAAATGTTAAGGAATATTTATGAAAAACGAATTACTATCTGTAAGATTTTTGTTGTCTGTGGAACTAGTGCTTAAAACCAGTTGTTGTCAGATTTTTCTCATATCTTTTTTGGTTAATGGAGAGTGTAATTTGGTAAGGGGCTTCAAAAACCAACAAAAACTAGGGGGGGGGAGTTGAAAAAACAAAAGTTGAAGCAAACATTTACATAGATATTGACACAGGTAAGAGGCTTCTCCAATCACGTGTTGGACATTAATGACCTTCCATAGAATTCGAAAAACACCGGCATCTATCAGTAATTATTCTACTGAAAAAAGTTATAATCATTTGAATGATATAAATTAACTGAAAAACTGCAACGAACTGTTTAATTTGATACTTCTTACTATGCGTCTTATTTTAAAAGTAACTAATGAAGATTTATTATTTTTAATCTTGACATTTTCTCTTATTTTTAAGGGAGTTCTTACAGAAGAAACGGAAAACAACAATCCAAAATGGACGGTGAGCGAGATGGAAAAATTTATGAGGGAGCAGAGCGAATCAAGCGTCAGTCTTGGACTCATCTCGCAACCGTCCCTACTAACCAGCGACGTGTCCAAACATGCCAAAAACAACATCCCAGATATTTCTCAAATCGGAGAGATGATGGAGATAGTAGCATCCGAGAGCAGTCCATCTTGGGCATCCAGCAGCACTGGAAACACTCCGTCCTTTGGCAGTGGTGGGAATACATTCGAATTCAACAGCAGGGTGGAAGACAGAAACACCCCTGTGATCACCACGACTAAGTGCACCCCTCACTCCACCCCAGAAAATAGAGGGAATAGAATAAACTCGGAAGATTTAACACTGACTGCAACGACGGATCTTCTGGATGCTTTGGATCATGGACTAGAATTATCTCTTTCCAAGCCAAGGAAATCTAGAAAAGATTCAACGAGTAGTGACAAAGGTCCAAGTAATTCTGGATCACATGGCGGAACACCCATCAAAACCAGTAAATTGAGTAAATTGCTAAGAAGGACTCACAGTGCTGGTGGTCCAAAAGATGTTTCAAGCCAATCACACTATTCAAAAAACAAAGCAGTAAGTTTTTTTAAAAATTATTTTTACATTGCTATTATGACCTTAAAACAAATTATAAACTTTTGTACCAATAAATTTATGACATGACTGTTTTAATGTAGAATGGGAAAAAAATTTATGCAAACTTACATCCCTGAATAACTTTAGATTAAGACTCAATCTAAACTCAGACGTTCTAAAGCTAAGCCTAAATCTCGCGTTCTAAGACAGGGTTGGTCAAACTTCTCTGGTCGAGGGCAAAAAATTGAGAGAGAAAGAATTTGGTGGGCTAAGTAAAAATTTCTAAAATAAAAAAAAAGATATACAAGTTTTAATTTAAATATTTAATGTTATGAATGAAATTGTAATTTCATTTTTAAAAGTTCCCTATAGTGAGGTTCCAAGTGAGATGTACTTATTTTAAGGAACGAGGCTAAATGTTTGTTTGTTAGTCTACTTCTGAAATGCTTTTTTCTAAGGTTCATAGTTGAAAACACTTGTTTACATATATAAGATGAAGCAAATATATCACTGATTTTCTGGGCATGAAATATTAAATTTGGGAAACCAGCTTTTGGTAATGATTTGTAAAACTCAAACTTTGGCATACTTAGAAACAACTACTTCGGATGGCACCAATCTACGGCTATTCTATAAGGAACTTCTGCTTTGAACATTTTACTAATTGAAGCTGTCTGTGCTAGCTATTTCCGTCAATTAATGTTTTGTAGAACAAAATAAAGAAATTAAAAAGGTCATCAGTACTTTGTTAAAAAAAGCTTTAAACAAAGTAGAAAGCTTTAAACAAAGTAATCAAAATCAGCCTTAAACAAAATAACAAGAAAATCGATCTATATTGTTTATGTTCGCCACGGATTGGCAAGTTAAAATTCCATCTGCGGGTGGGATAAAACCTTCCGGGGGGCTACAGTTGGCCCGCTGGGCCGTAGTTTGCCTGACCCTATTCCAAGACTTAATCTACCATATGATATAATTATCTGCATATATTGAATGAAAATATTATTTAATCATTAAGTTTTTCACCATCGTTTTCGCCTTAACTCTGTAGTTTAAATTTTTAGTGAAGTAGAATAATTTGAAAAGTTTTAATTTTTATCAAACTGTAAAATTTGGTAAATTTTTATTTTCAACAAACTCCAATGTTAAGTAACTTCAATTTATTTCAAACCGCGCAATTTAGAGAGTTTTCTTTTCTTTCTACTCCACAGTTTATTGTTAAATTGTAACATAAGTTTTCGCCATGGTAACTTTCTTTCAAATTAATAACAGCCTGTTAAAGAATTATTTGTCAGCCTATGACAATTAAATGAATCATTGAATTAAACAACTGGAATAAACAAGCAAAGCAGACAAGAATATAGTCTAACAATTAATATCATGGGATGCATATCCCGTTACAAACAAATTAATATGTTGTACTACAACTGAATTTTTCTACCGTGTTTACTTGCGAGTTAATAATAGTCTTTTTATATTTTGTATGATACTCAAAGACAATTGAATAATTACCTCCGAGTGGCTTCCAGCTCAATACAGCCACAACATCCTGTGATACAGAGACTAGTCTGACATAATTGGCGCGTGAATTGTAACCTTCTCCATCTAACTTCCCCGCTGACTTCAATACGTTTCAACCATTAATATATACCATTCCATCAATCCGACATTCGAATGTTCCATTTCCTGCATTAAGCCAGGCAATCAGTTTTCATGCCTTAATACCTCCACTAGGCGCTTTGCTAGTATTTCCTTCATAACGAATGTTGAAGCAAATACTAGCACAAAATCTTAACCTTAATCTAATCTTATACAAAAGCAGCATTCATATTTAATATTATATTGCCAAGTATTCCACGACAATTTTCTGAGGAGATATTTTTCATTCGATTATTATTGATTAATTATTATTAATTATTATTATTAACAAGTGAAAACAAGTTTTTTTTTTCAAATATATGATGAGTTATCAAATCCGAAATCTGTTACATATTTAAATTCTCTTTCTATGTAATTTTTGACATTTGGCATTTTAAAGACAGTTTATGAAACTTTTTCTGGAAGCAAAACATTCTCTTTTAGCTTGAAAATAATTTTCAAATCGACTTATAACAATTTCTTAATTAAGTAATCGAATTTAATCCCGTTTAACATTTAGCTTCCGCTCCCACCCCTAAAACTTTACTCACAATTGTACTTAGTTATTAATAAATAATAATTAATTAATTTAATAATAAATTATATTATTCAATTATAATAAACAACATAATTTGCTAATAACTAATAATTCATTATTTAATAATATAAATAAAAAAATAGCTGCTAATAAATAATTAAATTATAGTATTAATAAAAATTTTTATAATTAAACAATTTACTAATAACGCATTTGCATTACATGGAACATATTATATGGTTAGCCCCATGGCAAAGGTTTTCAAATCCATAATCCATCTAGAATTCAAAAAATATATATTAAGGGTGTTCATTACAGAACATTCTATATAAACTTTACAAAGAAAAGCATTCCCGCAACAGCCTGTTATGGGATATGGAGCTTATGAAAGTTAATTTTCCAAAATTTCATGATAAACGGCATTATGGTTGCAATATATTCAGCATTGCACACATGCCGCCTTTACTTCCTAACGAGTTGGTACCCATCGCTCTGAAGCTGGGTCTGAGATTCAAGGCGCCACTGGGGATTCATCCCCAGTCCATCACGATAAGAATTTCCTGCCTTAACCACTGAAACATCACGGCTCTACTAGAATTCTATATTATATGTTATAACTCTATATTATAACTCTGTATTATATGTTAAATCGTAAATCATAAATTTCGCATTAATTTTATTTGCTTTCTTTTTTCATACTGAGTTTTACTTTCCGAATCTAGTTTTAAAGTTCCATGAAAAAAAAAATAAGAAGTTATAAATTCAACGTTTTAATTATTCCCGATTAATTGGAAACGAGTATAGGTGATCTGAATTCCTAACTATTCCATAGTCAGTTATATAAGGAAATAAATCCATAGCAACAATATCCTAACCATTCAGTATCTTTATTATCACTCTATGCAAATATGGTTTGAAATTATGAATCACATAGAGATATATTTACCTGGCTGTTTGCCTCAAAAGTAAATATTTATGTTCTTAGTTGAATTCACGTGTGAATATTAACGCAGGTGTTATTATTCGCATTTGTCTAGAATAGGTACCACATTTCTGTCTATATATATCTTTTCCAAATAGGCAGAAATCAGCTTCCAATGTGGATAAAATTAATGAACAAATATTAAATCTTTAGATATAATCACGAACAGAATATGCATGTTATTATACTAACCTTGTAATACGAATCTAGATTCACTTCTTTTTAAAAACAATTTTCATAAATATGGATTTACCGATACATTTTATTTATCGATGACAAAAAAATACGAAATAATAGTTGTAAATATCTATTTCTTTAACTAAAAGGAAATCAAAAACTAACTAGAGTTGCTTGTAGTCTAATTATTAAGACATTAATGAGTCAAAACGACTAAATGTTTCGCCGACATTTATTTCTAACTGAGAAGAACAAAGTTAAGCATACAGAGGTGCCTTTAACTAGAAGTTTATAAACTATAAATAGTGTATATATATATATATATATATACATATATATATATAAAGCAAATAAAATAAATACAAAAAAACCAGAAAAAAATTAAGAAAAACAATAAGTATCATTCAATCATAATTATCATTAATAGTAAAAATTTTAAACTTAGTAATTTGAATAATAATATTGTCATTAAAAGAATTTTAGCTTTATATAAGAGATTAAAAATTAAAATTAGCAATATACAATTTCCTTACTTAATTATCAGTCCGAAATTTCATAAAATTCCTGTTAAATTTAGAACTATCACATGTGGATCTAATACTTATCTAACTAAACCTGGCACCATTTTCTCTAACTACTTAAATAAAATTATTAACAGTATTTCTAAAGATTCCGAATTTGTGTGGCTTATTGCATGTTTTCATCTCTGTGCCCAATACCAACATCCCTCTTGTGGGAAACCACCAATATGAACTATGGAAAAATTCAACTTAGGCTATGAAATAAAGTTAATCTAAAATAATAATATGTCTAATTGTTTGAAACAGCTCAATTCTTTTGTAAATTCTAGTAATCAGAAAAATGATAAACCATATATTTTCCTAAGTTGATATTTTTACAAACAATTTCCAGTTTTACAGCAAATACCATTTTTTTTCCTTCTCCTGAGTATTATTACCATGTAGATATTCTACAAATTTGCAGAATTTCCTCTAGATGGCAGCACAAAGCACAGAAATACCATATATTATTAAATACATGGAAATTCTTAGGTTTTTCACTAAAAACATTCTTTTGAATAATTTGAAAATATTGCTTAACATAATACTGCCCAAATCTTTCTATTATGTATTTTTTCCTTTTGTATAAAAAATTTCATGTGAAAAATTAAAGTTTATTTTTCCTCTTGGTTTGGCATATTTTGTTACTGAATTGTCTTTGGTGATGATAAATTATTTACAGCCGTATGAATAAATTTTATAAAATCTTTAACACATGATTTTTTCAACCTATAAAAATAACTTCTTGCATTAAATAAATCAATAAAAGTGTAATTTTAAATAATTTCAAATACATAATTAATAAGAAATGCATACCCTACCTAAGCATTTAAGGCGTTAATGTCAATTTATATTTCATTGACACCAAAAACTTATATTCATTTGTTTATAAATAGTAGAGCTTATAATTCCATATTACTATTTATAATATTATGCAAGCGCATTATCAAATTTTTTTTCTAAAATTTAAACGTCTCAACTCTTTAACAACAATGTAAAATTAGCTTCTCTCCTAATCTTTTAAAAAAACATTCTATCCACACAAAAAAAAAAATCCTTTCATTTCTAATTAACTTTTTTCATCATGTTTGTAATCTTAATTAAGTTTTATTTTATTTAATTAGGATTATTAGCTTGAAAGTTCCCGCGCCAAGACTAATGAGTGTATAAGAACTTAATGGAGATAAATGACTTTTTGTTCGAAAGCTAAAGAATAGAATATTCTATTACACCCCAGCTCGAACTATTTTAATGAGCAGAAATTGGCCTCATTTATTAAAATTATTCATTATCAAAATATTGAACTTATTAGTTTTCGAGAAAAAAATAAGACTTGGATAAAAAGAAAATTATAGTTTTTTATGATGAAATATTAATCAGTCGTTTAAATTAGATTGTAAATCATCGCCAAAGATTTTCAATCATTGCATAAAATATTTTCCTAAATCAACCTTTCATCAGTAAGTTGTAAATCAAAGAAATTAATATTTCAAAGATAAATTCAATGTTGAACATTGAGGCTCTGCAGTCACATGAAGTAACACTTTTTTTGAGCAAAATACGCAGTTTACACAAAATATGTAAGTTTTTAACAGTTATTAATTAATGCACGTTAGGTTATATTTTTCCTGTCGTTTGCCAGCGCCCTCTATGGTAATTCTAAAAATTCCACAAAACTTCATTTTGGAGAAAAGCCGCGGTTTTGTAAATCATGAAGCTCTTTTTTGTAAGTTAAGCTGTCACATGAAAAAAATATATCTAAGCGCATAATATGCTTTTGTTACAAATAATGTGAGTTTTTAACAGTTATTCATGCGTGTTAGGTTATATTTTTCCAATCTTTTGCCAACGCCCTCTATGCTAATTCTAAAAACTCTACGAAACCTCATCATGAAGAATTAGATTACTTGAACTATTTTGTGAAAAATGAAAGATTTGCGATCTAATTTTTTATCTTTAAAATGTGATTGTATTTAACACCAAACACCTTAATTATTGATGTTGATGATAGCTCAAATTGAAGAAAAAAAAAGATCCTTAATAATAATTATTCGCTTATTTATTGTTTCTCTCAATAAAAAGTTCTATGTATACAACGTAAATATGACCTTTGTAATATTTCATTCACAAAAAAGCAGGAAAAGTTTATTTTAAATAAATATTGCTGGCAAAAGGAATAAAATTACAAGGAAAAATATAGTCATTTACTGCTGACCGTATAATTTTTTATCTATTTTTAAAATAATAGCTCTAATAACACTTACGTCATTATTATTAGAGATTGCTTTATGTTATTAATGTTGTAAAAACTTTATACTATGGAATTTCTTTTATTCATAGATATTTAAATAGACTAATATTAAATCTTAGTAAGAGGCTTTTAACAATTTTTATACCTTTTCAAAATAAGGCTTGTATAAAATAGAAAGAATCCCTTGTTTTTTAACGACTATGAGGTTTTCAACCCAATTGCTTTGTATTTTAAACCATTCTTATTTAAAGCAATTATTTAGTTTTGAAGAAGTTAACTACATAAAATTTAAAATTTTAAGTATACATCTTTCGATAAATTAATTTTTACTGTATCATACTTTTTTAAGAAACATTTTTTTGAATATTAATCTAAAACTTTCTAGTAATATAATACCAAATTTAAAAATAATATTTTTTTAATTACTTAATAGTAAAATCTAACCTTTTGTTTATCTTATATTTAAAAACTTATCTTTATTAATCCATTTTAATTGAATTCTTTTAACCCTAAACATAGCCAATCAAATATTTTTTTAGTATTTAAAGAAAAAAATATTTTTTGGTTTCAATTTTTGTATTTTAGTGTCTAGTCTTTTTTACTCAATACATTCAGTTCTAATCACCTATGTAACACATGAACATGAACTCGAGCCCTTAGAAAAAAAATTCTGATAAAATTGCTGTTTTGTATTATAACGACATTATAACAAAAACAAAAAAAAAACTAATTCTATAAATAAAACCAAAATATACGATATTGAAATCATTTATGTGCTAATTTTTCCGTTCACATGGTTACGGTTTACCGGAAATTCTGGCTCTCAAAATTTTAGTCTTTATTATCACACATTTACATGGTGCGTAGCGTTTTTAAAAAGTGCTTAAAGGTGCTTATTTTCGATTTTCGTAACTCAAGTATTTTCAACTCGATTTTTCCAATAGCAAATTAAGCATAACTGATCACATCGAGTATAAGTAAAATTGTATCAAAAATATTGTTTAAAAAATATTGCAAAAAATACAATTTAAAAAAAATATTCTAATTTCAAACCTTTTACACCAAAGTAATTATCTAGCACTAATTAATTTCCTTCCAATAAAAATATATGTCTAAAAAACTTTCTATTCATTAATTTTATTCAATATTCATATGTTTTAGATTAATTGAATAATCCGACTTTTGAAAGACAGGCTAATTCGAAAATGTACCTGTCATTGTTCAATTAATTTGATTTATTTAGATAGTTTTATTTTATTTTATAACCGTCGTTGAACAGCCGACCCAATTTCATGGGTTTACGACTACTAATGTTCAACTCCGTAGCCTTGTAATTTTGAACCAATCCAGAAGACAAGGAAACTCCTGGATCAGTACCCCCAGAGGTATTGATTTGTTATGGGAACATGGAGGACTTTGAGACTCGACGGATTTAACGTGCATCAGTCACCATTTACTACACGGGGTATTTAGATAGTTTGCATTTAGTGTAGAGTAATTAAAGATTATTGTAAATAGCCTTAGCTGTAGCGAAATAAGTTTAAGCACAATCTAATTAATGCTTCGCACATTTCCTTATTAGCTAGAGACGCATAGGCTGGTCATAATATTCCTAAAAATATCAGGTAGGTCAAATAAATAAAGAAGAATTTTTCAACTAAATGTCATAGACATTTTTAAATGGCCAGAATTTTCAATCAGCCAACGACATAAATAATATTCCCTCTGATTTATGCTAAAAACAAACTTTCGAATTATAATATACAACCTAAATTAATTATTCGATATTTTGGTACCTTATATTTTAGTCTCAAGTGTAGATTTTGAATAAAATTTATGATCGATTTAAAGATTTTGTTTAAAAAAAAGTGAAATGAATGTAATGCAAATTTGATATTTTAGTAGTGTACGTAAACCACAATTGATTAGTCAGCAAGCCATATTGAACCAGCGGCCCGCGTATTCGAAACTATTTGTTCTTAGCCTACCAAAGACGATACCATCTTCATTGTCTTTTTAATGCCTTGCGAAGGTCAACTGGGATCAAATTAGGAAATTCATCTATTCTATCCGTTCAGAAAAGAAAAATTGGAATATTTATATCTATTCTTTTTAACTAGTGACGTCATGAACAGTGTACCTTTCGTGCATATCAATCTACAAATTCTAAACCAAAAGAATTTTTTAAACAAAATAAATCAGAGCATGCGTTGTTCTCGATGCCCTTGCAAAGTCGGTACGGTGATTTTCTGCTCATGAATTGTAACCAAAATAAAAATTAAAAGAAAAGAAAATATATTGCGCATAGGGGTGTTGGCAAACGATATATCATAAAGGTAGTTTGTTTAACTTTTTTTGAGTCAAAATTCAGGGACATTTATTTTGAATGACGTCATATGACGTCAATTGTGACCCTGAATGTTCGGAAAGAGGATGGGCAAGGTACATCTTCTCATATCGTGCTCAGCGTAAGTAAAAAGATGCAATTACCTTTTCGGTAATTATGCAAACCGTTGCTAATAAAAATTACATAAAACAAAACAATAAAATGTAAACAAATGGATGTAGCACGTAGTACTCATTTTTTATGCTTGCCTTGTAGCACTGAAGGGTTATTTCTGTATTGTTGTTTTTAATTATTACCATTATTATCACTATTTTTATTATTAATTTTTTGATCAAAAAAATTTTTTTTCATTTGTTTTATTTTATAAAACATAATTCTTTTTTTCTTTTTTTTTTAATAAATCATAAAAAGCTGCCAGTACATATACTTTCGGGGTTTTGATGGAAGAAGGGTGAAGCATAGTTTCATAACGCAATTCGTATCGTTACCTTATCTTACTGTTTATATATGTTACGGCCAAAGCCCGAAGTCGGTCAATTCGCGATATGGCCGGCCAGATCGTGAATCGGCCAAGAACGCTGTAAATTGGCTGGCCAAAGTCCGAAATTTTCTTGATTTCGGGAATTGGCCGGCCAGATCGCGAAGTGGCCACGATGTTCCGGCCAATGTCCGATATTATCTTAAGACAAAGTAAAAAATTAAATTTTTTAAATTTTAATTTAAAAACTTGTCTATTTTTTTATATTTTTAAATTAGAAGACTTATATTTTTAAATTAAAAAAGAAAGCAAAAAGGGCAATTTAGGAAATTAACTTTTTAATAAAACAAATATTAAAAAATTGTGCTCCCACCGTACCACCCGGTATGTGGATACCTGTACGATACCTGACGATAGATTACATTTATTCGATATTTTAATACTTACTGACGATAGATTAGAAGATAAATACCGGGCAAATGCATACCGGGCAGTGGCACTGAACCTTAAAAAAACGTCAGTGTAGTATATACCGGGCAGTGGCACTGAACCATAAAAAAATATCAGTGTAGGGTATACCGGGCAAGTGTATACCGGGCAGTGGCACTGAACCTTAAAAAAGCATCAGTGTAGGGTATACCGGGCAAATGTATACCGGGAAGTGGCACTTAACTAGACCTAGTATGACTATAAATAAACTTGTCTATTTTTTTATATTTTTAAATTAGAAGATTTATATTTTTAAATTAAAAAAGAAAACAAAAGGGGCAATATTAACAAATAAACTTTTTAATAAAACAATTAAATAGACAATTTAATAATGATTATTAAATTAATGATTATTTAATAGACAATATAAAAACTTTTATTTTTCATATTTTTAAATTAGAAGATTTATAAGAATTATTTATATAATTATAGAAGGCCGCCAAAGTAAAATATTAACTGATTATTTCGCACTTTGGCCGTAACATCGTGGCCACTTCGTGATCTGGCCGGCCAATTCCCGAAATAAAGAAAATTTCGGACTTTGGCCGTAACATATATATATATAGATTAATAAATATTTATAGATTTATTTATTTATTTTTTATTTATTTTTTTTACAGTTTTTACGCAATTTATACCATAAATGCTATAATGTATAGATTAAATATATTTCGTCTCCCGAAATATTTTTTATTCTTCATATTCAGTATGTCTAATTAAATTTTGTAACGTATTTATCTTATTTTTATTGCTGAATTAACTTTTTATAGCCGTAGACTGCTTTTAATATGAATATTTTGAAGAAAAAAAGTATAATTTTATCGAAGCAACAACAATTCGAATCTACTGGCCACGGGCTACTAACTGAAAATTAAAATGTTCAGGTCTAGTAAAACGCGAATATCCAATCATTAAATCAAAAGTTATTCAATGTGGTCCGTTTTTTTTTGGTTTTTTTTCGTATTGTACACCATATTTTGTGCTGATTAGTACAGAATTGCGGTTTTGTATAATATATGTGTATATATATATATATATTTATAGCATAATAAATACAAAAAAATACGAAGAAAATTAAGAAAAACAGTAAGTTTCATTTATTGCGCATAAGCTGCAAGTAAATAGAACTCATTAAATAAGTTCAAAAAGAAGATAAAACAAAGGAAAATTACAGACAAATGAAAAAAGGGAAAAAAAGAAAATTATTAAAAAGAAACAATAATAATAAAAAAAAAGATAGAATTCTTTTTTAAAAATATCCAGAGGGAAAAAAAAAAGAAGGAAAAAAAAAGGAAAAAAAAAAAGATATCATCTTTTCATCAGCGCACACGATTATATCTGCAAAAAGGAATGCTTTCTAATATTGTATTAATATAGCCAAAGCAAAATATATCAATACAATAGTGTGAGGAGCACTTATATATATATGCGTATATATATATAAGTGCGTATAAACATTCTCCTTTATTTATCTGAGTTTTAGAATCATGTACCTAACGTGTCTTAGATTTTTACACACGCAAGCAACTTTCAAATGGTGGAAAAATTATGTCTTTAAAAATAGAACAGCACAGGAGATGTCAAATTTAATTTTTTTCTAGTATTGTATATCCAGCGATGCGAAAATATTGATAATATTTTCAATTTTCAAATGTATTTTTTGCCATGATCCTACTGTTCAGGTTTTAAAATTAAATAAAAATAATAAATATTAAAACAGATTCTGGTGACTGTGGAAAATTTGAATCACATGCCTATTTTAGATTTTCAAGGAGAAAATAAAAAAATATTTTATTTATCTATTTTTTACAGAATTTTTCTAATGTCAATAGCAATTTAAAGAGAGAAAAGTTTTATCATCATTTTTTTTTTTTCCTGAATTTTTTTAAAACTTTGATCCATGAGAATTAGAAAAAATTTCTATATTCTATGCATAAACCTATGGGAAAAAAATCAAAAATGACATTTTAAAGTAAGTTTTAGAAAACCCCTTTAGAATATATGTTTGAAAATGATGTAAAAAAATTTTAAAAACTAAATTTCGGAATAAAAATAAAAACAGATATTGTTGGAAAGAATTAAGTTGAATAAAAAAATTCCAAACAAAGAAAATTATATGTTTTAACTCTTTTACTTGAAATCTTAAATGGACAAATTATTAGTTTTTATTTCCTAAATGCAAATTAGTTATTATTTTCTTAATGCAAATTAGTTTATTTATATTTCAAATTTAAAAATAAATAACATTATTCCTTTATTCCTTATTTATTTCCTTTTTAAAATTAAATGACGATTATAGAATTAAATCGCCTTTATACTTTTTCATTTAATTATTTTTGAAGTATTTAGTAGCGCCATCTATTATTTATACATCAAAGTGTAAATTAGGACGATGATTGAACTGGTTAATACAACATTTACTAAAATTTATTGGCAAATCCCTTAAAGAGGTTTTTCTTTTTTACATAATACAGAATATATTCGCATGAATGATTCTCTGATAAGGTTTATTTAAGACTTTTTATTTAAAAGAAGTTGTGCCTCTGTCACGTTTAAACCTTTCTATATGTTATGGTGCTGCCATCTACACATAAAAAGAAATAATAACAATTATTATGTAAAATGCTAGACATGGAGAAATAAGTTTATAATTACCATTTATATACAAAAATTTATGTACTAAATATTACAACTTTAACAGACTAAGAATAAAAAAGAATAAAAAATGTATTCTCTAATACATTTATCTTCAAAATACATTATCTTCTAAACACCTTTATTCGTTAAGTCTATTTTTCAGCAAAGACTATATTTTATTATTTTTAAGAATCTGTGGGTTGTTGAATTGGAATTTTTCATTATTTGTAACGTTTCCACATTTAATTTATAATTTAGTAACAGTCTTAATTTATTTTGTTCTGATTGAAGTAGTGCGAAAATTGTACTTTTTTTCGTAGATAAAATGACTGTAAAAAATGTTTTTGAATTCTCAGTAAGGGTACATGAAACCTTCTGAGACTCTTAACCTTATCTTTAATCTTGATAATCATGTGTTTTATAAATAAATCAGAAATAAATTAATTAGCTGATATTTCGGAGCAGTATCCTCTTTGCTTTATACTGATTTATTACAATTTTTCTTAATAATTCCTTTTTTTTTTTAACTTTTAAAAAATTATATCATTCTTAATTGTAAATTCCAAAATTTATTTAGAAACTAGCTACGAATAAAAAATAAACATTATAAGAAGTTATTTAACTTACATAAAATTTTATTTCGTTATAGTTTAGTTACTTAACGATAGCTAGATAATAGCTTTTTAATAACATTTTTGATGATATTGAAATATATATGCTGAAAATATAATTTGACTACATTAATATAAGTTGGTTTACATTTTTAAAAACTGTTTTTTTTTAATACATAACTATAAATAATATTTTTTTTTTTTTAAAAATTGACAAATTTGATGATGATATATTTCTTTTTACTCATTCAGATAATCTAATTGTATCTTTTTTACCACAATTTAAAGGTATGATAACAAAAAGAATTTTTTAATAGTGCTTATTTCCTATAAATTTCGATTAAAATGTCTGTTTAGAAAATTATTACTTTGTTTTGAAACATATTCTGAAAAACTACTCACAAAGTTTTGCATTAGTGTTACTAGACGACGCTAAACCAGTTTCTAAATAAAAGTAATCTTTCGTTAGCTGAATTCTAGAAAACTTAAATGAACAAATACATTTTATTAAAAAAGTTTAGTATTAGCGATAATAGATGGCGCCAAGACAGTCCTAAATAAATGTAATCTTTTGTTAGATGGATTCTAGAAATACTAGAACAAATAAATTTTATTAGGCTTAAGTATGTAAGTTTATTAAAAGGAAGAGTTTTAATTAAAAATATTTCAGAAGATAATATGGAATATTTCTGTATACTTACGAGATTATATTTTGCATTTTAAATGAAATAAAAGAAATTCAAATTATATTATGCTTTATTATTAAATTAATAAATAAATTAAGTAAAAAAAAATTTGAAACTAAAATCCAACATGCTATGTGCCGGTCTACTTTAAAATATTTATATTTTTCATATTTTAAAATTTGTTTCAAATTACAATTTCAGGTTCAAAATAGTAGTCACATTCAATAAAGTAATTATAGGTTCCAATGGACAAACATACACATTTCACAATATAAGTGCTACATAATTAATATCTAAAGTTTTCCATAACTTTAAATCAGAATATCTATATTAATTTTTATCTATACATTGAATTTAATTTTTTTAAATATTGTAAGCGAGAAAATAAAATAAAACGTTTAAATACTTTTTTTTATTTATTTATTTATTTTATTTTTTTCGTAATGTTAGTTTGTTTCACCACCTAAGAAAATTTTGGGGGGCACTTTTTCAACAATTCCCAATTCGCATTTTTTTTTTTTTAAAGTCAATGACATTTTTTCCAAATAAGCTACAAGCTGAAAGAAAAAAAAGAGACTTAGAGCAAAAATATTTCTGTTTAATACGTTTAAAAGCAAATGCCAATACTAAATATATTTTTATAGTAATGGTTTTTACCCTTAAACATATAAGTCATTTCAATGTAAAAATTCACATTATTAACATTTAATTTCTCAGGAACTATTCAACAGATTTCTTTCAAATTTTGGATTTAGCCATTAAAATCTACATACTTTAAAATGAGGCAAAACATTGTATACCTTACAATTCAAATTTTTTAGACTATCATTAAATAAAATAATAAAACAAATAAAAATTTACTGAAATTTATTTTTTACATGAAATTATCTTATTTGGGATCATATTTGAATTAATTATCATATTTAAGATCACACCCATGAACCATTAAGATTGACTCCCAGAGCGTGAAAATCCAATAATAGATCAAAAATTAGTCCATTTTAATTTGGCGCACTGTACATAAAGCTATATTCAAACACTGCAAAATAGCATATCTAATGAGCTTAGAAATGGAAAAAACAAAAATGCTTTCGAAATCTACCGAATCACTACTAAGGAAGAAAAGGCTGAAAATAGGAAAAGCTCTTTGTTTACGGAGGAAATGGACGCAGCTCAAAATACATGTTTAGGAAAAATGGACATAGTTATAAAAATGTTCATAGCAATAGATCCCGTTTTTCAAACTTATATTATGAGTCTTGGTTCTTCCTTAATGTGTGGTGTAACTACCACTACAAATATTAAATACCAAATCACTAGTATATAAGACATGTTATCTTGATTCCATCTTGAGGTACTTTTTGATAGATGAAGGTTGATACAGTCGATAATAATTCCCCCCTCAATGGTGTCCTGCGGACGTGATATGAACTTACAACATTGATGGATGGTCCACATTAAACAGTTGATTTGCTTAAAAAAAATAGTACCCAAAGAAAAAAATATCCGGTGAAGTAAATAAAATCTCCCGGTCAATAAACAATATTGAAGAAAAAAAATAAGGAACGAAGTGTTATAAACAAAAAATGAAGGAAAAAAATATAATAAGCAAAATGAAATAAATAAAAGAAGAAAAAAAAACAGCATGAATCAACTAGTGGAATTTCATTGAATTCTATCACAGATAAAATTCTGGAAGGGGAGTAAGGTGGCGTAACTACCACTACAAATATTAAATACCTAATCTTTAATAAATAAGACATGTTAACTTGATTCCATCTTGAGGTACCTTTTGATAGATGAAGGCTGATATAGTCGATAATTAAATCCCCTTCAAATGAATAAACAAATGAATCCAAACAAATTCATAATGTGATATCAACCATTTGCTTAAATCAGTTGGTTATTTTTTGGCTTCTTCTTCGCTTCAATAGTCATGTGCATACTTTTTTTCATTTCCTTTTTTACAAATATTCGAAATAGATATTACATAAATATTTATATTGAGGGAAGTAAATTACAGAACAGTCTGTTTATTTGCTCCATACAATAAACATCAATTAGCCAAAACAGACCTTGCTCTCTACGCAGAATTGGCAAGCTTTTGACGGTTTAAACATGAACAAAACCTTCTTATAAAAACCTTCCAAAAAACCTCAAAAAACTGTTCGCACGTATCAGTATTAACATTTTATATAGCAAACATCCATCCTTGCTCAAGAACTTAGTCCCGCTTCCAGTAGTCTATCTTTTAACTACCTGGTAAGAATGCTAACAAATATTGACCCCGTTCAGATGACGTGGACAGTGCATGAGCTCATATTTCTCTCTCCAAATAGCACGACCATCTAGAGGAATTTGATGACAGACATGACAGATTTAACTTACACCTTGCGATGTGTACACACTTTCATACTATATGCTAACTGGAGATTTACCAGAAGTTCTACTTGTATAATTTCATAGGATATTGAAATTGGAGTAAGGGCTTATTACAAACAAAAACTTTTTGTTGGTTCAGTATTATCTTTTAATAAACTAAAAGGATCCGCTCAGCAACTACCATGGTTATTTCTTATTATCATTACCATGGTCTGTCTACCCTCATGGTTGTTTTTCATTATCATTACCATAGTCAACCCTCTTGACTTGATTACTTCGCATTATTATGGTTTTTTTCATCATAAAAGTTTTTAAAAGGAAACGAGATCATTTTGTTTTTAAAATATATAGTTTTTATTATTTTATGTAAGAACATTAATTACAAAAAATACACTAAAGAACATAATAATTTATGATGAACACAATAGTTGATTAAATGAAGAGTCGAAAAAAAACAGTTTAGGATAAAGAATTTTAGTTCTTTCTTTAAACTTATCCACATAACAATTATAAATCACACATAAACAACGAGATGAAGCAGTTGATAGACCTAAGTCTTTACCTCTACCGAAGACTACATCTTCTCTCTGTTGACAGAGGGCGCTGTTTGTGTTTTTGAAAAGAAAGAGAGAGAGAGTGTGTGTACTGACCATTTCAGCAAACCATTCATTGCAAATTAATTTAAGGGAATATATGTAACGAAATGAGCAATTATCTGAACTTGAAAGATAATCTAGGATAATATATTTAATAATAAGAATATAACGGATTGTGTAACAAAATAAGGAGAAGCTTAAGAAAAGTAATTTTACGCATTAATGATGTAAAATCCTTGTGAAATTATAACAGCTCAAATTTGAAAAGTCTTTTATGTCTCGTAAGTCTCTTATAGTATTTTTAAAAATTGCAATATAAATGGTAATATTTCTGTCTAGCAGCAATTTTTTTTGTTGTTTTTTTTTTTTTTTTTTGTTACTTTTGATATTAAGTTAAGCTCGCGCCTATAAAATGGAGATCTTGGAAAAGATTTGCAGTCTTTAAAGCAGATAAATAGTCATTATTTACAGTAAAAAAAATTCAAAAATAATTTCTTAAAAAAAATACTTAAAATTACAGTTACATTCGGAAAAGTACTAACGTCCCTTTCAGTGGGTCAAATTTAATCTTTGTAGCTCATCGGGGAATTTTTAAATCTGGACACAAGCTCCAAAAGCGTGTTTAAAAAAATTAACATAGCACAAAATACATGTTTAAGAAAATGGATTTACGAAAATGAATTCTTTTTTTTTTTTTCAAACTTCTTTTATGAGCTTTGTTCTTTTTAAAAGAATAAACTAATCAATTCAATAAAGTTAGTAATGTGATATTCATTTGAATAAATCGCTAGGTACATTTTAATAAAATAATATCTTTCATTAAAAAAAAAAAACTTTAAAAGTCAACCGCTGTTTTTACAAGGTCGACAAGATAATTATAAATTTGTAATATTGATAGTAAAATTTCGCAGTAGAAATTCAGAGTTTTGAAAGTCCACTTTACCGTTTAGAGTTCTAAACACGTAGACATCACCCGAAAAGATACATTTGTAATTACCCCGATCCCGAAGTTGGGATTTTACCCCATAATGACTATGCTTAGTGTCTATATATGTAAGTAAAAGTAAGCACATATATCCTTGTTTAGTTGTTAAATTTTGGCTGAGAACTGAAAAGGCATATTTTGTGTTCAGTTTCTCATACACGTATTCCGAGCTGCTTCCAATTTCTTAAACACGTATTCCGAGCTGCTTCCAATTTCTTAAACACGTATTCCGAGCTGCTTCCAATTTCTTAAACACGTATTCCGAGCTGCTTCCAATTTCTTAAACACGTATTCCGAGCTGCTTCCAATTTCTTAAACACGTATTCCGAGCTGCTTCCAATTTCTTAAACACGTATTCCGAGCTGCTTCCAATTTCTTAAACACGTATTCCGAGCTGCTTCCAATTTCTTAAACACGTATTCCGAGCTGCTTCCAATTTCTTAAACACGTAATTCCGAGCTGCTTCCAATTTCTTAAACACGTATTTCGAGCAGTGTCAATTTTCGTAAACACGCATTTCGAGCTGGATCCAGAGTTAAAAACTCACCGATGAGTTGTATTTCAGTGGGCAGTAGTTGGACCGGTATAGTATTTTTTTTTTTTTTCACTCACAAGTTTAAAAGTTAATATTTTCGAACTAATAATTAAAGTTTTTTTTTATTATTATTATTATTCCATCGTACTTCTTGTACATTATTCTAAACACCCTCGAAATTATAAGTTATTAAGTCTTACACCTTTTACGGAGCAAAACAAAATGTAACATAAGTTTTTTTTTTCAATTTTTTGATGGTTTTAGTCAATGTGTGACAATATTAACTAGCTTCTGACGCTGATCACGTAGAAAAAAATGACGTTTTAACCCAACTTTTTAACTATGGTTATAATAATCTGCATGTTTTGTATAAGATCGCATTTTTAGGAAGAAAAAAAATTATAACAATTATTTTACTTTATAACTAACAACTATCTAAATTAATTGCAATTAACGAAACAAATTACTTTTATTTTCTCTTCCAACTTTTTTAAGTATTTAGGTAATTATGTCAGCTTAACAAATCAAAACACTCATATTTTTGAAAATTAATCTTTACTTAATTACTCTAAAAAGTCAAGGTTAAATCCATTAAAACAAAGAGACAAATTTCGAAAGCCTGAAAATAAAACTTTACAGCAATAAAAACATAAAAGTTTTCAGAAATATTATATAATTGAGTGTTATCTTTGTATTTTATGTGTAAAAATTACTTTAAAAATTTTTTTTAATAAATTTATTAAGCAATCTGTTTACAATGTTTGACCTTGAAATAATCTTAGAGGAGAAACTTAACGAGGCTAATCTCTTTATATAACTTTTATTTTATTAAGATTTAAATCGTCAGACGAATTAAAATTTTAATAATGAGAAAAATATTTTTGTTACAAAATGCAATAAGGCAATGATTTATAAATATTGTGATTTGCGTTTATAAAAAGAGAGTTTCTTACAAGGTAACTCGAAGATTCGAATTAAGAACAGTTTAAAATTACTATTAAAATACTAATATTAATTGCGTTTCATGAACTATTATAAACTAAAAATAAAAATTTTGTGAGTTATGTATTTTATGTTGAGATATTTAAATTTTTCTAAGTACACACATTGCCATAAAAATTATCGCATCTATAAAGAGTTGTCAGAATGAAACAAATGTTTTCATAGGTAAGTACAACATGGATACAAGTGAATAATAAAAATAAATGGGTGCGAGACGAATGGCAAAAGTCGAATTCTTGGCCATAGATGGCGCCACTGGAAATCAAGAACAATCGCAACCTCTCTGCCCTAATGGCTTACGACAACAACAAAAACATTAAAAAATCAAAACAAAATTATCATTTATTACAGGAAAAAAATACAAATGAATGGAGGTTTTACTACCTTCTTAGACCACCTCTGGCTTAAAAAGCAGGATGCGATATGGTTGGGCATTAAGGCTTACGAGTCCCTTGTGATGCCCAGCCGTATCTCTGTCCACTGCACTTCGTTTCATTCTGGCAATGCATACTAGGTACGCGAATTTTCATTGTAATGAATAAATGAAAGAGTTTGTGCAATGTACGTAAATAATATGATATATCGTTTATATCTGTGTGTTTCTTAATAATTGTTTACGAATAAGAAAATTGTACAAGCTTCCAGGATTTTTATTGCATGAGAAAAAATACTCTTCTGAAGAATTTGAAAAATGTGGTTTGTCATTATCATCGCCCCAAGCCTTTCAATTGGTCAGATATCTCTTTCATTAACTAGGTACATTTAAATGTTTCATCGTGTATAAATACCTAGTGCCAAGTGTTAGCCTAAATAATAGTACTTATTAGACAAACCAGAATATTGATATCATTTAAAGTAATTTTTTATTGATATAGGCATAAATTTTATTATTTCCTAATTTATATTGTAAAAATCAATTATTTCTATTTTGTTGTTTCAATTCCAAATGTTATTGTTTCTTTATGCAAATAAAGCATTCGTAAACTGATATTTAGGGTTGACTTTTGAAATATTTTTAACTAAAATCAAATAAATAATCCTAAATATGCTAATTCAAAATCAATCAATAAAAAAAATTATTAAATTTACTATAATACAAAAATATTACATTTATTTTAAATTAAAACAAAATGTTGTCTTATTGATTAGATTTTATTGAGATATCTAAGGAATACGGGAAGGAAAATGAAAATAAAGAAAAGCTGACAAAATTCTTGGAAATTTTTAAGAATGAGAATGAATGAAAGGAATGAAAATAAATAAACGAAGGAAGTGAAAATGAATGAAGGGAGGGAATTGAAATGAATAAACGAAGGAAATGAAATTGAACTGTTGAATCAGGAATAGAACGATAGGCTTTTTTTCTTAATTTCAAATTAAAAGATTTTAAGTCCTGCTTCCAGAAAAATTATTCGCTAAATTAAGAGTTATCCTTCTAATATCTAAATGCGAGAAAAAGTATGATCAAAAAATCCAGAATATGGTGAAAACATCCAGAATATGGCATTTCTGGTTAGTATATGCATATTTAAAATATATATATATATATGATTTTGGTAGTAAAAACAAAACTATACGGTATTTAATAATTAAACCATTCCTTAGGTAATTTATCCATTTATATGGTAACGCCTAATATTCTTTTTTCAAAATTATAGTTCTTATTACCATACATTTAGGAAAAAAATGCAAAACTGAAAAGCCAATTTTAAATAAATGGTTTATTTACGCCATGCCTAAAAGTGTCATGATAAAATTACAAAGTTGTATGACATTTACGAAATTTTATCAAATATTTTAAAATTATATTTTATTATTAGTTTTATCAAATCATTACCAAAGCGCTTCGATAAAAATTACCGAGCTTTTCAATGTTCCCATAGAGCCAGAAACACTATAAATTTTACTGTATTCTGGTAGTTTTGACCATACTTTTGTCTCAGTAGATAAAAATTTTAACGGTCAATTCAAGACCATTTTTAATTTTCTGTCTGAAAATATTTAGAGGGAAAAGAAGTGATAAAATTGATAGTGTAAAAAGGAGTGTAAAAAAATAATTAAATTTGTTATTATAGTAGTTAAGGGGTTAATGTTATCTTAGAGATTATATTTTATGCTATTTCATCGAACGACTTTCTTGCCACACTGTAGCAAATTCTGGATGAAATTGAGATGTAAAAAAATACTAGCACCCTAAGTGTCGCTACTTTTTATGTAAAATTCATTT
The DNA here is from genome assembly GCA_949128135.1 of Parasteatoda lunata. Lineage (NCBI taxonomy): Eukaryota > Metazoa > Arthropoda > Arachnida > Araneae > Theridiidae > Parasteatoda > Parasteatoda lunata. The sequence goes on along the minus strand of OX421976.1, from coordinate 65,041,850 downwards.
CTACCTTAAAATTTTATGGAACAAAAAATCTGATATACCGTAATTTTTATACAGTTATATTTAATGTTAAATCACCATCTCACGGTAATTGAATAAATATTTCTGTAAAAACTACGATACAAAATTTTTTTGTAAAATGGATTTTACAGCTGCACTTAGAGAGCCAGTACTTTTTACCGTGACTTTATATGATAATTTTTACAGTGTGCTATAGGGAGCATATTTTATATTTTAAAGAGCACGTTTTTATGCTATTTTACCAAGCTTATTTTAACCTAATTTATTGATCTTATTTTATACTATTTTAGAGAACATATTTATAATATTTTATCGAATGTATTTTATCCCTAATACCCTTATAGATAATATGCATAATGTGTATTTTTCAGTAATATCGTTTAAAAGTAACGCGGTGAAGGTCATGCAATTGCCGGCAGTATTTATTCATTTTTATATTACTTCCTTATCAATAATATGCTCTGTAATACACCCACTGTGTTAATAAATACCTAATATTTTGTCAATAATACTAATTACTTCTTCTTTTTATGCTTAGAATAATAATTGTTAATGTAGATTTAATGCTCTTACTATCATTTTTTGACAGATTAATACAAAATACATAAATATATTTTCCTTAATGCACTATTGAAAAAGACATTCGGACATTTATTCTATAGACTAACATGACCGACATACTGCAAAAATTGCCGGATAAAATTATGGTAGAAAGTATCTGCATTCAGAGTGCCAGTACTTTTTACCGTAAAAATTTACAAAGCAAAAATATCTGGTATACCGTAATTTTTACTGTAATATATACTGTAAAATCACTGAGAATAAACAAAAATTACTTCAAAAACTAAGGCACATAATTTTACGGTAATAATAGATTTTGCGAAAAAATAGATTTTAAGGATTATGCACAGGGTGCCAGTACTCTTTACCGTAATTTAATCCAGAATTTTGTACAGTGCAGGACATGTAATTTATAAGCTACGCTCAAAACGATACTGAATGCAGTTGTTTATGGTGAATTAATTCAGTATACCATTTTAGTATTTGTCTAAAATAGTTTTTTCACTAGTTATGTGCACACATGTCTGAATCCACCATTGTAACTCACATGTGAAATTACCATGGCAACAAAATGTCTTAATCACTACTGAGAATACATTTCAGGTTTGTAATCAAGTTTCCCAGGCTGAAAAAAATTAAATCGCACAGTAGCATGTTATTTTTGATTTTATGGAGATTATAATTGAGTGAATTAGCATCAGAACTCTACGTAAAAATAACAACTCACTGTGATGGAAGTTAATTTTTATTTATTATTATTGACGTAGATTGGCGTCATAGTATCATGAGTCATTAAATAAATATTAAAAACTTGTGAGTGTTACTAACCTTCCAACATTTAAGATATAAAATGGTAGAAATATAATGTTTAGGACATTAATCATAAGCAAATTAGTACATCTAAGTAGGTCATAAAAAATAACCACAATGCTTGCAGAAAACTTATTTCTTAATAATTACTTACTTGGAATTATTTAAAGGGCGGAAAAATCTGGATATTTCCAGAATTTAGTTTCAATATATTTTTTTTCCCACGCGCTTCAAGGCTTTTGAAAACGTAACAGAATAAATAAGCAAACCTCGTCATTAAATCGATAGTTTTTTTTTCAACCAAAAAAACTTTTTTAATTGTATCCTCGCATTTAATTAAGCAATTATTTCCTTAGCTAATGTATTTTAAGCAGAGATTTGCCCCAAGTATTAAGAATAAAACTCAATAGTAACAAATGAAATCCTTAAAATGGCTAAGTTCACAATGTACTAAAAAGTCGGTAAGTTATTTATTTATTTTTTTGTTAATGAATAGGAACTAGCCTCTTTTTGAGACTAGCTCGGTTACTTTTCGAAATTATCTTGTAAAACATAGAAACTTTAATTCCAACCGAGCCGAATGCACACCTCATTGTATTTAAATATTCTAATTATTCAACCCCATCTACGAGTCTAACGCCTTAATTAGTGTTGTTGTTTATAATGCTACTTGCCAAATACCAGGAAGCCTGCTTGGTGAAGCCAAGCGAATTTAAGTCAGAGGGTGTGTCTCTTATTTTTCAGTGAGGCCACCTATACCAAGAATGCGACTTCGGCCACAAATATCACAGCCCGTTTTAAAGGACGGACCCATTCATACATCTATTCATTCATCCACAGATCGTAAGTTTTACCTGAACCAGAGAACGATCAACCTCCAAATCAGTACTCCCAGAGGTTTTGATTTGTTATAGGGACTTGTAGGACTTTGTGACTCGCCAGATTTAGCGTGCACCAGTTGCCAATTACTACACAGATTGTCTTCAGTTAGCTGGAATCGAACTCACGACCTCTTGGACATGGGCCCAACGGCTTACCAACCAGTCTATCTTGGTCTCTTAATTACTATTAAACAACATATTAACCAAATTTTACACCATCTAGCTGTTGCCCACGGCTTTTTCCTCGCGGAAGTACTTTCTCAATGTTAACTATTTTTAAGTGATATTCGCGATATTGTCAAAATTCTGTAAGTACGGAATTTTAGTAATAATCTAAAATCTGTCTGGCAGTCATTAAATCACACAAACCACCGAAAACATGGGTTTGGGATTATAGTAGACAGCAGAAGCATTGAAACTATTTCCATCTCTGTCGTCAATAAAGATAGAAAACTCATCCAGATGCTCCATTATGTGCTGTACTGTTTCCTCACGCACCTCTCGAGTCATAACTTCAGTTCCGTATAAAATATATATGCTATTGCTCTAAAAAGGGAAGCTCCGTCACCGATAATAAGTGCGACAGTATGACGCACCATTTATATTTAAAATTCCTATAACATTTAGAAAGTATCAAAAATAAATCTATGTAATTACTTATTAACTAGATCTTATTTCTAAAAAATTTCAAAAATATTCTATATAGATACTTAACGTATAATACCTAACTATTAAACACCACTTATATTACTTAAGACAACCTAACAAAATCAATCTAAATAAATTCTTTTATAAACATTAACACTTCTTATATAATTACCTAACTAATTACCATACCTAACTAAATGAATAACAACTACAGTATTGTTAATAGATAAATAAATACCTGATATATAGTGCCACATAACTATAGTGATTTATTGTACCACATCAGAGAAATATAGAGATCATTGAAATTGCTATAAATTTTTTATTGTCTATTAATAGCTTCGTAAAAACATTATTTACAGCAAATAAAAATTGCTATACACTGTCTCAACATTAATATGGTGTTAAGATTAAACATACCATCGTTTTTTAACATTAAAGTAAATAAAAATTGCTATACACTGTCTCAACATTAATATGGTGTTAAGATTAAACATGCCATCGTTTTTTTTAACATTAAATGCACGATACTAAGGTATAGTTTAACTCGGAGAAATAGGGTCCAATTTAACACCTTGTTAAGGTTATTTTGTGGTGAGTGCCTTGATTAGAATTCCACGTTGAATCATATTTTCGTAATGAATTTGTTTATTTAAATAAACACATTAATCTATAAGGGGTTTCTTATTTTAGTAACTAGAGAACCTGATGATTCTGATGTTCAATATGTCCCTAATGCTACTATCACTTACCAAGAATGATTAAAGTTCTAAAAAAAAAATTATCGACTAGAAAATTAAGTCAATACAGAAAAACCTGTTAGTTGTCCACCTCAGTACTTTGATCCACTTACCAGTTAAATATCAATCAAATTAACAGACAAGAAAAAAAAGTGGAGATAAATTAAACTGATACTCTGTAAATTTACCACTTTTCAAAGTCGATGATCTTCAAATTGTAAATTAAACTCCTCTGTAAATTGACGACACTTCAAAACGGACTGCCGAACTGTTACTCAGCTTTTGCTGTACGCTCCTTGTTTAAATTTATCGTTCACTGCACGTTCCTAAATTGATGCTCACTTCAACAAGCAAACATTTTTTAAAATAGAGCAATTTCATAAATATTACTGTCCACTGCTCTGCCAGAGGCTCTGTCCACTGCTCGCTTCCTTCCTCAACCCCTCGAAACTGCTTCCGTAGTGTCTCTTTCAGATTGCTTCCTTAAAAATCGCTTCACTCCCTCATTATAGACATCTATATTTTTGTTTAGCTTTAAATTAATATTTCTAACTCTTTTACCGAAAAGAATCGCCAATGAAAATTTTAAATCTAATTTTAATATGTTTATACATTACGCTTATAATACAATACGCTTATGCCGTTCGCAAATAATACAATACACATTTAATTCGTAGATGAAAAGCATATTGCATTTGACTAAACTTAATTAATATGTTTTTTTAATTATTTTTATGCAGTATTTTTGAATATTTTTATGCATATAATGCAATACGCTTTTAATTCATCGATAGAAATTAAATCTAGTCATTGTGTTTCTATGATAATGAAATGATAAAAAAAAAATTACTGAAATTGCATGATTCTGCACGATGTAAATAGCATAAACTCATACTATTTTAAGCGAAAACAATTCTATTCCATGATTACCTGCTATTAATACTACATCCTTCGGAAAGTTGGTCATCACCTTGACCTTATCCTTGTTGCCACTTCCGTACCATAAAATATTGATATAGAAGCAGGCGATAAATTACATCTCAGAATCAATTCTAGGTTACCGAGAAAGTCATTTAAAACAGATAAATGGTAAAAATACTTACGATGATAAAAAAAAAACAAATAAGAAAACTGTTTTAGGCTTTGATAGGCATCAAGGCGGCGAGTGATATTTTTGCTCTTGCTGATGCCAATTCTGTCAATATAAAAACGTAATAGATATTTGTTTTCGCAGCTTTTCCATCAGGGACTATTTTCGTTACTAAATATTTAACTTTGCTCCTAAGAAAAAATATTTGCAGGTATGAAAGTGAGAATGAGTTTAAGCTGTTTAGAATTGATACGTTTTCGGCGCAATATCTATCTAACCTATATTTTTCTTGTTATTTCTCAATGATATAACTATTTGGATAGCTAAAAAAACGCATTACTTTTTTTTACTATCGCTCAGCAAAGTGAAATCTTATATTATACAAAACGAGAAAAAGAAATAATACAAACATTTTTTAGTTAAAATAAATAAATGAATAAAGATATTTTTTTTATTTTTTATTTTAATTTATTTTTTATGTTTATTAAAACCACTTGTTTATTTGTATTCAAATTATTGCTTTTGAATTTGAGGACAGAGACAAAATGTTACTATTTTCTCCAATTTTTTTCAAGACATCTTCACGCTATCTTGTAAAATATTCCTTCATCTTACCGGTATCTTTTGAAATCTGTCGAGCAAAGGTGGCCAAAACAGGATGCTTAAAGTTATTCTGGCAAATAACTCTGTGACAAATAGATATTCAAAAAGTAATAGTTGTTTTCTATTTTCACACTTTGCGGTTATTCTTCGGTGCTCAAATTTGAATTACGCTGCATATTTTTAGATCTGTATGTTTATACATTCAAAACTGCAAACAGTCCAAGCGCTTATGGGGTATGACAAAATTGAACACAAACATAGTTCACATACAGGAAACGCACAAAGCATATTTCTCTTTGTGCTTGATCTACTCGTCTATTGGATACGTATATGTTGTAGACTAATCAGATTCGACGTCACTTCCCAATGCGCCTATAAACTCTCTGCATTGAGTCTTAACAAATAACGTTGGCAGTTTGCAAAGAGTCGGATTTTCAGTTTGGTCTACAGCGTATATGTCGCCATTACGTAATTTCAAACTCTAGGAAAATGAATGCGACCAACGAGCCATATTTTTCGAAGTCATATCTGCTACTTCACTTTTGTCCACATGATCATCTTTCTTTCATCATATCAATGATCGTGTCAGGGTATGTCGCCTCAACACGAACAATTGCACCCCACATATACAGCAGGTCATACATGGCTCATAATTGTGGTAGAACAGACCCTGAAAACAGTGAACTATCTGAAAATTATTGCGGGTCTGTTGCACTCATACATGACGTCTGTTTTCCCAATTGAAAATGGAATCGTTCTGCCGGACAATGTTTTAATTCACAAAGCTCGAATTGTGTTTAGAACTTTTAAAGATCTACTCCAACACATTGTTTCGAGGGACTCATACAACTTTTTTGCAAAAATTGAAAACTACTCATAAACTTTGCTTATTTTCATTTTGGTGAAGAAAAAAAAAAATCTCGCCGAATAGGCGATTTTCTAAAAAACTTAATAATTTTCATTAAAAAGTATTAAAACTATAAATCTGCTTTGATATTCAGATAATTTTGAAGATTCCGTAGAAGCAAGATTTTTCCCCTCACCCACTGTTGTCGCTCATACAAACAGTATTGGAACCTGGCAGAATCGGAATCTTTAGATGAAATAGGAATCTTTCTTAATTATCCAGTCAAATCAAACTTTTTCAGTTTTACACTGCACCCCTTTTGTGGAATTTTGAAAATCTCTCTCGTTTGCATTTATCCTCTTCTCTGACGGAGTCGCATCTCATACGTTCCACGTGTTTTTGTCCATATGATCGGCGTCGCATGCCATGCGACGAAGAGAAAAATTGCATAATTGAAATTGAATTCATACTTACACATCTCTTTAAATCTCTTGATTATTTTTGCATTTCTGAATATTGCTAAGAGATGACGCAACTAGTCCCACTTTCTTCACAATTTTCACAGTGAGATTTCCCACCTTGAAATGAAATCAAAATCATTTTTTACTTTCTGTAATTTCGCTTTCATTAGTGTTGTACTTAAGAATTACTGTTTGTGATAAATGTGATTTTCACGCTCTGGTGTCCAAGACTGATTGTAAACATGTTTTAAAGGGTAAGGTTGGAAAATTATTTTCCAAAATATTTTTTATCTAATTTTAATAATTATTTTATGCAGATATTTATCTAAAGCAATAGAGTTAATAAATATGTTATGACAGTGTGTTTTTCTGAGAAAAAACTAGAGTGCATTGCAGGAAAAACTGGATATCAGTAGACTGGACATCGCATATTTCACTCCCAATAGGTCACGCAAAAAACTGCTTTCTGAGAAAAGCATTTTTGCATTCTCGAATTTAGGATAAAACATATATTAATTTTCCGCAAGAATTTTTTTTTTTTTTGGTCAGAAATTCGAAGAAAAGCAATCCGACAGAAGGGGCTAAACCTCCCTTTTAAAAATTTTTAGGTATTTTTATTATAGCAATATAAAATCATTAATTTCCAATAATGCTAATATCTTTTCTCAATTTTACTCTATATTTCTAAGTTTATTTAAGCCAAAAAAAAAACATTTTATTATGTTTTAAAAACAAATTATATATTTGGAATAAGGCCCTTAATCCCAAATTATAATTGTATAATTGGGCCCTTGTTAGAATGTATTTCAGTAAACAGTTCAGATAAAATAAATCTTCTGTTCAGTATCGTTATTTTAGTAAAAAACACTGCAAGTGGCAAGGATTATTTATTTCGGATATTTCTTCAAAGCTATTCCAGGAAAATAAATCCTTTCGTTTTGCTACTAAAGATGTGGGTCAACAAATATATTTTGATACACTTGTTTTTTCATCAGGATTACATTTCCCAGTGGAGAAGATAAGTGAAATTCCGTATTTGTTACAAAAAGAAATTGGACTGATCACTAATAAAATACTTCCATATGCTTTCAATTATTCTTGCCGCTATGCTTTCAATTAATCTGACCTAAATCATGCTATTCATCAAAATGACCATTGTAAATCTTTACAGTACGGTCAAATAAGGGCTTGACCTCCTTTCAAAGATAATTTTATATTTAAAGCCGCCTTGTCCGCAAGAATTTAATTTAAGTTTTCTATCCATAGAATTGTGTCGTTGTCAATAAAAAGTTCAATCTTAAACAAATTGGTTGTTGTTGGTACGCCTGTCTTACTGTGATGCGTTGAGGGTTAAAATGACATTCATTTGTTCATTTGGATTTGATAAATTATCTTCCTTATATATCACAAAAAATAGGACAGTCAGCTTATTAGATACTTTCACTGTAAAACATGCTTTAAATTTGTTTTTTCCGTTGACCTAAAAGTGTACTATAGATCACTATTGCAAATCTTTACGGTATAGTATAAATATAGTTTACCCTCTTTTCTGTGATAGTTTTACATTTAAAGCATCCTGTCAACGAAACTTTAGTTTAAATTCCAGACTATTATTATTTCCAACTTTAACTTCAATGGTTTGATTAGCACAAAACATGAATGCTCGTTATATTTTGTATTAATAATCTGCCGACATATATAAAATAATTGTTTGTGTTTATATGCCTGATCATGTTCAGAGGCAAATAATAAAGCAAAAGTTTAAAGAACTATTTTAGCCCTTTGATTCAGAATTTTTACTTTTTTATTATTTTGTATTAATTTAGTTCAAAATAACAGGAAAAATATTATATTTAGCATTTTAATGGTTATGAAATACAGCATGAATCACCGGTTTCTTTTTTCTGCGTTAAAGCTGAAATCTTCCAAACACAGCTCACTTCCAAACAATAATTTTTCAAATTTGAATTTATTTGCAGTTATATGGTTCAAAGAGAAACAGTTATTGATAATTTAATTTCCTTCAATATACAAAATCAATTATAGAAAAGTTTTTGTTCATAAGTAAAAAATAAAAGATTGGAACTACTTTATTTGGATTTTATTGATTGTTGAGAGTTCTAAGTTGAATCGTGGCTAAAAGAAAAAAGATTAGAAAACTCTATTCTATGATTTTCTCTTCAATTTCATAATAAGAAGCAAAAGCGAATTATTTCATTAATTTAATCGGACATAAACCCAATATGCATTTTATTTGAATGGCAAAAAACTGATTTAAAACTGATTTTAATAAAAAAGAAAAATTTCTTTCGTAAAATATTAAAAAAAAATTCAATATGTTGAAATACATCAGCTATGAAAAAGTAAAAAAAAAAAAAAAAAAAAAAAAAAAAAACGCTTTCTTTTTTTAACTATGCACTGTTTTATAGTATAATAAATTCACGCAAACAAGTTTATTTTACATTTTTTGTTTCATATTTGAGAACGATTTTGTGAAATAGGAAGATCCTGTTCCATATATTATCTTTCAAATGAATCCGAAAATAACGTCGGCTACAGTTCAGCCATTAAAAACTAATCGATATTATTTGATACTCTTATTGCATACTTATCTATATTAAAATAAAATATGGCATCATTTCTGTGGAAATAAAACTAATATTAGCCGAGAAAATTAGAAATAGATTGTTTTGCGCAGCTAACTAGGAATTTATTAGCAATCTTTTGTTTTATTTCATATGGTTAAATTTAGTTAATGCTTCAAATGGTGAAAGAACAATAATTATGACTTTATTTTAGTTCAATATTTCCAATTTAATACATGGAATAAGAATAATTTTAGTTTTCAGTTAGTTATGGTTAAATGAGTTATTGCTTCAAATGGTGAAAGAACAATAACTATGACTTTTTTTTAGTTCAATATTTCCAATTTAATACATGGAATAAGAACAATTTTTGCGAAAAAAGTTAAATATATCTTGAGAATTATATGCCCAACTTTGTCATGAAATAAGACCTTAAAAAATTAATTAGCTAGAATTGCTTGAAACAGGAATGGATCACGCTGAATAACCTATAATCTAAAAGAGCAATCCCAAAAGAAAGGTCAGCTATTTTTTTTTAAGTACCAAAATCTGTTAATATTTATATTATAAGGGCATTTAAAAAGTTAAACATTTGTTGGTTTTCTTATATAATATCTAAACCAATATATAATTTTTTATACACGCTGGAATAATATTTGAATGCCCATCTCATACCAGCTTCCCACCATGACCAAAGTCATATATCACCTCATCAAAGGTGAAGCTTAATTAATATTGTTTGTTCCATTATAGTTTTTTGAAAAAGTTTTATTGGCAACGGTTTGAGGTGGAACAAGTAAAGAATGCTAGTGCCTTAACTAAACATTCTTTTTCTCCATTTAAATTCTCACACTGTAAAAAAAGATCTACAGTTGCTACCATTTTTGATATTGAGGTGTAAACTAATTTTTTTACACTGCATGTAGTCAAATTATTTATTTACTTTTCACTGTTATAGTTTTATTTATTTATATATTCATTTTTTTGCTTGTATATTTAGTGACAACACATATTTTTAGAATTAATATGTGACATCAATATAAAAACGCTTAGTATAAAGAACAAGCAAATTTTCAATAATATATTAACGCTAGTTCTTTCAAACAATTGTTATTTTGTAAAAAAAAAATTTCGAGATTTCTACAGTTCTATTCTTGAAATGTATTGAGTTTAAAGTCAAAAATAGTAAAAACTATACTCCAAAAATTTTTGCAGTGCATCTGAATTTCATCTCTTTATCAAAGTTTAACAGAGTCTGCCTGTGTTTATCATACTGATCAATATCATAACGAAATATGACGAAGTAACATATTTTAGTAAAGTTTTGCTCGATTTTCTTGGCCCCATATTGATATTCTCAATACTGTAGGGGAGAGTGGGGTCAATTGTAACAGGGTACGATTGTAACAGAGCAAAAATTTCGAGGGTCGGGTTCTAGATTTGGTTCCTAGGTGGCGCACAAGGTGTATTTAATAAATCTGCATGTATACCCCTGCTGGCAACCATTTTTATGTACTTTTGAAAGAGTTACATCAGAAAAGATATTTTCACGCTACGTAAGTACTTTTTTGGGTATTAGAATATTATATTGTAACAAAGTAATTTTGTTTAAACAAATAAAAATTATTAACCCAATATGTAAGTGGACACCTTAATTAACATTTCAAAAAAAAAAAAAGATTAGTTTTGTTAATTAACTAGCATTGTTTTTAATAAATGAATCTGAAATGGCGTCTTGGGGACGATTGTAACAATAAGTAAAGGGACGAATGTAACAGATGAAAATAAATAATCTTATGTTTACAAACAATTACTTAACTCTATAAGAACCACCAATAGTTTCCTATATCATTTATATTATGTTGCATGTGCATTATTTTATTTGTAACCTTTCACAGCATAAATTAAAATTTTTAACCCCCTAAAGTTAGAAGTTGAACACTTTAGGTCTCTGCTCATTATTATTTTTACTCCTAAAATATCACTACTATTTTGATCAATAAAAAAATCTATCACAACTATGATAATATGTATAATTAACTATGTTTTAGTTGAATTTATGAACTGTTACAATTGACCCCGTAAGTGGGGACAATTGTAACAAGTGCACGACTATCAAAAATTGTTAATCACTAATATAATAACATTTAAAATAAGGTATTTTTTTTTCTAGTAGAGGATAGTCTACTTTACTCGCCTGTCAATTAATACTAATAATATATTGGATTTTTTGATAGTTAAAAATAGTTAAGTAAAAAATATTACAATTGACCCCACTCTCCCCTACTGTTTTGTACAAACAATCATAATACACAATCGCACAACTTTTATCATTTCTAAATATAAAATGCAAAATACATAGATAGAACTGTCTCTGATTTAACACATCCCATCATAATATTCTCATGACTATACTATTTTGTTGAAATACTAGCACACAATTCAGTATCATTACGAAACGTAACATGTAAAATACATTAACAGAGCTTTGCTCGATATGCCGCAGGGGAAAATAATTCGGATAAAATTACCGTACTTGCATAGTAATAACGTTTCTGTTAAAAAAAAAATCATAATTCAGGTTATAAAAGCTAAAATATACGGTATTTAAACCATTCATTTGTTTCTGTTCGTATGGTAACGGTTTAATGGGAATTCTGGTCATCAAAATTATAGTTCTTTTTACCACATATTTAATAAAAATACAAAACTAAAAAGGGAATTTAACCGAATACATAATTTTTATGTCATGGTATAAAATATCATGATAATATTATCAAATTTCACCTCATTTATAACCAAACAGCATGGTAATAAAACCGTTTTTAATTGTTAATTTTACCAAAAGTCATTCGCTTCAGTAAAAATTACCGAGCATTTTGGCGTTCCAATAGAGCCAGAAATGCTGTATATATTACCATATTGTGGTAGTTTTACCGTTTTTTTTTTCTCGGTGCGATGACAATTTTGTCATAACTGTACTATTTTATGTAAATAATAGTACCCAATTAAACCACTCAATATCATTACAAAATATAGCGAAGTAAAATACAAAAGGTTTTGTCTGATTTCTTGATCGTGCGTAATTTCTTTTTTTCAGGAATCTTTTAAATTTTGAAATTCTTGGCTAGGTTATGCATAGTATTAGAAAAACCTAGTTAGAAAATAAAAATAATCACAAAAATGTGCACATTTTTATGTTTCGCCGATTTAAACCTCAACATTTTTAACGTCTTTCGTTAACATCGCGAACTTGTCTTGAAAAAATTTCTTTTAAATTGTGCATTTTGGTGATGCACAAATGCATTACCAAAAAGAAAACAAAAATTTCGAAATATTACAATTTATTATATATTATTCATTATTTTTCAGTATCTAAATTATTCTGATTACATAAGTACAGTGACAGTAATTTTATTTTTAAAGCAGCGACAAATTTAAAGTTATCTTTCAACATTCTTGGAATTCTGAAACTAGAATGTAACTTAAGGGTTAATTAAGCCCAATAAATTGTAAGAATGTGCTTTAACAAGAACCCCCTCATCTAACTGTTCGTCTGCTTAAAATAAATTCGATTCAAACACTCACGTTAGCAAACTCACTTTTTCATTTGTTTCAATTAATAAGTAAATAAATCGTCTGCAATGTTATTTAATTATCTGCTATTAAAACTAATAATTCTAAGTATTTACTTTTCTTTCTGAGATAGAATAATTTTGTCCTTAATAAAAATTACATAATATGTACCATCGATGCATAATGTAAAATTTAATAAATGAAAGAAGGATTCCTATTATGAAGTCACGTTTCCCAACGTCTGAGTCGACATTTTTTTAACGCTTGAATAGTTTTCGAACCAATTCATGCATTGAATTTTAATGTTTGTTAATAATTTTTTATCCGGAAACAACTGATAAATGATTTACAAAAAAAAAAATTTTCAACTTTACATAAGTAGGAAATGAATGATGAAATTTTAATTTATGTTTTTAATATTATTTCATCATTTTGAATTTTAAAAAACTTAAAACGTTTAGTTAAAAAATGCCATAATTTTTTAATGAATTTAGATTTGTAATATTTATATAATTAAAATTTATTAATTAATATATATTTACATAATAATATAATAACTAATTGCAATTTTAATTTTTTAAAAAGTGAATCCTCATTTATTAAGTTATGTCATAAATTAACTTTTTTACAATCTGTATACAATCACCATTAAATAAATCATTGTATATTCATATAATATTATATTTAATAATTTTATTCATAAAAAATTTATTTTAATGCATCTATTTTATTCACTCTTTGATTAACAGAACTTTAAATTAACAATATCGGTTATAATTTTTATAGATGGGGCAACATCTCTATTTATGATTAGTTTTTAATGAAGAGGAATCTGGCAATAGAATAGGTGTATGCGTAATAGTTTTTGAAATTTAATGTTGCTGTTCATCAAGTTCTGTTAGTTTAGAGTACGATAGTTGTATTAAATTAAGGACGACTAGAAGTTTTTAATTATATTAACGGTCCGCAGACGCCTTTCTTTGCCATATCAATTATCTGTTCATATCTTAAATATAATGTGCATATATATATGCTATTTAAAATCAGAGACATTTTTAATGATAATTAATTCCATAAAAAAATTAATTTTAAGTCTTAAGGTTTCTGAAACAATTCAAGTTCTCCAGTAAACTTATTCTCAGTGAACCCTATTATAAAGTATTGATTAATGCCGTTGCGCTCGTATAACCCAAGAATATTCTAAGCTGTATGTGTAAAGTATTGTTCTTATTCAGACATTCTAAAGTACTCGTAGCAAGGAAATAATTTGGTGTCTAGACTGGAGCTATGGCTGAGAATATTGTAAGGATCAGAACATCGAACTGTTGCTATTCTAAACATCTAATTATTGTATTGATACCTTTCCATCTAGTGAATATGTTGCTTCCCACATACAACTGCCACCTTACATACAACAGTAGAATTTTTTCATGGATGAATCCTGGATAAATATTCGTCTCAAAACTTCATTCTATGCAATATGATGATGAATGCGATTACATTTTGAAACCAAATATTTAATTTACAACTCAATAGGATTGCCAAATTTAAAAGAGAGGATTTCGATTATTCCACGACTCCTTGGCAAATTGGACAGTGAATTTCGAATTCTTATATCCTGTATAAGTCTGAAAAGTATTTGTTACTAAGTGTTTTGAACTCTTGAAGTTACGGATAAAGTTTATTTGGAAAAATAACGTTTCAGGTGAAATCATGAAGATAAGAAATGAAGTTTTACATTTTTCTAGTTAATAAGAACGAAAAAAAAGTTCAAATTAGAAAGTATTGATTTTAACAATCCAATTAATTCCTTTCCATTAAGTATAGTTCCCAATTTCTAAAATTATATTTTCAAAACGTATTGATATATTAAGTTGCTTGGTATTGTTGGCGTAAATATAATAGACGTTTAAATATAATTAAAAACACGTGAATATTTAATATAAATTACCAAGCTACTCACCAAACTTACTTTAAGTTTACAATTACTTTCCACAGTTACAAATTTCTCTGAAAAATAGTAAAATAACAATTTATTTAATCGTTATTTTGTCATATTTAAGCAGAACAGTAAAATAACCAAAAATATGATGGTATTCATACTCTTAACAGTGAGAAAAACCATTTATTAAATGTTTTTAGATAATACGGTTAAACAACAAGTTTTAGTATGGAAGAACACTTAGTTCCTCATAACTGGATGCATATTGTAGCCGAGAGGACAAATCTGTCAATCTCATCACCGATAGAACGGGGGTTCGAGTCCCAGCGTTGACACCATAATCTTTCCTCCATTCTCTTCAACTAATGAAGAGCTTCCAGTATTCTGCAGTCTCAAATTTGTGACACAAGGACTATTAGAATACGATACTCTCATTCACGCATAAATGACAATACCATAAAACTTGTTTAACACAAAGAAGCCTAGTATTTCCCTTTTCTTAAAATAGGTGAAACAAACGGATAAACTAATTAAACCACATTTCATGGTTCATTTGATAAAACATAACTGAACCACAACCTAATTCCAATGCTTATTATCGAACGAAATGCATATCTCCAATGACCAGTTAAGTTTCTTTTTTACAGTTCTAAAACTATGCTGATTGCAAATGTGTTCATATTTTGTTTCATTGTTTTTTTAACCAAACTAATTGTAAACGGTTTCAAAATTGTTAAAGCAAAAAATTTCTTTACTGAAAATTTTACGGTTAATTGGATGGGCAGATTGATTCCAGTGTTTTTACCGTAGTTTTTGTATGAAAATTCTAACAGTGTTTCTTGAAGGAATTGATTACAGCGATGATAGAAAGATTTTATAAAAAGAAGCTGAACAAATATCCCATCTTGCATTTTCTCAGCTCCAACAATATAAAAAGGTATACCAAGATAAAATATCTTTTCAGTTTTACAAAAACTACTTTAGGCTTCCTTTTTATTCCGGGCGTTGAACCTATACCTGTTCAATTTCTGTGGAAAGGTGCTAAATAAGACCGTGGATTTGAAATTCAAAAGGTTTCTTTAAGAAAATATACTGATCGCTTTTGTACAGAAAATAGAATTCCTCGAGATAAACCCCTGAAAAGAAAAAGTTATTGAACTTTATTTCTTGATGGATCAATAAACTCAAAATCCAAGGACTGATCTTCAAAAATCTTGATTCGAACAATTTTAATTTTCTAGTATAAACTCGATTCAGTATTCTGTCTATATTGACATAACATACATAATTCATTTCTGTAAAATTTCCTTAGGTCATCGACACAAGTCTAATATCAAGGGCAACTCCTGTTGTATATTTTTTTAGTAATATTTACTCAAAGATTACGAATGAAACTTCCATTTCATCAATGTTTATTTTCTGATAGAACAAATCCAAGCGTGACTTCAAGCGAAATAAATTATTCATCAAATGTTCATCATAAATTTTGAAACTCAATTGATTTTTCTGACTCAAAAACTATTTACTTGCTTATCTAAAAACATCTTTAATTAATTATTTAAAACAATTTTGGCGAATTTCTTATTGAATTATTTTCTTTCTTATTGGTGAACAATGTTAAATTTTTCTGTTCTAAATTTGGAAAATAATTTTACGAATTCTTAAAGTGACATTTTTTCAAAGTGACATTTTCGAAGCAAATCAATGTTCCTAATTGATTTGACTACAGTCGACTTACTGGATAAAAATAGAATGGTAATTTAATGGACATAAGTAATTTGATTTTCCGGATTAAGTTGTTATTTCAGCTATTTTTAATTTAACAACATTATTTATTTTCCAAATCTATAAATTTTGCGAATTCTTACAGTGACTTTTTTTTTTTCTTTTTTTGAATTTTTGAAGCAAAACAACGTTTTTAGTTGATTTGGCAACAGTTAACGAGTAAACTTAGAAGGTGTCTCTTTTTTTTAGCAAATTAAAACTCTCTGAGTGTAACCACCATGACGTGAACATTTTAAATATATTTCAGGTATTTAAAGATTTTATAGATTAGATCTGTTATAATACTACTTTTTGACAAAAAATAAAGGTAGGGCAAAATCTTTATTTCAAGTAGTCAATGTATTAACTTTAAAGCCAGTTTAACCATATTTTACCGAAATGTCATTTAGAACTTTCAGCCACCAAACTTTTCTAGCTATGGTTATGATTTTGACTCAGTTAAGTAGATAACCTATACTTACAGGAACTCTAATGCTGATACTAGGGTCGAGGTGATTAATATTTCTTGTTATAGCTATTTAAAATTTGTCATAGTACTAAATTTGCTTCATGAATTACATTGAATAATCTGTTACATATTAATATTCGATTATGTTTTTAGCAATTTCAATTTATTATACTTTAAATTCAAATTGTGAACTATTAATGTCTAAACAGTTTCAAACGAAAGCAAACAAAATTTTAAAAATAGGGCTTTAAAGCAATTTTTTTTAAAATAGGGTTTAGAATTGGTTGCGACAGAAACACCTGTCAGGCTAATATAAAACACTAATCGAGCTAATGTGAGACATTTATGGGGCTAATTTAAATCATGAGGCTAGCATGCGGCACCTAAAGTATTTGATGAGATACCTTATAAAAACTAATATACTGACAAAATAACTCGTTTTCACGCTGTTTTATTTCATTCGAAAAATTTGCAAGATCATTATAAAAACTCCAGCAGCACTATATGAAAACAAATTAAAGTTGATATATTATGTTTCATGGAACTATTATCACGAAAAAAACATTCATTAAACTTAATTTAGTTTCTAAATATAGCTTTTCACGCTATTAATTCAACTACTGAATTAGAAAAAAAAAATATTGGAAGTTTAAATTAATTGGAAGTTAAAGAAAATTGGAAGTTTAATTAATAAAAGAATGCTGTCCACATTATCATTTTTTTTTTTTCGTTTTGGAAACAAGTTCAAGACTCCGGATGTCTTGGATACTGAGCTTTAATTTTACTCCAGATAAAGAAATTTAAACATCCAGCTAATTCTTATTTTTTTCCCGATTCTATTTTTTTAAAGAAATACGAACCAAGTTTTAGGATTTCAACCTTTGCCATTTTGCATTTTTGCATTTCTTTAAGCCTGTTTGTTAAGAATCAGTCAAGGGTGGACACTCAACATTTTTAATTTCGTTAAAATTTTCAGGATATGCTCCTTGTGTAAAATTATTGGACGCGTGGTTTTTTTTTTTTTTGTTTTTTTTTTTTTTTTGGGGGGGGGGGAGTTAAAACTGAAGATCCCCTAGAATTCTAAGAAAAACACTTTTACCGGTTATAATATTTCTTGTGAAACCAATGAACCACGGAATTGGCAGTTATTTTGTGTTTAATTACTTCTATTTTTAACTATTACGACATATGTACTTACAATTAACTTTTGCCTCGAAGGTAAAATGTCCTTCAAAAATCTTCGAAATAATGGTACTTCCTTGGAGATTTTTATTGTCAAGTACTCTTAGTTTGAGTTTTTACTTATAAAAAATTAAAGAAGACTTTCTTTTAGTGAATATATATTTTATTTAATAGTATATTGTTCATTCTGGTTCAATATCTTTCGCCATATTTTTGACAGTAGCATAATTCCCAGATCATAAAAGTTTTTGTTCTTAACTGGTAGGGTGATTTTTAACCTCCTCATTTGAAGTGAAGCAGGGTTCGCGCTAAGGACTCAAAATTATTAGCAAGTAAATTAGCCAAATTTCAAAATTAAGGCAAATCTTAACAACTTCTTATGATTGATTTTTTCCCTTTGAAAACTTCAAATCAAAATGCAAATTTACTATAAATAGAATTATTTTATAAAATGCAAATTCAAATCAAGAGTCTTTTTGCAGTTGGGGAGGAGTAAATGAGCAATAAATGGAAGAGAGGAGGGAAAATGTAGATGTTATATCGTCTTGAAATTTTATCATCTTTGAAGAATCGTCTTTATCATCTTTGTTGTTTTATCGTCACATGGAAATCTGTAATTTAAGGTAGTTCGTCTCATGCTTTATACAATCTCTCTTGTTGCTTAAATTATATGGAAGTATTATAATTCTAATTCGTTATGCAACGTATCTAACGGAAACTACTGTTATTGAATAAAAAATATAGGATTTGTTCGGGAAAATTCCCTTTGACTTTTTTTCTTTTCTTTTTTTTTTTTTTCGGGATTGAGGGGAATATACAGGATGTTTATATACAGGGTGTTAAGTCCCGGACCCATTTTGATGTTTAATAACTCATAAAATAATGAAGATATAAACAAACTTATGGCATTTATTGATGGAATAACTCATATATTTTCCTTTTCAGGTTTGAATATCTATACTTTTGCAAATATCGTCGGCGCGTGTGGTTAATTTCAGATAATTTCATTTTCCAATCTAAATATTTGTACTTTTGTAAATATCGTCTGCTTATTAATTGCATTTTTCTCTCTTTTTGTTTTTGGCAACTATTACAATGTTATAAATGACAATGTTTACAGGAGGCGTGTCGAACATTGATGACCTAAAGGCCAGAATTACAACCGCAATAGCCTCTGTGGATGCCGACATGCTTGCCGCTACCTGGCGTGAAATTGACTATCGATTTGATATTCTCCGTGCGACGAAGAGGGCGGCTCACGTGGAAGTTCATTGACAAGGGTCATTAAACTTTTTGAGTCTATCTAACCATATATGTTATTAATTTTAATCTATCTTTATTATTTTATGAGTTATTAAACATCAAAATGGGTCCGGGACTTTATAAACACCCTGTATATTTTTCTTTTTGGTAGAAAAATCATTCGCTAACACTTTCGCCGAACCACAATTTCTTTCGCTGAATTTACGATTTTAGCGCATTTGGCGGGATGCCGAATGCTTACGCGAGCCCTGTGAATGTATTGCAGTCTAAAATATTTTGTCGAGACCCAAACAATTATTGCAGACAACCCATTTCTCGTCCTCAGTGTTGATAGCATTAAAAAATGGATAATTTTCTTAACGTATGAGAAATAAATCTTTCCATAAGAGGATGAGGAACCCATATGTCGAGCTTAGAGAATAAGTCTAAATGTTGAATTCGACAAATTTAATTTCTCAGCAATCTCTCAAGTTGTTATTCGCCAGTTTGCATCGATTGATGACTTTATTGTGCCTCCATAAACTGGCTTAGTGGATTTTTGTGCATTCAAATTTCGCCGGATCGAAATTTTTCAAACTAGTTTTGGCAATGACGTACTATCAATACATCTTCTTTAGACACATCGGGTAATTTTTTTCTCGCTTGAAAAGCATTTCTACCTTTTCAATAGTATAAAAGTAAAATATGTCAAAAATGATGATTTTTATTTTCTATATTTGAAAGGGCACCAACCAAAAACTGCATACAACCAATCAAACTTTTCCACAAGTAAACCTTCCTATGTAAACTTTCAAAATTAATTATGATTATAAGACTTAGGAAGGAAGTTGGCTGTGAAAAAATACAATAAAGTCCTCTGTTGAGAAAAAAAAGTTATTTCCTTCCACATTTAAATATTAATCACCCCATTTCAATATTTCCGCATTGTGGCCAAATTATTTTTTTAAAAATAATTAATCTTCATTTTTCTCGTCTTCTACTAAATAAAAACAGTTGAAACTTTAGATTTTACAATAGAATAATACGTAGAGTTATATGGTATAAAACATTTATGGCTCATAATTTAACATTTTTTCATCCGTAATTAAATTCAATATTAAAAAATAATAAATGATAATTAAACTCATGAGTGGATGAAATTTTTTGGAAATTGCTGAATTAGTTTTAAAGATATGGCTATGAATTCAAAATATGAAATTATCCTTAAGGGGACCAAACTTTCATCCGTTCTCCTGTCTAAACTATTAGAGCCGCAGCTTCCAGGTTGCGGCTACCTCCTATATTTTGAAGATCAAGAATTACGTAAAAAAAAATATATGTTTATTCATAGAAAGTACGTTTTTGCGTCTGGTTTCGTAACTTGATAAATAATTAGCAAAAAGTAATTATATTTGAGTTCACTCGCAAAAACCATTAAGATTGACACCTGGTACATGAAAATCTGATAATTAGAACAAAAGTTATTCAGGGTGATATCTTTTCTTTTTTTTTTTCTCACTGCACACCTCAATTAATGCTTTTCGTAACTTATTTCAATTATAAATTAAAAACTAAAATTCATAATCTATATTTTTTTATTAGCTGAAGAATTAGCTGATTTTTTTATTAGCTGCTCCCACACTGCTCTTACAATTGCGAAAACATGAAAGTAATATATGTCTGTTATGTTTTAATAGCCAAAATATTTCCAAAGTTCCATAAACGTTTTTTTTTTTTTTTAAATTTTTAAAATATAGAATAGTTTACTTTTTTTTAAACATGCATTAAAAATAGTGCATAGTGGAAATGGTTTATCAACGTTCCTGAACAACACCTCCTAGAAGAAGGAAGGCCTCAGCACGGATAAATTCAGTAGTCCGATGTGACGAAGTTAACTGCGCAGTAGATGAAAAATAAGAAAGATTTCATTACGTTCGGGGTACTAAGCTGCGCAGTGGTTGAAAATACGAAATATGTCATTACGTTTGGACTACTAAAGGATATTTATGGTAACCCGTGCTGAGGCCTACTCTTTCTAAGAGGTGTTGTCCTGAAGCGGGATAAAAATTTCATTTGCTATTAAAATGTTTAAATTCCAAGATTATGAAACTATGATACTTCTGAAAGCATACTTAAACATTGTTGCGTTTAGGAGAAGTTAGAAGTATTTTTGAAGCATATTCGGAAAGGTACCTGTTTGAACGGATAATGAATCTGCTGTGGGTACAGATCAGCTAATAAATCGTCTATAAAACGTCAATATCGTTATCTCATAAAAAATGGCTTTAATTTTAAGTAATATCAATAAAGTCGTGTGAAACATATTACAGTAACGCTTATGAAACATCAAAAACTTGAATATTAAAATATTACATTACCGAGATTATAGCCCAAGGATATTTCTGAAAGAATACTTGAATTAAGTCACATAATAAAGGAGAAATTCGACATATTTTTCAAACATAATTAGAAAAATTTCTGCTGTAAGAGAAGTTGGATAAAATATCTATTAACAAGTTACTCCATACATATGTACATCTTACAAAAAAAAAATGGCAATCAAAATGTTTAACTTTACATAACTTAATGTTTACTTACAAAACTTATGTTTAACTTACAACTTAAATTTATATTTGAAAAATGATGAGTGTTAAAACATACAATATTTATTTGGAGTTTTATTTTACTTCATTAAATTTACATCATTTAAATGATTTTTTAAAATTTTTTTTTTTAGTACATAGCATCGAAATCTTATCAACCACTTAATAGTCTCGCCAAAGCTTTCGAATTTAAATCTACCGTAGAAGGGAAACAAATCTAATTATAGAATTAGTTATTTTCTAAACAAATAGTTTCCTAAGAAATTTAGCTTAATTTAAAAGTTTATTGACCTGTTCAGTACTTGGCGAATAAATTTGTTTATTCAATGTTTTATTCGCCAAGGTAAGAGGGTATATAAACAGATCGTTAATGTGTTCACACTTATGGCTTCGTAGCTAAATATACTCAATTACCCTAAATTCAGTTAAAATCAACATAGTTAGGTAATAGATAAACTAACGTCAATTTACTCCATTCTTCTATTTTTCGCTTATATGTGAAATTTATAGCCCACTCTGTAAAAACAACTCTATCACAACGAAAACAAGTTTCGAAGAGATATCATAATTAAATATTTATGTCTTTAAGAGTTTTGTTTGCACCTAAAAGCTTTTTAATAATAAAATGAATAAATTAATATCTATATTAAACGGTTATTTTTTAATATAACTGTTAAATATTAACAACTTTTTGTTGTGCAATAAATTTATTTGAGAGAATAACCTATTGTTCTTTAAGTCTAATGGGAAAAAAACGACACAAAAACTATGTATTATAAATAAAATAGCTATTGTTTGAAAATTGTTGTAATAAATAACAATTGAATTTATATTTATTCATTCTGAAAATAATTTCGTAGAGTTTTGTATAAAATATATAATTTTAAAAACAATGTACTGCTTTTAAATTCATATGGTAATATATATATATATATATATTAAACTTAAGAACACTAAAATCATATTCCCTAAATAAAATAGCTATTAAATAAATAATCCCAAGAAACTGAAGCAGAAAGATATTACTTAATTTAAAACTTCATTCACTTCAAAAATATGTAAATGAGAAATAACAGTCAACATGTTTCAAGCTCTCAAAAATAGGTGCCTATTTTCAAGACTTGTCAGACGTAAATGAGCTCGTAAAATAAAGCAAAAGAGACATAAAAATTTTTATCTCTATGGTAAACATAAAACTTTTTATCTGTTTTTACTAAAATAATTATTTTGCATTACAATGAAGTTACTTAATACACTGTAAAAAAAATGCCTGGAAAAGTACCTCCACAGAGTACAATACCAGTATTATTTTACAGTAAATTTTTATGAAACAAAAAAAAACTGAAATTCCGTAATTTTTACTGTCGTATTTACTGAAGCATTGCAATTCAATAAATAATACAATAAAAATTACGGTATAAAATTTTACAGCAAAAATGGCAATGGCACCGTGAGTGCCAGTTCCTGAAACTATAATTTTTCAGGAAATTTTTTAACCATGTCGGCGTAAAAAGTCATACACACGACACAGCTAATTCATTCCTATTCTTTAATAATCAAATTTATTTTAGAGCTTTAGAAAAATACAATTACAAAAAAATTACATGAAAATATTGTATCTTTTTTAGATATTTTATGTTTATTTTTACCATTTTTTACCTGATTAGAATGTTACCTTTAAAATGCTTCACTCTTTTCAAATATTATGCGAAGAGCCGAGGTCTCTCAGGGGATAGGTTCGAATCCCAGCTGTGGCTGGTTGATACGAATTCTGCTCTCGGCTTCCACCGATCACAGTGCTGACGCAAAATATCCTCAGTGGTAAACGGATCATGGGTTAGAATTCCCTTGCTGTCGGGGTATCCATAGAAGGTTTCGTGGTTTTCCTCTTCATGTTACGTAAATGCAGGTTAGTTCCACCAAAATGTTCGCCTCGAAAGCTAGTTTGTTCCATAGGACAAATCAATCTTTATCCGGGAGCTTCCTTGTATTCTGGGTTGGGTTCAAAATAACAAGACTGCGGAGTTAAGCATTGATAGTCGTAAATTCAGAATTCAATCGGCTGTTCAACGCCGTTTGAAAAAAATAAAATATTATGGCAAAAATTGTTAAAATTGACATGCGAAATGCTCCAAAATAATTTTTTTTTTTCTTTTTATGTGACTAACCTTGTTACTTTATTTAATTTTTTCTACTTCTTCTGAAATAAAATCACGCAGCTCAATTTAAATAATAAATTTATTCACTAAATCATTTACGAAGTTGTTTTTTTTTTTTTTTTTTTTTCATTTTGTAGAAAATTAAATTAATTTTTTGTAAGAAATTAGACAAAATATTTTCAAGAAATTAATTGAAATATTTGTGTATATTTGTATATCGGAAAACTTCCCATGCGCCAAATTATCTTAATCCCAAAAAGTTTTTTAAAAAAATATATTATTATGGTGTGAGTATTATTTAAACAGTTCTATCTTTTGAGAAAAAATATAGAAAATTAGTTTAAATGTTTTAATCGCATTTTGTCTTTTCAAAGAAGAAATACATTTAATTGAAAAGCTTATTTTTTATTAGAATACAGACAGAAAACCAGTTGCTTTTACGAGCGTTTATTTTTCCCAATTTAAAAAATGTTCTATTTTTAACGGAATCTTTCCTAAGAAACACGCATTCTACGCCATACAAATCAACTTCTTGGAATAACATTAGTCTTTGTAGCAGAAAAGTAAATACTCAGTATTTACAAAAAATAATCTTTAATTCTGAAAACTAGGAAAAAAGTTAAAGACCCGATAATGTAGTTTATAACATTAGCTAAAATTTTCAAACAAGTTAATGGTTTAATGCATTCTGAGAAAGATGCAGAAAGAGCCCAATAAATTACTTTCATGAAAATAAAGCGAATTTCATGTATAAGTTTTTTTAAAAATACAGACATTTATATTCATTTCTTGCACAAAAAAAAGTTTTTATTATTTTGAAAAACGTTTAATTATTTTGAAGATTATTTAAATATTTTCTTTACCTTAAGATCTGTTATAAACGTTAGCAATAATTTGAATAAATTCTATTTAAGGTTTAAGAAAGAAAGGATCAAAGAATAGTTGCCTGATTAATTAAATTAAACTTCATCTAATCTAATATCATATCGAAAATTATATTACTAAATCTTATCCTAAAATCGATAATTAATTGGCATTAACTATGTGAGCGTTAGGAAATACAATAATCTATTATGTGTCTTTTATTCATCATATTTTATTTCAGTTTCTTTCTCTATTAAAAAATCGTTGGTAAAAAAAAAAATAACATAATTATGGTTAAGAAAAAAGTATACCATATTTA
The DNA here is from genome assembly GCA_949128135.1 of Parasteatoda lunata. Lineage (NCBI taxonomy): Eukaryota > Metazoa > Arthropoda > Arachnida > Araneae > Theridiidae > Parasteatoda > Parasteatoda lunata. Next base: position 65,016,486 of record OX421976.1, on the reverse strand, counting down.
AACCATTTGGTAATTTTCCCATTCGTATAGTAATGATTTAGTGGAAATTCTGGCTTTCAAAATTGCAATTCTTACTACTACGCATTTAATAAAAAGCCAATTTAACCGAATAAATGGTTTTTAGCTCTAACTCTCTTTTAATGTCAAGCTCTAACGTATCATGATAAAATTGCCAAATTTTAAAGCATTAACCCAAATTTTCACATATTATGTCATATTAAAATAACAATAAAATACTAGGAGGCTTCGCCCCCTGCTCACTGGCGCTCACCAACCCCCGCAATCCAATGCTCGCTTTGCTCGCTCATTGAATACGTTCTTAACGTCTAACTTTTGTATACTTTTTTGAATACTGAAGTTCCGAAAACTTTTCACTGTAGAAAATTCTAAACCTGTACATTTCAATATTAATTTGAAATTGCAATTGTTAATTTGGGCATTTGGCGATACAACACTTATAGAATTGAAGGATTTGTTACGTCAAGCGCTCACATATCATAATTTTGATTTATGTTGCTAAGTTAACTTTCAAAAAATTCTATGGCTGGCAACAGCATTTTTATTTTTTAAGTTGTTTATTTTTATTTTCGCCGCAGCTGAATTGAACAACCTGATAATGCTCACTCTGGTTATTGTTTCCGTTTTTAAAAGCGCTATATGTTGAGCCACCTCAGCTAGATTTGGCATGTGACATTTTTAGATGCAATCATTGGTCGATTTTCTAACGTTGCCATTCGGGAAGTAGTAATGAGGCTTTTTTTTTTTTGGTGCCGTGTAAGAGAAATATATATATAGATGCTATGTCATATTTTATTGTGAATGTTATCGAATTCAAAGCGCTTTGGTAAAAATTACCGGGCTTTTTTATTCTATAATCGATCCAGAAACACGATAAATTCTACCCTATTCTAATAATTTTGACCATACTTTTTTCAGTGAAAGAACTAAGAATAAGTTATACTGAGTTTTTACGCAAAAATCAGCTAAAATTGTTGTCGAAGATGTTTAAAATTAGATAAAATATCATTAATAAATTGAAAGATCTTGCATTAATGTTGTTGCAAAATACGATTCAAAATATGTACTGAAGCCTAGAAAAAAATTCAGAATAATTAACATTTTTTTTTTATATATTTTGTGTATTATTTTAACAATGTTAATAAAATTTTATTCTTGAAAAATCCACTGAAGCTTTATAATAAAGTCAGTTACAATCCATTACACTAATTTCTATGAGTGTCTTATAATAGATGCGTAGATGCAAGTTTCTATATACGCTTTCGGATTTTTCTTCTAATCATACTAGTGAACCGTAACGAGTTTATTTATTGAAGAAGGCTTAGTTTATATAACAAGCTATTGGGCATGCTCGGTGAACAAGGCATGAACTTCGTTACGCTTCTTAATATGGTGCTCCCTGCTTATAAACTTCTTGAATAATTTTTCCGCATCCAAAAAATCCTTCCGGAATAATCTTTGCGCCAGTTAAAATTTAGCGTAAATTTAAATTATCAGAAATTCAACCCTTGGCGAATAATTTGACTGCTATATTTGGCACCTGATTTGACGCTTTAAACTACTTTTGACGTAGTATTCGATTTACGTAATCCTTTCTCGCTAACGCAATACAACCTTGAATCTATCTTGATGTTTTAGATGTATTAAAATCGTACGAGTAAAATCATTACCTCAGTTTAATATTCATCGGCACGTTCATCTTAATTTACTTTAAAAAATATTTCTCGGAGATAAATATTTCTAAATTTCTGAGTTTGTAGTCTATTGCTATCTGTTATTAATCAGCTAAAATATTCTTTATCGAATGAATTTGTATTGAGAATCTTGGAGTTCGTGGGTTTTAATCAGCACGAAAGCATAAATCAGCCGAATGGCATTAAATACAGATTTATATCAACCGCGGTCTTTCGAAATTTGGGAAATTTATTTGACAACATGCACCGTAATAAATTCCGGATCAAATTACGGTATAAAGAACTGTCACTTTAGGTACATCGTCCGCAAAAAACCATTTTACCGTTAAATCCATTTTTATCGTAGAATATTATACCGCAATTTTTACAGTATTTATTTAATTAGAGTGATTTAGTGATTTTACAGTAAATTACGGTATCTGAGATTTTTTATTTCGTAACATATTCCGTTAAAAATATATTTTACGGTAACCGTATTTTTTTACAATAGGGATTCAGAGATCTTTGAATACAAAAAAATATAGTGACATTATAAATTGCCGTTTGCCCAAGCAATAGTGACAGAATGCCCAGGCAATTGTGACAGAACTATTGCCCAGTCAATAGTGACACATATATTCTGTCACTATTTCTCAGGCAATAGTGACAGAAATATAAATTGCCGTTTGCCCAAAAGTTGTAAATTCTTTCATATATGTTTCGTGGTTTCCAGACATGCAAATAGTAAATACTATATAAATTACAAGCAATGCTATATAAATTAATTACAGAAGCATTAATTGATATTGAACAAAAAAATTTAAATGCTTCAATTTTTTCAACATATCTGCAAATAATTACTTAAGCATTGCAATGATTTCAGATTACTTAAGCATTGCATCCGTTTGACCGAAGATATTAAATTCTTTCATGAATGCTTCTTAATTAATGAGCCTGCATCAAAATGATCCAATGGTTACAGAACTATAAATAACAGTTTGTGCCCCAAAACTGTAAATTGTTTTTATTTGAACTCCTTGGCTAGCAGTTTACAAAAACATTACTAAATAAAAGCAATCGTTATAAAAATGTAATATTTCTATTTCTCTTAAATTCGTAAATTGTATATTATTTGAATCATTATTATCTCAAATCCACAAATATGAAACTAAATATAAACTAATCAGTTTGTTAAACGTAATGATAATAACATAAAAATATCCTACAGTCATAATACCTTCAGATCTGTGATTGCGCGATATTTTATAAGTAATTGCAAGAGTTCGAACCTGAATCACCTGTTTTCGAAGCAAACGCTCCATTCCCAGAGCGATCCCACCTTTTATTAGTCAAATCAGTATTTAATAAAAATCACAAATAAAATATTTCTTTATTTATTGAAATAAAAACAGAAAACGGCAATTCGTTTGCATGCCGACAGTAAAAATATCATTTAAAACTTAACGAAGTTCAAGGAAATGTTAAAGTGTCATATCACAATTATCAAATAAATTAGTGCCAAATTGACCCTACTTGAGTGTTTGCGCACCTTTTTGATATAAATATGACACAACTACTTCCCGGAACAAAAATACTCTCTAAAACGAGGAACAAATTTAGATCATCGCGTTACCATACTACTAAATCACAAAAGAGAGTCGGTCAGCGTTTTACGAAGTTGACAAGTTCGTACCACATGTGCCGTTGTGTTTATACACGAGGAAATGGCAGTCATCAACAAGCGATTCCCTCAGAAGATCCTGGTAAAGTTTTGACGTCAGAATCGATGACAGAAAAACGAGTATCTCAGGAAACAACTGAAGAACATTCTAAGTGTGCCACATTGTTTTTCTGAGGAATAACGCCACTTTAATATCTTTTTTTTTCTCCCAACGATACTTGCTTTAGATATTTTTTATTAAGTGTGAATATGCCGCTTTCATACGTTTTTGTCAAATAAAGTATTTTGGTTTCTTTATTACCAATCTGACAGTTGATTTTTTCATACGCTTTTTGATATTTCGCCAGAAAAACATATGTATAAGATATGAGTTTTAATTTTGTTTATAATGGATGTAACCTAAAGAAAAATTATGTAAGACGATGCTTGATTTTGTGGAAAAGGCATAAACTGTAAAAAGTTTTGAATCAAATTATGGTAAAAAGTACCGGCACTCAAGGTGCTGGTACGTCCTACCTTGAAATCCATTTTTTCTAAAACATGTTACAGAACTAAAAAAAACTGTAATACCGTAGTTTTTATAGTGATAATTTGCATAAAACTACTGAATCACTATAATTGAATAACTATTACTATTAAAACTATTACTATTATATTACTATAAAAATTATAGCATAATATTTTGCGGTAAAAATGGATTTTATGAATGCATCCAAAGTGCCAGCACTTAATACCATAATTTGATCCAAAATTATAATAAGTTAGTTGACTTATTTTACGGTAATGTTATATTTTAAATACGGTTAAATTTTGTGAACATTTTGTTTATTCACAATATAGAAAGGGCATTTTGCGGTTTTAGAAGAAAGAGAAATTGTGCTGATTTATGATTCATTGATCGAGATAATTTTCAAAAAAAATTAGTTTAATCTTTTGCATGCACGTTCTCTATTATTGAAAAAATAATAATAATTTTCAATTGTTAAGTTACCGCTGCACGTATTGGAATATAATAAAAATTAATGAATTATGATTAATTAATACTACGCAATCATACTCAAAACTAAAAATCATAAACCGATGTGACTAAAACATTTCGAACAATTTAATTTTTTATTATAATATAATACATACATATTGAATGCATGAATCTATGTATTGTCAACGCATCTAGTTTATTTTTAATTAAATTATTATGTGAATAATGTTACCCTACTTTATAAATATTATTGTTTATGTTGGAAAAAAATGAATATTTGACATGAAAAACAAATAATATCCTACACCATTCCCTTACTTTTACTGAATTTCAAAAAATTCGGTAAAACATTTTCTCTTCAGATTTTAAATTCGAATATATCTAGATGTTTTCGAAATACCAATTTATATAAAAGTGTCCTTTTCTTTGAGAACATAGATTGCTTTTTATCGAAGATATTTCTCTAATTTATTTTATCTTTTGACAACTCAACTCTACCAATAGCAAATATAAAATTGAAAAATGGATACTTTTGTTTATGATAGCATGTAAATTTTTTGTATGCCTCATATTTTCGATGTTCGGTCATTGAACTCCATCTCAAAAAGCTCTTGTCAAGCGTACACTTTTAAAAATGCAAACTCGTAATTATTTTTTCTTTCAAAATAAAACTCAATAGATTTTATTTTCTGTGAACAAAGACTTGAAAGAAAGTGCAAAAAAAAAAATTAAATTCATTATTTTTAAAGTGAGACCTCCTTTTGTTACAAAAAAATTAATTTAAAAAAAATTGCTTCCGGGCTTGAAAGAATATAATATGAACTTTTATCTGTTTTTTCTTATATGGTTGTTTTAAAAAGATTAATCATCTAAGACAATTTTCAACATTTCATAACTTTATTTTATAATTTTTTTGCTACGAAACATATATTTTGATACATAAATGGGAACTATAAAACTTAAAAATAAAATTAATACTCTAGAAAGTTCTAATTGGTTTGAAAATTAATTAATTTTATGGATGTTTAGTAAAATCCAATTATTTCCCTGAGAATGATTTAATTAAAATTCTGAATTTGACTTTTTATTCATTTATTTCAAACTCGCATCATTTGAATATTTTAAATAGCATTTTCAAAGAAACCATTTTTTTTCCTGCTACTGCTTTATAACTTTTGACTAAGCACAGTGTGCAAAAAAATAAACAGACCACCCTGAATAACTTTTGATCTAATGATGGGATTTTTATGATCTAGGACTCTATCTTAATGGTTCGAGGGGAGTGACTTCTGCAGACAATATTTTACGTTACAAAATTAGACTATAAAACGTACTTTCTCTAAATAAAATTTTTTTTTCGGATTCGAATTTTTTCCCTAAAATAAATATAGGGGGTAGCCGCAACGTAATAAATATTGTCCCTATAGTTTTATCAGGAGAGCGATCCAAAATTTGGACCCCTTGATGCTAATTTAATTTTCGAGTATATTGGCTATATCTCAAGACTTTTTAAGCGAATTTGAACATTTTTCGCAGACTATAATAAAATTCATTAGCCCATTAAAATTCATTTGCCCTGCAAATGATAACTTTTAGAAAATATTTATTATTTTTTATTATTTTATTTAATAATGGCCTGGAAAATGTTGAATTGTAAGGTGCACAGTTTTTCACATAATTTTAAAGAATGTAATTTTATATGGCAAAATACAAAATTTGTGAGAAATCGATCAAATTGTTCTTGAGAAATCAATAACAGTAACAGTTTTAAACAGTACATACTTAAGTAAAATATAAATATTAAAAATTGCAAAGAATTTTAAAAAATATTAACTCCTTTGAAAAATTGCGAAAATTTTTTAACTATTCGTAACTTTCCAAAAGATGTACTTGTTTTTATTCAATTTTTTCAATTTAAAAAAAAAATCTTAACAAATCAATTAAATTAAGAATGATTGTATATGTACCACAAGTTCCTTTGTTTTTGTATTTTATCACTGGCATAAAATAAGCGTACCTTCTAGGATTTACAGCTATACTTGTTCCAACTCCATGGCCTTACACTTAAAGTCTTTTAATATGTAGTGTAGTCTTAGTGGGAAACTTTCAGATAGAACTAACACGCAATAGCAAAAAATACGAATACCTCCAAGGGTTAACCCGACAATGAGACTCTAATTTATTTTCTTTTTTTTAACCGTAAATACTCCTTGCCAGTGTAGTTGTAGGGCATTATAAATTGTTTAAGATAATTTATAAATTTTTTTAGAAAACAAAAGAAATGTGGGTACAAAAATTAACGTTTTGCGAGATATACCCATACAAAAGCCCATAAAAAGGAGTTCATGCTTTAAATTAAATACGAACTTTTGTTCAAAACTTAAAGATTTGTATTAAAATAGCCAATAAAATTCCTCCAAAGCTAAAAGAAAAGGACATAATGTATTCTTTAACATTATGTGAGTACATTAATGTAAAATATCTTATTTAATATTTTTCTTATATAAATATTTTTTGTATATCCAAATATAAAAATATTTTAATATATCTTAAATTAAAAGAATTTTTAAAATGTATTAAATTAAAGAATTTTTTAATATACATAAAATATAAAATATGCTAATGTATCTTAAACTTAACACACTTTACATCGTTAGTTTAAAAATATATTTAAAATATATTTTAAAATATATTACTTTTTTAATTACAACATTTCTGTTCGTCCATAGCTTTCTCCTCAAAATGTGTCAGCATGTGTCCGTTATCATAAAAAAAATTACAAATACCATTAGTTTGTCTCAATATAAAAATGTTTTTATATGTAATAAGTTAAAAGAATTTTTTATTACAATTCAATCATTTGAAATTATCTTAAATGTAGCATACTTTAAACAGTTAGTTTTTATGAACTGATCCATCAGAATTTCATTCCGATACAATAGAGTTAAAAGTCACCCATTTTTTCCCTTATTTAAAAAAATTAAAGCGTTTCTTCTTGCCAATAACTTTCTCAACAAAAGCCGCATGTGCCCGTTTCTATCTATTGTAGGATCTTCGTACATTTCTGTTATCTTCTTAGTTGAAGCAGCTGCAGGAAACGTGACAGTTTGTGAGAGTTAGAAAAAGATTTTTTTTCCTCATACAACTTATATATACATTTTTCTGTACCCAAATACATTTTATCCACCTTTCCGAATAACTATGTTTACTTTTGTTTTTCTAAAGAATGGAGATTCTTTGCTTTCAGTGTTAACCGTAACCCTAGTACACGATTCACTTTCTTTTTGTCATGAAAACACGTGCTTACTAGTTACCATACCATGTGAGCTATGCGCGTGAAGAATATATCACGTGATGTAAGACACAGAAATTGTCGATTTGTATCTGGCTAGATCAAAATATGGTGTGTGTTCAGAGAAATTTAAGATAAGGTAATGCAAGCACTGACTTCAATATTTAAACAGATCTGAATCCAGAATAATGAGATATGAAACTTCCTAAAAAAAAAGAGTTACAACAATATATAAATTATAATTTTAATTTAAGATGAATAAAACACCTAAATTCAAAATAAGACTCTACAACATAGATAAAAAGCGTGTAAACTCAATAAAAATAAAAGTTTAATAAATTAAATTTATAAAGATTAAACAGGTTTTAGTCCAGAAAAATGAGGTGGGTTCTAATACTTAGTTAAGAAACTTCAGTATAAAATAAAAATTACGATTTTATTTTTAATTCTCCAATTTAAAAAAACTATCAAACATGTCTGATTCTAGAATAAAGAGGTTTTAAAATTAACTTAAAAAAAAGTGCGACAGCACGATAAAAACTGCACATTTTTAGATAATATAAATTTCAAATGAAATAAAGCGATGTGAGATCATAATTTTCCACAGTGCTGAAATTAAATATCCTTCTGGGTCCCTTTGCCGTGAGGCTGACCGTGGGAAAATTTCTGGGTTTTCCCCTCCACGTAACGCAAATGTGAGTTAATCCCATCAAAAGGGTCTTCTACGAAAGCAAATTGTACCCTTTTCTTCTGGATTGCTCTCAATATTACAAAGCCACGGAGTTAAACACTGGTAGCCGTAAACTTAAAATTGGGTCGGCTGTTCAACTACGGTTACAATATCAAATAAGAAAAAAAAAGGAGAATATTTTCGATGCATGATGTTCCCGTAATTCGATTTAAATAGATGAAAAAAATGCATATTTCTTTAAATATTTTCGAAAAATAAAGAAAAAAAAAGTACATAGAGTATAAAATCTCTTGATTAAGTAAAGCATTTCATACTTTATGTACTTCTTTATCTTATGAGCCAAATTATTTAATTTGCTTCTTAATAACCAAGTTAAACTTCAGAAAGAAGTTGTTTTCTAACGAAGTTTAATTTTGCATTAAGCAACGAAATATTTATAATGATATTAATGTAAATCTGTTTCATACTTCCACTGAAACCTATACTTCAAAAAATAGTGCACAGATAAGCATAATATACTTTAAATGTTTAATTGTAGTATTTACCTTAAAGAATGACTAAATTTGTATTAATTTTTTCTTTAACAAAAAAAAATTTTTTTAATTGAGTTCTATGACATGATATCGATTTTTTTCTATGGCGTATGACTAATGTATTCCCAAAGTTCTGAAGTGAGACTTCTACATAATGCTAACTAAACTAAACTCAGCGGCGCGACAGCCCATAGAGGGTCAAGGCCTACTGTGCCTATCTAAGTTTTCCTGACCTTGGGCTCTGGGGTGCAGGAGCAGATGTTCCGGTCAGGTGGTCAGCCGAACGCGGAACCCCAGTGTTCAGTTCCCAAGCATGCTTGGTACTCATTTATCGACCCACTGAAGGGATTAAAGGCTGAGTCAACCTTCCCCGGCCCGAGGATCGAACCAGGGACCTGTGGCACGACAGCGCGAAGCGCTACGACCGCTCAGCCACCAGGCGTTCCACATAATGCACCTCTGAGTAATTAGGTACATTATGTTTGTAAGTGTTAAGTACATTATGTTTGTAATAATGTAAACGCATTTATCAAAAATTAATAAATAAATAAAAATAAAGAAACCCTAACTTCTCAACAGTGCCACCAGGTGGCCTTGCTGATTCGAATCCCGTTCAGGGTATAGATGTTTCTCTCTGTGTGTTGTCCTCTGTTGTGTGTGAAGTGTGAATGTGGCCATCCTACTTGTATGAATGAGTATCTGTGACCGCGTGACGTAGGTAATGTAATTAGCCGCCGTGACGTTGGTCACAAGGTGCACACCAGGCAAAACAAAATGTGCAACACTTCCGTCATTTTCCGTGGTGAAGAACAAGACGTTCAGTGCCTGCAGTTAAAAAAATAAATTAATAAATAAAAATAAAATTAATAAATAAACCCAAAGCTGAAGTTACCTAACATAGTTTAGAAAAACGGAAACCGTGGAGGTGGCCTCTTTTCCCTTGGTGATTTGTTAAAAATGAAAATAGACTTTATACCAATTTTATCATAACAAAAAAAATTAGATTTGGTTTATTTTAAAAAACTTAATTATAAGCTCGAAAACTAGAATTAGCAGAAATAATACGTCGATATATATGAAAATAAACGATTTTTGAATTTTTGGAAGAAGACATTTAATTCCTTCATTTTATTATGTTTTAACGGTTTTGTTATATTATAGTGATAAAACTATAAAGATGAAGCTTAGTTTGGAGCTATAATTGATATTTAAGCTAATTCGTATTAGATATATTTGTGTATTTTTTTCTTATATTGTAAATATTAACAAAGGTGTCTTGAGTCTATATGCTCAAATTTTGACGTATTTACATTTCTAACAATTAATTATTCTAAAAGTTTATAAAAGTCGTTAAGGTTTAATTTTTAAGCTTTAAAATAAAGTTCACAAACCTAATTACGTCACAAAATGCAATCCCCCAACGTTTTTCATTTCTATTTCAACGCTTGAAGGGCTTCACTTCACTTCAATTTCGATCAAATGGGAAAGATCGCTGTAAAAGCTTTTTATTTTCATCGAATGAATGCTTTTATTTCCCCCGAAGAACAAAATTTTTTGTCTTTTACTCTTTCGATTAAAATCCTACGTCATTTCGTACTTAATATTCTATTCGGGAGTAGGAAGTCAGTCAGTCTAGATTTCTCTGAAATAGCATTGTATTTTTGGAATTGCTTAAATAGCCTTCCCGCAGTGGATATAGAATCGTTTAAAATTTAGAAATTTTATGTTTCAAGTTTTTTGCGACTAAACACTAAAAAAAAAAAAAAGAAATAATTATAATAATTATAAATTTCATTAGTTTTGTAAAGCGTCATTATTTCCCTGCGTGGTAACAAATCAAGCTGTATAACGAAATCTCCGTTGGCATCATCATCTGTAGCATCTTGTTTGTTTACTAAAAATGCAGTTTAGATAATCAATGTCTCTTAAGGCCTGTTTACACGGTCCAATTTCTTGTATCCGAGAAATTGGAGGGATTTCTCTGTCAGAGAAATTGGATGATTCGTTGACACTATCCAAGTTCTTGAATGTCACTGATTCGTCGAAAGAAAAACTTGCGCATGCGCATTGTTCATATTCAACATTATAAAATAATACTTACATAAGTTTAAAATTACTAAATAAATCCAAATAAAATCATAATAACACAAATAAACCGCAATAGATAAATTTATTTGGACTAAAATATATGAAAACAGACAACAAAATGACATAATTTGCTGCCTGCTTGTTGACGTCACAAAACCTAAGACGCTGATTGGTTAAGGGAGAAAAAACTTGGATGGAAAGTAGAACATGCTCTACTATCGTCCAAGAAGTTGGACCAAGTTCTTGGATGACTGTTTACACGATCCAAGCTCAAAGCAAAACAAGTTTTCATCAATATCAATCAATCTCTGTCCAAGAAATTGGATCGTCTAAACAGGCCTTTACTCCCGAAATACGTTTATCATTTAAACTAGTATCAGAATCAGGGTTTGTATTCATCACGATTCATATGGTTTCGGAATGTTGTTATTCATAAAATGCTAAAATGCATTAAAAAAATATATGATATCTGTGTTATGAATTACATAAAGAAACAATAGTTTTAAAATAAAAATTAAGGAATTTTACGTTAGTTACAGTTAATATTATGCTCATTCGCGTTTTTTTTTTTACGAAGTAATTATCAACGATTAATCTAAATCCGTAAAAATCTTTGTTTCATTAAAAAAAATTTAAAACTTAAGATATTTAATATTCTTTTACTTTTAACATGGTAATGGTCTATATAGCTCCTTTCTTAAAGCACGCAAAAACAATTTTTAAAAAAACTTTTAGTCGTAAACTAAAGTAAGGTAGTAAAATCGTTTTGGTAATCTTTTCTTAAAGAGACTTTTCTTTCTAATAGCAAAAGTATTTTACCGCAAACTTTTAGTTATCCGAAGTTCTGTAAAACAACACAGTCCAAAAAATACCTTAAAATAAATAAAGGCATCTATAATGTCAGGCCTAAATCATAAATCTTTATTTATAAAATAGCTATTACCCAATAATTACCCAATAAAATATTAATAATCGATAGCTATTACCCAATAGGTAAAATACAGAAAATTTACTTACAATATTTATAATTGATAACCTCAAAACCATTAAATTTTCAAAATGATAAACGATTTCAGGAGAGCTTTAATAAGTTTACGATCTTACACCATGCTTATGAAGGGTTAAATCTGTCATTGTTATGACCAGGGGTACTCATTCTGCAATATTTTGTCATCTTAAAGAAGTTTGATGTCTCTGAATTATTAAGAGTGTTCCATTTCATTCTTACAATTTAATTTAACTATTTTCTCTGCAAGGAAAGGTTAGGAATGTTAGGGCAAAGCTTGATATCACGTATTTGACTGCCACCTGAATAGTCTGATTGATTCGTGATTTCAGTAATCCGACAAATAAAGATGCCGTGAACCCTAAATGAATATCGTGAATAGTCTGGTTGCCACGTGAGTACAATAATTTCAAAAATATGGATGCTGTAAACCATAAATGGCTATCGTGAGTTTAATTTGTGATATTTATGTTTCTAATAAAATTCATACCACGATTCAGATCAGCCGATATCAATAACGCATACTCTCTTACTCTCTCTGCTCTAAATTTATTTTTCAAAGTAAATTTCTCCAGAAAACTAAAATTAGTTAGACTTTAAAAGAAAGTTTTAATTTAAATTAAATACAATAAGGCAAATATTATCCGTAATTTAAAGTAAATCAATTTCACGCATTAGCATGTTGCGGTATTTGATAATCAATTGCTTAAAGTTAAACGATTTTGTGACTAACACTTGATGAGTAACTAATATCACGTGTTTAACTGGCACCTGAATAGCCCAGTTGATTTATGATTTCTGTAATCCAACAAATGTGGATACCTTCAACCCTAAATAAATATCGGGAATAATCTGGTTGACACGTGAGTTCAAAAGTATGAATGCTGTGAACCATTAATGACTATCATGAGTTTAATTTACGATATTAATGGTTCTTATAAAATTCATACTACAATTCAGATTAGTCGATAACAATAATGGACTCTCTCTTCTCTCTTACCCCTCTCTCTCTCTTAATTTATGATAGTTAATTATTACACGTAATTCACATAATATACGTATTATTTCACTTCAAAATTGTATGATTTAATTGCTCGAAGGAAGTTAAGAATTAATAAATTATTTTTTGTATTTTGATAAAATGTTATTCAGCAAAAAAATAATTTAATAGGATAATTCAAAAAAATATCACTATAAAGGAATATTTATCCTAGTCTTGTGTACCTTACGTGATGTAAACTAAATTATAGACTAAACAAGCTTTGCTATGTAGCTATTTTTAGAATAAAGTCAAATATATTTTTGCGTATATGGTGGTTTCGAACACAATTATATATTTTCAAAAAGTTAATCTTAAATTTATTTAGTTCATAAGATTTCTTTTTCACTTTTAAATTTTATTACACTATTTTTTTGCAGTTAGAAATCAATTGCTGAAAGTGTGCAAATTCCGTTCGGAGAAAAAATATATTGGTAAAACTACAGTACTGTATGGTAATAAAATTTCTGATAAAAAATTTTAAAAAAAAGATTAATGATATCAAAATATACTGTTTTTAAACCATTCATTTGGTATTGTTTTCATTCATATGGAAACAGTTTACCGGAGGTTCTGGTTTGCAAAATTATAGTTCTTATTAAAACAAATTTAGTAAAAAATATAAAAGTTAAAAGTAAATTTAACAGAATAAATGGTTTTTATGCCATGCTCTAAAACATCTTGTTGCCACATTTACCAAATTTTATAGCAGGTAATAAAACCATATTTTTTCTCAGTGTGAAAACAATTATTTTATCTTCTCAAATATTTATTTAGTTCAAAAAATTTATTTTTTACTTTTAAATATTAATGCATTATTTTTTTGGCAGTTTGTAGTAATAATTAAAATGATAAATAGTACTACTTTATTACAATACTTCAACGTAAGAAATATCCAAACGGCCAAATAGTAATTTCAACAACTGAATTTTTGCATATGAATCAGTTAAACTTGAAAGTAATAATACTTGAATTAGTAAAACTTCATATGTAAATGTCCCTCAGAAAATTTTTTGTTTATTTATCTGTTGCCATCTTCAGTACTGATTATTCATAATTTGTATGAAATTTCTTATCTATACTCTGTTGTTATAAAAGAAATAAAGAAAAGTTGAATGAGTCAAACTTCGTAAATTTAGAAACAAATAATGGATGAGTAGTAATTTTTTAACTTATAGAAGGGCATTTAAATTTCTTTGCACGTGTATCCCTTTCACACTTATAATAAAAGTTTCATTATGCTTATTATATTCAATAGAGCGTTCTAAATCTATATCCACTTTTCTATAACTCAACAATTTATTTTATTTCGACTCTCGGTTACTCATAGAACTCTCTCTTTCGCTCTCTAATTCTAAGATTTTAGATTTTAGTTCTTAGAAATTTTCTGACTTATAGATCTTTTTACATAATTTTTATGCTTTAACTATTATTTAATTTTATCCATTCCAATGTCGAATTAGTAAACTAAATTCAATATTAAAAAAATTAACTAATTCTAACATTAATATTTTAACTTATGCCAACCGGACTGTGGCCTTGCGTCAGAAATGCTCTGGGTTCGTATCCCGGGCAAGGCTTAGATGTTCTCAATACCTTGGCAAACAAAGAGTCCTTTGAAGAAACAAAGCCTTTGGCCAAGCTCAATACTATCTGTCTTTGCTGTAGGAGCAACGTTAGCCCGCCTAATAGAAGAAAACAACTGCCCCTTAAAGGGTGGCCTACAAATCTGCCCTAATAGGTTTGAATTGACGAAATGAAATAGATGGGTATTAGAAAAAAAATATCAACCCAGATAAGCATTCGAAAAATAATATTTTAACTTATTTCATGTTCAGATTATTTATTTAAAGTTATATATATATATATATATTTCACTGTCCCTTGCTCCAAGATCTAATACTATAATACTAAATGAGCTTTTTTTTTTTAAATTGCTGTTAGCATTTTAAAATAACTTTGCACTAGCATTGACTGTTTTGTATAGTTAAAAAATTTAATTGAACTTCAAAATGTCATTTTCCTGGCATGTCCCAAACAATGTTTCCAATAATAACTAGCTTCAAAACTTCCTATAATTTTTTCAATATGTAAATTTTTTTATCTCAACCGGTGTAAGCATTTCTAGAATATACGCAGAGGGTATTATTAACAAAAACTTAGTTTAAATTAATTTTTTCTGTCAATAATTTGTTTGTCCCAAGAAAATCTGTCATTTTCCTGACTACTTTTATTTAGTGGTTTATAACCAAAATAGATAGAGCTAGCAATCAATATCTTATGTTAATGGATTGATTAGATACCCTCCTATATGAACATGTCTTGTTGCATGAATAAAGAACCAATTTTCTGGTTCAAAATCTATTTCAAAAAATTTTTCAAGGTGAGTAGGTTTTTGTCTTGTCATTTTCCTGGCTTCTTGAAACCATTAATAACGTATACTACATAGATTTATCTGAGTTATTTTACGAAATCCTGTTGTTTTCTACAGAATATAAACGTCTTAGGCCAAAATATTTAATTAAAGTAAAGTTATATGCTATAAAATGGCGAATTTGTCATTATCCTGGCTAATGAATGCCAGGACATTGAAGTGTTACCAGAAATTTTTTTAACTGCTAATACTGTAAGGAGAGAAAGCAAATATTAACCCAATACCAAGTTTATGTATGATTGTAATATGCTTGGGTGTAATCAAAGTTATTTATTTCTTTAATGATTGATTATTATCCACAACTTTATTCTGTACATATCAGCAACAAAAATTTTTTTGATTCTTTATACAGTGGATAAAAAGAATAAATTAAAGCAATTTATGATCCATCTAACATAAAGGCTTAATTTGAGTTACTTACTATTAACTTAAAATGACTGTTTTTTAAACTTCTAAGCTAATATGTCATTTTCCTGTAATTCAAGATTTAGTGAATTTCTATTTTTTTTTTTTTTTTTTTTTACCGAGCAAATGTCAATAACTACACTGCTGTCTGTAAGATATTAATAAATGTAACTAAAGAAGTATACAAAGACAATTTTAGATTATTTTGGCGACTTTAAATTTGAAGAAATGTTTTGGTCCGAATTGTCATATTTCGTGAGAATCACCCATATATATTTTGCTCCCATACAGTGCCCCCATAATATTTCATCAGTTTTGTTGATTCACTTAATTATTATTTCGGATGTTGCGAAATTAAGTTAAGTAAAGTCTTTAAAAGGTCCATACTTTTAAATCAGCAATAATCATAATGTTAATTTTTCAGTTACCAAAAACTAATCTAGAAGCAAAACGGATCTCTATTTTTTTTTAATAGTTAACCTGCCTAAATTATCTTTAATTATTTTTTAATTCTTTCTTTAGGAAAGAAAGGAATATAAAAAAAGAGTAATCAATCACAAAAATATAGTTCTTTATATTACTAATTTACTGAAAATTCTAATGATTATATGGCGACAATGATTATATGAATATGACGACAACTCTCTCTCTCTCTCTCTCTCTCTCTCTCTCTCTCTCTCTCTCTCTCTCTCTCTCTCTCTCTCTCTCTCTCTCTCTCTCTCTCTCTCTCTCTCTCTCTGTATTAAATTTGAATGTTTCTTTAATTCAAATTAAAAAACAATAACGAAACAATTATCTGTAATTTAAAGTAAATCAATCCCATGCATTAGCATGTTGAGGTACATGAAATATAATTGGTTAAAGTGATGTCTAACACTTGATGAGGACAATATTTTCAGCATTGCGCACAGGCACCTTTACTCCCAGCAGAACTTGGTACAAAGCAATTTTAAGCTGGGTTAACTTCAAGTTGCCTCCGTTCCAAAATATCTGAAAAATTATCAATTACAACACAGAGGACAGACTTTTTTTTCTTATTATTTAAACAAATATATATATATATATATTTGTATATATATATATATATATATATATATATATATATATATATATATATATATATATATATATATATATATATATATATTTAACTAATAATATAATAATTAACTAATAATCTCCAGTATATTTCCTGTTTCATCTTTGAAATAAAAGTCGTAAGAAAGTAATTTTAAAATAGCCTTCGAGATTATATTTGCCTTAATTTTAAACGTGTATTCGTATTAATTTATTCAAATTTATATCTTCTTTCATATTTTCTTTACCAAGGCATTGAACTCCATAATTATTTTTTTCATACCAATTTCTGTTTCATCTTTGAAGCAATAAAACTCGCTTAAAATTTGAAAAATATCCTTCCAAATTATATTTCCTTTCATTTAAATATGTCTTCTTATTAATTTAGTTCAACAAAACTCTTCCTTAAAGTTTTCTGTACCAAGGCATTGAACTCCATAATTACTAAGTATAAAACATTTTGTTTAATATTTATTTTCAACTGAAACTCCTTAGTGTTAATAATCAAAAATTCATACATATTTTTGGTTTCAGAAAAACAGTTTTCATTAAATATGTATTTATAAAATGGAAGAATATTGGAATCTCGTAAAACTTTCTATTCATTCAAAACTCACAAAACTCTGTTTCTAAATTGTTTTCTTTTAATTAAATGTAAAAGTCTCCTTTTATGTTGTTAATTGAAATAAGGACAACTTTTATTCATAATATAAGTTTATTTTTGAAGTTGTTAAAAATAGTTATCTATTATGTGTATAAATTCCTATACTAAAATTAATTTTGTTAAGGAAAGCAAAATTAAAAATTTGTTCCCTAATGCTGTTAACAAATATTTTTTTTAGAATATAACTGTTCATTATGTCATTAATATGTATGTTGATTAATGAATTATATAATCAGTGTTCCAAAGCCAAAACATATGTGTATACATATAATATTCCAAATTCTCAAATGTAAAAATTTATATTTTTGATCTTGATAAATAAAATAACACGATAATAAAATTTCGGGAGGACAAAGTATTTCTTAAAAAAAAAAAAAAAAAAAAAACATTGAAATGGTGGCATAATTAAGTGAAGCATAGCTCGTGTGTTTATTGAAAACTAACATTATGTGTTGAATCTTTTTGAAAAAAAAAAAAAAAAAAAAAAAAAAAAAAACATTGAAATGGTGGCATAATTAAGTGAAGCATAGCTCGTGTGTTTTAGTGAAAACTAACATTATGTGTTGAATATGATTAAAAAATAAATAAAAAAAAGACAATGAAATGGTGGCATAATTAAGTGAAGCATAGCTCGTGTGTTTTAGTGAAAACTAACATTATGTGTTGAATCTGATAATAATAATAAAATTTAAAAAAAAAAATTTTTTTTAATTTTAATAGTGGCATAATTAAATGAAGCATAGCTTGTGTGTTTTAGTGAAAACTAACATTATTTGTTGAATCTGATTCCAATGAAAGGCTTGGCAAGTAGTTGCGTAAATAACAACCCAGCGTTGAGGTGGGGTGGAGTGGCGCATGTTATTTGAGGGAACACTTGCGAGGAAAAAAAAAACAATAAAAATAGGAAAAGAAAATAACACTATGAATTAATATTGAAATATATTTTATTTATAAACTTATTTTTAGTTCAGTTTATAAATGATAAAAAACTAGCTAAACTTTTAATATAATAACTATAAAATAGAGTGTAATTTTCTCCAATTATTAAAAAAAAAATTCATCACAATATGGTAAGTGTATACAGTGTTTCAATTTGATACGTTAATTCTACTTTTTCATTGCAATAATTTTAATTTTCTTGAATTAAAATGGAATAAATTATTATAAATAGCCGAATATATCTTTCCCAAGGTGTTTTGTTCCATAAATCGTATATCGTTAAGTTTGAAATAAAGCTCACTTATAAATCTTGCAGGGGGAGCATCTCAATATATGTCCAATACAGTCGGCAAGTAAAGGTCATGCAATGTAGCATTTAAGACGAGAACAAAATTATGTGATGAGCTGGAAAGCGGGATTTAAATTTGGTTGAAATTAGAAAACTACATTATTATTTGTCTGAAATTAGGAACATTTGAGGTTCTCTTAGAAGAGCAATTGCAAATTCTCAACCCGCTCCTGCAATTATCCTGTGTCTGAAATAATAATTTGCCCGAATAATGTGCCTGAAATAATACATAGATCTACTCCTACTTAAGTTATAGGCAAAATATGAAAGTTCTATTAATTTTGACATCATTATTGCATTAGAGTTTATTTCTTCCCTTTATAACTCGTACCTATTTAATTAACAATAGGCATATTTTTAAGGAAACAATTAATGCTTATTTTCAAAAATGAAATCTAGAAAGTCCTTTGACGTTATGACTAAGTACATTTCTACCAATGCCATCAAACAATTATTACAAATTATATTATTACAAAAATTATTGTAGTCTAGTATTAAAGTGTTACATATCACTTTACAACTCAATGAAAGAACTATCATTGCTATTAATAATTTTTTTCTAAAAATTATTTCAAGGTTTTACTTAAAAAGAGATTTTAGTTCTTAGAAGTTTTCAATCATGTAGATCTTTTTACTTAATTTCTGTGCTTTAATAACTATTTAAATTCATTAATTCCAATGTCGAATTAATAAATTAAATTCAACATTAATAAATTAACCAATTCTAAAATTAATATTTTAACTTATACTGACCGGACTGTGTAGGAGTCAGGGAACTGGCCTTGCATCAGGAAGGTTCTGGGTTCGAATCACGGCCCAGGCCTGGATGTTCCTTCATTCTCAATACTATATGTCCTGACTGTAGGAGCAACGTTGGCCCACCTAATATGGTGCCCCTGAAAGAGTGACACTAACAAATCTTCCCTAATGCGCCTGAGTTGACGAAATGTCAACCCAAATTGGCATTGGGAAAAGAATATTTAAACTATATATATATATATATATATATATATATATATATATATATATATATACATAGCATAATAAATTGTATATACAAAAAAAAACACTAAGAAAATAAAGAAAAACAATAAGTTTCATTGATTGCACATAATCTGCAAGTAAATAGAACTCATAAAATAAGTTCAAAATGAAGATAAAACAAAGGAAAATTACAGACTAATGAAAAAAGGGAAAAAAGAGAAAATTAAAAAAATAAATATAACAAAAACTGGAAGAAGAAAAAAAGGATAGAATTCTTTAAAAAAAATCCGGAGAATAAAGATATCATCTTTTCATCAGCCCACACGTTTATATCTGCAAAAAAGAGTGCTTTCTAATATTGTATTAATATAGCCAAAGCAAAATATATCAATACAATAGTGTGAGGAGCACTCAAAAAAATTTTACGAAAATTACAACAAATAAAATAGAACACAATAAGTAAAAATAACACGTAGAAACAGAAAATAAAATAAAAGAAAAAACAGAATAGAACATAAAACATAATCTATAAAGCGAGTAGCGAAATCAAATGAGTTCAATGAAATCAAGTTCATTTGATTTCGCTACTCGCTTTATAGATTATGTTTTATGTTCTATTCTGTTTTTCTTTTATATTTTATTTTCTGTTTTTAAGTGTTATTTTTATTTATTGTGTTCTATTTTATTTGTTGTAATTTTTGTAAAAAAATTTTTGAGTGCTCCTCACACTATTGTATTGATATATTTTGCTTTGGCTATATTAATACAATATTAGAAAGCACTCTTTTTTGCAGATATAATCGTGTGGACTGATGAAAAAATTATATCTTTAATCTCCGGTTTTTTTTTTTTTTTTTTTTTTTAAAGAATTCTATCCTTTTTTTCTTCTTCCAGTGTTTGCTATTTTTATTTTTTTTAATTTTCCCTTTTCCCCTTCTTCATTAGTCTCTAATTTTCCTTTGTTTTATCTTCATTTTGAACTTACGTATATATATATATATATATATATATATATATATATATAGTAACGTCTTTAAAAGGTTCACACTTTTAAATTAGCAATAATCATAATGTTATCATAATGCTATGTTTTTCATTTTGTGTTCGCTAAACTTTCTTTTTAAAGCATATACTGTTTTTTAGGGAATATTTTTGTTTCAACAAAAAAAAAAAAACTTAAAGAATGTTAAAATTGTCGGGAAACGATCTACCGCTAAATCAGATTTTCTTTTCCCTGTCCATATTGTGATTCAGCACACCTATTAGAGACTATATTGGAGTACCACCTGCTGTCATGATGACGTCTTGAAAAAAAAAAAAAATTGTTACCTAAAATGAAAATAATAAAAATTCGTGCATTCTAATCCAAGTCAGAGTAATGGTGAGATTCGATTAACTGCGCATCCCTCGATCTTCACGGCCCGCCCCTTTTTTGACGTCACTCACGCTGTTAGTTGCCAGATGAAAGTGGCCTTTTATCCAAAAACTAACCGCTCACGACTTCACTGATTTTTGAGACAGTTTCGTTTGAGGAACGCTGTTGAGTTCTCGTCTGCGGAACTAGAATTTTTCTAAGCATTGTGTCATTTTAAAATCACGCTGGAGTCCTCATTGAAGCGATCGTCACTTGTCAGTGACATTATGTTGCAGTTTTTTATTGTGGTGAGAAAAGCATTTTAAACTTATTTTTTAAAGTATACTAAGCGATTATCAATTTAAAAAACGATTTTTGTTGTAATGTTAATAGAAATGTGTCATTTTAAAATGTTTTATTTATTCTTGTTCTTGATTTTGAAATTAAAATTTATACTAATTTGTGATTTGCAGAAACATTCTTAAATCATTTTGATCTAAAAAGTTCTCTTCCTTTATATATATATATATATATATATATATATATATATATATATATATATATATATATATATATATATATATATATATATATATATATATATATATATATATATATATATATATATATTTACAAAAATTACTAATTTAAAACATTTTGTTCGTTATTTTAAAAATTAAATTTCTTCTAATTTTGAGTAATATAATAGAATCTTAATCCTAAATCGTATAAAAATACATTATATATTTATGAAACATATCTAATTTTACAATATTGTTAAATTTGCAGGGAAATCTATATTTTGAGTTGTGATGATTTAGTATTTCATATTTTTCTGTGTTGAATATTGTTATTGAACGATTCCTTAATGTTTGCAATATTACAATATAGTAAGTTAGGACTAGTTTCTTTTAAAATTGAAAACTAATATTTTAACTAATTAAATACATTAAATGTTTAACATTTAATTACTGAAATCAGTTCGGTATACAACTTTTAACTATTATATTATTTAAATTTTCAATTGTGTTTACAGATAATTTAATTATTAAAACTTTACTACATGAAGGTAATTTTGTAAGCTAATTTTTATGAATTGAAAATTTTATTAGTCTTTTATAAATTAATTCTTTCGACAACTGCTGAGTTATCAGTGTATATAAAAAAATATTTGAGAATCAATGTGTATTTACTACATGGAATTATTTCTTTATATTACTTCACTTCAAACTTGTCTAATTTTATAGCTCGAACAATTTTTAAATTAATAAACTTATTTTCCTATTAGTTTAATCTCTTTTTAAAACGAAAAATCTACCACAGACAAATTTTACATCAATTACTAATTATTACAAATTTTAAATCAAAATATACTGTATTTAAACCATTAATTTGGCAATTTCTTCACTCATCTGGTAACGGTTAACCGGAAGCTCTGGTTTTTAAAAATATGGTTCTTATTACCACATATTTAGTAAAAAATAAAAAAGTAAATTTAACAGAGTAAATGGCTTTTGTGTCACTCTCTAAGATATCTTGATAAAATTTTCACATTTACCAAATTTTATAACATGTAATAAAACCATATTTCTTGTTAATTTTACCAAAATCATAATCAAAATGCTTTGGTAAAAGTTTTCGAGCTTTTTGGTGCTGCTATAGAGCCAGAAGCATGGTAAATTTTTACCGCATTCTAGTAGCTTTTACCAAATATTTTCTCTCTGTGCGAAAACAATTGTTTTATCTTCTCAAAACTTTTTTTTAGTTCATAAAATTCATTTTTCACTTTTAAATATTTATGCATTATTTTTTGGCAGTTTATATTATTAAGTAAAATGATAAGTACTACTTTTATTCCAATACTTCAACGTAAGAAATATAAAAATGGCCAAATAGTAATTTCAACAACTGAATGTTTGCTTAATCATTTTATGAATCAGTTAAACTTGAAAGTAATAATAATTGAATTAGTAAAACTTCATATGTAAATGTCACTCAGAAATTTTATTGATCATTTATCAGTTGTAATCTTCGATACTGATTATTCACAACTTGTATGAAATTTCTTATCTATACTCTGTTGTTATAAAAGAAAACAATGAAAAGTTGAATAAGTGAAACGTTGTAAATTTAGAAACAAATAATGAATGAGAAGAAATTTTTTTAACTTTTAGAAAGACACGTGAATTTCTTTGCACGTGGAACTCTTTCACACTTATAAGTTTCATTTTGCTAATTATATTTAATAGACGTTCTAAATCTATAGTCACTTTTCTGTAACTCAACAATTTATTTTATAACGACTCGAAGGTTTCTTTTTTACTTCTGAATTAGGCAATAAGAAATAGTTATTAGGTGAAACGTGTTACGCAACAGTTTTATGACTTCTTTCACGGTTATTCATAGAACTGTAATTGTTTTCCTACTAAAACTTATTTTATGTCTTTCACTTTGAATTGGACAAAAAGGGTTCTCGACTTTTGCAAAAATTTATTGTTAAGTAATAAAACAAGCATTATATATTATTAAAGTTTTCCTTGTCTTGAACATAGCATTTATTTATGAAATCTTACATTAATATTATTATTTTTCAAATTTACTATTAAGTAAAAGTGTAAAAAAAGTTTTTTCTTTTTTCATTTACATTTGGGATTATATAAACCGGTTGAAATATTATTTCATACATTGAAGTTGTAGTGGTTTTTAGCTTTTCAATTCTTGATGAAATAAATTGCTCATTGAAATTTATTTTATTTCATTTATTTTTTGGCAATGTCTGCCAAATTTGTTTGTAATAAAATATATTTTAAAAATCATGTTTGAATCAAAAATGTTCTAAAAATTGTTTATTGATATTTAAAATCTTTGCCTAGCTTCAATCTCTAAAAAAATTATTACTAAATACTTAAAAATAAATTAAAATGTGATTCAATTATTGAATTAGCATTAACTTACTTCATAAATGAATTAAAAAATTTCTGCTCCTTTTCAAACTCTATAGAACTAGTTTATAATCTAAATATGTTTTTTATATTTTTTAATTCTAATTTTTTAATTTAAAATATTTATAAATAAAAATATTTATAATTAAAAATATTTCTTAAGAATAATATTATCAATTTAAGCAAAAGAAAAGGCTTTGATAACATCGAATATAGCGCAAAATTTAAAATTAAATTTGGATTGTTTTTCTTTTGCTGAGATCATCTTTTCTTTTGTTTCATCTTGATCCATTAGCGATTAATCCATTAACCTGTATCTATACACAAAATTTATTCATTTATCGTAAATCCATCATTACTTGATTGTCATATCAATTAATGTTTAATTTTTGAGTTGAATTAAATTATGTTGTCTTTTAATACAAGGTGTATCAACAAAAAATATATAACAAAATACTTTATTTGAAATACTATTGTTTTAAGACTTTCATTGGAAACTAACTACTTGATTTTATTTTTATAAAAAAACTCAAAGTTAGTAACAAATAGTAATTTGGAAAAGATGTTCTGAATAATGTGATCAGAAAACTGTCAAAAGTTTGAACTCTCACTTATAATTCAATATTCGCGTATTTCTTTGTTTCTCCACTGCTATTCGAATCAAGATATATTTTTAAACAATTATAAAATATTTTATTGAAATATAACTTCACGAAAAATGTAACTTTATTAATTTTTTTTCCATTTAATTTAATTATCTCTTTTAAGTTATAAGCTATAAGAAAGACATACATCATTTTAAACTATACAAATTTAAACAATGAAATCTTAATATTTTTGACCAATTACACCCCTAATTTACCTTCAATATTTTTTTCTTTAAAAAAAAAAACTCCTACTCTTTTACCTGACCTTCAATATCTTCGATCGATAAGATAATCTATTTCCATAAGATTTTTATCGTTCGGTTTACTTGTAATTGTAGAAACTATCTATCCGGTATTTTTTGTCTTTCCGTGACTTTCTATGTGCATTAAAAATGTATCAATTAGTTTATCGATAAAAGAAAACAGATCATGGTAGTAATAATACATATTTCTACCCGTATTTTCTTGAGGTACTTTCTTTCAAAGTATCGTGACATATGTATATGTTCTATCCTTTGCGTGATTTATAAGCACATTTTATCACGAATCTATTTTCTTATTGCTTCCTTTAGCATGGAAATGTCAAAATCATTTTGTTCTCTAGTTGATGATTAGATATAAGTGTATTTTTTACGATTAGAGGAATTTGCTATTTAATGTCTTATACATTAAATCTTAAAACTTTTCCTTGACATTTAGAAATGGCTTTATATTGTTATGTTAAAATAAGTTAATATAATTGTTTTTATTTTTTAACGTGGCACTATAGTCATTTTAATGGGCTATTGGCGACGGTCTGGGATTATCTTTAATGACGATCTGGAAACAATACTGGCACACTCTGCACTACAATTTAGATCGGAGGACGGAGAGTAGCTCTTCATTACACTCTCTTACCGTGTGTGAGCTTAACTTACTCAAAAACCACTGAGGACATAAAATTAGGAGCGTTTTCTGAAATTCATAAGGCATACAACTTTTAGCGTGGGGAATCGAACCTTAACCATTTCCGGTATAAGGGAAGACTCTAAAAACTTCATCGACTTATGGGATTTCAATCTAATAATAATTGCTACTATTTTGCACAGTAGTCATAAAAATAATGTTGTATTATACCCACTAAAACATTTAAAAGAAGAAGATTAATTTAATGCTGTGATATGCATTTTCTGATTAATTTTTACTTTAGTTTTTACAACCAAATAACTAAATGTTATTTTTCTAAATCTTTATATCCTCTATAAAGTGTTCTATCATAAAATTTTTATAAAACTATCTATAGAATAATCATAGGATGCACTAAACAACGGATATAAATAATAGTTTAATTATATAAAAAATAATGCAAATCAAAACGTATGCATTTTTTTAAAAAAAAACTCATAATTCAAGTTGGAAATTTAATAAATTTAAAAATTATTATAAGTTATTTTATTTCAAATAAAATAATTTATAGCCGTTTCTAAATTATTTAAAATTGTTTTAGATAATGTAATCTATAATTTCTGTCTCAAAAGTTACAATGTTATAAAAATGCTTAAATCTTAAACTTTTTGTTAACACCACGTTATCGATTTTTCACTAGAAATGTTTGCATGTTCATCATTACCTTCGAAAAAAAATATATTTCAAAATCATCAGTAGTCGTTTATTTTTTGGCGTGGTATGTTCTACATTAAATCAAATCAATTAAATCTACACTGTAAAAAAATTCTGAATCAAATTATGGCAAAACTTTACCGTAAAATTCATTTAGGATACCGTAAAATTCATTTTTATTGGAACATGTTCGGACAAAAAAAATCTGATACAGTGGAAATTTCACAGTAAAAATTACAGTAAAATCACTGTATCTTTCTAATTAAACAAATATACTGTAAAAATTATAGTATAATATTTTATGGTAAAAGTGAATTTTACGGATTATGCACCCAAAGTGCCTGTACTTAATACCGTA
Organism: Parasteatoda lunata; assembly: GCA_949128135.1. Lineage (NCBI taxonomy): Eukaryota > Metazoa > Arthropoda > Arachnida > Araneae > Theridiidae > Parasteatoda > Parasteatoda lunata. The sequence continues at coordinate 64,989,734 of OX421976.1, read as the reverse complement.
ATTTTATCTGTAATATTTTTACAGTGTAACTAAATTTTAAAAAAATTTTCCGCTGTTTTTGGTTCCCTTGTCTAATTGCTTACAGTTTATATAAGCTACTTGACAACAAAGTTAGCATCTGAAACACTTGTAGGGGGGGGGAGAGAAGAACGAAATATATTTATAGTGACACAGCTTTCTTTATAACGTCTCCAGGGGGGAATAGAAGAGAAAGTTATATGCACAAAAACATTTCTAGGTCAAAGCACGCTTCTTTTCCATACTTTTCTAAAGAAAGCTTATTCCCAGGTTTACACGCGATTTTTTTTATGATAGTTACGTTCTACGAAGTGGCAACACCAAACCTATCTAATCAGTAGTTGACATTTCATCCTCGACTTACAACGTAACGGTTTTCTCCCAAAGAAGGTCGTCTCTGACGTTCTTGAGATTTAAGTCTTCTGAGTGAAGACTTTTAATTCTTCTATTTTCTTCAGAATCTTTCTTCCCCATCCTATTCAGCGAAAGATCGTTCTCACTGGAGTTTTTTTTACTAGGGGTGGATCCGGGGCGAAAACGATCCTGCACCCCTCGCTATACCCTCTTAACCTATATTTTATATATTCCTTTATAATCGATCTAATATAAAAACTTTAAATGCTTTCCACTTTCCTACTGTGTTGAATCCTGGTTAAAGATACCATTGACCTATATTTATAGAGGAGGACGCTAAAGTAGTAGATTTTACGGCCCCTTGTAAAATATTCAGTGTCTTTTTAAGCAAGTGCTGATTTCTTATTCAAAGTAGGTCGCTTATGCGGAATTGGTGAAATGGAAGACATTTTAAAGTTAGACTATAAAAGAAGTTAAATGGTTTGAAATAATTTACTGAAAAAATAAGAATATATTATATTATCTGAACTACTTAGCTTTTATAATATACGAAATAACTAAGAAAACTATTAATTATTTCAATAGCTTATTTTGAAAAAAAAAAATATCTGTGTTTACTAACAGTTAAATAAAATGTAATCAACTGCTTGCTCAAAAATACCAGGTTGCAAATATAATAAATAGTTTTTATTTATTTGGAATTTACTTAATCCATAATGACTTAAAACTAAAATTTAGTTTAAATTGCTCTAACAATATAAATTGAAACAAAAATTGTATATAGATATTGTAGATTTTATCTTGTTGTTTCAAATACTTTAATGCCTTTATATAAGCCGCTGTAGCAACTCGGAATCGATTATTTAGTCTAATTGTAATGTTTGTATAATTCAATTCATTTAAACTCAATTCATATTTCATGGCAGTTGGATTATTGACTACAACATTCAAATAGTTTTAAAATACTTTTGTTTTTAAACACTTTTGTGTTTAATGTGCACTACGTTGGGTACCATTTTACATTAACTAGATTAATAATAGAGACCAGTACAACATTTGAATTATAGTTTATAAATTTAGATTGTTAAGATTAATTGTATGCATTTTACAAGATTTCTTACTTACAATACTTTCCACTTTCTGAATTGGTTTAAAAAATTAAAAACGTTAATTGAGCATTTAAAAAAATTAGGTCTTGTTTCAAACTATATTTAATTTCGAACTACACACTTTTAGAATTAGAAAGTATACGCTGATATTATTAACATCCTGATAAATTCGCATGCAAACATACTAAAAAGAAATAACATTTAATGCAAAACAATTATAATTTTCACTGAAGATTAGTTGTGAACTTTAATTGTAGGAATTTTCTAATTAAAGTTCCACGTAATTAATTATTTTTAAAAAATGTATAAATAATTAAATTTCTAAATTGTGCACTTAAAAAAAATATGCCTTGTTTGAAAACCACATTTTAAATAATGAAATACATATTTTTAGAAGCACAAATTATACGCATGATGTTTTTTTTTATCTCTTGTTAAATTCTCATGGTAACATACTAAAAAGAACTAATAAACAATAATTACTGGAAGCAATAATAATTTATACTTATTTTTATTTGTTAACATTAATTTAAGGAATTTTTTTTTTATATAAGGTTAAATTTAACATATTGGTTTTATAAATTATAAGAAATAAAAAATTTAAATCTAACAAAAAAACTATTCAATATATAATACGCAGCAAATTTTCAAATTTTTCACAAAATACCCGCTTTGTATTAATCACGTGCTTGTTATATACACGTGTCAATATTCTGAAAAGAAATAATAGTAACTTCGATACAATGAAATTCAGAATAAAAAAGCTGTCTTATTATGTTATAAAACTATGAATTATCATGTTACACTAAACCTTCGGTATCACGCCATGGGCCTTTGTTTCTAGTTAATTAAGTAATAAAATAAAATTAGGTTTTAACAATTTAGTCACGTTTTCAAAAATATGATTTATGTTGACATAGACATTTTTAAGTTGTATGCCCTCTTTCATCTTTTTGTAAATCCTAGTTAAATTTGAGCCATTTGAAACTAATTACACGTAACAAATTTAAATAACTGAGCAGCGTTGAAGATATTGCTATTATTTATTACCTATTGTTTCTGAACTCAAGTTACGTACGAAACATTTTTCGATTTTTAAAATTACATTTAATGAAGTAATGACTGTTGTAAATTTAAAATTAAACATAATAAAATCCTTTTTTCCTTAAATGGTTTTTATTATAATGAGCTGAAGGCATATATTTTGTCTAATTAAATATTTTCATAAATTAGAAAATTTATTCAATTCAGTTGGATGAAAATACGCGAAATGAATTTCCTAGAGAACATTTATTTACTTAACCTATAAATTACTAATTAATTGCTTGACTTCAAATATTGTTTATCGTTGCTGTAATTAATTACATTTGTTTATTATTTACATGAATATTTTGAAAGCTATCATTCGAAATAATTATATTTGTATGAAAACAAATAATTAAATTAAAAATAATTCTTTAAATGTTCTTTCAATGAAAATTGCATTTAATAAATCTATCATGATTAAATCTCATATGGAAATTTTTAATTTAAAAAAAATACTTTTATACTATATTTTTTTAAAAGTAAAATAATGATCAAAAATAATGAAAATTTATATTAATTTGATAGCAAATTATTTTTAATAAACTTTTTCAGGCCTCTTGAACGTATTATGATTAAATTCAAATAAAGATTTACTAATTTTAAAAGAAAGTATCATTTTAAATAAAAACGTTTAAAGCTTTTATTATTTTAAAATGCAAATTAATAAATAAAAATAATAAAAAAACTATGTATTTATCTGCTAGTCAACTAATATAGTGAGCTTATGAAAATGAATTATTTTATTAAGAATTTGTTTTTCAATATTTTTTTTCTCGAATATTTCGAAGGTTAACTTTATTTACTAATTATGCTAATGATGATAAAAAAAAAATTGTAAGGAGTTTTGATAATTTCCAAAAAAAATATCTTTTTAAATAAAAACAATTTAAACCTATTATTAATCTTAAAAGGAAAATAATAAAGAAGAAGAGTCAACCTTTTATTTCTAGCAAATTCTTAAAATTATCTAAATTATTTTCTTCGATGATCGGTATTCTGATTTATTTCTTATCACAATAAAGAAATGACTTCAATCATTATTTTATGATTTATTAAGCATACTGTTCGCAAAATACGTATTGAAACACCAAACCCGGAAATGCATTCCTAATATGACATCAGAACAAATTCGTCATTACATAATTTCGAATTTTTGATCTATGTTTGGAAATTAATCCTTTTCTTATTTCATACTTTCTTTTTTTGTTTGCTTAATGATGCAAAGGCAATGTTTATTAATACTTTTATTTGTGTTCAAAACCGGTTTAAATTTAATTAATTAACACATGATAAGATAATAAAAAAATTTACCACACTGGTGAAGAACTTTGCTGCAAGTGTACAAAAATATTAAAAGCTTTCTTATTTCTGCTTTATACGATATAAAGCTTGTCAAAATAATCCTCATCCTGTAAGTTTTTCTTATTAATATATTAGTTCAGAATAAATATTTCCATGCAAGGTTCTTTTTAAGCTCTACGATTTTTTTTCTACATAAGTTATTTTAGTTTATTACTTTCTTCTAAATTTCATTAACCGTAATATTGCAGCTTGGTTGATATTGTTACATATAATAGTAAGAAGTTTGCTAAATTAGTAAGTTTATGTTTATTCAGCAAATATTTTAGTAACGCGGTATAAATAATACTTTTTTATTGCAAAATTTTCTTATTAATATAATAGTTCAGAAAAAGTATTTTTATGCAAGATTCTTCATAAGCTCCATGTTTTTTTTTTCTACATTGTATTATTTTTACACATTACTTCCGTTTAAATTTTATCAAACGTTATATGTAAAAGTAGGAAGTTTTTTAAACTGTTAAATTTATGTTTATTTAGCAAATATTTTAATAACACGTTAGAAATAATACTTTTTTCCTTGGAATCTTACAAAATTTTAAATTGTCCAGATTTTTTTTAGTTCTTTACCAAATGTCTTTCCGACATTAATGTTATATTCGAAATATTTTTTTAAATATTGAGATTTCAATTATCTAACCTTCAATACTTGCTGTGCAGTTATGTTTAAAATTTCAATGACTTTTTTTTCTTCAAAAATTATAATTTGCTGTTATTTAAATCATAGAGAAGGGAAATAATTATCTTAATGTCATTGAGGTAACTTCTTTGGATTTCAAGGAATCTTTAGCTAATAGTAACAAAATGCATTTTTTCATAATAAAAAAAAATCTTTATATTTATTATTTATTAAACCTCAGAATGAATAAAAGAACTTTATTTCTAATTAATGCATTGCTAACACTATTACTATTTTGTCTTTCATTGCATTTAAATTTTAATTGCTGTTACTTATAGCTTTTATTCATTCGCATCAATCAGAAATAGCACTATTTGCTTACGCTTACGCATCTATAAGAAAACAACAAATACAAATTATCCAAATGAAAATAAATCAATATTACGGTGTACGTAACTGGCGTTTTTGCATAAACATGGAACTACGTAACAATATTTACGTTAATGAAATTCGTTTACGACAAAATATAACTTTTTTATCACTTAACAAAAAATTGTAATGCTACTCGAAATTTCCAGACACCAATGCATGTAACCGGGTAACTCCAAATTCCTTTTTAAGTCAAATCATGAACTTAATTTAGAACTCATTCAATGACGCCTAAAGTCGACATTCATTAGTCTTAATTTAGGTTCCATTAAATCTAATCGAATATTTGGCGCTGTCGTCTCTCTGTCTCCATGACATCGTCGTAACCGTACCTTCTTTAGAGTGTTTTTCCAGCACTCTAATTAATGAGACTGTCCCCGAATCGGCTTTCTGACTGGAGTTAAAGGTTGAAGCTTTTAACTCTCTTTTTTCCATTTCAACAACTTTAGAGGTTGCAAATAAATTAATTTCGATAAGATCTTATACATTTTAATTATAAATAAATAAATATATATATATATATATATATATATATATATATATATATATATATATATATATATATATATATATATATACATATATCCCAAAGACTTTTGAAAGATTTACTGCAATCTATACAGGGTATTGCTTGACAAGATTTTTTCAAGCTCTTATCCCAACGAGAAAAAAAAAAAAAAACGAACCACAGTTAACTGCCTTTGGCTTAAATCTAAGGCATTAATTTAAGCTTTATATGCTATCTTGCCATAAAGAACTATTTGGGCAATAAAGCGAACAAATAACTAAAATATTTTAAAAGTTATTAAACTTTTTAAAAAAATCGTCAATTTGCCGGCATTTTTCCAACTAGATGAAAATTATCAAAATCCCTTTTTTGCAAATTTTTATGAGTCCAGATAATTCAGCAGTGGAGTAGGTTTTTAAATATTAAAAAGTTAAACCGCAATCGTTTAACATTTTGTTAAAACTAAGCGCCATTTTAGGAATTTCTTTGCGTCATGTTCGGAATAAATACAAAGGGCGCTGGCTAAAGATAAGCTAATTTATTCAATTATTCGCATTTATTTACAAATTCATCCAATTATTCGCAACAAAAAAAAAGCATTATTTGCTACGACTACAGAGACTTTCAAAAACAGTCTTATGTTTCAAGAATCTGTGTCAAACAGGAAGTACAAAAGTATTCACATTAGAGTTCGCCAAACAAAATTTACGGCTTATCAAAAACACAAAGCAAAACTAGATCTCAAAGCAGAAATAATTCGCATCAAAACAAATAAATTTTTATATTTTAAATTAAAAATGTTAAAAACTTATTTTCTTACTTAAAGATTATTTCAACAATTAAAAGAAATGTATATATATATCTATGTTTTATTTATCATTATGTAATGAACATATTTTCTAATGATTTCTATATTGATTTATTCTTATGATTTCTGGTGCAATACAGTTGAAACCATTAAAATCTTTCTGAATAAGACTTAATGTCAGGATTAAATAAATCGAGTTGATTCAGTTCCAACGAAATCTGTATCTTTTTCGGAAGGCGACAAGCTAACGGGTTATAAGTACCTAAGCCAATGCACACATAATTAGTGCAATGCCTCGTTCTGTAGTGACAGGCGGCTTCTTTGACTGTGTAATGCCTCAGTTGACTCATTCATCTAGTTATATGCCAAACTGCTAAGATTAAGTAGGCCTGTCTTCTGTCGAAAAAAGAAATGGTCTCAAGATAGAATACGTTTATTTTTATAGCCACTTTGCCTATTCAACCATATCGCGTATCCATTTTGAATTTATTTTTCTAAGTAATCTTTCTTTTTTTATTTTTCGAACTTTCCAAAACTTCCAGACTGCTTGGCGTCGACTGGTGAAGGTCGAACGAAATCAGAAAGGAAAAGGTAGCCTGTCAACTAACTTGCAGTGACGAAATTCGGTGGGCCGCCGATGGTTTCTGCTTCCATGTTTGGGTGGAATTAAAGTTGTCTAATGGGAAAAGTTTTAAAAGTAGAGGCTTTTAATTTATTTCTCTTTCTTGCAATAAAATATATCAACCGAAACTTCTAAATTGTGAAATTCCTATTTTCTTGAAAAGTTGTTTTTGGCTGGCTTATCCAGCTGCAGGGAATAATTTCTGATGCAATGACCAACCAATGTCTAGTCTGTACTTTCAACAGGCAAGGTTACTATAGATAAACGGTGGTATGGATTTAACATAATAAACTTCATCAGCCGTTCCAATAAAAAAATATCATTTGCAAATTATTAGGATGTCTTTGTTTACAGAACATTTTTAGAATCAGACCTTAAAAAATTACTAGCTGAACAGCACCCTATGTGAGACAATTTTATTGTCTGACGTAAAATATTTTTAACATCTGTATTCGCATGTGAAATACACAATTGAAAAATATTTTTACTGACGGTTTGAAAATAATAATCAGTATGAATGTCTAGAATATTCTTGTTTCATTTAGGGGTAGATTGGTCTCTAACGAGAACTTATTAAACTTTTAAGTAAAAATTAATGAAAATAAGTCAAAAATTATAAGTTAAAAATCAATGTTATGTCATAACAGAACTAAATCTGCACTTTTGTTTTTTATTTATTTATTAAAAAAAAAAAAAGAGTAGCATATGTAACAACATTCGTAATAAAAATGACATTAATACAATAGTCTTAGATATTTAATAGTTAAACGTGTGTAATAAAAATAAAAATAACTTGTATAGCTATTTAAATTAAAATTCTGTAAAATATCTTTATTAATGTTTTCTTGAATTTTTATAATTTACTAGTTTTTTTTATACATTGTTTCCTTCAAATAAAATAGTTCAAAAGACGAAAAAATAAATATTAAATATCTCTTGAGTTTTAAAAATGAGAATAAAATTTTACGGCTTAGTGGTTTCTGTTTATAATAGTTTATAAAAAAAAAAAAAAACATTCATAATTTATATACTTTGAAAACCCGTACTATCTAGTAATAATCAAAGCTTGAGCTGTTAATGTTTTTAAAAAGAATAAACTTTAAAAGCACTCCGACTAAGCTGGTCATGTAAACTGTCACGTAGTCCGCTTAAAGAACCTCTTTGTCCTTTCAATCTTCAAGAAAATTTATCGATGCGCTGAGTCAAAATCGGACATCAGCTATCAGAATCTTATCAAACGATGATGTTAGAAAACATTAGTACTGTAGGCGTAGTTCCATGCTGGGGACACGCCCGATGATTTTGTGGTTGGGATGGTACCACGCTGTCTGATAACCTCAGTTTCATCTTTGCTGACTTGGAGTAATTGGAAAAGACACTTATGGAGTTAAAAATAATCCTTGCAGAGGTCTCGTTAAGTTTTTAAGTGGAAAGAAAGTTATAATTCTTGGGTTGCTTAGCGACCGTCTACTTAAAGTCTTAAACATTATTTGTTATCGTTAATTATGTTCTCTTTTTTTTAATTACGCATGATTTTATCTGAACAAGCATTGAAATGACTAGAATGTATTTGATTACATTTCTGAAAAAAAATTTTTACACTCTAATGAGAAATAAGTTACCTTTATGTTTTTGGAAGATTGCACGGGGAAATAAAATTTCTGGGGAAAAAAAATTTGTTTATAAAATCAAAAAATACGGTATTAAAATACACGATCACTTTGTAGTTTTTTTCATTTATATGGTAACGGTTTACCGAAAATTCTGGTTTGCAAAATTAAAGTTTTTATTGCCACATTTTTAGTAAAAATTACAAAACTGAAAAGTAAATTTAACCTAATAAATGATTTTTATGCTATGCTCTAAGGTATCATGATAAAGTTGTCTAATTTTATTACACTAACCAAATTTTATCTCAAAAAGCATGTATTATCGTTTAGTTTACCAAGATTATCACCAAAGTGCTTCGGTAAAAATTACTGAGCTTTTTGGTGTTCCCATAAAGCCTGAAACACGGTAAATTTTACCATATTCTGGTAGTTATGACCATATTTTTTCCTCTGTGTGTTTTAACGATTAAGTATTTTTTTAAAATTTCAAATTGAAAAAAAAAATTTAACAAAACTAATTGTGATATTGCTATCACAGGATATTTTGTCTTAAAACCTATCGGCTATCGCCTATTTTTTTTTTTTTTTTTATTTTTATTTTTTTTTTTTTTTAAATCTGCCTGAGGTGCCTAGCCTAGCACATATTATTTAACTTGAACCGTAAGTTTTGGCTGTTTTTGATGCTACATTTGACTATACTAATTTTTAGCGAATGACTTTGAAATTTGCTAATCATTAGCTCATTTATACAATGGCTTTGAAGACTATATTACATGCAATTAAAATTTTTGTAACTATTTAATTTTTTCGATTAATTCACTAGATACAATAATTTAATCTTTGATTAATAAGTTTGCAAACGTTATTTCATCATTCATTGTATGAACTTATTGTACGTTCATGACAATGTATGAATAATGTGATAATGAGGCATTACAAGTAATGAATCCTACGCAATTTTCTATAAATATGAAGTCTAGTCTTCTTTAAAAAAATTCATCGAGAAAAATTTCTTTTATTTTGTCAAAAATATAAAGCATAAATATTAAAACAAAAAAGAAATTATAATTAGATAATTGCATATTTATATAATTTTCGATTCAAATTGTTTGATCATTAATTAAATATAGAAGGATACAAAAGTTTTCAACTAATTACTTTGCAAAGTACTAATTACAAAGTTTTCAACTAATTTTCTTTAAATTGAATAATTTCATTTAAATTATATTAAAAATATATAGTCTGAAATATATGGCTGTAGACTAATTAAAAAAATGTATTGTTATGTAAAATGGTTGGGCTAATATCAGATTTTCCAATCGAACAAAAAGCACCAGCTGTAGTCATAATTTCTCTATAAATATTTTTATGTCACTAAAAACTACGAAGTCATAATCTTTTATGAACTGGCAACGACTTATTTACTTTCGCAATCGAAATATTGTAAGCACTTTGAAATACATTGAAATTTTTTAAAAAGTTATTTTCATGAGCAAGTTTTAACAAATTCTTCAAACTGGAAATAAATAATTTTATTACTTAATACACTGTTCTATAAAGATCACCTTAAAAAAAATATCCAACAAGTAAATAAAAAACAGAGGTCGACGAATCCCAATTTATTCTTGCTTTAATTTAACGAACACAAATTCCCGAAATATCTTTTTCTGTATTTCCTATATATTATTTTTTCTCGACATGAAAATCAAACTAGGATTATAGTTTTCTGGATAAAATCCCATTCTAAGTTTCATGAACCCCACGTATAATTCCATTTTAATGCGTCACATAATAACAACTGTGAGGGTTAAAAATGCAATTTTTTACATTCTTAGATGCATAAATAAATAACTTAGAGCAATATGAACTAAACTTTTTCCCTAAGGGTAACGGAAAATGCATTTTGATGAATTTGTGTATTCATAGCGTGTCTAATATAATCTCATTTGTTACATGAACCGTGCAATAGTCTGGCATAACCTGAGTTAAAATCTCGCCAAATATTCCGTTTAAAATTGATAGAGTTAACTCTTAGAACGCAATTTATATAATAGTGACGCTTCCTGCAAAGTTATTTCATAATTTTTTAAAAATTTTTTTTAAACGTAAGCTTAGGCATGAAACTTCATGAACGTACCCAGTGTCAATAAACTTTTAATATCACAAATATATATATATATATATATAAGTTTAAAATGAAGATAAAACAAAGATAAATTACAGACAAATGAAAAAAGGAGGGGGGAAATAATAAAAATGACAAACAACTGGGGAAAGAAAAAGAATTAATTAATAAAAATAAAAATAAAAAAAGGAAAAAGTTTGTTTAAGAAACCTGAAAATAAAAGATATAATCTTTTCATCAGCCCACACGATTATATCCGAAAAAGAGTGCTTTCTAATATTGTATCAATATATTATTGATTTTCCTAATTTTTTTCTGTTTTTTTTGTATTCATTTATTTTGCTATATATATATATATATATATATATATATATATATATATATATATATATATATATATATATATATATATATATATATATATATATATATATATTGCATGTTGATTAAAATATAAAATATTCCAATTTATGAAAAACTTCCAGCGGAAACATTTACCGGAACTCAGCTTGTTAATTTAGCAGCCTATGTAATCTGAGAAGAATTGTAGAAAAATTTATCACTTAAAATGAAATTGCTCGTTATGCATTAGTCTGTAAGTTAAAACAATCCAATTATATTTTGCAAACATAGTTAACGAAGCAAACTGTTGGTGCTGCGTTGAGAGTTATATTATAAATGTTTAAATTCTTTTTAATGGTGACAAATCATATTTGCATAGTAAAAATAATTTTTTTTAAATTAATAAATCAATTTTTCACTCCTTTGATGATTTATTTATCAGCGCGACATTCCGCTGTGTTCTGAATCAATTGTACTGCTAGGTGCTTTAAATATTAACACGCTAACAGAGATAAAAAGAAATTTCCTTATCATTAAACAATCATCTTTTTTAATTATTTGTTTATTGATTCATTTTTTTAATCTTTCTGACTTTCAACTTACATTTCTCGTTCTTTTAATAGAAGATCAGATTAATATTTGTTTATTAAGTTCATGAATGTCCCACATGCTTAAAATAAAGAAATCAGTATTAAATGAGTTAAGCGACAAAGAATGTTGGGGGGGGGGAGGAAATGCCGAACTATTTTATCAATTGTAAGTTTATTTACATTTCGCTTGATTATGCAACCTTCATGGTTTTCTACCATGAAAGGACAAGATATTCATTTACACAAATCAAATGTTTGCAAACATTTGTTTCAAATAACACTTAGATCATCAACCTTCAAAAAAAAGATGTCTTTTTAATTTCCCGTATCTATTGATGCAGCGCACTTCCTCATTCACAAAATGGTAAAAAGAGAACAAAAAATTGTCTTCTAATTAAAGCAATCCCATCTAGCTGGCGGCATGGATGAAACAGATTAAATTGCTGAGTTCTTAGAGATTAAAAAAGGAAAATGGCTAACCACTTCAAAAACTTTCTAAGATAACTTTCTGTGGGAACATAAATACTATATCATCCGAATTAATGATCATTTCTGAAACTAAGAAAACTATTCAAGATCTCTAATTCTAGTTAAATATCCTTACACTAAAATTGCAATAGTTTTCTGCAGAGTCTTCTAAGTACGCATTATTAGTTATTAATGAAAGGATCTTTTTAGATCTCTATATAAATCAATTTTTAAGTAGGTCCTGCGTTTACTTTTCTCTTGATTGAATTAGTAGTATTAAAAATACTTGTGATAACGATATTTTCACTAAAACTATTATTATTTTCGCCTAGTACAAAAACACCTCACATTTTACTTCAAACATATAAATACATTTGTCATAAATACGTTGCATACTGTTAAGTTATTACTACGAAATAAATTGAAAGTTAAGCGAAATATTGTTCCATTTAAAAATAAAAGTTACCAAACTCTTTTTAGAAAAAAATTTGTTGAAACTATTTTTTGTTGTTGTTCTCGAGCCATCTTTATGTGGGTTTCGTTGTAACCTTATCATAGTGCAGACTTAACAACAATCTCGAACTAACAAAAAACATTATTTTAATGAAAGGTTTACTACAATCTCTAGAATGCATAAAACTTAATATATGGTCATGGTTGAACCTTAATCTTGAATAAGCAGAAAAGCGTATTTTGGTTCTAGGCTGAGCCTTAATCTCTAATAAGTACACGGATAAAAGAACTCTGGTAAAATTACCGTTCCGCACGGTGAGGACATTTTTGATTTAAAAAAAAAACATAATTGTGTTTCATAAAAACAAATTATACGATATTTAAACCATTCATTAGGTAATTTTTCCATTCATATGGTGACGTTTAACCGAAATTCTGGCTTTCAAAAATATGTTACACATTTAGTACACTTATACTTAGCTGGTTCTTATTAATTCACATTTAATAAAAAAAATACAAAACTGTAAAGTAACCAATTAAATGTTTTTATGCGGTGATAAAATTAACTAACTTTTACCACATATACTAAATTGTATCAAATATTATAAAACCATATTTTGTTGTTACTTTTACCAAACTGATTATCATAGCACTTGGATTAAAAATTACCGTGCCTTTTAGTGTAGAGCCAGAAACGCGGTGAGTTTTATCATATTCTGGTTCTTATGACCATACATTTTTCCTCAGAGAAAAATATATCATTATGATTCTATGATATATAATGTATTGAAGCATAAATAAGTGCATCGTCTCTTGATTTACATTAAACCATATTATTCATAGAAATTAAATAATTAACACGTGTTACTTCAGAAAAGTACTATATCGTGGTCAAGCATTGAACTGAATATTCTGGCAACGTTATTTAATACTTATCCTCCAAACAGAGATCTTTAAATCTTCATTGCACTGCATAAACGTAACCCCATTTTCGACGCTTTCAATATTTCACCGGGAACAATATCCAGGACCATACGAATGGTACACAAATTATCTTTATCTGTAAGATAAATAAAGATGCATATTATCAAAGAAAAATATAATTTATCCCCAACTCATTGAGAGATTGAACAATATTTTTTATAGAAATTTAATAATATACATGTGTTACTCCTGAAAAATACTATGTCGTGGTCAAACATTGAACTGAATATTCTGACAACGTATTTTAATACTTATCCTCCAAACAGAGATCTTTAAATCTTCATTGCACTACATAAACCATAAACGCAACCCCATTTTCGACGCTTTCAATATTTCACCGGGAACAATATCCAGGACCATTCAAATGGTACACAAATTATCTTTATCTGTAAGATAAATAAAGATGCATATTATCAAAGAAAAATAATTTATCCGGAACTCACTGGGAGATTCTGACAATTCTGTCAGAAACAGTCTGGCTTCTGGCCAAGACTTAAAGGAATGCAGCGATGACGGAACCTCGAGAAACTAAATCACACCAGATCGGATTGTGAGAACGGACGAAAAAAATTGATATAGTTATTAGAATAAAGAAAAAGAAAGGCACGCGATCTTATGCGATTTGTAACGAAGATAAATGTATAAAAATTCCTTTTGGTTTATCTAAGTTTGCTCATCATATCATCACTCGCATTTTTGTACTCTCATTTGTCGGTTTGGATTATTACTTTGATCATTTATTTTAGCCTGGATAGTTGAATTACAGTCAGTGGGCTTTGTGTGTTTTTGTAGAGCTTTAGTTCTTATTTTTCAAAAAAAATATTGAATTAGAGTTGAAGAAAGGTGGAAGAAAAGTTAAAGAAAGGTGGGTTAGAATTAGCACCCGAAACTGGACTTGCATGCGAAATTTTATGATGTTGACTAAGTCTCTCATATTTAGTATGCAGGTAAGATTTGTTGATTGCAAATTATTTTCAAACTAATAGGAAAAGCACGCGTTTTGTAAGGAAGATAAATGCATAAAAATTCTTTTATCTGAGCTCGCTGATAATATCGCTCGCTCATGATATTTGAATTATTACTTTGATCATTTATTTTAAACTGGATCTTGGATTGTAGATAGTGAGTTTTGAATTTAGTGCCCAATATTGTGCTTATTTTGTGTTTTCCTTTGAGTTTTACTTATAATCTTTCGAAACAACATTGGATTAGAATTTCGTTCGTTAAAGAAAGTGGATTTGAATTAGTGATTGAAACAAAACTGGATTTACATCAAAACTGGAATTTTAATATGTTGACTAACTCACTTGTATTTTGTGTGCAGGTAAGACTTTCAGATTGCAAATTTATTTTTGAACTCATTTTGATATAGTCTGCTACTTTATGCTTCATAGTAAATACTTATTAGCAAAAATATAAATACGAAAAAATAGAAACTTTATGAACCCTCACGCATGTAATCATCTGTCCACCTTGGCCAAAGCCTTGTTTTATACTCCTCAGTGGACTATGCTTGTGCACTGAGGAATCAATTATACATCATTGTCTCCGTTTTAGATTTTCTAAGTTTTCATTTCTCCTCTGCAAGCCTAATGTCCAGTAGTATCACGAAAAAAATATTCAACGATTGCGAAATTTTCCAGGTATTTAGTACAGGAGTTCTCTTGTCTTCTAAGTGCACGATTATAGAGTTAAACATTAAAAATGGCACATCTAATATAGATCGAATTTTTATCGCTGATCACAAATATATAAATAAATAAGAGAATAAACTTACTGCGAGTTTCCATTCCTTTCCAGTAAACCCTTTATTAACTGTACTAAATGTTACATTCGTATTAATTTGTTTGTACAATTTATCGCATTCAGCTTTTGGGGAAATTTCTGTACCGTGATCTGCAGCAAAGCTATCCCCAAGCTTTGGCAACTATCGGTAAGCGGCGTGCGATAAACTATTAAGAAAAAAAAACATAAAAAGGGACTAACTTGAAGGATATAACCCGTAACCACCCTCAGGCAAACCTCTTAATGTTTTGATTTTTAATAAAAAATTGAAATTTAAAATCCATTTGGCGCCTTGGCGATTTTAGTTACCTCAAAGATACGGAGATATCTCCAAAATGGCTAGATTTTAATCGGATTGACAGAATAATTTTAAAGTCAAGAAGTCATTTTTTTAAACGAACGCACTCTTAAACTAAGTTCTTTAATAAAAATTCTTTTTCATATCTCATTGTTATTCATGAAGCGAAATACTAAAAAGAATTTGAACTGTTTGCCTATTGTTTGAGTTATCTATAATAGCATAATAATCAGAAGGATTCAATGAAGATTAGAAACTTATGTCAATGCAATAGTAAAATATAGATATCAAACGATGGATAAACTTATTTTAAATATTGTGATTTTGAACTCGATTTATGTAAACATAGCTATTTTGTTTAAAAAAAACAAAACGACAATAGGTATTCATTTTTTCTAGAATGATATCATTAAATATGATATATTGTTTCAATTAACTTAAATGTATATTTTACTTATTTATTTCTCATTTTCTGTAAATTTAATAATTTGATAAAACTGATTGAAAATTTAATATTTTTCCAAATTAATATCATTTAATAAAATTTTAGTGTTTTCCTCGATCTTACCTTGTATTCTTAAAGTGGTTTAAAACCGATTGAGCTTTTTGCATTTAAGCATTCTCCTAAATGCGCAAATTTCTCATTAAATAGCATGGTGGAAAACAAGGTTTTAGGAACTATAAACTATTAGGTTTTAGGAACTATTAGGAACTATAAACTATTAGGTTTTAGGAACTATTAGGAACTATAAACTATTAGGTTTTAGGAACTATTAGGAACTATAAACTATTAGGTTTTAGGAACTATTAGGAACTATAACTTAGGAACTGGTAATAGGAACTATAATTTTGAAAGCCTGAATTTCCATTTTACCCATACCATATGAGCGGAAAAATTACCAAATGAATGGTTGGAAAACTGTAGATTTTCGTTTTATTAGCAAGGATTATGTTTCTTAAACAGAATTATTTCCGCCATGCACGAAATTGACTTTGTCCCCAATGTTCCAACTACGAGTAGTTATGTTTTCTTATTTAAATTCAAAATCACTAGACGGTTCATAATTTGACATTATTTGCTGCACTTCCACCATGTGGGTAGACTGTTCGTTTGTAGTGAAATACAAGTAATGTAAATACAGTCCTTTGAGACATTTTGTAGTGGATTCCGTTTCTTAATTTCTAGTAAATATTGCTTGCTCTACCATGAATATATAGTACTTTTGTATTACGATACAATTATCATACCTTACAGCATTATATACTGCAAAATAACAACGATAAAACATTTATTTGAGCTTTGCAAGTTTTGCTTAAATGTCTAAAGAATACATTTTATCCTAAATGTTAAATAGAAACAGCTTGGAAAAATTCTCTTCGTTGGAATTTTGGTTCCCCGCCAGTTTCCGCCATAGCTCAACTCTTGAACGTGTCAAACATGCCTCGTGAATTTGTACCTGTCTCTGTTGGAAATTGTTTACGATAGTTTAATGCGCTGCTGAAACATGATAACCATCCAAGGCATTTGTGAGAAACCATAAAAGAATATACGTTATTCGTAGAGATAAGTGAATCTATTAATGGAGAAAATTTCATTTCGCCGATTATTTCTCATTATTTTCAATTATAAATGATCTCAACAAAATAAGACACAAAATCTTCACCCTTTATTAATAATACGCTTACTTAAATGTAGAATATTTACTCCATTGGTCTATGTGTCTTATGATTATTTAAAATGGGATTATATATGCATCTAAGCTGAATTAAGAAGGGAATTTAGCCTTAAATTAACATAATTACATTAATTTTGCACTCGAGCTCTTAAATTTAAAAGCTATTGGCTCGTGAAGATTATGATTCGAACTGTTCCGCTAGAATTTTAAATATATTAAAATTAATTGTGATAAATTCAGGAATTTAATAATAAAAATGGCTATACTGTTCGCAATAGCTGATCTTTGCAATTTTAAGTGTGGATTTACTAAAACTCCTCCCATGAACAATCAAATCCAAATTCTGAAGTTTTTTCCCAAGTTTATATTATGTATTTGTACATAAACATTTTATTAATACCGTTATAATGGATTTTAGCTTTTTTTTCAGAAGTCTGTATACCTAATAAATATTTTCCAAAAATATTTTAATCTTAACTTTCAAAAAAGCTTTCTCAATTTTTTTTTAAAAATTTCTCCTTATAAGTAATAATTTTCCCCATAACAGCTATATAACAGCTGCTAGCCAAATAAAGTAACCCCTTGATATATTTTATTTTTTTTAGAATAAACACCTTTCCTTAAGACACTCTTATTTCATGTTCTTATTTGGTATTAATTCTAAAAAATTATCGGTGTCGCGTTACATATTTTATACAAAAAAAAAAAAACAAAAAAAAAAGTCTATTAGAAAGTCGCTCAAAAGTATAACTGGATACCTTCATATCACTGGTAATTAGTTTTTTTTAACTAGGTGAAATAATAAGGGTATTTCAGCTTAAACTTAATACGAGACTTCACACAAAACTCAAGTACACACAATAAAAAAGCCTTGTTAAATAGTAACTTGAAACTCTTTTGATCCATACAATAAAGAAAGATTGGAAGGCGGAAAAAAAATGATGACGGAAAGTTTATTTACCAAGTTTACGTGAGCATAGTTTATTTATAAATTATGAAAATGAAGCGAAAATACAATATAAATGTTTCTGCGCCAAATTTTTTAGTTAATACTGAACTTTTTTTTATTATTTATGTTTAATCAATTAATTTTATTAAGACTGAATCTGTCATTTTCTTTCATTATTTCCACTGAATAAAATATATTTATTTTCCAAAATGCGTGAAATATTTTTTATTAATGTTGTAAAATTAAGTGCACATTATAATCACCTTTTGTGAATTATTTGACTAAAACTTCTAAAATATATTTGAGGAATTGTTCGAAGGAATTGTTCTTTCTGTTTTTTTTTTTTTTTTTTTTTTTTTTTCCCTTCTTTTTTTTAATGAATGAGGTTTTTGTCTTGTGTATTAAGTTTTCCTGGTTAAGTTATTCTGCCAAGATCTGGTTCACGGGTGCCTATCCCGTAACTGAAGAACCATATGTAGCTGATATTTATCAACAGAAAATGCTACTTTAAATCTTTTTTTTTTTCCTTTAAATATAAATTCCTTAACAGCTAATAAATAAAATTTATTAGCTGCTCTCAACTATTAACAGCTTAATAAATTAAATTTATTAAGTTTTATGAACTTTGAAAAAAAAATTCTGGCAAAATTACCGTATGGTACGGTAATTACATTTCTGAAAAAGAAAAATTCTGGTTAATAAAATCAAAATAAACGCTATTTAAACCATTCATTCAGTAATTTTTCCGTTCATATAATATTCCGTTCCGGAAATTCCGGTTTTTAAAACTATAGTTCTTATTACCATACTTAAAGTAAAAAATACAAAACTGAAAAGTTATTTTTAATTTAATCGATTAAATAGATTTTATGCCATGCTCAAAGGTATCATGAAAAAATTACCAAATTACATCACATTTTATAAAATCATGTTTTATTGTTCATTTTACTCAGTTTTTTGGTGTTCCCATAGAGCCAGAAATACGGTGAACTTTACCAAATTCTAGTAGTATTAACCACACTTTTTCCTCATCGTAAAAGTACATGTTTTCGAAAATATTCGAAATCGAAAACATTATTTTAAAAGATTTTTTTTGTGATTATTTCGGCTTGTATTCCGAACAATATTGATTCAATTTTCTCCCTAGTGGAAAACCATTCATTCATCGCCTTATCAGGACATGAAGAAAATAAAAAAAAATTCGGTACCTTTGAAAACATTTCGCAAGCTGAAAGGAAAAAAGAAGCTTGTTTTTCAGAAAAAGGCAATGGATAACTTAACATTTCAATGTCCTTCTTTCACTTGTTTTGCTTAACCGAGATTTTGATTACCCTTTAATATCGATCGGCTCTTTTGAGGTGGCAGTCTTTGAAACAAGATTAATCTAGTAACTGCATTATTCTATGTAGGAAAATGTCAGAAAATTATTGTTCAGCTTGTACCCGAAATAGTGGGTCGATACACTTGATAATGAAATTCGACCTCATGATAATAGTTGATGGAATTTGTGATCCATAAAGCGAGACTTGACGGGCTATTTAGTTAAGATCGCCATATCGATGAAAGATCATATCGATTACAAGACATTTAAAACATACATTCCGCAAAGAGTTTAATCGATTACACTTATGGGAGCGAGTTATATTAAGCAAGGAAGCGTAACTGTATTTTAAGCTCATAAAAATAATAATTATTATGCAAAACTTGTTTTTATATTTATTCTCATTCCTTTAAGTTCTATATTCATTACATCTATTTTTAAAATAACATATTAGTGTTCTTATCGTATTGTGCTATCGCTTTTTACTAGAGCTTAGCGATATATCCTGAAATATATTATTTAGCATCATAATAACGATGACAAAACTCTACAATATATTGTCTTACGATAAATATCGAATACGTGATAATTATCAAATACAATAATATCGTGATAATGATCGACAGCGAGAATTATCTAGCACAATAATATCGTAAGTATTAAATATAATTATCTACAACAGTATTATCGTGAATGTTGATAAATTTAATTTAACTGCTAAAATATCTCTATAAACCATGAAATATCGATATTTATTTATGTTACATTGTGATATTAAACACTCTTTTTTGCTATACATGCCGCTAACGTGTTTGGGTGGGAGGAACTGCTTCATCCACTATACTTACCAAATATCGCGCCATCGAATTTTGATTCCGATCGCTACAGTCTTTTCTGAGGAGTAAAAGATTTGAAAATTTGTCCAAAATGATAACTCTAGGTATTTTGCGCCAAAACCTCCATCGATTCCGCTTGAAAATTTGCACTCTAGATGACGTGAGGTGTTTACGTCATTGATTAAAAATAAAATATTGTTAAAAATTGTCTTTTTAAATATAACGTTAAAAAATATCAATACTTTCTGGCTCACCTAATAATTAACTTATTTTATCTTACGTTTAAAAGCAACGTTTCTGTTGTTTTTTTTTTTTAAACTTAATTAAAAATTTATTAAAACGTATTATTTTATTGGATATTATTTATTTTACATTGTTTATCCTTTTTAATAACCGTACTTTTTAAACCAAACTCAAATGCTTCTTATATTCTATATTGTATAATAATTGAACATCAAAATATAATACGCGTTCAAAAAAAAAATTTACCGTTGACCGTAAGTAACCTTTTATGTTTTATTACTCCGCAATTTGTTTAAATCTTTATGCATTAAGCTTTTTGTTACGAAGCATTACTGACTCTGAAACACAATAGCCGCAAATTCTGTCAGAAATTTCTTATGGAAAGTTTCTTTCTTTATGTTTCATTATAATTGCAAATAAAAATTTGAATATTTCTCTGATACGCATTCTAAAATTTTATGCGGAATGCAAATTTCACGTCCTTATAAGAAGTGTTACTGTTGAAGAGGGAAAATTGTGTTTATTTTATGTTGATATTTTCTGCAGTTGTGCATAACTCATTTTCCTAACCTTCTGTCTCATCGGAAATTTACGTTAGCTTAAGTGATAATAAGTTTAAGTTCGTTGAACTTAAAAATGCAACTTTGTCATATTTGAAATTTTAGATTCTAAAGATGTTAGCGATATTTTTCATTTTCTCAAATATAAAACACGATTATATAAACCTTGTTAGCATCTCATCTACCGTCTCTCGTCTCTGATCATAATGTAGTGAAGTTAATAAATTATGAAAAAGATTATAGAGTTTCTTTGCAAATTAAAGTTACTATAATTTCTGAAATAATTACAATAATTTAATTTTTTTTTCGGCAGAAACTATTTTATTCACGATTTTACATTTTATAAGTTGAAAACAATTTTTAAATAAAATATTCAATAAAATTATTCAATAAATTTTATAATATTGGTTTAATCACTACTTGAATAAATAAATAAATAAATGAGAAAAAAATAAGTAAATGAGTATGAGACACAAATGTTGTTTAAAACATTTCTCTATATACATTTCATAATTTATATTTTTTTTACATATTTTTTAACTTGTATATTTTTTACATATTATACATGTTTTACTGTTTTATATATACTGTTAATTATAACTTGATATGTGGTGGTTTTTATGCATTATTATTTATATTATTTTTTAGATTTTATTATTTTCGCTATTTTTTATGTAATTAAATTACTGTGCAATGATTAAATTTGACATTTACTAGCATTTAAGAGTTAAACAAGCAATCTAAATGAAATATACGATAATTAAAAATTAAACCATAAATAATTATAACTGTTAAATATGTAAGATAGGAAATAGGTAAAAATAATTTATAACGAAATGCATTGATTAATAACTTCAATTGAACTTTATAATTATGATAATCATTTTAAGCTAAAAACATTATTATGTTATAAAACTGTAAATATCTATAAATATGTCATTTCATATGGCTTATGCACTCGGAGAAAAAAAGAATTATCGCCAAAATTACCAAAATGTGGTAAAATTTATCATGTTTTTGGTTTTATGGGGACATCAAAATTCAAGATAATTTTTACCGAAACACTTTGGTAATGATTTTGGTAAAATAAACAATTAAATATTGTTTTATAATCAGTATTTCTATGAAAAATTTGGTACTCCAAAAATATTGATTTAAAATTAAATGAACCAACTTGAAATTTCTTGATAAAATTTGGAAATTTTATTATGATACCTAAGAGCATGGCATAAACCATTTATTCGATTAAATTTACTTACTGATTTCAGTTTTGTATTTTATATTATATGTGTAGTAATAAGAATTTTAATTTTCAAAACCAGAATTTCCGGTAAACCTTTGCCATATGAACAGAAACTATTACCATATGAATAAATTAAACATAGAATATTATAGTTGTATTTTCAGAATTATATGTTTTTTTAGCAAAAAATGTCTTCACCATCCAGTACGGTAATTTTATCTATTTTTTTTTCTCTGTGCTGATTGATATTATCAGTATTTAATTTTAATATTTGATGACACTTCATATTTTCATTTAATCACTTTACCTTTGAAACTTTACTACAAAATCTGCTCTTAATTAAGTTCCTTAAAGCAGAAAATATTGCACAACATTAAACTAACATTTCATATAAAACCTTTTAATAAAATCAATTCCTGAATAATTATTTTCTTCTTTTCGTATTTTTCTCTGAATTTTAAAGAATGACGTCTTTATCCGCACAATTGAATCTTCTTCCATATTTCAAATCCGCCCACTTTATGATCATAGATTTAATAAGTAGCCCAGTGCTCTCAAGTTCTATCCGCAGGAAGTCCTTTCTTGACAGTTAAACGACATTTTCCTTAAATTTATTTCTTTCTTATCCAAAATCCTATGCCGCTGGGTTCTTTTGGGAATTCATACAAAGTGCATAGAAAAGCGTATTTAAAGAAGTTCGCGTTTCTAATGTCAAACCATTTAAACAGATGTTTCGTTGTGTTGCCATTCTATACATGGAAATGATGACGTACTTTAACTGCATGACGCGTAAATAAGATCACAGTAATAAATAGGAGCTCAAAATTCACGAAATTATCTTCGTTAATGACGAAATAGTTTTCTGGGCAATGCCCCAAGCAGATATTTCGTCAAATTGTGAAAACTGCTCTCTTCACTCGTTTGAGGAGGCGATATTTGCCGAAAGCATTCGGATTAATGCAACATATCGGTTAACAAAATTGATTTTGGAAAACTACGTAAAATGATTGTATTTGAGTGAGTACTCACCGTAAACAAGAACGAAGCAGAAAAATAGCGGGACTAGCTCTGACTTCTGTACCATCCCTTCATACAGTGCAAACAATTTTAAAATTTATAGTTAAATGCATTTTAAAACTTCCAAATTGCACTGAGGTGACACATGAGTGCGAAGGCTTTTCCATTACATATTTATGAGTTCCCGTTTTGTTAAAAATCACAAGATTTCGTGACGAAATGATAGTCAAAATTGAATAAAAGTTCAAAGCTTGTTTGAATTGTCATAAATGAGTATTTTATTAACTCAAACACATAATAGATGTCAATGACCTCATCACAGGATGAATTAAATTATCTTCTGCAACTAAATTCTTAACAATTCCACCAGTTAATTATTTAATTTACGAATTAGATAAGTTAATTTCGTTGGTAGAAAAGAATTCGTTAACTATGATAAAACGATTACTTTGAGCGAAAAATAGAGAAATCGGGATCCCTGAAATTTTGTAGTAGAGGTTCTGTTTCACGACAACAAATTCACGCAATTAGTTAATAGAAGGTTAACAACCCCAGAAACAATTACAGAAACAATGGAAGACTTTAATAAA
Organism: Parasteatoda lunata; assembly: GCA_949128135.1. Classification (NCBI taxonomy): domain Eukaryota; kingdom Metazoa; phylum Arthropoda; class Arachnida; order Araneae; family Theridiidae; genus Parasteatoda; species Parasteatoda lunata. The sequence continues at coordinate 64,965,732 of OX421976.1, read as the reverse complement.
CTGCATTTAATTCCGGAACTCTTTAGTTCCGGAAGAACTTCATCTGTTGATAATTATAGCAAGCTTATTTTGAAAAGATAGTTTCGCGTACGTTAACGATTTGTAAAGATTGTTTCACGTACGTTAAAAACTTATTAAAACTTACTAAACATCATAAAATTTTCTTATGGTAAAACAGCTTTTGATGAAATGGCTAATAACTTTTATGAAATATTATGTTTTAAAAACATTCTATCATTTCATTTATTAATTAGCTTAAAAAAGGTCCTTTAAGAAGATGAAGATATTTATAAGATAAAATTCTTTCGGCTAAAATTCATATAGTTGAAACAGTTTCTTCTTAGTTTATCAAAAAGAAAAATTTAGAAAATATATATCCACGAAAATGAACCCCTCGCAAAATTTTTATTTTGAAAAATGGAAACAATGAAGTCGTGAATAAATTATTTTCAAACTGTATAAAGACATTATTTTTATGTTTATTTCTCGTAGAAACAAAACCTTATCTTCTCATATTCACAAAATGAGTAAATTTTTCACGTTTTCACCAAATCTGTCATTTTACAAATATTCTGAAATAGCCTCACATTATTCTATAATATTAGTATTTAATATTGAAACGTGAAATGCTTTGAATAGAACCAATATCTGAATATTTCTAAATTGTAAATAAATAAATTATAACCAATTTATTTATTTTTTTATATTTTACCCTCCCATTATTGTGTTGTTATAAAATATCTTATATATTTAAAGTTTTTAACAATCTAGCTATTAAGTTCCCAAATTTTTTAATGAAAAATATTAAATTATTTATTTAAAATAATGACAAATATCGATTTATTTAAAATAATATAACACAAAAAAAATAACAAATATCGATTTATTTAAAATAATATAGCACAAAAATAGTAACAAATATCGAAACTAACTATTTTAAAATTTTCTATAAAACTTAAAGAAGGTCTAGATGAGTAATAACTCGTCGCGAATTATGATATCAGTAATACCATAATTCGCGGTCAATCATCAAGCCATTTGGCTTGCTGAAATTGCAGTTAATTTTAAAATATAAAAAAAAATGTCCCAATTTTTTTTTTTTTTTTATATAATCTGATAATGTATCAAAATTTTAATTTTCTAACACAAAACAAAATGCTCTTTTTAAAAATCTTAGTTACTAATTTTTCTATATTCAAAAAACAAATAAAATTAAATTTATGCATACAATTTTATAAAAAACTTAGAAAGCAACAAAAAAATAATGATATTTTTAAAAAAAACATTTTAATTCGATATAAATATATTCATTCGAATTCTAAATAAATAATTTGTTTTTCCTTTTTTTTGTTTCTTGTCCCTGCAAAAGATAGGCTTTTTGTGAAACACATTAATTTTTTGTTTACAAACAATCCCCCATTAGATGTAATTGTGTATACATACATAAATCATACGTTGCGATTAATTTTATTTCAGCTCGTGTACTCTTTATACTTCCATCAGTAAACAAGTCTGACTTATCCATTGTCTTATCCCATGGCGATTCGTATTGTCACAAAAACAATAAATTATTTATGAGGAAGTACAGTAGGGAAGCGCTATAGAACGGAAATTATCGTTTTCTTTTTTTCCCGTTTCCAAAATAGAATGGGAGAGATCAATACTGCGGGGAAAAGTCCTTTTTTGTTACCGAATGTATTTCTTCCTTTATATTTCGTTTCTAATTCATATTCATTCATATTCATTTAATTCATTTACACGCTTTAATTTGATACAATTTTTCATCGCATCTTTCTTATTTACAAATAATTATATATCCAAATTGAACTAAGTTCTTTTATGTTTATAAAGCTATATTTTCGTATGACTTCAGCATTCAAGTGGATAAAATCCCATATAATCCAATTGGTTCTGTTGCTTTTCGAGATTTTTAAACGATTTCAAAATAATTGAAAATAAGCTTGTTAGGTCAAATAAATATTCCCAAGAAACTGAAGTGGTGAGATGTTAGCTGTTTAAAAAAAAAACTTAGTTCGCTTTTAAAATATATTAATAGGATATAACAATTGCATGTTTCGAGTGCTCAGAAACAGGCGCCCATATTCAAGACTTGACAGGCGTGAATGAGAAAAAGCAAAAGTCATTTGAAATATAAAACGAAAAGTTGCCTACGAAAATTGAAAAAAAAAAAATTCTTTTTTCCAAAAAGTTGCCAAAAAAACGGAAAAATTCTTTTCCCTTTTATGAAGTTTTTAATCAGGTAAAGTTTGTTAGGTATTTGTCGATTGGCAGTGTCTAGCGGGTATTTTTTTATAGAATAGAAAATTTCTGCACTCAATGTTTTGTACTACACACGTTACACATATCCATCATATGCATTAATTATCGTATTACATTACATATATGTATCAGTTGTCGTAACACATTACATATATGCATCAGTTATCGTGATACTTTACATGTATGCATGAGTTTGTCATAAAACTTTTTATCAACTAAATAGTCAGTTTTTTTACACCTAAAAGTTATAGATTAGTAAGTTGCGTGATTATGACAGAAACACTGTAAAAAAAACTTAATTGATTTTTCTATTTATGTATAAATTAAATAGAAAAAATTTCTTGTAAAAATGATAATCAAGTCAATTTTTCATGGAGTTTATTATTCTTGATTGCAAAAATTGGGTCAGCCTTCTTTTATTGAACTCAATAAAACTCATTTACTTCAATTATGTTGAATAGATTTAATATCTTTTCACAAATTCTTTGAAAGTGTGTTTAAGTATAACATTGTTGAAATATAATTGATAAATAATCCATAAAAAAAATTTCATAATCATTCGTGTTTTATTACTAAGCCTCTTATAATAACGTATCTTTTTCTTCTAAGAACATCGAAGATGTTAAACAATATTTTTTAATACTTTTTCAAAGAATTAAGATTATGGAAAATAAAAAGAAATCTTATCTTCTTAATTAATTTTAGATAAATAGTTTTGAATTATGGCATGTATATTAAAAAAGATAAGCTTTAAAACTAATTTTTCCTAATTAGCCTCAACTTCATTTTTATGTTTATTTTATTTTTAGATTTATAATTATTCTAATATTTTTCTTTCTACCTTTTAAAAAGCTTCATTAATTATATAAGTTAGTTATTATTACTTTTACTTCTTATACTTTTTTATTTTAAGCATCCATGGCATTAGTTTTCGTGAGATCATGTTTTTTGTTTGACTTTTTTTTATGTACTATCGAATAATTCTATAGTTAGTATGCAGAATTAATATTTACAAATTTAAATATTAATAGAAGTTTCGTTAATTGATTAAAAATGAAATAGGATTCAATTAGTTGAAAACCAAATTAAATTTTATTAAAAATGATTTTATATATTTCATTTTTTCATATATTTATTTCTTATTTATTTATTTATTTGCATTGCAAAAACTATGCTTTTAATTCATTTGAATTGATAAAAAAAATATCGAAATATTTTTGAAATGATTAATGAAAACTTTTATAATTATTTATAATATCTAATTAGTATATTTGTATCTCACGAATCGTAACAAATTTTTTTTCATCATACTTGTTTGCATTTTAAAATTTGCAATTTAAAAATTACCTAAACTATTACTATTTACATTATAATTAATAAATAATAATATAATATTAAAAATAATTAAATACTAAGCAATAATAAATGGTGAGCATTACTGAAATCTTTTGTCTCTTAAATGTTGTAAAGCCGTCGACTTCTAAAATTACACTATTAAACAAAATGTTGCTTCTCTTAAAGAGAGGAAACAAATAAGAATTCTTCTGATGTTGCGTATTTTTTCTTTTTTATATTGATGTTTTTTTCTTATAAAATATTGATAATGAATAAAATATTATTATAAGATATTCATGAAAATTTACTTTTGAAATTTAACACTTTTTTCAAAAAATAATTAATATTGATATTGTTGATTACAGCTCATATCACCTCTAAACTCTTACGGCGCATTTAATGCTACAATAAAAATAATTATAAATATTACATAATAAATAATAAATATTGCACATATCATACATTTTAATTTAATTTTTTGTCTCGTTATGAATTTTTTAACTTGTGTACTTCCTCTTTCACGGGTAATTTGTCACTGTCATTTTTTTACTAAATCTTACGACCTTCTTTTTTATAATTATAAGGTCCTAAGCTTATACAACCAGTGTAATTAATATTTATTTACGTGTAACAGCATGTTTCATAAATTAATGTTTATTTTTTTCTTTTCTTTACAGCCTGTTACGAAAACCAAATCTGCAGATTCGGCTCCGTGTTGCCGCGACGATGGAGACGAAAAGCAAAAAAAGAACAGAAAAACATTGTGAGTAATTTGAGACATTTTAAGTTAGCAATTTTTTATAGTGACAATTTTCACGTATTATCTTTTCATGGCCAAGGACATGCCAGTTGTATTGTGTGAAATTATATCAAACATTAATATGATGTATTTCGCTTGAAAAGCATTTTTGTAAGTTAAAACTATTTTTTATATTTGGTATTGGCTAAACTTATTTATAAGTAACGATTTTTTACACGTTATAAAAATGCAAATAACGAGCAAATACTTATTAATACTTACTAAAATTTTCTTATTAATTCCTTATATTTAAAAAGTGCTTTCAGTTTTTTTTGTATTTTTTATTTTTAAAAATTATCCCCATATTACTAAATTAGAATTTAAACCAGTCATTTGGTAATGGTCATTTAAACCAGTCATTTGGTAACTGATAACGGTTTACCGGAAATTCTCGTTTTGAAAATTATAATTCTTATTACCACACATTTACATTTAGTAAGAAATATAAAACTGAAAAGTAAATTTAACGGAATAAAAACAATTTATTCTGTTATACAGAATAAATGGTTTTTATTCCATATGCAGAATATATGTACCGAACAAATTGTTTTTATTCGATGCTCTAAGGTATCACGACACCAAATTTTACCAAATTTTATCACTTACCAAATTTTATCACTTATTATGAAACCATATTTTATTTATTGTTAATTTCCTTAAAAATCATTACCAAAGCGCTTCATTAAAAATTACCGAGCTCTTTTATGTTCCCATAGAGTCAGAAACACGGTAGTTTTGGCCATTTTTTTTTCTCTCTGTACTGCTGTTTTTTCTGTCGCTTTTTTATCTTTGAGTTGTTATCTTCTTTGTATTTTCTAAACAGAAAACTGTTTTGTTTCTGCAGGGCCCAAGACATGAAGATGCGCTTAAGTTTCCTGCGTAGGAGGCACACAGATAGCTCACTTCAACCATCTGTCAGACCAACACCTGAGGAAGCGCACAAATGGGCAGAATCCTTTCAAGAATTGACAAACAGCAAATGTAAGGAATGGTTTATATTTCTTTTTATACTCTGTTATTTACTTCCGGGGGCATTTTTTGTTGTTGTTGCTTGTTTTAACGAAATAGAACATTTTATGGTATCGACAGGATATATTTGGCTGCTCTCAAAACACTGTTTACATTGTATTCGTTCAAACGCATCTCCCATTTAAAAAAAAAAAAAAGTTTCTTTCCAAAATCACCAGAAAAGAGTTCCTCCTAGTTGCTCGAACATTTTTCTTTTATTATTTTTTAATTAAAAACTTAATCGAATTATGATTATTTCAAGAATTGAGTTTATAAACATTTCAAGAGCTAAATTTATCACCGATCCTAGAAATGACTTATAGTTACTTAATAAAAAAAATTTCCTATTTTAACCAGATTTGGTGGGAATAAGAAATATCTAGACTAAAATCTTCAAGAAATGTCTGACTAACCTTCATTTAAATTTATTCCTCATTCTTCTAAATGAAGCTAAGAATCAAATAAATTATCAATTCACTAAAAATGAAAATTCAGTTGCAGATTTATTTCCAGAGAAATTTTTTTGTTTTCGAAATTAAATATTTTATGGTAGAGCACTCGGTCTCTTCTCGGGCTAATCAAAATGGTCATCCATCCGCTTACTGACCACAGCCAGTGATGCTTGACTTCGGTATTCTACTCGGAACTGTATATTTACGATCAGTCCACTATCATTCCATAAAATAGAAATGAAATTACCTACTAAATGCATATTAATAAACAAAATTGTTCTTCCTTGTGAAATACTTAGTCTTAGACGTTGTTTAAAATTTCTTTTTTTTTTTTTTTTTTTTTTTTTTTTCTTTCTAGATGGGTTGTCCTTGTTTAGAGCATTTCTTTCACGTGAGTTTAGTGATGAAAATATAGACTTTTGGTTGGCTTGTGAAGATTACAAACGCTGTAGAGTAAACAAATTAGCGTCAAAAGCTAAGAAAATATATGACGATTACCTAGCTGTTTCTGCTCCAAAAGAAGTAAGCATAAATCCAAATCATGTTCGTTTTAATTTGTTGAATTTAATTAATTAAAACTTAAGCTTGAATATTATTAGTTTTGCTAAATAAGTTAGTAATAATAATTAGTTTTGCTTGCTTCGTATACTAAAGTAATACAAAATCTTTGAATTATATGTTTTCGTAACAAAGCTAAAATTAGTTTTTAAATTTTGTATAACTTATAAAGTATTTCTATACAATAAACATCTATAATAAACTCCAATAACATGTTGTTATAATTTTTTATTAAAGTATTTTTAGTTAACTTTTGAAAAATTATAAAAGGAAATCCGTCATTTATTATAAAAATCGTTTGCTTTTAAATATTCTTTTCTTTCCATAACTTTATTCCATTGCAGATAATATGCAGAACATAAACAATCAAAATAGTTTGCAGAAATTTTTTGAGTAACACATAATTCTACAGTCTTTGCATTCATAGGTTTTGCTAACAAAGCTAAAATTAGTTTAAATTTTGTTTAACTTAAAAAATTTTTCTATTTAATAATTTGTTACTCCCACTTATTGTATTAAATTAGTTTTTCATAACTTATAAAAAATTCTGAGACGTAATCCGTCATTTATTATAAAAATCGTTTGCTTTTAAATATCTTTTATCTTTCCATAACTTTATTACATTTGAACAAAATCATATATGGAAACTTTTTAAGTTGCACATTATTTTTACAGCTATTGTTTGTAAATTGTGCTAAATATTTAGAACACAATTACGTGGCGTATTATGATGTTATTTTGATGCAAGTGTATGATTCTGGGTAATTTTATTTATTTATTTATTTTTTTTGGACAGAAGTTAGAGTTGTTTTAGCTAATTTTATAACGTTTTATGAAATATCGGGCACATTACGCCATTGATATGGAGTTGTATACATACTTTAAAAGCTTTTTGAAGAATTTTGTAAAATTATTTTTAATTGTAAATATATTGAAAATTTTGAAAAGATTTCTCTTATCAATTAAATTAACTTATTAAATAAAAGAATTTTTTTTCCTTGTAGGTAAACCTGGATTCTTCTATTCGTGTCGACATTCAAACCCACCTCCAAAACCCAGATAGGCATTCTTTCGATTGCGCTCAAAGGCGGATACAGGGTTTGATGGAACAAGACGCCTACGTCAGGTTTCTGCAATCAGATCTGTATACAGACCTGGCGCAAGGAAACTCTCATACATCTAGTTGAAGACATTTAAACAGTCTTCAATGTCTTTTCAAACATTCCCATTTGTTGGAACTCTGACATCATTTGAGTATTTAAAAAAAAAAATCTTATTCAAGCTCTCTCTCTCTTAGGATGTAAATTAACGTTGGTTAAATAATGTTTGTATTATTTTATGCTTCTATCTATATTCTTTTTAAGTAACCCTTCTTTTTTTTTTAAACTTTTTCTGATGCTTTTTGAAAATACTTTTATCCATTTACTTTCACATGCAGTTATGACAGCTAACCAGTTAAGTCAAAAGAATATCATTTCATTCAACTTATATTGGAACGAAATAGTTTTTATTACAAATGAATTTTACATTTTCTTAAAAAAAAATACATTAGTTTAATTATTTATAAGTTTAAATATTTCTTAATAATTAATATCATGACACATTTCTTTTTCATCATTTAGCACTTAGTTTAAATATCCTAAGAGTGATTAATTGAACAAGTTTTTTTATCTTTTTGTTTTTCTTTTTCTTTTTGGAAACCTCAATTGAAAGATCTAAAGATCTTTTGTTTTCATACCATGGTAGATCGCATCGATGCCTGTACATTATTTCATGTGACATATGTATTATTTATATGATGTATTTTCTTAAAGGCAATGTGTGTGCTCTTGAAAAATACAGTAGAAGATGCTTGTCTTCGTCATGAGTTACAGCTTAATGCTGAATGGTTGTTTTGGCTCTTATATGATTAATTTTGATACACCGTGATGATATAGAATTCAGTTAGAATATTTTTATTCCATTAAAAATACAAATGCTCATGTTCTGAGGTCATAAAAGCGTGAGTCTTTTGTAATTTAATTGCACCCTTTTACTTATTTTTTTCTTCGGCATAAGTAACGGTATCATAAGTAAAAATGTTTCTCACTTATATGATTAATTCTGATATACCGTGATGATGTAGAATTCAGTAAGATTATTTTGATGCCATTAACGAAACATACTTATGCTCATGCATTTTTATCTTAAAAGCATAATCCATTAGTATTTGAGTTGTATCTTAATAATTTTTTTTTCCTCGACATTAGTTACAATTTAATGCTGGGTTTTTTTTTTTTTTTGCTCTTATGTGATTACTTTTGATACACGTGAATTCAGTAAGATTATTTTTATGCCATGAAAAAAAAAACATACACATGCTCGTGCTTTTATGTCATAAAACCATGAGCCTTTGTTTGTTGAGTTGCCCCTTATTGATTGTTTTTCCTCGATATAAGTTACATTTTAATACTCAATGATTGTTTTGGCTTTTATGCAATTAATTTTGATACATAGTGATAATAAGATGATATAAGAATTCAGTGCTGTTAAAGAAAAACCTTCATATGCTCATGCTTTTTAAGTCATAAAAACGTGAGCCTTTGACTGTTTAGTTGCGCCTTATTAATTATTTTCTTCGGCATAAGTTACAATTTAATGCTGAATTATTGTTTTGGCTCTTATACAATTAATTTTGATACCCCGTGATGATATAGAGTTCAATTAGAATCTTTTATAGACCATTAAAAAACATACACATGTTCATGCTTTTATGTCATAAAAGCATGAGGCTTTAGTAAATGAATTACACCCTTCTAATTTTTGTTATTTAATATTAATTAAGTTTAACAGAATTTATATAAAACATATATTAATGTAAAATAAAATTGGTGCATAATTTTAGCCTTATTGTTACGATAGAATACCGAAAGTGAAGTTGAAATTACAAATAATTTGACATTATATGAAGGTATGGTAATTATAATAAACAATGATTTGTTTTATTATATTTTAAGAATTTTAATTTTTAAAGTTAATTGATTTATTACTTCAGTTATTGCTATTTTTTTTCCAACAAGGATATAAGATCTAATTAGTGAAAAAGTGTATTTCAAATGCATTTACTGAAGTCTTTCCCTGAAACATAATTTAAGAGAAAGTATTAGTATGTATATATTGTTGATGAACATTAGAATGTGAAAAGCGTTTATACGATTTTATACATTTTCCACTTTTGAAAACTAAAATAATTATCTGCTTAAGCTTTAAAATTAGAACTGAAGGTCTTCTGATAGAATTTTCGTATCCAAACTTTAAATGTCTTTTATAAAAAATAAATATCTAATACATAATTTAAATATTAGCTTTCATATAACACATATCTAAAACAGATCCAATAGCTTTTTATTACTACATATAGCTTTATAAAATCTTTGTATACATTAAATGATTTGATAACTTCAAAAATTCCTTTAGAAAAAATGTCAATAGTTGAACTCGCCTTATAGAATACTAAATTGGCAGGTTAATAAGTGATTTTTAATACGCTTATTATAAACATTTCTTGAATATATCATAACACTATTAACATATGATTAAAAGCTGTTTAAAAATATGTTTGTGAATTTTAACTAAGTATGACAAACACTATTGTTATATTTAGTTACATAATGGGTTTTCTGAATTTTCCACTTTTTAGGAAAATAATTAAATGGTCGAAATTTTTCTGGAATATTTGTGAAAACTGATTCGCTTGTTCATTAATAAGTCAATGGCTTTTATAATTTTAGCAGAAACAAAACAACGAAAAAAAGAACGGATTTCATGAATAAAAACTAGATTCTTGAAAGTCTTGTTTGCAGTGTTAATAATTAAAAACATATCTTAAAATATTTAATATATTCAAATTACGTTAAATGCTGCAATTATGTATTATTCACTATATTGCTTTTAGGAGTTGAAAGTAATGGTAAAAAGCTTTCTACTGAAATGTATCAGGCTTTTATTGAACGACTTATGCGACGTTTGGTTTCAAGCATAGCTCGAACCCGTTTTAGAAATTTAAAAAAGAAATGAAAGAAAAAAAAATCTTTATCCATTCAATTTACATTTTTGGTGGAAGAACGAGATCCATGAATGTTTAAAAAGAATTGAATCTTAAAAAGAAATTTAATTAAATATAAATTTAAAATTGAATTTAATACAAAACCAGTTTAGATTTGCCCTTTTTTCAAAAATATATATATTCACTTTATCTAAAACATTTTCTAACTGAATGCAATTTTTTCGCAAATATATATATATATTTTTTTAAACATAAGTCTTTATTTCTTTAGACACTTTTTTCTTCACAATAATTAAAAATTACCAAGACATCTTTTCGGCTTTTTTTATGTAATTTTTTAAACATATTTTAGGAAAAGTATATAGTTGAATTCAGGTGTATTTCATCTTATGCGTTTTACAAAATTATGGAAAAGTTATTTCCTGTAAAAATGATTTGACTTGGATTTGAAACGAAACGCCTCATACGTATCGTTATATCCTCATATATGACGTATTCATATTCACCATATTCATTTGTTTGGAGTTCATATTTTATACTAAGTGATGAAAAGTTCCAAAAGTATTATCATTGAATAAATCTTGCATTTGTGGGTAATATTTATCAATAAATATAAATATATGTGTTGTTTTGTCTTATGTTTTCAACTGCTTACCACGTTTTGTAATATATCTTGTAAACATGTGTATATTTATTTAAGTTATTAGACGTGGTTTTTGTGACCAAAATAACAAGTTGTGTGAAACAATAAATTTAATTTATTGCATGTAAATATTAGTGAGACTTCTGTTTGACGCACTTTGTGCTAGTACAATAATAAGTGTGGAAATATGTGCTATTGTAAATACACCGACCTACATTCATTGATAAAATTAATATCAATTGGAATTAATTTACTTGATTTCATGAAATCATAACTGATTTGTTATACAATGCTGAAAAAATTATAATCCACAGAAATAAAAATTCGAAATATATGTAGCGAATTTCGTGGATATTGTAATATTGCATGTTAAATTCTTTCTCTTGTATTTGTGCTACAAATTTATTTTATTAATATAACTGTTTTTGTAATTGTGTGATAAAAAAATTCACCAGATTTAATCAAAATAAATTTTTTGGAAATTTTTCAAAGAAAATAATGTGCACTATAGATATTGTACAAATGGAAATCGCTGATTCCTGAAATAATCTAAATATTTATCATTGTCCATCATTTCTTTTATAAAATTTTATGTTTTAATTACTGTGACAATTATTATGATTTAAAAATATAAAATTGTATATTAATTCAGTTTCAAAGAATAAAATTTCTTATGAGAAAAACTAAACTGGGCTTAAATTTTTTATATGCTCTTATCACAACATACAGAGTGTTACACAATGACTACTCTTAATAATAATTTTTAAAACCCTTTTCTATACACATTAGGAATTGCAAATTAATATTTAAGTCTTGATGGCTCAGGGGATAGAGCGTTCACCTTCCAATGAGGTGAACCGGGTTCGAATCCCGGTGATGGCTGGTCGATGCGAATCCGCATCCGACTTGTACCGACGACAGTGCTGACGTTAAATATCCTCAATGGTAGACGGATCATGGGTTAGAGTCTTTTTGCCGTCAGACTAACTGTGGAAGGCTCTCGTTGTCTTCCTCTCCATGTAACGCAAATGCGGTTTAGTTCCATCAAAAAAGTTCTCCACGAAAGCAAATTTCTCCCAATACTTGTAACTGATGACAGCAACAAATGAACGAAATCTGTTGAATAATTTCTGAGCTAAAGCGTTCAAATAAGCCGTTGTTTTTACATTCTCTTTTATTAAAAACTACCCGAACGGTTCTTTTTGAATTTTGCCATTTAAAATTACGTAGTCTAAAATTGTGATGTAAAAATTTATGTATCTTATTAATCAGAATTGCTTGATCGTTATTCAACAAAATAATAAAAAGTTATTACAAATTATTTTTACCCGATATTATCTTTGGATATACAATTTTTATAATTTTGTCGAAAAAGGTTATGATTCGCTTAAAAAATTCTCGAAATTTGATGAAGAAAATTTTTAAAAAAAAGTGAATTAACAATATTAAGGGATCAAAACTTCTGCCTGTTCTATTGGGATACAATAATAAATACCTTTCCTCCCTTAATTTTTCTTTTTAGTGCATAAATTATCTGCACTTACATTAGCACAGTTAGTAACCAGTAATAATTACCATTCTACCTGTAGTACCTAATACCAAAATTTACTAAGCATCAATGGCGATTTTTACGGTTCCCTACATGAATATGTACCTTTTCTTCAGTGATTTAACATTTAGCCTTTTGCTTACGGCTGGTACAACATTTGGACCACGTGTGATGGTACAATATTGTACCCCGTAAGCAAAGGGTTAAATACATAAATTACTTTTTTAATTCCAATTACCGTTGATTTTTAATAACTTAGTTTCATAGAAACATGTTTCAAAAGCGTACTTAATGTAAAAACGAAATAAACACGTGATTTCAGATAATTAAGGAAATATAATTTGGTGACGTAATCCTCACATGCCAACTTCGTTAATCGTTGAGCTTAATATCACAAACAAACAAAAAAGAAATTAAATATTAAAGAACGTACGTACTATCAATTTCATTCAGAATGTTAGAACAAACAATTCTGAAATTCATAAAAGACTCTCATTCACTGATCCACAAACTTTCCATTTTATTACTAGCTAAATACCCGTTCGTGCGAGGAGAAAAAAAAGTTAATAATTAAAAAAAAGGAGCATCACTCAATAATACGAAATACTACACAAAATTGAAAGATATATACCGACCCAATTAATTTCAAGCTAAAACAATTCCGTTTATTTTTTTATTTATTATTATCTGTTGCCCTTCCCAGTGGCTTTGTGTCATCACGTGAATCAAAGCAAAACACTTTTTAAGATGTTCAGCCAATCGAAATAAAGATTTAACTGTATTTAGTGAGGCATAATGCTATTGCTTGAGGTCAACTCCTGATAGTAAAAAATTAAAAATTTTCGCTGGTACTTATCCCTCTCGGTGAGCCATAACCTATTTTCACAGTATTTGGTGGCAATATTAGTATGTTTAGTACAGATTAAAAAACGTCAATTAACATAATACCAGTTATAACTATTACAAAAAAGAATTATCATGGGCGTCATAATAATAAAGTTTTTTTTTTGTCGATGATTTTACCAGATTATACCTTTTCTCCATTAATTTAGCTTTTTAGTACAAAACTTACTTTTATTTTTAATTTGTTCTCATTCACAAATAATTAACTTTTCTCCACTAAAAGTTAACTGTTTAATACAAAACTTACTTTTATTTCAGTTTCTGCCTAAAACTAAAATAAATTAATTATAATTGATAATTCTCTAAAATAATCAGTAAACCTTAATTTTGCCTTTGTGGCGTAAATACCACTACGATTATTAAACATCAATTCACTAATATATAAGAAACTTGATTCAATCTTGAGGTACCTTTTGATAGATGAAGGTTGGCATTGTTTAATGGTCTTCCCTCACTTTGGTGACCTGCGGACGTTATATGATCACGACTACTTCGATGGATGGTCCTCATTGAACAGTTAACTTGCTATTTGAGACTGCATCATCGTTCTCCTCGCACTGTTGCTTCTCAGTCTCATTTACGCATATAAGGTTTCTTCACACACTCGACTGCTAATAGCAAAACAGGAGAGATCACACACACAACCATGAACTTAATACAGCTCTCATGGCTAAAGTTCAAAACACGGATACCTTAATCCAGCTCTCCCGGTCTTTCACAAATACAGCGACTATGATATCCATTCATCAAATTCTATCCCTGATAAAATTCTGGTGGGGGAATATTGTGACGTAAATACCACTACGATTATTAAACATCAATTCACTAATATATAAGACTGTAACTTGATTCAATCTTGAGGTACCTTTTGATAGATGAAGGTTGGCATTGTTTAATGGTCTTCCCCCACACCTTTTTTGGGATACAGTTGGTTTTGATTTCATTTTAATGGCTGACAAAGCAACACCACACATAGCAGTTCTGGTGGGCCATTTTCTAGAAAATGAAGATATTCGCCTGATGAATTGGCCAGCCAGATTTCCAGACCCAGTAGAGCATGCCTGGGATCCTTTGGAGAGGGCAATTTCGACACGTAACCCTCCCCCCTCCAAAAACAATCCAATGTTTAAAAACAGCGTTACTAAACTACTGAGACAAACTGCCACTGAAACTCATGAATTGCCTTATTTCCAGTAGAAAAATAATTAATTTTCAATTCTAAGAGACGAATAAATTCTTCCCTCGTTAATTAAGCTTTTAAATACAAACTTTTTTTCTTGCTTCAATGTTTTATTATTTTGTTCTATTACCAAAATTAATTCATTGTAATTCTCGAAATTATTAGCAGCGACACTTACATTTTTATAATCATTTCTGGTGATCGAATTAATATCGGTACTTATTTAGAAAGTCGTAAAACATTGCCAAACTATCATTAACGGTAGTGATGCTTAAATAAATGTGGTATGAAATACTACTGAGATTGTTGTTATAAGTGGTTCGGAAATGCGAACCTTTTATACCAATATAGGTGCCTAATATATCGCTCATTTGGTGAAACAATGACGTAACTGATAAGTAATCTAATTATCAGTTACGCCATTGTTTCACCAAATGAGCGATATGTACTAATATACTTACTTTTTCCGTATTTCGCCATATCTCGATAACTTTTGAAGTGAACTGAAAAATTTTTGCACACAATTATAAAATTCGCATATCCAAAGATAATTCCATGCAAAAAAATAAATTTTTGTACGTATATTATTTTATTTAAAAATAGTCGAAAAATTTTTGAATTGTAAGGTTAACAACTTTTTACATCATTTTAAAGTATTTAATTTTACATGTATCCCCCCCCCCCCTATATATTTGAGGTAACAAACCTGAATCGGTCGGGAAAAAAAGCGTGTTTATTCAGAGAAAGTACGTGTTTGTGACTGATTTTGTAACTTAAAATATCATCTGCATTCATTAATTAGCATATTTCAGGTCACCCTCTTGAACCATTAAGAATGATTTTTTTTATAACCGTCATTGAACAGCCGACCCAATTTTGGATTTACGACAACTAATGTTCAACTCCGTAGCCTTGTAATTTTGAACTCCTGGAAAAGCTTTTTTTTTAAAAACCGTTGTTGAACAGCCAACCAAATTCTGGATTTACGACTACCAATGTTGAACTCCATATCCTTGTAATTTTGATCCCGATCCAGAATAAAAGAGAGATACTGGATCAGTACCCCTAGAGGTATTGATTTGTTATGGGAACTTAGAGGACTTTGTGACCCCGACAGATTTAACGTGCATCAGTCACCATTTACTACACAGGAGTCATCGGCAGGCAAGGATAGAACCAACGACCTCTTGAACATGGGGCTGGCTATCCCGGCCTTTCTTTTAGAATGATTAGATAGGATAGAACCTAAGAATGATAGAACGTGAAGATCCGATCATTACATCAGAAATTATACAGGATGGCCCGTTTTTTTTTTCTTTTGGCGCATTGTACACCGAATTTGTTTAGGATAGGTACAGAATTGCAGATTTGTATTAAGTACATTCATACCCTCAACTCTCAGTTTTTTATTTCTTATTTTTTGTATAAATAATAGATGTTGCATAATAAAATATCGCAGAATAACTTTATAATATAATAAAGGAACGCTATTTTTAGTTAAGAGCCTTTAATATTGAATAAGATAAACACTTTCAATTTTAATAAATATGTAGCAATTGTTATAATTGTAAAAAAAAAAAAAAATCATTATCTTTTTATTTTAGTAGAAACATTTACCATGGACTTTAGCAGAAAATTTATTTCGTGGACTTATTTGAACTTAATATCACATTCTTAATGGTAGTTTTTTTTTTTTTTTTTCTTCCTACACCCCAAAAAGGGTTGTTGTATTTAGCTGTGCAAATAATTTCATAGATATTATATGTTAAATATTTTGGCTGCTGGAATAAGCTATATGATTGACGTAACCCCATGTATTATTATTTAAGCTAGATTATTGGTTAAACACGAGTAACATATTCATCATTGCTGCTCACGCAGACACGTGACCAAATAATAGGAGATATAGAAATTCCTAATAAATCGACAATATAAAGATTCTTCGGATGAAAAAGTATTTCGCATTTTTTAGGAGATTAATACAGTATCGTTGCTCATATTTTTCTGAAGTTTCCTACATACTTCATTTACAAACACAAGTAGGACGGGTGTGGTGAATTTCCTGAATGGGAGTGCATGTGATGTATATACATATATATATAACTAGCTCTGTTTTATATCAGCTAATTTAGCAAATACAGGTTATCCGCTATATTTTAGATTTTTAAACCCATGACTAATTTCAAGAATTTTCAGGACTTGACGAAGTTTCTATTTTCTCCGACAAAAACACAACAATAAATTTGAAAAAGCATTACAACAACTTTAAGTGAAATGATAGGCATAACCAAAACTATTATACTCTGCATCTTCATAGATTTTAAATTTAAAAAACAGAGTTGAAGCAATAAAATAGCTGGGGGGAAAATACAAAAGCAAATAAATATTTTTCTTCTTTTTTTCTGCAATTATATTCTAAAGATGCGTTACTTGTTCATTAGAAAGGAAAGAAATACTCCCGATTTTTCTGTTCTCATTTCGGAATAACAAAAATTCGCCAACTAGAATTTTAAATTGATAAAATAAAAATTCTTAAATCACAAAAGTTTAAAAGATAATTCGCTCTAGAAATGATGTTTTTTCTTTCATTTTCTGAAACAAAACCATAATTTTTAAAGAACATGATTAAAACATTTTATATTTTAATAAAATATGACTGTGAGTGGTGATTATTAGAAATTCAGATATTCCGAACACCATGAAATTGGGGGAGGGGGGAATATTATTTAAAAAAATTAGATTTTTCAGAAACATAAATCCATGTCTTTTTTTTAAAAAAAAAAAAATAGTTAAAATCATGACAAATTGTGTTCAATACTGAAATTCATGACTTTCCAGGTGCGCGGATACCCTGCAAATAAAAACAAGATTACCTTGTATTGGAGGGCTCTCATGAATAAAGTTTTTTTTTTAAATTTACATCTTTGCCTAATCTTTTAATAAATAAGCATTTACCAACTATATATTGAATTCCCCCCCGAAAATTTCAAAGTAGGCCGTAAAGTTAGAAGTTTCACCATATAATGAAAACTTCAGGCGTTGATTAATATTTAAACATGTTGACTAATATTTTGTATCAAATAAAAAAAGTATATAAAGTTAAAATGTTGATAAAAAATAAAGGTTAACATGACGCTAACCTTTGGTCCATTTTTGAATTCATGATTTTGAATAGTAATGGTAAGTTTTGAATAGTAGAATAATAATACTCTCTGAAAAATAAATTTTTCTCATAGAATTGTTACAAATTAAACTTCAGATTTTTTTTATTTTTATTTATTTAATAGATAAGAACCAAACATCAAAGTTCAACTCTGTTGAATCAAAGACTAGTTTCACAGATATTTTTGTATGTTCGATGTCAATTGGGTACTGACAACTCAAGAAGGGAAGTGATTATGTCTAACAATGTGATTCAAATCAGATTTAATTGGATACCTGTAATGTCTAAGCAATGTCACGAGTGTGTGTCGAACTCTATTTTCTTCTGAATCGACACATGTCACGATTTACTTACAATGACGTCACTTGCAGGTCTGCTATCTGACCTTATTTTGTTTTAAGTAACACTCTTGAAACTTGTTGTTGGCCGCGATCAATAGTATTACTGTTTAACGAGTTTAGTAGTTCCTTTTTAGTTGATCTTTTCTTTATCTTGTGATGTAAAATCACAGAAAAAAGGAAAACAAACAATAACTAAGAAATGAAAAAAACTTTTTTTGGGGGGGGGGAGTGTTAATGCCCTACAGTTTTGTGCATGATTGTGTAATATTAATACATATTTATTTATTATTTATGTTTTTTTTAAACTCTATAAATGACAGGTATTCAGCTAGAGTACAATAAAACACAAGATTTCATTTTTATTGAAATAACAAATGTTTAATTGCATTTTTATTTCGAATAATATACAATTCATGATAATCTTTGTTAAACAAAATATTTTATGTGCTTTTCTGGCTCATAACACCATTACATGAAATGATAATGAAGAGCAAGGTTAGCTTAGCAAGAAAAGAACAGTAAGAAAAAAAATGAAGATTTGCAAATGGAATTATTAAGTCATTTGGACTAGTCCACATTCAAACTCATTTAGCGGATAGCTATCAGACCAGATTCTAATAATTTTTGGATTTTTGCTGCTATATCAGGGTTCTTCAGATGCCTGTATAATAAAAGAAATTTAAAGAATCATTAAAACACAATAGTTTACAAACCAAAAAAAAATTTACGAAATAGCAAAAATTTATATTATATTAAAAAAATAACGTACAGTAATTCAATTAAAAATATTATACATTGATTAAAAATATTATATATTGACATTGATTAAAAAAACTTTTTTTTTAATAAAAAAAGAAAAGAAAAAACAGTAATGAATGTGAGAGATCATAGGATCTTAATTTTCAAACACATAGGGATCTTAATTTTCAAAAAGCTATTATTACTTTAATACTTTTGATGCAACAGTTTTAAACTTTTTTTACTTGTAACTTGAGGAGCAACATTTCTTTCTGTTTGATCAAAATTTAAGTTCTTAAATAGGTTTTATATATACTTTTAAAAATATTAGCTCACTCCATTCACAGAGATGCCAACTTGCTCCGGACAGCAAATATATATTTTAAAGTGATAGTTTATCAACTATGATTCTTGGTTTAATAAATTCAATACAGTAGATTTTTATCCACCACTATATTTAAATAATTCGTAGGCTTATATAATTCACCACTTTATAGTACTTATGTCATGTTATACCTCTTGAAAAGCAAGCAAAAGTAGAATAGTAGTATACAAGAATTTCTTGAAGTGTAAGAAAACGTGACAATCGCTGGGAGCAATATCATTGTCATAGAGGAACACAAAACCTGCAGTAAGCATTTCACGCCTTTTGTTTTGAATGGCATGTCGCAATTTCTGCAGTGTTTCACAGTAACGGACAGCGTTTATTGTTAAATCACGTGGATGGAAGTCAATGAGCAGAATGCCCTTCCTGTCCCAGAACACCGTGCACATCACTTTCCGTACCGACAGCATCCTAAGCGTTGAATTTTGCGTTCGGGTGTCAGGTTTTTCGTCACACGCTGGTTCCATTCTCAGACGGCAGAGTTCTACGACAACGGATACAAAAGTTGATCCCGCGATACGACAAGTGTCTCAATTCAGATGTTGATATGTTGAAAAATAGCTGAAACATTGCTGTACTTGTTGCCAATAAATATGTTCCTCAAAGTGTGAGTTCTTTTTTTTTAAAAAAATAGGGAAACTTACTTTCTGGATGACCCTCGTATATATATACACACACACACATGTATATATCGTGAAAAGTAATTAATCAAATTCGAAATTCACATTGTAATCTCATATAATATTATTTTTTTTTTTTTTTTTTTAAATCCTGATTCGGAATTTTGAAGCAATAACTATTGAAAAGGCGATCGAGAAACAAAATAGACTTACAATGGAATCTGCAGATTGAACGAATTAAAAAGTGAATACTCAAATTTGCAATTCAAAAAAAATAATTTTTTAAGACAAAAAAGTTCAGTGTGTTTTAAAGTTATCACGGCTGCAGATTTTGAACCCAATTTATGCATAAAAAATTATCGCTAGGAGTACGGAAAAGTCTCTCATTAGTCTCTTTTCCTGAAAATAGTTGATTTTTTAGCCTTTCAGGCAAAAAATAGTTGCAAATAATTGCATTTTAATCGTATGTGGCAACACTGCTTTCTATCTCCTTTAGTAGAATTGTTGAAGAATATAAATTCTAATTTAGATCAAAATATTAATAACCAAAAAATTTTAGGGCAACAGAGCTTTCTTTCCAGATCACATTCTGGTTTAAATCCTTTTTTTTAATCTTTTTGAAAATCGACATAAACAGAGCCTTCATCTTAGTTTGCGGATCTTTACAGGATAATTTATTAAATTTTCGTAGAAAGAACACTTGCTCAATATTTTTATACTTTCTCTCTGCATCAAGTGATTCAACTAAAAAAATTTTAATTTGCACATGAATCATGTTTGGTTATATCCTACAGGGTTCATAATTCCTAGAAAAAAAGTTCTGAGTTTACCCTGGTTATCCTCAGTAACAATCTTATAAACAAATACAAGCAGCAACGCAATCAA
Organism: Parasteatoda lunata; assembly: GCA_949128135.1. Lineage (NCBI taxonomy): Eukaryota > Metazoa > Arthropoda > Arachnida > Araneae > Theridiidae > Parasteatoda > Parasteatoda lunata. The sequence goes on along the minus strand of OX421976.1, from coordinate 64,944,848 downwards.
TTAAAGAATGAGAAAAGTATTTAGTCAAAAAGCAAACAGAATTACAAATTAAATTAAACATTATATTCATGACTATCAATACAAAATAATTATCCTTCCTGCACACTATTTGATTGTGTTATACAATATGATTTATGTATAAAATAATACACTTAAAAATTTCAGTATTGAGATTTATCCATTCAAAAATTTTTAAGAATCTTGCATAAAAGACCATTATTTACCTAAAATTAATTGAACTTTTACCTTCAGTGCAAAAAATTAACCTAACTAATCAATTATAAGTTACAAGAAAAGTTTTTCTAACAAATTGCTGTATCAATAAAAATGACTAAGACATATTTGAATTGAAAAATTAACAGTTTGCATTGAGATTTTGCACAGGATTGGATAAACAAATCCTATATTAATAGATTCATTCAGTTCTGCAACCACAGGGGGGGAAAGAAGCAAAGATACAGAAGTAACATAAGAAACATGGACTTCCCTCTCCCCCTCATCACATTTATTCTTAATTAATTATTTTCTTCATAATTTATTATCTTCAAAGCAATTGTTTTAATCCAGAACACATTTTTCAGAATACTCAAAATTCTGGGGTTTCCCTAGAATACAAACAGGCCTGCGAACTTTCAACCACATTTTTTACTAAGATATAAAAAATAAATTTTCTGGTTTCAATACCCTCCATACTTTGGGATTCACCATTCTGAAACAGCAAAAAAAAAAAAAAAAAAAAACTTTAAGCCATTAAGCTTCCATTTTGATAAACCAAAATTCATTTCTTTAAGATCAATAGTTATTCAGAATGCTCTTTTCATGCACTCACTTACATTACATTTTGCTTCTGCATTAGCGAAATATCTGGCATTTCAATATTAATTTTATTTTAGTAAAATAATAAAGTATATAAACAATACATAAACATTTATAAAGCAATAAAACTTACTCTTGCAATGCTCTAGGATCGTTCTGCATTTGTTCTAAGATCAAACGCATTGCTGGGTCACCAAGAATTTTTTGTACTTCTGGGTCAGACATGGCTTGCTTACGGACTTCTTCAGGATTACTACTGCTAGCAGCCATGCATTTTCGATATCCATCTAACGCTTCCTAAAAACAAATTTTAAAAATATCAATAAAATATATCTGATTTTAGAATAAAATATTACACAAAAAATTACCGTCAAAGTAACAAATACATACTTGATTATTAGGATCAATTTCTAAAGCCTTTTGGTAAGCAGCAGAAGCCTTTGAATGTTCTTTTAAAGCCATCAGTGCCATTGCTTTTCTAATATAAGCTTTAACTGAAAAAGTATTTAAAATATTATTATTTCACTTTTAACATTTCTAAAAAACACTCTTAACTTGAGAAACAATGGTGAATTTAATTTTTTTTACAGAGAGTGTCCCAAAATTGGTAATTTGCAGAGGTACTTTAAAAAGCTTACAACAGTATGGGTCCTAGAATCAAGAATACTCGGAACCGCATATATTCCAGATTTTGAAATTTAATGATTTCAAACAGGGATTAAAAAAAAAAATAATAAAAATTTAATATAATATGCAGATTAAGGGTGAAATATAGAACTAAATCATTATTTTGCCTTAACATAATAATCAATAACAATTCAATTTTTTTTCAATATAATTCAACTTAAGTATTAATTTATTTTTTAAAAAAAAATTACAACTTCTTCTGTTCTACTTTAGTTCATTAGTTTCCGCTCATTAAAATGTTTTTCTAGAGTTCCAAGATTTTGGATTTTCAGTTTGACACTGGACTAAAAGATCAAAACTGATAACTCAACAAAATTTACTAGATAGTCTTTTTTTGTAGAAAAGTGAAGTTTAAAAAGTTGTATTTCTAATACAGATAAAACATACTTAATGACAATTCCATTAAAATTAAACCAGAATATCACAGTTTCAAACTTTAGCCAACTTGACATATTTTATATAAATTTAGAGCTTAAAATGTATATTAATGCCATGCAAAGTTGTATTCGATTAGCTTTTAATTAATGCTTTTATTTCCAACTAGAAATTTGTGTTCTAATTTTTCAAGAAATGACATTCATGAAATTAAGGCTCTAATTAAACAGTCCATTTTAATTATCAATAAAATATATTAAGCCCTTATTCTATTTTCATTATTTCTGGTTACATAAGACAACAATGAAAAGAAGAAAAAAATTTTAATATAATTTTATCAATAGAATTTCAATTTCCAATTCTTTTTATGTCAGCAATAAAAATTATGTTGAATTTAATATTCTGAGAGAACTAAGCAATATTTTTTAAACTCTTTTCTGGAACTTTCAGCTAAGGTAGGTTTAACAATGATAGCAAAACTTTCAAATAAAAAAAAAAAGTACATTACCTTCAATTTAAGGGAGAAACTTAAACTTTCTAATTTTTACCATTAATAAAGTTAATTAAAGAATCTTAAATAAATTCTTGTTTAATGATTCAAAAACAAATTCATTGCTCAATAAATCTTAATGATATTTTTCATGCTTAAAAGATGTATAGGTAAAAAAAATAAATATATTTTTTTACTTAAAAAAACTGATAGTAAAACTTTTTCTCGATACTCATAAAATCATTAAGACTATAAGTTTTTTTCTTTCTGTAGTCTTCCATCTTGTAAAAGCTAATTAATTGTTTAAAATGATAGAGTGTTCTGTCCGTAACACCAAATTCTATAGCCATGGTCCGTTACAAATCAGTATGTATTCTTCATAATGATTTAAATTCAAGATGTTCAAAACTTGAAGGATTTTGAAACCTTCATATTCTTTTGAACACAAAACGATCTTTTTTTTTTTTTTTTAAATTTTTTTATAATTTATAGAATTATGTTGATTACTACATATATTTGACATTTGTGTGAGTTATGTCTGTAACCGTCAGTTTTTATTTTTTTTAAAATTTTTCAAATTCATAAAGTAAAAAAAAAAAAAAAAAAAAATTCAAAGAAGTGCAGAGAACCCCAATATTCCTACAAAAAATTATTAGAAGTGTTTGATGGTTTTTAACTTAATTATAGGCACTGAAAATCCACAAATGCTATGTCCATAATGGTGGAATCGCCTTAACTAAATGTAGTGCAGCTCAAATTTATTAGTGTCTTTTTTTTTTAAAAGCAATAATTGAAGTAGATATAAAACAAATATACTGTTGTATATTTCCAATTTTAAACCTAGAATTTATAGAAAATTTACGAAAGCTTAAGTGGGAAGTCAGCTTATAATCAGATCCAGTTACTTTAAAAAATTCTAGGGGGACATAGCCAACAGATTAACTTCTTTTATTCCAACAGATTTCCTCCTTAGCTATAATCAGCAAAAATCACAAAACATGCACATAATAAATAAAAATACCAAAAATCAAGGTTGAAAATTAAGAAAATAAATAAATAAAAAATATCACTTGTATTTTAATAATGATTAAAATTTTAAAAAAAATATTGATCATCATACATAAATACTTAAAATACTGTTTTCAATATGGTCCAATTATTTCAGCAGAATATTAATTTTCTCAATTAATAGATTCATTTAATTATCTTTAAGATAATTTTTAGTCAAAATGGTAAATTATTACTCACAAACAGTTGCCTCTTATGGAAAATTACATTAATTCTAAGGTTATAGTATATTTTTTAACTCACCAAATGTTGGGTCTAATTTTATACAAGTTTCACAGTCTTTTACTGCCAAAGGAAACTCAGCTAATTTTTGATAGCAAGCAGCTCTGTTACTATACAGCTTAGCATCATCAGGATTTCGCAAAATGGCTTCAGTATAATGTTTCATTGCTCCAGGATAATCACCTTAAATTAGACAGTAAAATTTATCATAAATAATGAAAACTCAATTAAGTAATAGAGAGAACCTTACAATAGTTAAATAAAACTAAAAGAGTAAAAATTCAAAATAATATCTCCCTCTCTTATAAAGAAATTAATGTACACCTTCTTATCTACAAAGGACTCACTATAGAATCCCATAAAACTCTTTTGTATCTACATTGGGTGAGGATGGACAGCACTATAATAATTTTAACTATTAAAGCAGGGAAATCCTGAAAATCTTAAAAAAGTTTTTTACTTTTGGACAGGACAGGGAAATATAATACAATCAGATTAAACTGACCTTTCTGAAAGCATTCATTGCCAGAATTTTTCGCTTCTAATGCTTTTTCTGGATCAATATATTTATTCTTTTCTTCTTCTTTTATAATCTTTTCTACCTATTACGAGTAAAATATATTATTTCAGTACATATAAAATATAAATTTGGATTTCAATAATAATTTTATAGTAAGGAATGTATAGATTTGTTTCTTATACCAATATTTTGAAAATTACTAACATTTTTGTTAGACAATTGGGAGCAATATGATTTATTTTGATGAATTTGTTACTTTACCTTACAAGTTTATGAAAAACTTAATATTTGTAATCAATTGGAGCAATGAAAAAGAATTATAGCATTCTTTACAAATGAATGACTTAATCTTTTAGAATATAAGGATTCATTGCTGTGTTACAATGTAATAATTGCTGTTTTTTGTGACTTTTTACATTATTTTAGCTGAAATAAATTTTGATGTATACTTTAAATCATTTTAAAATAAAAAGCTATGCATAAACCACTGATTTAAAAAGAACATATCAATAAAAACTATCATCTTCTTATGGCACAGTTGGAAGTACAATGGAAACTAGAACATTTAGATTCATTAAATCCAAGTATATAAAATAAATATAGCCATTAAAAGTGACATATCATTGTTTCATAATACTAATAATTAGAAAACTTGGCAGTATGTGTCCTTTTCCTTATCTTCAAATTTGAAGTTTTAAGTATCATTTAAAAAGTCTAGATTCTCTTTTTTATATAAACATTTTTTAATAATTTAAAAACTTACTTCTTGTAGCTTGTTAAGGATGTCTCGAGTTCTATGTTCTGTTAAAGACTTTTGATAATAATGTTTAGCATTATTGTAATCTTTTAATTTAAAATAGGATGCAGCCATTCTTGAATATGCTCTAAAGAAACAAAAACAAGAATAAATAAAATTCAGTGCATTATTTATAACAATAAATAAACTTTTATATAAAATCTGTTGAAGTAAAAAAGAAAAACTGTACAAGATTTTTGTTACAACAGTTAAAATTCTACACAAAAGATAAACACAACGATTTGGACTTGACAAGTATATGCAAGAAAATTACTTTCAGGTACAAATCAGGCAACTTAAATTAAAACAAAAATGAAATTTAGAAATTTAACTTGGAGAATGCAAATTATGTTACTAAAAAAATTTAGCACCATAGCATTTTAACTGAACATGTCTATAACAAGTTTTAACTCCAGCATGTAGTAACAGAAGCATTGCTTATTGCACACTCATTGTGTCTAAATAATTTACCTTTTCATGTTTTTTTTTTTTTTTTTTTTTTTCCTAATGCAATTAAAGTGTTCTAATCCAGTAAAGTTTTTCTCAGTCCAAATCTGTAAAAAGCTTTAAATAACACATTTGTCGAATATTAAATAATATTGGAATTTATGAATGTATCCTTTTCTAATCAAAGTTGGGATTCTTAATTTGTTTTAAATGTGCTAATGAGAAGGAAGAGTGTTGCCCTTAACCTCGTGTATATTAGTAAATATCACTGTTTCCATTTTACTTTTATTTTATAATTTAAAAAACAAATAAATGTAAGTTTATTGGTGACTAATAAGATGAAAAGTTCCATCTATAAAAAATTTTACTTTTACGCATTTGAGAAAAAATCTATTAAAATTTACCCATTTTAAAAACAACATAAACAAAGACTGGCCAGAACAAAATCAAATTATTTATGATTGAGACTACATGATAATACAGATTAAGATCTGAATCAAAGAGAGAATGTTCATAAAGAACACAATTTTGAAGCATACAAAAAGCAAAGAAATTTTTCTTTTTAACTGGGACAGATCAACTGTGAAGAATTTTTGACACATTTAGAACATTAACAGTATTTTTAATCTATTCCAAATATGCAGCATTTAAATGCTACAACTTTTGTTCAGCTCAAATACAAATAATACATGTAGACCCATTACTCAACACAAACCAGACCAGTTGGTCCTCTTACATTTTGATCAGAAATATTACTTTATCTAATATAGAAAATGAATTATACTAATATAGGAAAACAATCATTATAAATTTAATATACTTAGCCAATTTCTTGAAATCTGCTCTATTTTCTTTTCCAACCTCAATGGCTTTTTCACACTCTTTGATACAAGTTTCGAATTCCTTCATTTCAAAGTATACAGCTACAATATAGAAAGTTTTATTTATTTTCATAAGGAAATCAATATTTCAAATTACATATAAGCAATCAAATAAAAAAAAAATGCTTAAAAAGAATTTTAAAAGAGTAAACTGCAATAATATACCAGCTTTATTTGTAAGGAATGTCATTTCACTAGAATCTAGTTCAATAGCTTTGTCATACTGAGCCAGGGCTTCCTCAAACTTTTTCTCTTTATACAATTCGTTGCCTTTATCTTTCTCTTCGATAGCCTAAGTAAGAACCATATTTAAAATATATATCACTCATTTTAAGGCAAGTACATCAAATTTAAAACAAATGTAAACACTGACATTTTTATCGTGATAAACGGTATAAATGTAGAATAAATTATATCTACAAAATTTTTAAAATAAACTTTATTTTACAACAAGTAGCTGTGTTTAAAATTTCAGCTAAGGTGCAAATTTATGCCATGTGCTATACGAACAAGTCTTTAAAAAAATTTCAGTTTTAATCTAAGTCCAGTATAATTACCAAAACCTTTTACACCCTCAGGGCCTTAGTAGAATGAACATAAAACTTAATGGCACAAAAAAAATATCACCATGGTACGTTTGCACTTTACTGGAAAAAGCTTAATCATTATTTTAGAAATTGAATCCCCAATGTATTTCACTAATGCAATTAACAAGACTTATAAACCAATTTACTTCAAAGTAGTATAACTATTATAATTATACTTATATGTATAATTTTCCTAATTATTGATTAGTTATCTAGTTTCTTCAATAATGTGCATGGTTACGAACATTTGAACAATAATGATAACAAATATATGAAATGAAAAGTTATAGTCAGAAAACAAGGGTAATAAAACATAAAATAAAAATCAATTTTAAATAGCATTATCCCTCTTATATCCATATATTATATTCAAAAATGAACAAGAATTTAAAAAATTCCTTTCCAAAAGAAGCTTACTTAGAAACAGAATTCAGAAAAATTCGGATAACTTTATATTATCTTATTTAATTTAAAATTAAAAAAATATTTGACAAAAAGCATATTTTTAATTACATGAAAAGGAAATAGTAAAAAAGAAATGCAACAGCAAGCACACATGTGTTCTGTTCATCTTTCCCAATTTTGGTTCTTATCAAAGATTGGAAGAGCAACAATTGAAAAGCTAGAGATATTTTCTTAAAAACAAAAAAAGGCAATGTTTTTTTTTTTTATTCTTAAAAATGATCATTTCAAATTTGAATAATTTTCTTTTTTCAATCATTTCTTCTTTATATAATAATATTTATTATTTTTACGTATTTTAATATTTATTATTTTTTTATTTATTATTTTTTTAATAATATTTATTATTAGTTTCAAATTTTTGCAAGGACTGATAACCCTACACATGGAACTATTTACATGAATTGAAATCTAACTTATTTTTCTCCGGAAGAATTTTTCTTTTAATATGATAAATGATAGAAAAACACTCCTTTAATGTACACCTAATGGTCTCAAGAGTTGATTTACATAAATAGTATTTATAGATATATTTAAGTAAGAAAATTATTGAAATGTATCAGAGTTATGAGTTTTATAGAAAATGCATTTAACACAAACGAATAATATTAAACCTAAGCAGGGGTCTGTCTATGTTTTTCTGAAAGGTACCTATTTTGGGAAAATTTAGACATAATTTGTGAAAAATTAAAAATTATATTAAAAAATCAACACAAAAACATTATAAAAATACAGATTTATCATTTCCTAAGGGATACAAAAAAAAAATTTTAAGAAAAAGTATTTTGTGAAACTACCGTTTTACCTAAAATTGAATTTGTAAAGGTACCGCTAAACGGTAGTAAATTCGGCCTGGACAGACCCCTGCTAAGGGATTTAATATCACAACTTAAAGAGTTATTCTTTTAAAAGAATTCTCTAAAAATATTAACACCACATCATAAAAATATCTATTGTTAAAAAAAACAGTAATCCATTAATACCCAAGAAAAATAAAAACAGGAGTTAAGACTTCATTTACTGTTTTCCGGAACTTATAGACTTTGATAAACATCAGCTATATTATAAAAAGATGCAGAAATAGAGAATATTAAATATATATATATATATATATATATATTTATATATATACACGAAAATTCATCTACATAAACATTTTAAATTTATATAACTCCCATATAATTAATTATGCAATCTGCCATATGTCATTCATGGGGAACTGAAATTGAATAACTATAAAGTTATTATTCTGGAAAAAAGATGCATGCCACACTTTTTGGTTTACTTTTCCTTGCAGTGATGCATCATAGTTTTAACTTTTACCAATCAGAACAATAATCAGTAATATTAGACACTGATAAATAAAAAAAAATGTTTAAATATTTTAAAACTTATACAGAAAATTACTATCAAAGAGCTATAATAAGAAAAACTTAAAGAGCTTTTATGTATGCATAAAAAAATATTTATAAAAAATAAATTTTCTTTCTGATTAACAATACACATTAACAAATCATAATTTTCCTCACCTTTTTCTTTTCAGGAGTAAGTTCCACTTCCATAGGTTCTTCTTTAGGTTTAGGTGGATCAGGTTTAGGAGGCGGGGTCATCTCAACATCATCCTCCATGCCGGCTGCAGCACTACTCAAATCTATATTCAGTAGAACACCTAGTGTTGTCATAATACGTGGATCTTTCATTTTTGACCTATATTGAAACAGAAAAAAAATATTTCAATAAAAGAAAATTTTTTTAAAAAAAGAAAAGGAAATTATTATGGCATATCAACAATAAGAAAAATTAATTTGATAGTTTAGAAGACAGAAGATTTTATATTTAATGGTTCCGAAACAAAACAGAAAAAACATAAGCGAATGCAAGTTCTTAAAATCTCATATTTATTTGAAATACATATTACATCAACTGTATCCACTGAAAACAGGGTTGGGGTTTTGGACGTCCTAAACTGGTTTTAGACACGACACGTGGGTTTTACTGTCTTAAACTATCCTTAACTGGGTTAAACTGTCCTAAACTGGGTTAAACTGTCCTAAACTGGGTTAAACTGTCTCAAAGTGTCCAAAACCTTGAACTTTGGTGAAAGATAAAAATTCTATAGGTGTAATCATTGTACACATAATAATTACATGTATCAATAAATATTTGATATTTTTTATACAATTTACTTTAACTTATTAAAGGAAAATAATACAATATAATAGAAAAAAGTTTATAATTTTTTAAGTTCCTCAATTCATTGAACAACAAAAGTGAACACCTAATTCTTTAAATATAAATATGCTTTTAATACTGATAAATAATGTTTTTGCATAAGGATAAATAATGCAATATTAAAAAATAATAATAATGATTTTAAAAAAATACTAAATTTGTTTAAAAATTAACCTTTTATTTTTCACAATATTTTTTTAAAAAAATGTTATAATTTCTGCATGATAAAAAAGACATCTATTTAAAAAAAAAAATTGTTTTAAATATAAATATATTAGTTTAAATTGGAAATACAAAATAACTGAGAAATGTATTAACAGTTTTGAAGGGCATAACATCAGTTTCAGTTACTGACACTGGTGATGTATCACTACTACGCTAAAAGAATTGAACACGAATGAAATAAAAGTATTCTTGAATAGTACTATAAACCTGTTTATGACTAACCAAACACTCAGTTATGTACTATTGAATGAGAGGGTCGATTGAACTTGATTACTGATTAATCTTCCTTTGTTTACTGTTTAAATTGAAAAGTCAAACAATATTAATAAAACATTATACTTTTAAAAACAAATATTTTCTAGTAAATTTAATTATTAATATGTTATTAGTTCTATGTTTATTTTACCTTTTAAATATTGTTCAGATAAAATTGTGATATAATTTTAGTAAAAGGGTTTTGGACAGTTTAAGACAGTTTTGGACAGGACGATTTAAACCAGGGTTTAAACCGTGGATTAATCCATTCTGTCCTAAACCTTGCCAACCCTGACTGAAAATAATTAAAAAGATGCCTTATAATCATTTTGATGTAAAATTAGACACTAGATATAGAATATTGGTGAATTTGAATAATACTTCTAGAATAATCAATACAATATTTTCACACCACCATAAAAAAAAAAACACTATCATATTATCAATGCACACAACTAAGATAAACATAAAGTATTATACAATACAAAATATTTTAAAAATAATTTTTATAAATTCTTACATCATCAATGCAGGATTTTGTTGAAGTTCCATAAGAAGTTTCAAGTAACTTGGGTCGTTAAAGAAATCTTTAGTCCGTGGATCGTTTTTCAACTTTTCAACAGCTTCTAATCCTTTAAAAGGATTAGGAAAACCACCATCGAACCCAGCACCTTTGAAAGTTACTAATTAGCAAAATATCATATAGAAATAAAATAAAACTTTAAACAACTGTAAAAAATTACAAAGATCACTTAGAATAGGGATGCACAACCATTTTTGTAAGAAGATAAAAGAAAAAACATTTCAGCTCTAGGCTGCAATAAAACTAGTTTTTATATGAATTGACAATAATGTAATTACTTCATTATGTAAGAAAATAAATATCAATTTGCCATAAATATTAATAAAGTATAGCAAATAATTTCTAATATTTACAAGGTAGTTTCTGTATGATATTTTTGAATTAAAAAACATTTAAAGCTATGCAGATTTTGTTTGGTTAAAAACTTTTTTACAGGTTTTTAATTTTGTCTGAGGAATATTAATTATAGGGCACAAACTACTTAAATCTTTAATTTCAAATGTATGTTTGAGTTGCATTTGTTTGGAAAATACCATTTGTTTGAAAAAATTTATTTAAAAAAAACTAATTTTAAAAAGACTTTAAATTTGTTATTTTCATTTACATTTTGAGATTTTATAATCTCAGTATTTTTGCATGAAATACAGAAATGAATTTCTTTGGAGTAATGTAAGTGCACCTGCACACTCCTTAATAACCATTCACACTACTTGCAAAATGTTGCTTATAATGCAAATGTTGTTATAGGTCTAAGAAACTGATTGATGAAATATATTTACTTGCGAAAAGTTTGCCAATCGGAAAATTGTAACTTATCAAGAAGCCAAATCACAACATATCGAGAATGGAGGTCACTTTCTCATTCACTGAATGTTAAGCTATAATCTATCAACATAATTTGATTTTTCAGAATCTGTTCCATTACATAAATTCTAACACAGTTCCTACTTAATTTCATAAAAAAAAATCCTTGACTTCTCCAGGTATTTCAGGTAAATTTTAAAGTAAATCCAAACCATAGTTTATCTGTATGAGATTAGATTCAAGTATTAGATAGTGTGAGCAAAAAAATCATTGAATGAGGATGAAAACATGAAAAAGTTTCACTAAAAAAGTGGAACTTTTATTACAAATAATTGTAGTAGATGTTGTCTATCCTCTGCCTTTTAGAGTCAAAATAAAATTCCTTGACAATTCCAGGTTTTCCCCGACTTATTGGGAGTTCAGTTTTAGTCATAGAGATAGAATTCCTATATTAGTCAGAGATAAAACGATGAAAAGGATGCACAAATTTATCGCAGCACAGGATTATGGAAAGAGATGAATGAGGCTCTGTGGTGCCATTATAAAGTATTACATATTTCCTAGCTTTAAAAGTTAAAATTTATTCATAATTATTTTTAATTATTCGTAGTTCCAATCTATTTAATTAGATTAATTTTTAACCCATTTTATAAAAAAGCAAATATAAATACTTCTATTCTTATTTTTTAATAACATAATGTATACCTTCTAATGCAAATAAATCTATAACTAATAATTCAATATTGTGACAAAACGAACAACAGAATCCTTTCATAAGTCTGATAGGACTGGGCGATACATCTATTCATCGGAAAACATCGATGTTGTGTAATCATCGTCGATCCGATGTTTAGGTTGGCTTCTTTTAGGAAGCTTTGGAAATTCCAATGTACGTGCAATGAGTACGATGTTTCCCGATGCCGTGAAGAGCGATTCTTCAGATTCAATCTCAATTAGGATCTCTAGATGTTAATGCTCTCTTTAAGCGTATTTCATCATATCTCGAGAATTTTTTACTCGAATTGAAAAATTTTAGTACAAAATTATAAAATTTGTTTATCCAAAGATAATTTTATGCAAAAATGATTAAATTCATTTTTTTATTAATAATAGTCGAAAAAAGTTTAAATTGTAAGAATACAATTAAAGAATATAATTTTTTATTTTAAAATAAAAAAGTTAAAAGAAATTAGCTGAATAGTTTCTGAAAAATAAATTTCAAGAATTCAGACTTTTTGAAATCTGTTTACTAAGTCAAAAGTCTTTTTTCATGTACTACACTTTATCCACAAATATCAAATATTAATTGCTAAAATATTCATGTTAAGATAAATTTATTACAATATAAAAGCTGAAAAAAATGCACTAATTTCTTCTAATTTTATTTTATAGAAAAAATTTTTCTTAATGTAATAATTTTTAAATGTGTTTTTGTCTAAGATACCTAACCATCTTTAAGAATGTTGAAAATAAAAAAATTTTGTTTGCCAAGGTTGAAATACTATTTTTTTTTTTTTTTTACCCTTCTTAATTCATCCTTAAAGATAATTTACTCATTTTTTTCAAATCTGCATGTAAGTCTTAAATTATTTTAATCCAAAAAGAATAAAATAATCAAAATAAAAATAATAAATAAAAAAATAGAAAAAAAACCCATAACAATAAATATTTTTTACTAAACATTGATATACCAGGCTATAAAGTCATACATTTAATTTACTCCAATGTTTACTTTTTTCCCTATTGATTATATTTTTTATATAACTTTATTGAAATTAAATACAATTATATTAAATTCAATTATAAATCACTTAATTGTTTATATATACCTATAAAATGAATATGATTCATAATGTATAATAACATTGTATAATAACATATATAACATTGAGGCATTTTGGCAGATTTTCACTTTTTATAAATTTTATCTGAATATCCCTCTCTCAGAAATCTCTTTTTTCCCCAAACACACAAAGTTTAAATTCTAAAAATCTAATATATACATATTTAAAATTTCAGTTTTAGTCTTACTTTACAGTAGCATCAAATAAATAAAAAGTAAAGTTGTGCAAAAATGCAAAATTTGGCAAAACCAAATGTGAAACAGTAACGTGACATCGTTACTGTTTCACATGTTTGAGTGGCGATGGATCACGATGCTGAAATCTTAACATCACCCAGTCCAACTACCTGATGGTCGGCTAACTTAGATTTTGTGAATTTGTAACCGAGGCCATATTTATAATCTTAATAAATATGTCTAATCTTCATATAATATTTGTCTACAGTAAAAAATTTTTTTATATGATTTGATAATTTCTCATCTACTTCAAAAATTTAATATAAATGCAAAGCAGGGAATCCAGCTATATCATCCGGCACCATAGGCTGGATGATACAGTTACCAAGAATTTAGAGTGGCAGTTTCAGTCTTCTTTCTTTTAAGATATTTAATGAATAATTATGATCTATGCACTAGACTTGCTTTTGTCCAATTCATACATTTACTATTAAACAAATAAATTGTTTAAAAAAAAAGATTTTGTAGGAGAAAAGGCCATCTAAGTCATCATAAGGGATGTTAATATATTATAATAATTACCTTGATTCATTTGAGTCTTCACATCCTTGATACCATCTTTAAGTTGCTGGTTGTTTGGATCAAATTTCAATCCATCCATGTATGCCTGCAGGGCATCGTCGTATCTCTTGAGATAAGCTAAAGCAGCACCTTTTCTAGAATAGCCCTACACAGAAAATTAATTTGACATTACTAGACTGATAAGTATATATGTTTAGATTTACATTTGTTAAACAGATTTATTTCATGGATTCAACAGTTTAATTTAGAACTCTTTTCAATGAATGTGCTCTTAGTTTCTGAACTAAGATCAGAGAACATAAGAAAAGACAATTTTGTTTACGAACACAAAATGAAACAGATGACACTTTATAGATGGAAGTTTAAAAGGGCGGCCACCCTGTCTGCCTTTTGATTCCTATAAATGTGCTCTTTTTGCCCTTTTTTGTAAAAATGAAGGCTATACCTTGAAAACACCTTTTTTTTTATTATTTCTTCAGGAAAAGGTTGTTTCCTCAACCACCTGTTTTAATGAAAAGTCCACTTCAGATTTATTTAGATATTGATAATTATTTAACTTTAATTTTATTTTAGTAAGATTTTTCTTATGTTGTCTAGTTAAAATTCGCATGATATTTTTGGCCCAGAGATATTCACATCTTTTATTTAGGATGGGAGGGTATCTTTTAGTGATTTTTATAATTTTACTATTGTTTTATTAAAATAAATACCTTTTATTTAAAAATGAAAATGTCACTTTTTTTAAAGAAAATTTACACAGATACTGTCTCATAGCTTGTCTTTAATTACTTTTCAAAAACATATTTCTATGTTATTTTGATAATAAATGAGAATTACTTTGTGAAATATACACTAAAAATTATACAAGAGAGTAATTGAAAAACTGAGGAACAAATTAAGTTATTACATAATATTACCCATTTTGATAAATTTTAACAGTGGTAAGTGAGTGCTCTTTCAAAACTCAAAATTCCCTTTTCTATTTTCATTCCCTGCCTCTTTTTTACCTAGAGAGAACTCTGGACGATGGTAAAACGTGGCACTTATCATCTTCAGAAAACTGTAAAATAATTTTCAAACTAATTTTGACATCAGTGATATTTGTGGTAATAGGCATTACTAGTATTCTGGTAAATTGTCTTACCTTAACTTTCTCAAACTAGCTTTTTTGACTATTTTAATATACAGTATTTAACGCATGATTGCAATACCTTCTCGTTTATAACTTCCTCAACTATCAAACTAGTTTTTTCTCTCCCTAATTTGAAACTGTTTTTGATGTTAATCATATCAAAAAGCACATTTAGATGCCAAAACATCATTAATTAAAACACAAAATTTAGTGCGAATTTGAAATCTTTACAAAATTACCTTACTTTCTCTTTAAGCCTGTTTCTAATGATTGTCATGTCAAATTATAAATCCTGATTTTGAAACACTGTTATCAGACAAATATACTGCAGAATTGAATTTTGCGTTTGAAAGTTAACAGGTTAGTTTGTAGTAGGTGTTTTCATATAAATGTAAACAACTATATTGAGCTTTTGACCATCTCTATGTTCAGTTAGAAAGTATACAGCTGCTTACTACAGCTTATTCCGCGATGGGATATTTTCAAACAGATAATTTTCTTTAAAATAAAAGGGATAAATTTTAAAATTTTTAAGCTCAAATCTGTTGTTATCATTAGATATTAAGCAATTATGGTGAGTTAGAAGCGAAAAATTTGTATTAGGATTTATAGATGTATTGTTAAAAAAGGTGACATGGTTGCTACATTTAAAGAAAGAACTATCTTTTTTTAGAGTCTTGAATTGACCTCTATTTACTACTTTATTACCGTTTGCTCTTGTTGCAAGCCGTGCACCACTATATGTAAGTGTTAGCATATAGTTCATGCAGCGAGATTAAGTGCATTTTACAAATTATCATTTAGGTTTAAATTTCGAAGTTGGTATATATTTGACAAAGTAAGAAGTGCTTTATGAGTTTTTTTTTTTTTTTTAATGACAATTCTTACACCTTGTCTTTACAGGTCTTTGTTAATGATTTTTTTTTAAACACAAATAATAAATCTAGTAACAAATACACTTATACAGTGAAACCTCCACAAAAGACCACCTCTATTTACGATCACCATTGGGAGGCACAGAATTTTTTCCATAGACTTTGTGTTGAAGTAAACCTTTAGAAGAGACCATTAAAACCTCTCCCAGTGACCTGGCAAACATTTGCACCAAACGCAGAAAATGTCAAATAAGGAAACAAAAAATATCAATGCCACAAAGTAGATTAAAATATATTTAAAATATTTGTGTGAGGCTCTTATTTAAAGATATCTTTTGGATGATACAGCCTCATTTTACAACCTTAACTTGCAGTCAGAGTGCACTAAAGACAACGCTATCAATGGTTTACTTTTCGAGTTGAAAGTTAAATTAGGAAAAAAAAGTTATTTAAGAAAAAACAATTACCTCAAACAAAAGAACCTCTTCTCATATTTGAAAAAAGCTAACTAATTTTTATGATATAAAATTAAATGCAAACTGAAACAAAAAGCAAAATTATTTATTTAATATTGCTTTATCATTCCTAATAGGTAAATTTGTTTTTACACATAATTTTATCAGTTGGGATCATTTTTGGAGATCCAAATTTTATTCAGATCTGTCTTTTCATGACGCAAACAGACGTGGCATTTCCAAAAAAAGAAAATGACACTGACTAATAGTTTGCGAAAAACCCTGTACCTTTGATAACAATTTTGAAGTTAATGGAGAAGAAAACTAACAATCTGCATCAATGCACATTTTACTGTTGAACGCAGAGTGGTCGCTTCCGAAAGGTTTCACTGTACAAGAAATAATATTACTTAACAGAGTCAAAACACAAGGATCAAGTTGTAAGACAAAAGACTTCAAAATACACCGGAAACAATAAACCCGGATGTATAGGCAGTAAAAAGCTTGCAGTTCATCCTAGTGTAGAAAACACAATCCATTGCATTTAACCTTGAGTATGTATATATTTTCATGAATGAATAAATATAAAGTGAAGAGAGCATTAAAATGTAAAATAGTCAAAAATTATTTAATACCTTAGCCCAATCATTTTTCATCTGAACAGTGTGTTCTGCATCTTCTAAAGCTTCTTTATAATTTCCGGCTTTACAATAGGCAGCACTTCTATTGCTGTATAAGACATGATTAGTTGGGTCTGCTTTGATAGCATCAGTGTAACATCTTATGGCTTCATCCAAGTTACCAGCATTCAAGGCAATATTGCCCTGATTTTTAAGTAAATTTGCCTGGAAAAAATAATTTAAAAAAAATAAGAAAATTCGCCAATCAACTTAAATAAAACAAAATGAGCTGTTTTTTTTTAAAGTAGTCTCCCTCTGAAAACTGTATCAATTAATTCAGCAGCTGGATTTTCTTCACGACTTAATCTGATGATTTAAAAATATAATATTTGAAGGTTTAAAAGCATATTAAACAACAACTATTTAATCAACTTTTGTGCCATTGTGACGCATTTAAACCATGTTCAGTTTTAAATTCAAATTTTAAACGTAGTTTTATAAAATCATTACCTAAAATAAAATATAAAATTCTGTGTTATTAATTTTGTCAAATAAAGCTATCGTAAAGGTAGTTTTTTCTGATCAGCCGGTTGACTAATAAATTATGATTAGTCTAAGCAAAATATTTTCATTTTAAAAATAAAGAGTCTGTCTACCTTTTCAGCATCCGTCATTCTTACTTCTTGTTATTAAAAAGAGTGGGCTGAAAAATAGTATTGAAATCGAAGAGGTGCTTCAAAAAACAAGGATGAGCGAAATTCAATTCAAGAACAACATAGAATATTCTTAAGATAACTAGAAGGTTCTATCACATTGGTGGTCTGTTTCGAAGCTTTTTTTTTTTTGTTCCTCAATAAAAACTAGTTGAGTTGTCGCCCATTCTTTGAAAAACTAAAACACAAAAGAAATATTTGTAATAAAAAAATATTTATTTATTTCATTCAGTTGATTTTTATTTTTAAAAGTTCAAACAAAAAAATTATTATTAATTTAATAATTCTTTCCAGAATTAAAAACTTAAACTAACTGTAACTGTATTTGAAGTGTATGTAAACACATATTTGTTTATTTTTCTGTCTGATCTGAAATTTTTCTTTCCTTTTCCTGAATTAAGCATAAAACGCATAGTTCCAATAATATTAATAGATCAGTTTTTGAAATAATTAATTAAACATAGTATTTTTGGTGTTTAGAAGTATCTTGATCTATACGAAAGATGAAACTATACGAAACGGATACAAATAGTATTCAAGTACGATTAAAGTATCTTCGTAATGAAGAAAAATGGATCAGGGACTGTAAAAAATTTTTAGATCAAGAATTGTTTCGTTTGCAGGTAAACTTTCAATTAGCAGTCAGGTAAACTTTGACTAGCTTAGATCGGTCTAACAAAACTTTATAACACAGTTTCCTATACATATTTTGTGGAATTATTATTTAGACTGCTGAATATTCTGATACTTCTTGTTTTGAACTCATATATTAATTAGTAACGTGTTCTGAAAATTAAATGAATTTTATTTTATTGCTTACTTTCCAATATTAGAATTAAATATTACCGCGAATTATTTATTCCAGTGGTAATAAACTGCCGCAAAATTTTTCATACAACTAGACCACGTCTAAAACTTCCATTAGAACTTATAAATATAACCAATATTCTATTACAGCGGTTCCCAATTTTTTGAAGTTAAATGACCCAGCATTTCTTGGCAGAACCCCAAACATAGAAATAATATTTATTAGCTGCCGTGAAGAAAGAAGGACTTCCAATTATTTTAATTTAATGTGTAGCATGAAATTATTTTCAATAATCGTTTTATCAATAAAGCGCATAAATGAAAAGATATTTTGCCAAACAGTTGAATTCGCAGGCCTGGAGTAGTATCTAGTCTAGTTCTGAATTTGTTTTTGGTGTATGTGTTACCATTAACAAATTCAGTTATTCAGTTAGTGTGTTCATTCAGTTATTTCAGAAAATAACTAGATATTTCATGAAATAACTAGGTATTTCATGAAATAAATTGAAAAAGTCATTTAAAGTATGTGAAAAATTTCATAATATATGAATTTTTTCATATATTACACGTATTATTCATATATATATCATTATCAAAGTATGTGAATTTTTCATGTATTACACGTATTTTTCATATCTATCATTATTTTTTTATTATTAAAATATTTAAAAAATTTTGTACTTGCCTAGTAATTCTAGGAAATAATTAATGATAGAGCTTTTGTTAATGTGAAAAATAAATAATTTCAAAGTTATTTTATAAATTAATTGATCATAAATAGCTAAAGTCTTGCAAAAAATGCCTTTTATCCCTATTGCAGATGATTAATTGATAAATAATACGGAAAAGCAAATTATGTAATTTATTATTGCTCATACAGTCGCACCTCGATTTCACAAATTTTTCGATATCTCAAAGGAAAAAAAATTCCATTCAAATTTCCTATGCACTCAATGTTAAAAAAAACTTAATTTCACGAATTTTTTTTCTAATCCCTCGATAATTTGAATTTTTTTTCCATAAATAATATCGTTTTTTTTTTTTCTGGGAATAAAAAAATATTTCGAAAAAATAAAAAATTTTAAGAATAGAAAACAAAAGATGTTGTCCGAAATGGAAGATAGGGTTTCACCATTCAGTGTTAGTGTTCTACAAGCTTTGCAAATGGCTGACAAGGCATGGAATGATGAGTCTTCCTAT
This sequence comes from Parasteatoda lunata, assembly GCA_949128135.1. Taxonomy (NCBI): domain Eukaryota; kingdom Metazoa; phylum Arthropoda; class Arachnida; order Araneae; family Theridiidae; genus Parasteatoda; species Parasteatoda lunata. The sequence continues at coordinate 64,924,994 of OX421976.1, read as the reverse complement.
ACGATAATGAATGGCTTCAAGAAGGCTGGATTCATTAGAGATCACGAAAGTAGTCAAACAATCAATATCGTTAATTCTGCTGAAAACTACACCGAAAATGATTGGGACAGATTGACCGGACTCATGAAGCTTGATGACGTGGAATTTCGTGACTTTGTAAACGTAGATAATGCAGTAACAGTGTGTGGTCAGTGGGATGACAATGATATCATCGCTCAAACAAAAGCTTCTTGTGAACTATCAGAAGAAGACAATAAGGAAATTGAAGATTTACCGCCCACTGTTACTAGCAAACAAGCATTTTCTGCAGTGGACACTGTAAGGAGATTTATTGAGAGGCAGCCGAATATGTCAAAGGAGACATTTAAATCTATAGTCCACTTAGAAAGTGTTATAGATAAACTTTCTTGCACATCTCTAAAGCAAACAACAATTGAATCTTTTTAAGTGTAAAAAGTGTTTTTAGAATAAATATGGAATAGTGAATAAGGTATGTAAAGAGTATTTTTTTTTATTCTACTATCGATAACGTGATTTTCGATAATTCAAATTTTCGATATCTCGAATTTTTTCTCCTCTCCCTTCAAGTTCGAGATATCGAGGTTTGACTCTATTAATAACTACATCTAAAACCAATGCAATGAAACGTACACACACGTAATTTCAGAGCCGCTATAAGCTCAAAACTGAGTAAAGGGCGATTTCACAGTATTGTGCGTGTTGCAGACATGACATTTACAAAGTTTGATTGCTCATAATTAAATGAAAAATTTAGTTGGGTGACTGGTTTTTTGCATTATGAAATCAGGAGACATGTCTTCTTTTACCCCAATGCATATTTAAAAATTAAAATAAATTAAAACACCTTTAATGCAGAACATGATGCAGAAAAATATGGTTTTTAGAAAGTTTTTCTACATTTACCAAAATATCTGAATTTTATGAAATAAATTAAAACTTTATTTAGGTAAGATTTCAGTGTATATTTCTATGAAAGAAATCACAAGACTTTTGAAGAAATAAAATTAATTTAATTAAAAATTACCAAATTAAAAATAATGTGTATGTTGTGGACATGACAAGAAGTTTCTCATTGTAAATAACCTTCTTAGATGGTAGTATATCATTAGAATATTACAGATTTCTTTTGTAAAAAAAATATTGAGTACCTATGATTGTTTAATAATTATTTTTTTTTTTTAATATTTGAAATTTTTAAACTTAGATTTTATTATAAAATTAATTATTATAGATTAGTTTTATTTTAGATTCCAGTTAAATGATGTATAAAAAACTACATTACAATTTATTTATTATATTATTTATCTATAAAAAGCAAGTTTAGAATTGTATGAATAAAAATGTGCAGAATGATCAGGTGAAGGATCATGTGGCGAAGGGCGTAAGTGAGAGTCAGTTATCATTATTTCAAACATCAGTTTTTCCAAATACTTCAACTTGTCTAGAGCTACGAAATTGAAGTGGTGTTCAATTGTCATATCTGTCTTGGTTTTTGAAATTATTTGGCCAGGCCACCAATAGTCATCAAACAATACGGCTATCCACTGACTAAAAATTTTGCTAATGTTGAAGTTTGTTGTTTTGAATCTACAGCAGGTTTTGAAGGTAGCTTAGTAAATAATTCAGCTAGGTGCATGATTTGGGCACTAAAGAAAGGAGAATTCAAAGAATATTGAACTGAATTAATTGCTATAGGCGAGATGAAATGTAATAATCTTGAATTTTGGATAGATCTGCAGAGAGTATAACGTTCATTCAACATTGTTGCCTTATGTTCGACAGTGAGCTATGGGTTACAAGTGAGTCATAGCAGAACTTTTTACCTATGGCAACACTTTACATGTTTTAACTATTAACAAAGATATTTCCGTATTGTGAAGGGCAAGCAAAATCGCCAAATGGATTTTAAATATGGAAGCTCTAAATTAATATATCGAGGTTTGTCCCAGGTTGGCATCAAGTTATACCCTTCAAGTTGGTCTCTTTCTGTGATTTTTTCCTTTTTTTACAGTTTCTTGCAAGAAACTGCCCGAAAGTCACAGATTATTTTGGTGTAGATCACAATATTCCCTATTAGCATGTGAATAGTCATAGGAGTAGGAAGAATGTTAGTTTTTGTTTTAATTTTTAAACTAATCAAATTTTTTAATAAAACGGAACTTAAAACTGCATTAAATATAGTTCTTAGAGGGAGCATCATGAAAATTTTAAAAGATATATTTCTCAATCTAAATGCAAAACATATTATGAGTAACAGGGGTGTTTGTGCTCCGGGGAAAACCCGGAATTCCGGGGATTTTGAACTTTGATACCCGGAAATTCCGAGGATCGTCGTTCTAAAGGAAGTAGGAATAATAATGAATTATTTATTTTGATCTGGGTAATTTTGTTTGCTTTGAAAGCAGAAAATTCCACGAATCATGGAAATCAAGTCAAGTGTACAATTGATAAATATTGGTCTAAAGTTTTTAATTTAAAAGATGATTTCACAAATGATTATAAGTATCCTACATTGGCTAAATTGGTCAAAGCCTGCCTTAGCTGCTTCCATGGCCCATTAGTGGAAAGTGCATTCAACTTAATGGATACACTTGTCACTGACTATAGAACCTCTCTTAAGATTGATCCCCTAGATGCAGTGCAGACTATTAAATATGATTTAATGGCTTCTAAAGAAACCTCATGTGAAAATTATGGCTCAAAAAATCCAATGACTGATCCAATTCACAAAGATCTCTTACTAAATATGAACAGAAGTTGGAAAACATATCAAGAGGACTTAAAAATATGTATTTCAACTGAGTCACCTATAAAAGTCTGAAAAACCTTCTACATTAGCAGAAAAGTAAACTGCTTCTACCTCTGCATGTGCAGTTCTCGAGGAAATTTCTTCAACTGTAAATGAGGAAAATAAAAGTCAACCTTCCTGCAATTATGAAGTTCACCACAAAAGAAAGACAAGCCCACAAACATCAGAAAATAAAAAAAAAAGCTGCAGAAATTAGATAATTTTTTTTTAAAGAATTAATTCAGGTAATTTAAAATATTTACATAAAATGTAGTAGTTTATATGTTTGAAAATTTATGGTTATTAATTTTGCAAAAAAAGTAATTCATTGAACTTTTATAATTAGGTCATTCAATACTTCATAATTGTAATTTTTCATTTCTCCCCCCCCCCCCTTCTCGAAACTCCAAAATGTCGGTAGTAAGTCCGTAAAAGTTTCAGGGGATTTTTTGGGATCCCACAAACACCCCTGGAGTAAGGAAAACATATTATAATCCTATGCATCTGAGCTCAGGAGGAGATGAAAGGGGGAAAGCTCTTGACATGGAACAAATATTCTTCCCAGATTGCATATTCTAGCATTGTGATTGCGAATAGTGGAATTTTGTGGCAAATAAAATTCTTTTAATTCTAATTTATTAAACCATTAATATATTACCGATGCTAACAGAAGGAAAAATATTATCTGAAACTGCAGGAATTGTGTTTATTTCTTGGAGGGTATGTTATTGCCTTTTATTAATTCACTAAAATTAAACATTTGTTTTTTAGATTGATGAATTGAATATTAAATCTCAGATAAGAACCAGGCGCATTAAGGAAGAAAAAGTTCAAATGGAACAAGATTCTAAATCAGGAAGTGGAGTTGATGTAGAGATTCTTGGAACTGTCCAAAAAAATAAACATGTTTCCCAAGTGAGAATTTATAAATAAGCTTCTTTTTCTATGCATATATGTAATGTTAAAGAATCAAAGAGAATAGTATTAATTTCAATTAGATTAAAAAGTAGTCATGTCATGTAGCTTGAATAGCCTGAAATACTGATTAGCTCAATATGCTAATGAACAGTACATGATTTTTGTTTAGTATTATACATGGACCAATACAGAATTTAAAACTACCATTTCTGTGAAAAGCTTACACTGCTTTTTAATTTTTGTTAATCTGAAAATTATTTTTTGTAGAAAATGCTTAAATAAAGTTACGTTAATAGTTTTTTTCTTCTGAGTGTTGTTAACAATTTAAATACTCAATAAAACACACCTAGGAATCATATCATTAAAAAAAATTTCATCAAACCAATTTTTTTTTAAAATTTATGTTTTTTAAGTTTAACGCAAAAGACTATATTGAAAAAGAAAGTGTAAATTACAAAAGATTGGTAAAAACACATTATTCTATGATGAATTTTTCAAGAAATTCTCTATTTCTTAAACTTAAATCAGGTGAAAAAATAAACCTTAACTATAAAGTTTTTGTTTAAAGGTATTAATAATACTGGTGAAAAGTATTAATTTTAGGCTAACAATTCAGCGTGTTTACTAGAAATTTTAAAAACAGAAGAAACACTCAGTGGTAAACTTTGAGCCAGTTAAATTTGTTTTATTTCCAGCACTCCTAGTTTGAAGTTTCAATTGATCAGTTAGTGATAAAAACAAATATTATTGGCTATCTTTGTTTAGAAAGCACAATAAAAGTGTGTTAAAGGTTTATTTAGAATACTATAGGCAAGAACCAATCAGATAGTGAGTTGCTTCTTAGTTTGAATTTGATTGGTGCTCAGTTTATTAACAAACGTTCCTAAACTTGTTGATGGATACAAATAATTAAGGAATAAATTTATTATATTTTTCGTTGATATTCATTTACGTCGCACTAGAGCTGCGCAATGGGCTATTTCCGACGGTCTGGGAAACATCCCTGAGGATGATCCGAAGACATGCCATCACAATTTTGATCCTCTGCAGAGGGGATGGGGATCCCCGCTTTGTTAGCCTGACGACCTGCACGCGAAGTCGAGCACTTTACGGTAGTTTTTTGGTAGCATTACTGTTAAGTGTTGATTTTTTGTAGAATTATTCAAAACAATTATATTATTAGTGTACAACAATTATTAACCAGCCTACCTAAATGCAAACGAGTAATTAGTGAATAAATTTATGTGAATTCTACCCTGTTTTTGGTATAATTACTCTGAGGGTACAGATTTTTTGTAGAATCATTAAGAAGGTAAAAAAATTTCGCTTGCATAATTTTTGCGAATGTATAAAGAAATGGTATTAAAATTGACCAGTATTGGTCCCTGTGTATAATTGCAATGTAAAATAAATTAGCATATTTTCTAAATACATTTATTTAGTTTGTATATTTAAATTAATATTTTAGGAAAAAATATATATTGCAAATAAGATTTTTATGAAATACATAGTTGTTTAAGTATGTAGTTAGGCATAAAGTTGTAGCATAGTAAAAAAAAGATTTGGCATAAAGTTGTAGCATAGTAAAAAAAAAGATTTGGCATAAAGTGTATGTAGCATAGTTTTATATTTATGTTTGGCATGTGAAAAAATCTGTAAAAATTTTAATTATTTTATCTTTGTCTAAATTTATTTAAACGTATGTTTTACAGGGCACCAGAAATCCTACTCAATGTAATGGACAGTCATCACAATATTTAGAGCCTTTAAATCTTATTACACCTGATTTTGGTATGTATGATTTAAAAAGTTATAATTTTTATATGCTTCTTGACAGTTCCATATTTCAGTTTTTGAAATATAAGGAACTAATGCTTTTCTAATAATATTGTTTAAATACAATAACGTCTAAGTTCCTATGAACAAGTATTTCAAACTTACCATCTAGTTTCGTTTAACAAAACTCTAAAACTTATTACCTTTTAAAAGTTTTATTATAAAAATTTTAGTTAACTTCATATGATTTATTTTATAATTATTTTTTTTCCTTACATAGCTTAATGAAAAACAAACTTTTAAGCCCAAATTTTATTTATTGATAAAAATTGCATGCATTGTTTTTAGAATAAGTAAATTAAGTTTTTTGAGGGGAGGAGCTTATTCAAACTGGTGACTAATATCACCAACTTTGCCATTTGATTCTCCGACAGTTTTGCCTATAAAAAGCTGTTTTCTTACCTAACTGATCCATAGCTAAGCAAACTCATTGTGGAGTTTTTCTTCTTTTAAGTAAATACTGAATCAACAAGCGTGAAGATCCCTAACAGTCATTGTATTTTTTAGTTTCTAGACTTATTTTCAGCTTTTTGTCAAATTTCCAACTTTCTGAAAAAATTTAAGTATGGTAAAACAAGATTAAAAATGTTTTTTTAAAAAATCAAAAGTCTGAATTTTAATTCCTACAAAACATTTCTTAAGCAATCATCATAAGTATGTATGCGTATTAATATATATTTTCTGTTTTTTACCACTGTTTTAAAACAATTTTCATTGATAAATTGGAATTTATTTTTGAAGTATTAAGATCTGCATAAAATTTTTTAGATGTATTTAAACCCCTTTTTTTTTATTTTCCTTATTTCATTTTTGAAAATATCTCAACTTTCACTTGTGATTTCTTATATCTCCTGTTAATTTTTGCATCTATTATAGTTTAAATCACTTGTTAGTAATAGTATTTTTCTTTTCTATGTTGATTTAGACAGAATATAGTTGTATCTATCCCGTGTGACATTAAACCCATGCAAACCAATAAGCCTATTAAAACAATAGATTTTTCTTTTCTTTTTTTAAAAAAAATTCTCGACATGAAATAAATAAACAAAATTTTTTAAAAATTGCCAAAATGTGTCTGTGTAAACACTTGCTCATCCAAATAAAATTCAGCTTGCAAAAAAACTACTAGCTAATATACAATATCTCCAATTTGTTTACTTTCTTTTAAAGCTTTTTTTTTTTTTTTTAAGGTTGAAATTTTTTCTTCTTTAAAAAAAGTTTTAAGTATTAATTGGATTTTTTATTTTATAGAGGAATTTCAAATTGATAGTGATTAATAGAAGCGATTCAAGCAAAGTTTATGGCTGAAGGTATAGTGTTGTTTCATCCTTTTTTATTATTAATTTTCTATTTCATTGTTTTGTTTTAAAAACATACATTGAAAAATGGATTACCTATATTACTTAGGATGTTGAGATTGTATTTCATTTGTTTCTCTAGCTTACAAAACAGTATCATCTTCAGGTCAAAATGTGTTATGAAATAGTTTTTTTCAACCTTTATTTAATAGTTTTTCTATTACCCTTTGTGACATTTTACATGTCAGTTAAGAACAACACACCTATAGAAGAGGTAAAAATATTTATTCAACTTCAATCATAAGCAATATTAGTTGTGCAGACAGCATTAGTGACGTTTAACTTTTAAGAATAATAAGCATAATTAGCTTTTTGTTTGTAGACAATCTCAGAAATTATCAGTTCTTCATATCCTATCACTAACTTTAGTAACTTTAAGTGTTCAACACTGTCGATTCTCTGAATGTTATATGTTTATCTTTAATTAGTGCTAAAGTATTATTTTTCAGTATAATAGGTTCAAAATTTTATTGTTTGCATATTATGATTATAAAAAGTTATGATTTTTTTGATTCAGTGTCTTCGTCAACTTCAAAAAGTGACTTCATGTTAAATAACACAATTTCATTGAATCATACTTACAAAATTTTAAAATCAAACTTAGGGATTCATGCAATTTAGAAATATAATACAGTCAAACCCCGCTATAGTGAACCTTTAAGGGACTGAAATTTAAGTTCACTATAACCGGGAGTTCACTATATCCGTTACGCAGACAATTTAACTAATGGTTCCCAAACTCCTCCCTTTTATTACACATTATTCAAATAAATGACTGAAAAATATTATGTAGTAGCAAAAAATTTGTTATTTTTTATTATTATTTGTCTTGCATACAAAAAGAAATTAGTTATCTTTAACTGATAAGCAATCCTAACACTTCCCGACTCTCAGATAATTTTTCCTGAATTTCTGTTATTCCACTTTTTACACCTGTCTAACCTGCCATTCAAGCACATAAAAGTAGTCTCACCAAATCGCTTAGCAAATTCATCGACATTTGTCCAGATACTGGAAGATTGCGGCTTCTGCTTCAAATGCTGAACCACTTCAGTAATGCTTCTTCAACATGTTTGTGATCTGTTTTTCTCAACTTTTTTCTGCCATCTAAATTTTTTTCGTGGGCAGAAATTGTTAATTGCCTATTTTTTCATATGTTACAAACTGTAGATTTGGATAGTTTATATTCCCTGCAAATATCAGCTTGATTGCATCCATTTTCAATTTTTCTGATTATGCCCATTTTATCATCAAGAGAGAACGTTTTACATTTACTGCTCACCATAGTTAAATTTGAGACACTAGTTTGCAGGCTTTTTTTTTTTTAACTGAACTGAGAACAAAAAGAAGTTGAAATGTGGGCCTTATCAACACAGATTAGTGTCCAATCCTTTGACCAATAATGAATAATTACTCATTCCCTCTGACAGAAAATGCATATTAATCCCACTGACACCTTATAAGTGCATCATATGCCTGGGTTGGAAACATCTACTTGGTTTGTATAGGGATGGGAAAGTGAGATAAAAGAGGCAAACAAAAAAAAATACTTATTGCAACATTCCCCTCTATAGTTTATTTTAAAAATCGGTATATGTATTTACTTTGAAGTAGAAATTTCAAAATATTACAAAAAAATTAAGAAAAAAATCAATCGAAGACAAAAGAAAGTTCATTATATCCAACTTCCTCACTTTTTTGGTTCACTATATCCACAAAAAAGAAAGGCACGGGACCGAACATTTCGTTCGCTATATCCGGGAGCCGTGTTCACTCTAGCGGGGTTTGACTGTATTGCAATTCAGATTCACCTGATTTTAAAATCACTCACTGTGATTGGTATGTAGGAAATGTAAAAATGAAACGTTATTCGCATTCAGATTTAAAAGTTCCAAATCACGATTCACTTTTATACGATTTAAAAACTGCTCATCATAATTCGCATTCTAACGATTTAGAATCAAACATAGCAATTCTTATTCAACTAATTTCATTTTAAGAGATGACAATACTAATTCATATATAAAAAGCAAACAACAATAAAGTAAGTTTTTCTACTTCTAAACATATTTATACCATTTATTTTCAATGCTCATATAGATAATAATAAATTTTAAGGTCATATCATTTTTTAAAGCTATTTTTATTACTCAAGGATTGTCCAAGTCTGTATCAAGTATTTAAATTTCTATTAATATTGTTCTGAAATGTATTTTAATTTTTTAAAATAATTAGGCTCATAATTTTGATGAAATTTCTTCATTTATACTTTATGTAATAATAAATTTCCTGAAATAAGATTAAAAAGAAATATACATAAATTTTACATATGTGAAATTTATCATTAGAATTTCCAATTTTTTTGAAAAGCATAAATTGAGCATAATAAATCTATACATCCCTCTTACATTCACTTTTTTTTCAAGTTTAATTAGTTTATTTATTTATTTTTTCACTCAGCCTAATTTTTAAAAAATCATATATTTAAAATTTAATTTCTCAGAAACTATTCTATCAATTTCACTCAAATTTTGCATTTTGCCATGTAAAATTACATTCTTTAAAATGATGTTAAACAAAATGTATACCTTATAATTCAAAATTTTTTTGACCATTATTAAATAAAATAATAAATATTTACTAATAGTTATTTTTAGCATGGATTTCTCTTTGGATGAACGAATTTTATAATTGCACACAAAAAATTTCCTAATTCACTTAATAATTTCTCAAGATATTTCCCAGTTTGAGTTTTCTTCCTTTCGTTTGGAGGTCAGAAATCTGAATATGTCAAAAAAAATTAATTCTAAGAAAGTACATTTTGTGTTTAATTTCTGACATTTTGTAACAATATAAAATATCATATGCACTAATTAATTAATATATTTGAGGTCACCCCTTCGCACAATTGAGTTTGAGTCTTAAAACGTGAAGATCTTATCATTAGATCAAAAGTTATTCAGAGTAGTCCATTTATTTATTTTTTGCGCACTGTACATTATTTCTTGTATTATATATCTGAAAATTATTGAAGTTTGATTTATTTACCATTTATTAAGTTGTCTATAATTTGATAAATGTAAATCTTCGCTGGAAAAAAAATTACGTTTTTACTGAAACTTAAACATCAGTATATAAGTAAAAAAAAATTAAAGGACATTAATTTCAAAATATTTACGGTTCCAGACTTCACAAAAACTTGTGCTTTTATATTTAATTATCAATTGACTTTGTGGTTTTGTTTTTTCATTAAATTTTGTAATAAGAAGATTCGTGTGCAACTGAAATGTTTTTAATTTTGTTAAATTTTTTGTTTTGTTTATTAACATATTAATTAAATATTGTAGCATTTTTTTAATATGTGTAGACAATTGAAAGTAAGACCGATTTTCTTTTCTTTTACATACATTTTCTCTTTCACTCATTCAATGCTAAGAGAATTGCTGTTAGAATTTTATATTTTATCAAATTGTTATAAATATGTTTGACAATTATTTTTTTATTGTACTTTCTGTGAATATTATTTATATATAGGCATATTTTCTTTAAAGGAAACAAAGTGGACAGCCATCATAAGATGAAAATGATGATAAAAATAAACCATTTTCCAGTCTTTGTATTCATTTTGTAAATATAAGTTCATGAATAAATACTGTACTATGTAAAACAGTTTTGTAAATTTACTGAAGTTTCACTTAAAATGTGAATTCTTTTAATGAAAAAAAAATAAGTCTAAATGAATGTTTGTATTTTCTGAAGATTTTCCCAAGTATTTTATTAAACAAATTGAACCCATAAATTTAAAAAATTGTCAATCACATGACCTTTAGCAAAAAATTTATAATCAACAAAATAAACTTCATTTACTCTCAAGTTTTTTAACTAATTGGAGAACATTTTTTAATTCTTCCCTTATTAATGTCTTTTCCTCCTATAAGACATTATATTTTCCTAATAACAGGAATAAATACAAATTTTTACATTAGATCTCAGAAATATGAATGCATCAAATATATCATAAAAAAGGCAACGAAAACGAAACTTTAAAATGTAATAGCTATAAAAATTTTAATTTTCTTAAACCGATGTTATTTTTATTGATTAGAATACATGACTATAAAAAGAATTATAAATATATTGATAGTAGCTCATACTAAACTGAATTACAGCTTACAAAATGACTTAAAACTTAATGTTTGCATTAATAACATTTTCATACCAGATTATTCCCCAAACATTTTTCAAAAAATCGGCAAAACATCTAATAATTTTGACATTTATGAGAATGAGAAGCAGGTGCGTTGATTTAACAAATAGTAAGAGTTTGGAAGAATCTATTAGCACTGAATCTTGTGGAAAAAAGTTTAAAAAAATTCAAATATTAGCTGATCTATTAGCCCTTAATAAGTACTTATTCTTTGATAGAAAATTTTTAGAATTAATTATACTCGTAAAAAAAATGTAGCTCTTGAGAAAAGCCTATCAATACACTATGGAGCTAATTAAAAACTTTAATTTTCTTATTACATCAATTTATAATTTGGTGAATAAAAAAAGAAACAATTGAATTACTTACCAGTAATTCAGTCGTTTCTTATGATAAGACGAATGGTCCCAATGAGGTGACAAAGTGTTTACAATAATAGAAAAACAAAGTTTTCCATTACTTGATATTAAATTATTACAAAATAATCTATATGTTTTGTTTCTCATACTAAAACAGATATCTAGTTGCTTGTTTTCCTAAGAAAGGAGATACCGACTGCACATCAATTTTGAAACATTAATATTAAAGAGCACTTCTTATTAAGTTTATAAGTTTTAAAATTTCAAAAACAAAGAAAAAAATTTTTTTTCTCTTTTGATAATCACTTATTTTTCTGGATACAATTAAAAAGAATATTTCAATTAATCACAACGTAAGTTCACTTTTTAACAAAAATATTCAGTTTCTTGACTCCACATAAAGCTATCTTGAAACATTCTAATAATAATGGTGATATTAAGTTGACTTTTTAAAATTTTTATGAAATAGTGTTCGAGTATTCTTTTATCTGCTTAAAATTAGAAAAAAATTTCCCCATTTGAATTCTTTTTTAATTTTTGATCTCTAAACACATAATTTTTCTTAACTCTTAGCAATGCAAACTCAATGCAATTTAACTCTTAACAATGCTGTAAAATCGTTTTTCAAAAGGCATATTGTTTTTCTCATGTGTGTGTTTTGATTGGAATAAAATAAATAAAAAGAGAAAACAATTGCATCTAATAACATTTAATGGTATCCTGAGAAGATAACCAGGCCACAGACATGAAGATAGCTATGCTAACACTTGGCCTCATATTCTCATAGAATGAAAAATCCAACAGTATCCTCTACAGGTGGTCCAGTTTTTCTGTACATCCAACAAAAATAAATTTACTTCTCATTCACAAAAATATAACCATCTTCCTATAAACAACAACCTTGTGCGCCAGCAAACAAGTTCAACAAATACTGTTAGCTAGAATTTCACACATTACATTAGATAGAGCTTCAATTAGCTAAATCACACTTCACACCTGCAAATTACAGGGATACCAATCACTAGCAATATACATATATTTTACACACTATTACAATAAATATTTTGTTATCTTAATTAGTCTGAATTTTTTTTTTCTTTCTGAAAACAGAATTTAACAAAAAACTTTATACTTAATTGATGATTAAATACAAATAAAAATAAACTAAATATGTTTAAATATCTAACAGACTACTACTCAAAGAACTTTAAGATTGTGTTCGACATTAGTTTAGTGTTTGCATAATATTACCAATTATTCATAGAAGAAAAAAAATAAATCAAATAAACAAAAATAATCTTATCTTTCATTAGTCTTAATACCATATAAAAAATTTGATATACATTATTTGAATTACCTATAACATAAAATTATTAGTTTACTTCAATACCAAGAGAATAATATTAGTTTCCTAGATCAAAACATTCCTAATAGGTTTGTATATCCAATGTTTATAATTTAATCATATGAAAGAAATGTTAAATAATTTGAATTTAACACAGAATTCAGTTTCAAATAATGCCGAGAGAAATTATGAATAAGAGAAATTTCCCTAGAACTACAAACTAAATTATTTTGTCTACAAACTCAACATTAATAAATTAACTTTCTCACTTAGGAGAAATGTGAGAGAGCGCTTATCTATCTTGCTCCTTACGTTGGTTCAACTTCAGCAAGTCATGCATGCCTCATGATGAATAAAGCTTATTAAAACAAATAATTTTACAACTAAGCAGTTGATACAACAACAACAAAAATCTAAACAGCAGTTGATACAAAATTATAGCATATAAAAGCTCCTCAGTAAGTAAAGCATAAAAAATATACTCTAAGTATAAGAGGAGTAAAGCAAATTTTTTAATTGTGATCAACAATTTTTCAAACATATTAAAACTCTAAAAAAATCAATAAGCTAAGCTGTTATTAAAATAATAACATTCAGTATCTTGATTTAGAAAAATAAACTTCCCTGTTCCTGGATTTTAGAATAATATTTATAATTAATGCAACATGTGATTGGCAACCCTGGACTTTTCAACACAATTGGCATTCCTGCCACTTTCAAATCTTTTTGAGCTCAACATAATCATCAATCTAATAATATTTTACAGATTTACAAAGACAAACAGTGGTATTTAATTTATTCACAAATGGACAGACTCCATATTCATACCTTAGCAGGTGTATCACACAATATGGCAATCTTAAACACAGCATCAAGAGTGTTTTTAAGCTCGTTGTGAAATCCAGCACATCCATTTTCAATATTATTAGTAGCATCATTCGTATGAATATATGACTCTTTACAAAGAATGTTGTTCTAGAGTAACAATATCTTAAATTTCTGAAAAAAGGTTTAACTTCCAAAAAAAAAAAAAAAAAAATGCAGCCTTATACTGAGAATATATAAAAGATAACAGCATAGCTGCCAACATGAAAAGAAGAAAAAAACATCAGTTTTTAGGAAATAATATTTTATCCAAACTATTCTACAATACAAAAAATATTTCAGATGTAGGGAATTTCAGGGATCATTTATATTATACGAAGTCTATTACAATAATTAAAAATTTGAATTCTCAGCAGTGTTTTCCATTAAATGAGCTTAAATATGAGTTTTTTTCATTAAATTTTCAAATTCGCAATTTTGAAAAGTAAAATACAAATTTTTAAAGATAATCTGAAAATATCAGGCAAAAATTTAAAGGATTCGCAGTACATGTGTTCCCTTAAATCCACGTTAAGGTAGTAGGGAGTGATTACTTCATCACTTGGCAGGCTGAAATACCTTATCTTTTTACAGCAGATCTTGTCCGAGCTACTGGCCATTGTGCCTCAGTGCACTGATAGTTAAATATGGCTAAAGAATGATGAAGCACGAATGAACTTTAGCCAGGATGTCAGGAATAACTTGGATGCTACTGATCCACTAACCAGTGGGTCAGTCTAGATAGAATCATTACTTAGCCGCCACGATCATCAGACCTGTCCAGTAGAGCCACTTGAAATGTATGCTCTATTATTCTCCCTGTGGGTTCTGAAGTTATCAGATTGGCTATTGCTGCTGGAAATGTGCAGGACATTGCTGGTTCTTTGGCTAAATTACACCGTTCTATGCTACAGCAAGGTATGGCGCATGTATTATGGCTGTATACTCTTACAAGCATTTGCAGTGACATGTTGATTTAGTTAAAAACTTATTAGATTTGTTTATAGATGCTTGTTAAGATTTGTTGTCTCTTTCCTTTCATTGTTTAATTTTCTTTATTCGCTAGAACATTCACACAGTGTTTCCGAACACACATTCTACTGAAAATTCTTTTGCATTCCTCCTCTTTAATCCTTATGCCAGATTTTTTCTTAGTATATTAAATTCATTTTAAATATTTCTAACATAAGTTTTAATTAAATTAGAAATTATATTTAAAAATCAACAAAAAAATATGCTGGAAATTTGGATTTATCGTTTCTTAAGGGATACAAAAATAAAATTTTAAGAAAAAGTATTTTGTGAAACTACGGTTTTTCCTAAAGTTGAATTTGTGAAGGTACCGCTAAACGGTAGTAAATTCGGCCTGGACAGACCCCTGATATATATATAAAATATTAAAAAAATGCAAATCTTCATTTATTATTAAGTAATATTATTTGTTTAATTCTCTTGTAAAATAAATGGAGTAAAAAAAATAAATAATAAATTAGAAATTTATCTATCTTTTTTGGAAATTTTCCCCACTTAAAAAGAGTATTTTTTAAAACTATGTAAAAACCAGGAGAAAATTACCAAATCCAGCACTCAACAGGATTTTCAAGGTGAGTTGGCAGCTATGGAACAGTTAAAAAAATTAACCGCTTGAAATAAATTTATTAAACCAAACAAAACTTAATAAAAATAAATAACAAAACAACAAAATATAACTGTACAAAAAAAGCAAGATATATACTTCTTTCACTATGTATTAATTTCTGTTTTTCTTTTAAAAAAAAAAAAAAATATAAAGAAATGATAATATAAATATAAAAGAACCGGGAAAAACACTTCAGAAACTGTGTTTCAATTCAATCAACAACTCGCCATTTTTCTAAACAGATTACATATGTACACAAATTATTTTACATAACTATAGGAAAAATGGCACAATGGTATAATGCTTGCAACATGAAAAATAAGTAAATGCACAATAAAATAGATAACACAAAATAGTACACATAAGGAATAGAAGTTTGGTTAATTGAATGCACAATTGAAACAACTATGTGCAAGTTACATATTGATACTCAAAATGTGCAATAAGACTAGATAAAGCATTACATATAATAAATGTTTTAATACACACAGATGAAACAGTAAAATTAAATGATTTAAAACATTAACACAGAATATACAAAGCAGATAACTTCATGAGGTGATCTCTAAAAAGACTGACATCACTTTGAATCATTTGTTTTACTACCTTAAAAGGTTAGGTTATTAAACAAAAAGAAAAGAAAACTCAATGTTATTTACAAGGTGCTAATAACAAAAGAAAATAAATGCTTGGTGATATAATCAGTAGGGATGGGCAATTTAATTACAGTTAGTAAAAGAATAGATTATTATGCACATCTATTTTTTAAAAAAAATTGAACAAATTAATAAATTTCATAATTAGCCAATCGTTTTGTTTTATTCAGTTGATGAAAATATAAATTTTACGATTAATCAATAATTCATTTTTATCAAGGCCATGGTTTACTATTATGGCCGACCTCTGGTTTATTTTTGGAGTAGAAAAGTAGAAACCAGCAGGTTTTTTTGTTTTGTTTAGTAACAGTTCAAAATAACTTAATGTGTATGTCAGGTAAAGATTAAAATTAGTGGTGGCCATTTTATCCTTTACCATTTTAAGTATTCTAAACCAGGTTAAAGGCTCAATAGAGAATTATAGATAGCTCTCTAAAAAGATAGTCCCTCAAGGATCTAACAGGCAAATTTTTAGGTGCAAAGCTCCAAATCAAGGCACCATAGCTAAGTTGTTGACATGCCAGGAGCAAATAACTCCAAGACTACACACAGCAGGCAGTAACAAACACACTATGTAATCAAATCAAAGTGCCCACAACAGAGCTAGGAGATCCACCCAGACTCATTGGACCAACCTCCGAGTGTAAAGCATGCAGTCCCCAAATGGCAACTAATTACAAAAGTAGGATTATCAGAACACCAAATTGAAGCATCTTAAATAAGTTAAATAAAAAAAAAAGGTTCAAATTACAATCATTTAAACAAAATTTTAAGTTTGAAAAAATTAAAAGATGGTTAATTCTAAAGAAACAAAAGTAATTGGTCGGTTAACAATAGTTAAAGAATGGTAGATCTACTATGTTAAGTTTAAATATATATTGACATGAAAACTTCATTATGAGTGCCAGAACTATTTTAAACCATTGAGCTCAAACCTGTCCGGGATCAGATTGAGTCTCCTTTATGCTTACTACTCGGTTTGAGAATAACTTTTTAAACTGTAAAAGACTTATAATCCTGAATAAGTTCAACAGAAGATTTTTTTTAACGTAAAAATATTTAATTATGCTTTTTTTTTTTTTTTTTTTTTTTTTTACAAAAATTTTGATTCAAAGCTTGTTGGTTAAAAATATGTTACATAAACTTTTATAACAATGATTTTATCATTAAACCACTATTTTTTTGTCGCACTGTTTATTTTAAGAAAAATTTACATTATGCAAATTTCAGGTTTCTAGCTCCACATGTGTTTAAAAAATTAGAAACTGAATTTTATATAATTAACTTGATAAAGTTATTCCCTAATATTAAAAATAATATATAGACGGATATTTAATCCAGTCATATATTTAGCTACTCAGCAGATGAAATTTATTGTTTATTTGCCCATCCCTAAGAACTATAATTATTCAGTAGAATAACAGCAGCATTTGCCTTTGACTGTTGAAATACTCTAAATATCTACACTCAAATATTTGTACATTTTATTAGTAAGCAGTTGCATAGTTAGATTATATGACATAGTAGTAAGTGCGAAAAACTTCACGGTCTATTGCTCAGGAAAACACATTAAATGCATTATGTCTGGTTGAAATCCTTAAAGAAAATGAGACTGACAAAGCTTAACTACTAGATTCCTTTTGGTTTTAATACTGATATGGAGTTAGCAACAATATCAATTAGAAAAGCATTATTACTAACTGTTAAGATAGCCCTAAAAGCTGCAATATCATAAACTTGCTAAAATAACTTTTTATTAGTTCTCCATTAAATAAGTAAGAATGAGCTTAAGCAGTTGGTAAAACATTAGTTTTTAGTAATTTTTTATGTTTAAAAAAATCTGATACTTTAACATTTTTTAAAACAAAAGCTATTTTTCTTTACTGGATCAAAACTTTGCATCAATGATCACTATTTTAAATATTTGCTAATAAATATTTTACTGAAACAATCTTAAAGTGAAAAAAAAAAACATAATAGTTGACTTGGCTAGGCATTATAACAATAATAAACAATCATATCAAACAATTAATGGAAAACCTGCGATTTTAACAAGATAAACTAACAAAGAAAGCTTTAAATCAACTTGCTTTCTAAATCAGCAACTACATAGGTCTGACTTTTATATTTCAAGTAATAAATGTATCAATTTGTAACAAAGATAATACACATGTAAAGCAATATCAATTAAAAACTAGGACTGCTGATTAATAATAAATTGAAATGTAAAAAAAACATAAGTAAATAAAAGTAATAACAAAATAAAGATATTTTAAAACAATTTGAATTGTAAACATAAAGAGTTTACTTTACAAATGGAGTAGTCAGATGACAACACACTGAGTTAATGGTGTAGTAAGATTTATATTTTTTTATTTTTTCTTTATTTTGCAGACACTTTTTTTCATTTATTTACAAATAATTTACTGACAATATGAGTAAAAGTGTTCTACAACAGGTAAAATCTAAAGCTTGAAAAATTTTTGCAATTTTTCTAAAAAAAGTTTTTTTTAATAATAACAATTATCAAATAGGATTTATAAGTTGTAAAAAAATCAGTACAATTTTATTTTTATAGTTTAATAACAATCACATGTACAATATAAGTAAAATAAACAATAAAAGATTCAAAAAAGATTTCATCATTTTTTTTTTTCCTTTAAAATTCATAAGTTCTCACATACATTTAAATGAAATTGTGGCTTCATTTTTTTTTTTTTTTTTTCTCTTTAGCAACAAGATATTTTTCTTACTGCAAAGGAAATACAAAATATACTTCTACAAAAATTTGTGGTATTTAAAATAAATATATTAACTACACAATATATTTAACTTCATAATAAATATATTAACTACACAATATTTTTAGACTACTTGAATTAATCTAAAACTAGCATTTAAGACATTTTTGGTTCTTTAATAGTGCATTTAGAAAATAAATAAGCTAATAAATTTTGAATATTTTTTTTATCAGATCTCTAACACATTTCTTAAAGAAATAAAGTATTACACAATACTTGCCTAAAAGAATTCTTATCAACAAAAATAATAATAATAATTAAATTAATAATTATCTTTAAAAATATTGAACTATAAAAAAGCATAAAAAAAATCATTCATAATAAAACAAATAAAGTATCAAAAGCAAATTTAAAAATAGTGCCTATAAAAAAAAAAAAAAAAATAAAAAAAAAAGATGCAAATAAATGTTTTTTTTTTTTAAAGGTTTATAAAACCAACATATTTATAGTTCCCAAATAGAATTAATTTTTAAAGGAATATAACTTATAAAAACTAAACTTATTTGTATACAGTTAAAATAATTTTTCATAAACTAGATATATGACATTAGTACAAAGCTATTAAAAAGTAGATCATAATCTGATTATTTTAATAACGTCTCGTTAGATATTATACTTGGGATAAAATACTAACTTGGTCAAAATTTTTACTAATTTTCATTTTTTTTACTGTATTTTTAAGAAATTAACTTTTTAAGTATGCTTACTTAATAGATTTTGTGAAACAAAATGAAAAGGAAAAAAAATTAAAAATTTTATAACATAAATCAAGTATAAAAAAAAAAATAATTAATACCAATCAAAACTTTTTAAGTTTTACAGAGGAAAAAAACTGTAAATGTTTATAACTTTCACACTACACAATTTATTTGTATTATTATAAGAAATTCTCCAATAAAAAATAATATTTTAAAAAAATTAAGAATGAAAAGTAAGAAATAAAAGCACAATTGGCAAAAATTTTATTTAAGTATATCATTAATAAAGTTTCGTATGTTCATTTAAATAGCTAAAATGCAAATATATATATATACTTAATAAATTTAATAGTTTATTAAGTCAATTAATAGTTTATTAAAGTCAAGGTTATTTCAATCATTATTTTAATCAAATAGCTAAATGAGAAACTAAAACTTAAAGCTTAGTACAATCTTGAACTACACTTCATAATGTTTTAGAAGTTTTATTATAATTTAATAATAATAAACTCAATTTATACTAAATAAAATTAATATTCTAGATTTTAGTGAGCAAAAATAATTAAATTTCTTACTAATTTAGGGTACTTTATTTCAATCATTATAAAGTGAGAGTATAAAAATATATAAATAAACAATTGTATTTTGTAAACAGCAAC
This sequence comes from Parasteatoda lunata, assembly GCA_949128135.1. Taxonomy (NCBI): domain Eukaryota; kingdom Metazoa; phylum Arthropoda; class Arachnida; order Araneae; family Theridiidae; genus Parasteatoda; species Parasteatoda lunata. The sequence goes on along the minus strand of OX421976.1, from coordinate 64,904,845 downwards.
TTGTAAAAAAAAAAAAAAAAGAGCAGTCAACATTCATTACTGATGAATTTCTGAAAAGTTACTGTGGAAGCAATTTTAATAATCAAAAATGAATAATTAAACCATATATCAATAAAATTTAAGAAATCTGAAATAAGTTTAAAATATGTAAATTTCAAAAAAGAAAAGATGTAACATAATAATGCAGGGATAATCAAAACCTACATGGACTTTTAAAAATTTTTAAATTATTTAAATTAACATTTTCAAATTAAAACTTTTAAATTATCATTTATAAATAAATCTACTACTAAATTAATGCATATAATTCCAGTCAATGTCTTAAGTTTAAGCTTTTTTCCATTGTTAAGATTATACCTGATTTTTATTTTTAAAAAAATTTTTTAGAAGTTAAGTTTTAATTTTTAAAGGTAACGTTCACAGTCATGCCATTATTTAGTAAAAGTAAAAATTATATTTTGCTCTCTTTCAAGGGATCATCTTACCACACTTTTCTCATAGAAATTTTATTATAAATTGTCCCACCTTGACTTTAATATTAAATTTGTAATATAAAATTAAGTAACAGACTTCAAATTTAAAAGCATTATATTTAAAATAGTTAAAACTGTTGTCTGCAATATAACTTAATGTAAATGTAATATGGCCACTGATGACTTATTCCTAGTTAACAAAAAAAAAGAAAAGATTTCATTAAATATAAGTTTCATCGCATGATATACTAAATATTTCAGGCACAGATTTCGTAGGATTTTTATAATCAACAATTAGAAAAACTGCATTACACTCATAACTATAAATTTAAAATTATCATAATATTTTCTATTTGTTATTAGCATTAAAAGGATTTTAAAATGTTTTTCTAATGTTAATTGTATTTTTGAACCCCAAAAATTTGAATTGCAATAGATTTTTAATTTGTTATAATTATAAGATTTTTAATTTGTTATAATTATAAGATTCTTAATTAAAAATAGTTTTAATTATAGATATAAAAAAACTACAGAACATTAAAAAAGAAAATAAATTATTTAAAATGAGGCTTGCTCATTGTTTAACAGTAACACTTAATTTAAATATTCCAGCAAGTAATAAAGAGGTTAAATAACTATTTTGAAAAGAATTCTTCTTCAGAAACATTCTTAATTTTAAAGAATTTTCAAACATATACAAAAATCAGGAGAATTTATGATTACACCAGTAGACCAGGAAGCACTTATAAAATCCAGTAGTCTACTGGAAAATCCAATAGAGTTGACAGCTATGCTTATTCTATTGCTAAGAATTGCAACATATATCTGTCATCCTTGATTTGATTTCGGTAAAAATTTTCAAAAGTGATTTATACAAAACTAAAGCCTATGAGGACAAATATCAGATCAAAAAATTTAAAAATTTCAGAACACATGAATTTTAAATAAATCAATAATTTGCAAGGTAATGGGGAAAATATTTTAAACTACAAAAATCTTTTTAAATTCAAAATACAAGGTATGCTATTTTTGTTAACAAAATAAAATAAATAAAATAATTTATAAATGCATATTAACATTTGTAAAACAAGTATATTAAATTCAGCTAAATAATAATACATTTATAAATCTCAGAAAAAATTTTCTGATAAATAAGTACATTAACAATGAATGACAGAAAATGATGAGAAGAAACAGCAAACTTAACGAAAGTTATTAGTCAATAGAAAACAGCATATGATTTAAAAGAAGTAAAAATAATTATTAAAGTCACTGGGTAAAAAATTTTTTATCTTTATACAAATAATTTATTAAGCTTTTTAAGAAATACACTAATACAGAATTATACGATTTAAATCTCAGCTAAACAATTGTTTGACAGAAAATATGCTTCAAACCTCAACAAAATATTGTCTTTTTTTTCTCTTTCCTATTTTTTTTAATAAAATTTTTTTATTATTGAAAAACAACAAAATAAATTAGAAACTCACCGGGTGAAAAATGAAAAAATAAAGCATTAGTATACTTTCAAAAAGCTTTTTCTGACAATTTCATTATAATGAAGATGATATATATACACCTATTAAAAAATAAAAGATTTCATTAAAAAAAAAATAAAAAAAACATAAGTTTTAAAAAGGAAAAAAAAATTTTAATTGGAAAGTATGTACCAAAATATATTACATACTATTTTCATAAGCAAATGCTTTATGAAATCAAATTTTAACAACAAAAAAAATATTTTTTAAATGATATAATAATAATACTTATTTTATGATCTGAAATCATCAAAAATAAATAATGATAGGTTATTTTTTAAACCTAATCATAATTATATTTCTTTTAAGAGTAAAAGCACTTCCCAAAGTGAAATACTACTTTAAGCTCAGGAACGACTCCCTGAAGGTTCATATTAACCTTTAACATTTTTCATTTAAGTGTGTTCTCTGAAGGAGTTTTGCCAGGGAAATAAAAAAGGCCACGTCAGCCTTAAACTGCTGAATATATAATATCTTGTTGAACAGAAATGTCTATACTTTAAGATGAATACATAACTTAAATATATATAAATAATTTATTTAACAATTAAAATAAAAAGCAAAGTTAGCATGATTTTTACAAATAAATGAAAATTGTTAAAAATCATTGAAGAACTCGTAACTTTATAAGTACAAACAATGCAGTTTTGTAGCAACTCTTCTTTGAATATTAAAAAATTTAATGACATATCATTTTCACAAGGCTGTGGATATTCTCCATATTGTACCATATTCATAATTAGCATATAAGTGTCTGGTTCAAGTTGGATGTAACTTGCAACTGATCAAAACTCACAACAGTCTTTAAAAAAAAATTTTTTTTTTTTTTTTTGCTTAAAAGCTTTATTTTATATGACAACAGAATATTCAAAGAACATCATCAAAATAATAACAGAAGTGTGAAGATTCTATAACGAACCCCAATGAGTGTTTAAAGTTAAAAACTTAATAATGTTCACAGGGAAAAATAATTTAAGGAAAGCTCCAGTAAAAAGAATAAAATATAAAACTAATCGAAGCATATTTCTAATCTATTTGTGTTATAAAAAATCCAGATTTTTTAGTGCTACCTTACAACTTAGAAAAGCAATAGTGAAACAACCAGTTGAATATGTTGTCATCAGTATTTAAACAAACACTAAAATATGAAGCAAAAAACACATATTAACATTGTACAAACAAGATTCAAATATATAACACAACAATCAACACTAAAATGTACAGTTATAGACTTTTAACATATTAAAATTTTTTATCCAATGTTAAACTAACAACATTGCCAACATATACTAAAATATTTTAATTTGCTTAGACTAAGAACAAGGCAAATATTTATAGAATTGTCAATAAAACAAGTAATACTTTTATCAACAAAGCTAGTTTTGATCTTTAAATATACATTTTGCAAGAAAAGTATGAATAGTTATTATATTATATACATAACCTTTTTTAGTCTTCTTTAAAACTCAACTTCTTTATCCCTTTTTTACAATACTCAAAATATGAAGAAGGAAGAAGTCTGACAATGAGTGATATACACATGCAAAAATCACAGTTGCGACTACTTCTTCCGTCGCCTTCAGTAAGTATCACACTTGGACAAGGCGGCCTGACTATGGCCCATCACTCTCTTCTGCTCCTTTTCGTTGTTCGGCCTCCAGCTCCAAACTCAAATTCATTAGCCTGGCGACCTCTCTTGACTACCTGTACTTGAGATTGTGCTGTTAACTGTAACTGGATTGCAGATGTATTTAATTTTTCGCCTAGAAGCAGATCTTTCAGTCTTTTCATTTTCTGACTTGTTAGTGTAACACAGGCAGAATCATTGATTTTTTCATCGACCTAAAAAGACAGGCACATTTTTTGACGGAATTTTTAAATGAGTAAAAAATTATTTAGTTAAGTTTTTTTTTTTTTTTTAACATATATATTTGTCAAAAGTAGCATTTTTTACAGACAGCTAAAAAAATATAAAAGAATTTCTTAAAATTATAAATGAAAATAAACAAGCAGATCTTTCAGTCTTTTTATTTTCTGATTTGTTAATGTAACAGAGGCAGAATCATTGATTTTTTTCAGCAACCTAAAAAGACATGCACGCTTTTTGACGGAATTTTTGAACGCGTAACAAATGTATAGTAGAAACATATATTTGTCAAAACTAGCATTTTTTTCTGGCAGCTAAAGAAAGACATATAAAAGAATTTTTTGAAATTATAAAAGAAAATAAACAAATCTTTGACATAATTGATTATTTTTTATAAAATCCAATCGGAATCTTCTGTTATAAATTCATTTGATATGCTGGTCTAAAATAAAAGTGTGTTAATATTAAAGATAAAACAATTATTTACTTGATAATAATACTGAATTTTAACATAGCATAATTTTACTTAAAAGCCAATAAAATTAGAAAGTAATTCATTGATAAAAAAATATAAACTATTTTGTAATAGATAATCAAGATTGGTATAATGTTTGCATAAAAGCATTTAAAATAGAAATTATCAATATAGGAATTTTAGAAAATTAATGCAATCACCTTCATAACAACATTTACATGTTTCATGTAGCTGTAAATTAATTTTAACTATGTTTATTGCCTTGAGGAAGAAGGAAAAGAAAACAGTTTTTTTCTGTTTTAAGGAAAATGGATTTTCAGCAGATTGAACACACATTGATGCAATAATTACATTAGTTCTTCTTGTAGATGAACACTCCTAATATTATTAAAAATATATAAAATATGCAAAAACTGATAAAATTTGTAAACATTTTAAATGTTCAAAATTTTTAATACACATTTTATTTTTCAGACAAAAAAATTATGCATACATAAATCAATAAATAAAAGTTGAATTTATATAAAATCAAACAAAAAATAAATTAGTAAAACCAATATTTTTAGAACAAAATATAATATACTTTAAAATAAAAAGGTTGAAAATTATATTATTGACAAGTTAAAATTCCAATCGTGCATGCAAACTTTATTTTTACTATTCTTTAAAGAATAAAGGGCAGCTAATTATAAATTATTGAATCCTAAATACTGCAATATACAATTTCGCAACACATAAATGTTTATTAAATATTAGGATGCCTTAAGGGATGAATACAAAGGGAGGCCAAAATAGAGAGAAGAAAAACCAATTATTACTGATAAGATCCAAATATTAATTTTAGCTACGTAAGTAAGAATTTATGTTTTATTATAATATATTATTATTTTTTATTACTCTGGTTATGCTTATTTTTATTTATGAAAGAAATCTGCCCAAATAGCTATGAAAATAATTAATATAAAAACTAAAATTGCAATGTGAACACAGAAACAAGAACAAGATTGCTTATATAATATTAGTTTTAAAGTCTTGCCTTAAAGTAACATTTATTGATAATACTTAACACTTGCTGATAAGTAACAATTCTGATAATAATTCCTTGTTAATAACAATGGACAAGATTAACACCATCAACAGATTAACAACATTGTTAATAATACCTAATGCAGCTTTGTCAATATTGTTTAATACTTCAGATTTTTACTTAAAATTAAAGTGTTCATGAAGATAGAATGTTGTTAGTGTTTAGGATTAAGGTAAGCTCAGTGGTGTGACAGCGGACGAAAGACCAAGACCTACAGTGCCCACCCCAGTTGTCTTGACCTTAGGCTCTGGGGTGCAGGAGCATTGTTTGTTTGGGTGGTCAGTTAAATAGTGTACAAGATTTGAAGTAGATATGTTGTAAATTTTGACAAATTAATAATAGATACATTTGTATGTTTTCATTAACGTGCATCATTCAAAAAAAAAAAAAAAAACAATTTTGTAAATGATTGTTGTGAAAAAAAATTTACAAGTTATATTCGAGCATAGATTTCATAGATTAAAAACTCCAGCATGGCTTGGAAAACATGACAGACACTTAACAAATTTTGAGGTTTTCCAAGCCCTGATACTTAATATTGTCAAAACAAATAACATTAAAAAAAAGAAAAACTAGGTTAAATACTTTTGCAAAAACTATTAACTAGATTCTGTTTAGAATAACCTCATGAAATATGAAACCTTTTTAAAATATTATATCAAAAAAAATTTTCTTAAAAAAATATATATTACAATATTCATTTATGTTCTTTCATAATTAGAAAAGTATTCATAATATTTTTAACTTAAGGATACTAGAACTAGAACAACTAAACATCAGGTTTAAAGAAAATAATGATTTAAAAACAAAAAAAAAGAAAAGGTCCATGCTCAAAAATGTATAAAGTAACTTAGAACTAAAAAAATATATACCTCAGAAAAAGCTGTACATGAATCTATATCCAATCCTGCATCAACAGTAGTGAGATCAGGTACAGGAGTTCCATTAGACTTATTGTTATCAATTGCTTCTGTTGTCGAAGATGCACTTGACGATCGGGATGAGAATGGCTCCCCTGACCCTAATAAATATTCAGGATTCAAAATATTATCACCACAAGCAGCTGCCAGAGCCATAATATTAGGATGAGGCTCTTCATCCGAATTTATTTGTGTCTCTAATGTTAGTAAAAATTCATTTTCTTGGCCTACAGTAGACCCTTTTCTCTTACCTCTTCCTCCTTTATCTTTGTCAGTTGTGTAATTCCTTCCTTTAGAGGGCAGCTTGTTCAATTTTTCTTCTGAAGAACCATTCAAAGAATTCTTTTTTTTACCTTTATTCACAGGCTTATCAGACTCAGTTTTGTCATTTTCAATAACTTTTACCTCGTCATCATCTTCGACTTTAGTTTCAGGAACAGTAATACCCACCATCGAACGCACATTTCCAGGAAATTTAGATATAGTAGAAACTAAAGGCTTGGCCCAACCAATGTGAAGCACTGGCGTAGAGGAACCTTCTTCCCACTCACAAAGTCCATCGTAAAACCTCAGTAAATGTGCAAAACATTCAGGATCTTGTAAGAGAGGAATATCAGCCCGACCCGATGGTTCACAACCATTAGAACTAACGACTTTTACAATATGTGGAATCAACTCATTAGCTATTTCCAAAAATTCTTTGTAAATTTCTTCATCTTCTCGACCATAATTATACCTACAAAAAGATTTATTATTTTTTTGGGAGTCGATAATTGTATGTTAAAAATATTTTTTAATCACTACCAGTTCAAATGGGGGTACTGATTTGTTATACATTAGCACATTTTCTTTTTCTTTTCTCCCCCCTTTTCAACAACAACGACTAAATGCCGATATGGAGTTTTTCTTTTATAATCTTTTAACCGTCGTTAAGCAGCCAATCTAATTTTGGGTTTATGACTACCAATGCTCAACTCTGTAGCCTTGTAATTCTGAACCAATCCAGAAGACAAGGGTACTCCTGGATCAGTATCCCCAGAGGTATGACTTGTTATGGGAACATGGAAGACTTTGTAACTCAACAAATGTAACGTGCATCAGTCACCATTTACTAAACTGGGAGTCTTTGACCAGCGGGGTTCGAACCAACGACCTATTGGACATGGGCCCAGTGCCCTACCAACCAGGCTGTCCTGGCCTCAAAAGTGGAGTTTGAATTGTACTTGCATTTACAAATATGTTTGATGATCAGGATACTGTCAGGAGAAAAGGCTTTAATTTAATACCTTCACTGTGATTGCCTGGAATAAATTTGTCCAAAAAGCCTGTACTGATGTATTTTTAAGGTAAAACAACTGAGTAGTTTTTTCCCCCCAATATTTCTACATAGCCTGAATAAATTAAGAAGACTCATATCTATATATAAATATATATTTTCTAATTTTTGCAGCATACAAGCAACAAAATTGTTGCCTGGGGGATAACATTCTATATAGATATGCCGCTTTTTTTATTTATGAAATGCATATTTTGTATTGTTGAGAAATTATTGTAATTCAAGCGAACTTTGAAATGAATAAAGTTGCAATAGCTGATTCTGTTTTAGGCATGTGGCAAAATTAGTGTCAATAAAAACGCCCAAGAATGGTCGAGAAAAAGAAACCGCCAAACAAGTGCAGGGACATAACAAATCAGTTTTGGAATGGGAAATATTTATTTAACATTGATAAGTACTCATATCTGCCAACTTTCAGTCTTTCCAAGAATGGATTTACCAAGTGAAAGATAAAAAAAAAAGCAATCTTAATCAAAAATATATCTATATTTTGATCTAGTTGCATTATGCTATCTTGCAGACTATTATGCTTTGATATATTTGTTATAAGTATTTATATGCAGTGGTGGTCAAACTCCTTTACAATTATTATTATAATTCAAAAAGTTTAACAGAATAATTTGAATTTTGCTACTACTTAAAATATGAAAATAAAATCACTTGGGGGCAAACCCAGAAGAGTTGGCAGTTATGAGTACTTTAAATCACAATTGCATAAAATTATTTTATTGTCTTTTAAAAATTATCATTTCCTGAAAATTCAGATAAACAATGTTGTGGTTAAACTGAACAGCTTTTATTTTTGTTTAAATGGGTTGTTTAGTGTGATGCATATATTTGTCATAAGAAAATTACTAGCATTTGAATCTATAACATATTATAATGTTAATCTCACTGAGCAAAACTGTAGAAACATTTTATTCTTAATTTATTTATAAAAATATATGTTTGGTATAAATATTTAAAAAAAAAAAAAAAAAAAATCTCTTTGTGTAGAATTTGAAAAATTCTTAAAAAGATACCATATTCATGATATGATTTTATCCAAAATTCTTATTTTGACAATTATCTCCTTTTGCATGTTTAAAAAAGCATTTTAATTAATTTCAGCAGTGATTTTCATCACTTATACTAAAGGTAAAATATTTTAACCAAAATACAGAAATATTTTTTGTAAACAATATATATATTTTTTAATTAATTTCTAGTTAATATCATTCAAAATAAAGAAAGTAAAAATAATAAAATAGAAAAGAATTGAAACAATAAAATTCTATATTTATATAAATAGAGATCAGTTTATTAATATAGTATAAATGTTTATCTATGCTATAGTATTATTACAAAATTAAAAATTTTTTTTGATGAAATAAAATGTTTCGATACTTGTAATATGTAAAAGCAATCATATAATTTTTAAAAAAAAATAAGTATTTTTAATAATAAATTAGTCATCTGCATATAATACATGTTCCAGTGATATAAATGTTGCAAACTGAATCTTTAGGATATTTTACTTCAATAATGTGATGTAGCAAACATTACAAAATTTAACTTCAAAATTTTACTCAACTAAATTATTTACACAGTATTAATCTCCAAAATATTTTAAAACCAAACAATTAAAAATTATTTTTATAAAAAAGACATAGTAAATTATCTATAGTTGAGACTAAGTTTAACAAAACACCAACACAGAAGAACATCTTTTCATACATTAATGTAAAATATTTTTAATAGTATGTTTTTAAAAGTAAATTTTAGGTGGTTATAACACAAGATAAAAAACAAAAAGAGTTATAAAAACAAAATTCAGGAGCTTTGATAAAGTAAGGTTTAAATTACAATAATAGAATTAAGGGGAAAAAACATACTTCCGGATAACATCCGCAGCATTTGCCCATGCTTCTAAAGCTCCTTTATACCGTCCATTTCGATAAAGGTAGCCACCCATATATGTGTATGGATATACATGCATATTACAATAAAAGCTTTGAGCAGCTAAAATAGATTCTCTAAACAAATCAATAGGAGGTGGACGGCCAGGACTAGGATTTATTTCTTCCAGATCACCTAGGTTTCCAAGAGCCATTGGATATGTTTTAAGATGATTTAAATCGTATAGTAACCACAAGAGTTGCTATAATAAAAAATTTTAAATTAGAAAATAAAACAACAAATTTCTAAAGACTTTGAAAAAAAATTAAAGCTATACAATATTATAAACAATGGGAAAAGTTTAATATAAATATGCTTATAATTCTAAAACTTCCTGAGATTCAAGCTCTAAATAATGATAGAAAATGCAATTTTTATTTAGAAATACCCTTGAAAGAAGTAAGCTTATCAAGATAATTTTTTTTAAAAATAAATTTCAATTAGTTAAAAGGTCTTGAAATAAAATCCACTAGATAATAATTCAATCAGATAATAAGATTTTTATATGTCATAAAACTAGCAATAAGATTACTTGAATTTCGAATCCTCCTTATAATTTTTACAACAACTAAAAACTGACCAATGAGAATAAAACCAATTATATTTTTACAAATGCAATCAGCTTACAAATAAACAAAAAAAATTAGATTATTATTTTGAAGTGATAAAATTATATTAAATGTTGTTCAATGTATTAGACTCTGAGTCTCAGGAAATTATACTAAAATTAAAAAAAGAAATAAAATGATTCAATAGTATTAATAAAGTTATAAGTCCTTATCACACTTACTACCCATACCACAGCTTTAAAATAATTGTTAATGTTATACTGTTTAAGAATATTGTGTCGATTCAAATTCCACATTGAAATCGAAACTAAAGAAAAAATGTTCTTAAAACTAATGTTATAGAAATTGTATCAGACTACAAGAAATAAACTTTGTATTTTCTTAACTCACAACTTTGAAATAGATTTCAATAGAACATATTATGATATATCAGGGTTTGATCAAAAACAATAACAAAACTGAAAACAGGAATCCAAAAATTTTATATTTAAAACTTTATTTAGCCTATTAACAGGGAAATAAACTTTTGTTCAATATGGTACACGAGTTGACAGGCAAAGTGTGACTTTTAGATCTCGAAAATAAAAAACGCGGTATTAGGTTATAAAATCGTATGAGTATTAATCATGATGCTTGATCTTTAATTACATGAATATTTTTTGAAATGTGCTGATTTAAAATTCACGAATATAAATCACAATGTGTAATTTTTAAACTGTGTGAATTTGAAAGAATATCATGACTTAAATACATCAACAAATCATGATTCCCTTGATTAAAAAATCACACTAGTTTCATTTGTAAATCACATAATTATGAAACGTGAGGTGTGATTTTTAAATCACTTTAATATGAATCGTAATGTTTGACTTAAAAATCGTGTGAGTGTGGTTCACAATCTGATTTTAAAAACGTGCGAGTAGGAATCACAATATAATTTCAAAAACATGTCAATGTGAATCAGGATTGCAAACTTTAATTTGAGTAAAAAATAAAAAAAACAATCTTTGATATTAAAATCACATGAAATATGCTATTTGTAATATGCAATGTGCTATTGAGGACACTGAGATCACATGTGTGAGAAAACGAGATAGAGAAAAGAATTACAAGAAAGAACTAAAGAGATCAAATTTCACATGACAATATAGAGCATTGCGTAGAATTTTCAGAGTTTACCCAGTATCGATTTGATTAGAAATTTTTATAATTTTGGAGCTATATGTCGTAGAAAAAATAATTGTTTTTCTCTCAATTTTGCATGTAGTATGCATGAATATGCAATGTGCTATTGAGGACTCTGACATCACGTGTGTGACAAGAAAACGATATAGAGAAAAGAATCACAAGAAAGAACTTTAAAAGATCAAATTTTGCATGACAATACAGGGGTCTGTACAGGCCAAATTTACTACCGTTTAGCGGTACCTTAACAAATTCAACTTAAGGAAAAATGGTAGTTTCACAAAATACTTTTACTTAAACTTTTATTTTTGTATCCCGTAGGAAATGATAAATCCATATTTTTGTGTTGATTTTATAATATAATTTTTAATTTTCACAAATTATGTCTAAATTTTCACATAATAGGTACCTCTCAGAAAAACCTAGACAGATCCCTGCAATGTATAGCATTAGGTAGAATTTTCAGAGCTTAACCAGTTTCGATTTCATGAGATATTTTTGCAATTTTGCAGCTAAATGTTTTTGCAGCTAAATTTTGCATGTAGTGTATTTTACATACTTTGTTGCAGTGTGTATTATACCTGTTATGGGTTCATACCAGTTATTATGAATTGCTTACGAAGTGATCATTTTATTTTACACTATTAAATGTTGAAAAAAAATTTTTTTTTACATAATTAAATTTTTTTAATAAAAAATACAAATTTAAAAAATTAAAACAAAATTTTAAAAGGGAAAAAATTATCTCAATGTCAAGCAAATCAAATGAGAAACTAAACGCCTTGACAGGCGACAATAGGCATGCTTGAACACAACCTTTGTGAGGTTTCCATATTTTTACATTCCTGGTGGCTATCGGCTTTACCACATCTGATGTTAGCAAAAACGATGCCAAGGTGCATAGCCAGATTTTTCAACAAAAATTAAGCACCTTGCAAGTACTTTTTAAGCACTCGAAAAATATTTTTATACAAAAAAAAAGTTCTAAATAGGACCTGTGCAGTAATAAAAATTATTTTTTTCTCTCATTTAAGTTCAATAAAAAAAGCAACTTTCAGGACTTTTAAAAATTGTAAATAAAAAAATAAGCACCTTTAAGCACTTTTTAAAAACACTACACACCCTGGATTTGCAATTCAGTGTTAAGAAGGAGGAACTTTTTTGTGAGATAGAAAAATCGAATCATATTCATTCTTTTAACAGACATCTATTGTTTCAAAAGAAAAAGAAAAAAAAGCTGAATTTGAATTTTTTTTAAATAAAACCAAAAAAGTAGAAAAAAACTCATCCCTAATGAAGGAACTATAAAAATTTAATATCTTACTCTATTTTTATCATATAAAAATTACAAAGTACACAAACCTGCTGAAGACATGCAACCTCAATGCTATCAGATACTGCATTAATAGAAGGATTTATTCCAGAAACTAGAGCTGCAACTTCCATTCGGCGAGTACATTTGACTGGATAACCGTTTAAATAAAGCCATGATTTTTCAGTAACACCAAGCCCAACAGGTTGACCTCTTTTATCTTCATTGCCTTTACCTATGTTATTGAGAAGAAACGGGGGGAAATGAAAAATCATAATAAATGAAAAACTAAAAGAATTGCAATTCAAATAAATACTAATAACCAGAGGATATTAAAATAAGTATGTAGACTGATACCTTGGAAATAAGGGGTTAAAAGACTAAGACGAACAAGGCAGAGTTAAACTTCATGAATTTAAAAAAAAAAATTTAAAAAAAACTTGGATTAATATTATTTTTAAGACATAACAGAACATGTATAACAGATTGCGAAATTAAAAGACTAAGCTAAGTATCAGGCATCTAAAAAATGGCATTATTTGAAACATCAATTTGAGAAGGAAAAAAAAATAGACGGAGGTAGAAAAAAAATAGTTACTGTTTGTCTACGATACTCTGCCAGGCATTCGTCTGGAGCTGTGGCGGTGACTATGATAACGAGGTATGATTATTTCAAATAGGGATGCCGGTCCCTCTTTAGGACTGGTTTCGGCGAAAGAAAAGGAGACCACTTCATCGAAGCCACCCTCCCTAAAATGCCCTCTTTTTGTTTCCACAGCACCAGACTGCCGCAGACTTAGTGACAATCAGAGTACCTATCTTAGACAAACAGTAGCTGCATTATGTTTAAGAAACTAGATATTTCTCAAATTATTTTTTAATTTAGTTAAAGTTTATCAACTAAGACCATTGCTTATTGAAAAGCTGCATAACAATATTTTTTACAACATGTTAGGTCATTCTAATTGAAACATTGGTTACTTTGAAAACATTTCATTATATTTTGATAAAATTTGAAACTACTTTTAAAACTTGATAATAAAATCTGGCTACTTAATCAGACTGCAACAAATCCTTGTTCATTTTTTAGACAAATGGAGTATACAATCCCTGTGGCAGAATTTCTTCTGGCTTTCTGCGACAAACCTAACTAGAACCAATGTCTTTTTGCAAGATATTTTTATCGTTATAAATATATGTGTAACGAATTTATAATAATAGATGCACTTCGTGTTTATGAAAAAAGCCTACATGCATAGAATAAAACTGTGTAGATTTTTTTTTCTTAATTTCATAATATAAGTTTAAATTTCTTAATAAGTTTAAATTTGCATAATCTTTGATAATAAAGAAAAATTATAAATGTATAGATCTGCAGACAAAAATGCTTACTAGAGCATAACCAAAGATTACCCAGAACCTGTAATAAGATGGAACAAATAGCTAAGAATGGACAAAAAGATTAAATTTATAAAACAAGATAACTGAATTTGAAGTATCAGTTTAAAACAGTATGATTTAATGTTTCATTATAGTAGTTATATCAGGTACAGAAATAAATCAGGTGAAAAAATCAATATTGAAGTTGAGTAATCAAAATCAAAATAATAAAATAGGATTGCCTATATCCGAATTTTAAAAGCAAAAAAATTAACGCAATCTTTGTTTCAATTTTTTCTTTATGAAAACAATTACAGATTAATTAGATTCGATTAATATTGTACTGACTTATTGAAAGATTTTTTTTTAAAAAAAAGAAAGTAAATAAAACTTTTTTCTTGATCACATTAAGTTCAGAGCGAAAAAAATACACAGCCCTTGTGATTTGTAACAGAAGTCGCACTGTATTGTGTACATATATGGCATTCATTCCCCACGAAGTACGCAGACGCGGTTTCCGACTCAATACGCTCAAGTCTATTCAACATCTCGAAAGGAAATAGTCTTCATGAGTACTGAAACATCGGTATTAGAGCCATACTCATTGGATGCGATTTGTTTCGCATGCGTATGGAAACCTGTTTAAAAGTGTTTCGCCAGTAAATATTTTCCACCAATCTGGTTTTCATTCGCATGCCAAAAAATCGTAGATAGTGAGATATCTTTCAGGCTTTATTTCATTTATCGTTAGATTGCGAGTGTTTTTTTTTATATCGACGACTTAATTCAAAGGATATAGGCATTTTATCTTTAAAAAACATATATTATTTCCTCTTTTCCGCTCGCTTTCCAGAAAAAAAAATCTCTGACATCGCTAGATGTTGTCGACTTCCATCTTATTTCTTCTTCGGAATGCCGCCCTGAAAAATGAGTTTTCAAATTTTTTTTAAATTATTGTTGCTTTACAAGAGCAACATATAACATTTTCGCTAGACATGATTTTTTATTTTAAAAAAGAATCTTTTTACGCCTGAAATTTTCCACCTAAGTGCAAAAAATATAAAACGCTTTGTTCTCATAAGAAAACACAAAGAAAATTTCTGCGCCAGCGATAGAGGCCGAAGTTGGCAAATTTCCAAAAATAGCTTAATAAAGGGGAAAAAATTTCTCCCCTTTCTATCCAGTAACTGTTTGTGTTGGAGATTAACGGAAGATTACGAGCGCTTTAGCCCTTCCGCGGTACGCTAGAAAAACAATTATTTAAAAACTATTCTGTAAGAAAAAAATTTTGCAGAACCATTAATGCTTCTGCAGAAATTATTTTTTTTTGTAAAACAGCTTCTGTTTCTGCAGAATCTTTTTTGAGAAATTACTATGTTTCTGCCAAACCAAATATTTTTATTTCCCAAATAAAAAAATCTTTCTGCAAAACTCAGTCGCTTTCTGCGACAATGTCGCTGTGTCGCCGTGTTTCTGCCACGGGGTATACAATTAATTGGATTGACATTTCATTACCATGCCAAGTAACCTCTGCAGTTTCTTCAGATTCTTTTCCATATGTGACCCATGCATGATCTTCAGACAATGCCAAATGAACATCCTTAAAACCCAAAACCTGAAATGCTGCTACAACTGCAAATGCTACTCCAAAACAATCCAACTTATTACCTGAAAATAATAATAAAAGCCTCTGTTAAACATACTTCTCCCAAAAAAAGAAATGACAAAATAGCTTTTAATTCTTATAAGAAAAATTGCTTATTGACTATCATATATAATTAAGTTGATGATATCTAACTTCAACACACCTATCAATCTCAGAAATTCAAAAAGCCAGAGACATTTTGGGACCATGCATAATTATAAGTAAAACATTTTAAAATAAATTCAATCACACATTCTTCAAATTAAATTCATATAAATAACTTTTTCACCCCCTAAAAATTACAAAATAATAAATAAGTCTATTTTTCAAAAAATAAATTAGGCGACTGATTTAGCGCATTTTAAAAAACATTAGATAAAAATTTTCTGTAAATATTTCAGGTTTGCTTCCTTTGTCGACAAATTCTCTAAACTTTTGTTTTGGACAAAAGTAAGTCTATTTTCTCTAAAGGCTGCATAATCTCGATACTGCATTTGCATTGATCTAATTTTAAGAATTAAAAAAATTCTGTTCTGAAATGTCTTTGCACTGCAAAGCACAAAAGTTTTTAGAGTATCTAACTAGATTTGTCAATTTTTTCCTAAAATTTATAAAAACACAACAAAACAATAAATAAAGAACTCTGACCTCAAAAAAGACAAAACTGAAATATTATTCAAGGTAGCTATTTAGCATGAATTAAGATATCTCTCTTCAAAAAAAAAATAGTCTATATAAGCTTTGAAAAAAGCAATGATACATTCTTCTTTCATTTATTAGACATTTTGAAATATTAAAATAAAGATTCTAAATAGAACGAGATAGACAGGGCACCTAATAAAAATAGGTCCAGAAGGAGCAGCATCAAGGGTTTTTAATTCCTTCCAATAAAAGACCAAGAGAAATACCGAAAAAGAAATGGCCCACAAAAACGTTAAACTATAAACAAATAATTAGTAACAGTAAATATAAAATATTTAAATATAAAAAACAAAATATAATAAAATATATATAATAAAATATATATAATAAATTGTAAATAATAAAATATAAAAAACAAAAATTAAGATGGAAGGAAGAAAGAAAGGAAAAAATGCTTTGTTTTGAATGAATTCAGAGAAAAGAGCACAAAGGGCCAAACTAACATCCCCATTATGGTAAGAAATTTGGCGGAATTCTACATTAATGGGCAATTTTTCGCTTGCACCCGACTAACGGAAAAATACCTATAAATGTTACATAGTTGTTTTTATTTTTGCACATTTCTACATGATCAAAATTTATTGATTAAATAAGGATATTCTTTAAGAGATCAAATTTAGAGCTTAATATGTTGTCACATCTGGGCAAACTTTTATATTAAAAAACCTGTGCACTGATATCTTGGAACAACTGAATAAGAAAATATCTCTAAAAATAATTCATTTTTAAATACGATTTAAATTTTAATTTGTTTTCATATTTAGTAAAACTTAAAAAATATTAATAAAATATATATGTTATCTATTTTGTAAATAAAGATATATTTTGTGTAGTTCCATATCAAATCAACCAAAAAAGATTTTTCATTAGGTCAACAAGTCTAATTTAAATTATGTTTGGCATGATTAATAAACTAGCATCCGACGTGAAAAATACCAAGTGTCAACTTTTATGCAGTTTAGATTTTTATTAATATAATATATGCAAAGGTCAAGAACTTTAAAAAGTGGATAAAATAAATCATTTTTAAGTCAAAAGGGGAAAAAATTATATCTTTCCATACCATTTAAGTTGCGCATTGAATTAGTAAATTTTTTATGACTTACACACATTAATTTAATTAATTAAATAATTTTATTTTAGAGCAATTAACACATTCATTGCAACAAATTCAAAACAAAACAAAATCAACATAGAGCAAAACAAAAAATAATAAATAAAGAAATATATGACATTTAAATGTATAATGAAAATTTTTTTCACAAATAGATTTGCTAATTGAAATTATATTTTCTTATAGCCTACACTCATTTGTTATTCCATTTAATTGAAAAATTAACTTTATTTTTCACAGTTACATCTTAGTTACATCAGGCAAAAAATGTACATTCAATGCTATGAATTTTAAACAAAGCAAAACAAATCAAAAATAGAAATATTGTGTTAAAAAAAAAAGGCAACAGAAAAATAACAAAAGTGATATTTGAACTAAAAGTAAAAAAAAAAAAATACTTAACCATGTATATAGTAAGTAATTCTAAAAGGTTGAACAACATTCTCAAAATTTCTTTAAGAAAGATGTAACAAATACACAGGTTAAAAACTTTTAATTGTAATATTGAAATCAAGAACTTGATTCTAATTTAGATTAAACCATTCAAATACCTGATTTTTAATGATAATCAGTTTAGTAGATGACAAAACAATGTTTGTTTACATTTTTGTCCAACCTGTCAAAGCTTCAACTATCCACACATACAAATATACTTTATTGGAGCTTTAATATCATATAATAAATTAATTAATATGCATTTTATGCGTTTTTAAGGAATAAATAACAATTTTGGAAACCAACTAATATTGAGTTAACATAAATATGTATATATATATAAAAACTACATTATTTTGCCGGCATTTGACACACACGTGATTTGTATGTTTGAAGTAACATGAGCTGACAAATAGAATAATATTCAGTTCCTTAAAAACATGATAACATTTATGTTTACATTTGAATCAAACATATGTGTTACCTGTTAAATAACTATATAGTGATTGAAGATGAGCACGGTCTTTATAATAACTTCTAGTTAAAGATCCCCATATAATATCTGATACTTTCTTAACTAAATCTCGAGTAGCGAACCGGGTACTTTTATATTGTGTCAAATCAACAGACCCCTTAATTTGACATTTGAACTTTTCATATAGTGCTTCTATAGTAGATAAATCAACCGTCGGAAAGAGAGGTTCAAGGGCATTTTCTACGTCACAATTCAGTGGCAAAGTTCTGTTACAGGTAAACATATTTTCTAAGTATCCGGCCACAATTGAAAGTAATGCTAAATTCGGCTCATCACTGTTCTGAATTTGCTGTCTAAAAAGTTGAATAACATCTTTCATGTTTTGTAATGGAAATTGACGTTTCACGCAATCATTTAAACACGCCATCTTTGATTTTGTAAATTTATCTTCAATATACGCAGTTAAATAACAAGACTTAAAATTTTAACTGTAGCCACTAGTTTGTTACATTTTTATTGCGTAATAATTATTCAACCAATGACAACTCATCGGGGGGGAAAAACAAACAAACTTAAAAAAAAAAACATTTAAAAAAAATCCATTTCATATTTTTTTATAACTTAATGATCATACAAAGTTGAAAGCATCTATGCAAAGTACAATATTATGTATAAATATGCCAAAACGCTGAAGTGATTGCAGCATAACTAAGCAGAAAATTAATCACAAAATGACACATCCTACAAATTTGTCGTATTATGTAAATTGATACTATCGTAGTTTGTAGCTATCTGCCTTAAATTCTCATGGTACTATTTTCTCTTTCAGTTTCTTGGAGGCATTAACGTCGGTTAATACTAGGTGAACAAGACCCCTCTCCCAGACTCAGTCATCAAGTATGGTTGGACTGAAATAGACCTGCGGTGTTCTAAACATTTTCATCACGTACTTTTTATTTTATTTTATAATTGGCGTCGAACAGCTGAGCCAATTCTGAGTTTACAAATATCAATATTCACTTCCGTGGCCTTGAAATTTTGAACTCAATCTATAAGACCAGGGAACTCCTGGGTCAAGCATTTTGACAAACTAGCTTTCGTGGAAGACTTTTTGATGGAACTAACCCACGTATGCGTTATATGAAAAGGAAAACCACGAACACCTCCCACGGTAAGCCCAGCGGCAAGAGGATTCTAACCCATGATCGATCTACCCCTGAGGATATCTTATGTTAGCACTGTGGTCAGTGTGAGCCGGGAGCAGAATTCAATTCGACTATAGCCAACACTGGGATTTGCACCTGGTTTACCTCATTGGGTGGAGAGAGCTCCATCTCCTGGGCCGCTATGATTTTTCGTCATGTACTTACAATAAACAACAAAATACATAATTGCGACGAAGCGTCTAAACCGTTTCGATTTTTAATGAAAATAGTTGCCTCATAGTGGCCTTATTTTAAGGTGATCTCCGAAGCCTGGTACGAGGTTCAACCAACTTAACGAACTCTGCCTTGCGTATGCTTGAAAAGAAGGAACCTCTTCCCACACTTCAAAACAAGTTTTTTTTTTCCTCTCTCTTATTCAGAGCAAACATGGGCACCTAAACGAGGCGAAATTTACGGTTTGGCATTAAGCTCAGTAACTTAGTTATGCTAGAAAATCAAAAGTTCACTGGTTGCCATTATTCACATTTAATGGAATAAAATATCGCTTTTTTACAAACGCATAGTCCCGCAGTGGACGGATCGTTAAGGCACGGTTCCCAGCAGATCACCGAAGTCAAGCATCACTGGCTGCGGTCAGTGTGCGGGTGGGGGACCACTTGGATCAGTCTGCGTAGGGACCGAGGGTGTGCGGTATTGATCCTCGTTAAACTGTTCTACCGTAAAGTGCTCGACTTCGCGCGCAGGTCGTCGGGCTACCGAAGCGGGTGTGCCATCTTCTCTGCAGAGGATCAAAATTGTGATGGCATGTCTTCAGATCATCCTCAGGGATGTTCCCCAGACCGTCGCCAATAGCCCATTGTGCAGCTCTAGCGTGACGTAAATGAACTACAACAACAACAAGCGCATGATTACTCTTCTCACTTTCTCGTTCAAGCAGACAGGGAGCACAAGCTTTATCCACAATAAAAAGAATGGGGAATAGTTTTTGAGATATAGTTCGATAAGAATCATGTATTTTTATACTCGTTTATTTTTTAAAGATTGATATGCATTTTATGAATCTACGAGGTATCTCCAATAACCTAGTCTTAAGACTAGAGATAAATAAGCTGAAGAATAATTATTCTTCAGCTTAATTATTCATTATTCTTTTTCCTTATTTTGTGTCAAACACCGTTCATATTTTTAGATTAATAATTTACTAGATCTTTTGTAGTCAACCAACATAGGTGTATAATTTGCTCTACTCAGCCTTTTAGCTTTTAAATAAGTAAATAAATTATGACATCAGACTATTTTATTTTGTTGTCACTGCACAGAGCAATTGCAAGATGAGAAAACTGGTATAAATTTAGGAGCCTCGAGTAACATTTTGTATTTTCAATTTTTTTTCCTAATTTATTTTTCATGAAAAATTTGCATGTTATAATATTTACAAAAATGTATTTAGTTTATGTATTAGTAAATGTATGTAGTTTTCACAATTACTTTAATTTTTTTGTTAATTAACTTGGCTTGGTGTTTTTATAAAATTCTTAATCATTTTATTAACATTAGAGCACATTTATAAAACTGCACATACTGAATCTCTTGTATTTTTGTTATTTTAGTGACTAAGATGTTTGACTGTGTGTTAGAAATTGTAATTATTTGTATGATTGTTGATTATTGTATTAACTTATTGTATGATTGAGTTATGCAATGGTATTATAATCATTCCCTAAATTTTTTCTCCATAGAAAGCATTTTATTAAAAATGGAGCTATTATTATTATGATAAAAAAAATTACAATTGCTCTTTGGATCGTTTGGCAAGGGAACCTTTGCTCTAAAGTATAGACTAGTGAATCTTAACCTTTTCAAACCTTGCTGTCCCCTTAAAAAGCAAAAAAGACTTTCACCATCTTATTTGTTCTGTACTTGAGGGTGTATGGAGAGAGTTTAAATGATTCTTCTATATAGGACTGGGCAATAAATCTATGTATCTCAAAATATCTACGTAACACATATATCGGCAGGCCGATATAATGACTTTTGTTTTAGATGATGCATCAGAAATCTGATTTAAGCAACTGATAGTGACTTTCATTTTAAACGATGTATCAGCTGCGGAGTTGTTGATGGCATCTATTTTACTTATTTTTAACAAGTGTACATATAAATAATACTTGAAAGTGGGCTAGCTAATATAAATATTTTAATACTCTTTTAGATTAAATTTTAACATAATTTGTATTGTCTTGTAGCTGTTTGAATAAATTAACAAACTTTTGTTTTCAGATTCGGTATTTTGACAGCATATGCCGGTATTTTGACTGAGGCGAAAATGGAAAAGAAAAAAAGTCATTTGAAAGAGTGCCTGCCATCACTAATGTCATTTGGGTAAAATTGTTGATTAAAATATTATTTATTTTTATTAATATATATATGTGATATTTTTTTCCTTTCAGTTTTTAAATGCTTTATGAAAAAAAATTTAAAAAAATTTTAATCTGATTAACAATTCCAATTGTTAATAATAAATCAAAATATTTAGAATTCCTCTCTTTTTGTATTAAATTTTACAAACATTAATCTGCAGTTAATCCTTAACATTTCTAATTTTATTCAGGATTTTTCGTGTATATTTACAATTTTTTAATATATATATCATCAGTCGATTTTTATCTTTGCAAGCTTAAGTTAAAGGCAGCATTATAATTAAATTTAATTAAAAAATAATGCTAGAATGAGATTCTCTCTATTTGTAAAATACAAAATAAAAATTTGTTCCCATGTAAAGGAAACCAAATATTGCAAAAAAGTTTCAGAAATCCAAACCAAAAGAGTGAGTGAGAGAGAGAGGCTTGAAAAACTTAATTTTCTAAGTCTAACACAGTTGTACATCAATAGTTTTTGGATCTGATCACCAAAAAAAAGTAATTTTATAGAAGGAAGGGGAAAAAAACGGTTACATTAAGGAATTGAATGCATTTGGAAGTGCAGTGTATGTATAATAAGTTTGAACTTTTGTTTAATTATACTTCTAAGTATATGCAATCATAAGTAATCAATATCAGATCTAAATTTTAAAAATAAATCTTATTTTCAACTTCAATACTTTTTGTGTATTCACATTAGTTTAAGAGAATTTTCTTTAATAAGTAGAGATAAAATTGAATATTAAGAAGTACAATTAAAGCTGAACTGATAAGCTTTTTATTATAATATTTTTTGTTGTTAAAGAATTTATTATTTAATCAAAGATACAGCATTGCCGCTTGAATATTCAGACAGTTTTACAAGACAGTGTCTAATGCAGCATGCCCATCTTTGATCCGTGTGTCGATTCTCTAAGCCAGTGATTCTCAACCGCTGTGCCGCGGTACTTTTTTGTGCTGCCAAATTCTTGAAATGTTCATAAAAAGTATATATATATATATATATATATATATATATATATATATATATATATATATACTTTTTATAATTTTTCTACGCTTTAACCGCGTGAACATCTTTGTCGGCGATTGCCTTGTCTCTGACAATCTTAAAATAGATGGGAGAATTAAAATTGTCTTTGACACACAGTTTTAAAAAATTTTTGAAATAAGTAGGAAATTTAAGGACTATTAAAATGATTAATTAACTAAGGAAAGCAAGCTAAATATTAACTTACAAATGGAAATAAAACTTAATCATTAAATTAAGCTATGCAATTAATAAACAAATTAACAAAGGATAACTAAAAAAAAACCAAATATATAAAAAAACAAATTCGGAAAGGATAACTAAAAAAAAAAATAAGCTAACAATTAATAATTAGCAAAAAACCTAGTTAACAAGAAATCACAAAAAATAACAGTTAATAACTATAGAAAACAAGCTAACAAATAATAACTAGCAAAAATAAGAAAAAAAAAATAACTGTTACTAACTAATAAAAAATCAGTCGAAAGAAATAATTAATCCGTTAATAAACGTGCTTTTGTAGTACATATTATTATCACAAACTATTTAACACAGTGTATTATAGGTAAGTAAACAACTTTTAATCTAATTTTTTTCAAGTGTGCCGCAACAAAAAAAAAAAAATATTGAGAATCATTGCTCAAAGCCCTTATTCAATTTAGTTCTCCAAGTTTCGTTATATACTCATTAATAAATTGTGTTTTGTTAGTCTTTCGGTTTTTATTTTTTAAATGTTATAATATTACTCAATGTTTTGTTTCCAGCTACAGTTCTCGTACGCTTTGAGGCCAAGAGCTTGCGGAAAAATTTGGAAAGGTCTGCTACAGCCACTGATTGGGAAGGACGAAAACCTAAGATAATTGACGTGACCAATTCTTTGGACTTGGAGACCTAAGAATGTGCCAATTTGTTTTACTAAATTTTTAAATGTTTATTCAAATAAAATATTCATAGCTACTTTTTGTTTTATTCCTCTGCATTCACACCTTCTATATTACAAAGCACGTTCATATCTGAAGGGTAAATTTTATTAAACCCATAAAATTATAATATTTTTTGAGTTTTTAGTGCTATTGTGCAATATATTAAATTACTTAATTTTCAGTGACTGAATCCTGTCTGAAGATCAAATGTACATTGCAAATGCTAAAAAATAAGAAAACTAATTTACATACATATAAAATGTGGTTATTTTTAAACAAGCAAATTGTCTTTGATTTTGATTTATAAATCATAGTTGAGCTGAAAATAATTATCATGCCTTAAATTAATATTCACTTCTTACATTCCATCAACAGTGCTCACACTTATTCCTATTCACCTATTTTACACTTAATTAATTTTTAAGCTTATTACTGCTCAAATCCTAATTATATATATATATATATATATATATTTTTTTTTTTTTTTTGGAAACTGATTAAAAATATTTTTGGGTGCTTATTTTTTTTTTTCCTTGAAAAATCTGGCTACACACCTTGAACTTTGAAAGTATGACTTAAATACTTGCAGATATTTTATTCTAAGGCAATATTAAATCTTTGCTCACTAGTTTGCAGAATGCTTATTGTCTATCATGCAAGGAAATGATTAATTTTCTGTTAAATAGACAGAGCATGTAGCTCTTTTCAAGATATCCTGGAGGAATCGAAGGATTTTTACTCAATTATAAATCAAATTAATTGAATCTGCAACTGTACAACCTGGAGTGCAAAACCATATAAAATAATTAACAGACATGTACCTATATCCAGTGAAAAATTTTTCTTGAATAACGTATTAAAATTATCGATCGGCGTTCTGCCGCATCTTTAAATGCTTATTAATATTTGTTGTACGAATAACGTGATGAAAATATTCATCGACATTCTACTGTATCTGTAAACACCGTGGAATATGGTTTTTTCAAACTCTACATTCTACGGCGTTATTGAGATGATATTTGAAATTACAAAATCTCACAAAACATACTTCCGTTGAATTAACGTACCTTTTTTCCCCAGCTGATTCTGTATTACTGACCCTCATTCTGGAAAAATTGTGAGTTTAGTCAGGAGAGGGGTCGAAAGTTTAGATTACTTAATGTTAATTTTACTTTTTTGCGAATTGCGCCATTCCTAGAGTACTTTTTAAGCTAATCTAAAACTTTTGCAATTATAAAATTCCTTTATCCAAAGATAATACCATGTGAAGAAATTTTTTTTAAAACTTCGTAGTTAGTTAATTTAATAATGGTCGAATTTTTTTTTTAATTGTTGGTTATACATTTTATTATTTAAAAAAATACGTAATTTTAAATGGCATCATACAAAATTAGAACGGAATTGGTCAAATAGATTCTGAGTGGTCAAAATTTTAAAAAATTAAAATAAAAATCGTATATTAAAAGTTTGATTTCTTCAGAACTATTCGACCGTTTTTGCACAAACTTCGTAATTAGTCGTATAAAATTACATTTTTTAAAATGATGTAAAAAGTCATAGACCTTACAATAATTTTTTTTTTTTTTTTTTTTACCACTTTGCCTAAATTTTTTGATATTTGTGGCAATTTCATTCTTTAAAATGATGTAAAACTTTTTATACCCACAATACAAAATCTACTCATTACCATTATTGAATAAAATGTAAAAAAATAAATAATTATTAAATGTCATACTTAGCATGGAATCTTTAGATATACGAATTTCATAATTGCAGAAAATTTCTTGAAATATGAAATATCTAATTTTAAAATTTATCAACTGTTTTTAAGAGGAAAAATGACAGAAAATCAAATTTTATTACTATTTTTTTTTTATTGAACACTGTGGTACCATGTGGGTAAACCCGTCAGTCATTTGTAGTTTCATTAAAATTTGCAAGCAAGATTTTTTTAATTTGTTTAGTGATTTTTTGAGATACTTTTTAATAAAATACTTTGTTCAGGGTGCATAGCCAAATTATTCAACAAAAAATAATAACCTTTTAAGCTCTCAAAAAATATTTTCAAGCACTTTAAAAAAAATAATCATAATAATTAGGCAGGGTTGGAAAGTTTTGACAATTGACGGTTTTATCTTGTTTTAACCGCCACGTCAAAAAAAACAAAAACAAAACAAACATTTTGGCATTGCTTTTGAATTATTGTTTTGAAATTTTGAATTATGTAAAACGAATTGCGTTTTCATACGCTACGGACTGACAATACGCCGAAATAGATTGGGGTTGAATTAATTCTGAAAACGTTGAATGAACAATGTGAATTGTGTCTTTTTGCATGATTCGAAGTGAAAATCAACATGGTAAAGGGAAAATCTCATTTTGAAAAAGTGAAAATTAAGCACTTTTTAAAAACACCCAATGAAAAAAGCACCTTTAAGGACTTTTAAAAAACGAAAATAAGCACCTTAAAGCACTTTTTAAAAACGCTACGCACCCTGTTTGTTATTAATCTAAACTAAATTTAATTTCATAATTTTTTTTTTCATATCTGCATCAAGTACACAGTGCAAAAAAGTAAATGAAATATACTGAATAACTTTTGATCTAATGATGGGGTGACCTACAACATAATATAGCTAGTGCAGAAGTTACGAAACCAAACATAAAAACGTACATCTTTGAACATCTTAAAGTTAATTTTACTATTCGCGTATTTCACCATATCTCGAGAACATGTGAAGTAAATGGAAAATTTTTGCACAAAATTATACAATTTGTTTCTCCAAAGATAATTCCAAACAAAAAACAACTTTTAATAATTATTTATTGCCCTTCAAAATTTTATTTTATAATAATTGAAAAGATTTTGAATTATGAGGTATAAAAAGTTTTTACATCATTTTAAAGAAAGAAATTTCATGTGGCGAAATATAAAATTTGAACGAAATAGGTTGAATAGTCCCTGGCAAATTAAATTTCCAAAAAGCCTGATATTTAAAATCATGTCTGATTTTGTAACTTAAAATATCGCCTGCACTAACTAATTACCACGTTTGAGGTAACTACCCCATGAAACATTAAGATAGAACATTAATACATGAAAATCCGATAACTAGATCAAAAGTTAGTAAGAGTGTTTCATTTATATTTTTGCGCACTGTACATCTTTTGCACAAAATAAATAAAAAATAATATGTACAAAAAGTTTTATTTCTAGAAAACACTAAAACACTAGAAACATAATATGGAAATTTATACAATGATTTAGTATGACAACAGCGCTGTTATTGATGATGTTGTTCAAGACCATTATTGATGATGATATCTAGATGTTAGCTCATGCTATTTTCGGAGGAAGTATGCTTCCATTTGTTTTCTGAAGAACAGCAAATATGTCCAAAGCTTCACCTAAAGCAAAATATATAACACTTAGAGTTTAAATTTAAGTTTGAACATTACTGCAATTTCTGATTCTGGTTTCTTATCTGTATTCAAAAGTAAACTTAATATGATGTGTGGCATCTCTGCTGAATTAATCTTTCATGAGCTTCGTGCAAGAGTTATGCAATACGCATAAATCTATTAGAAAATAACTGTCCACAAAATATAGTCTGAAATAGAAGACCAATAGCAGTTTGCTCTGAAAATGATATTTTTGTTCTCATTTTAACTGTCATTTTTTTGTTAAAGTATTAATGACATTATTTTCGAATGTGTAACAAATTATAATTTACAACACAAGAATAATTTTAGGGCTGATTGAGATCCACAATCACATAGAGCAAATAGAAAAATAAATAGAGCAATAATAAAAAGAAACGAAGCCCAAGCGAAAATTCAACCTCACACTAGCATGAAAAATTGTTCTTGGGAGTCAATGGGTGGGTGAAGCAAGTCGGCCAAGAAGAAAGAGGAGGAAAAAATTCTTGGTATTTTCATTGATAAGTAATCAGCGTCACATGATCCCATACGCATAGATCTCAATGACAGATTTTCTCTGCAAATTTCAGAATTGTTAACCTTCACAGTAAAGGCATACCTGAGTCTCTGCACTGCATTCTGTGCAACTTTAATCACTTGACAGTTTGTCCATCTCTGAGCAACATTACGAATTCTTTGATCATTGACAACTTTTACATGAAGGCTACTTTGTACTATGTTGCTAGAAGATATAGATGTGTTCGGTTCCTCGACATAAAAAAAAAGTAAGCAGTTTCAAGCTTTTTTTACTCCATTATGCTAGTTCCATTCTAAAGCTTCAAGTGAGATTTCAAACCTGCGCATTTTACGTTTGATAATTTTTGAACTTGTCTTTGTTTGTTTTACGCTGCTGCCAAAATTAGTTTTCTTTTTGGTTTTGTACTTAAAATTCCTCACTTTACCTTAATAGCAACTAAAAACTATTGTAATTAAAATTGGAGTGTAGCCTTTTGTCTTAATAATTAAAAAGGTAGAAATGTTTTTTGAGGGTGTGACGTGTACAATGGTACAGTCTTTATACCAGAAGCAATAAATTTAATGGAGAAATGTGTGTTTTCAGTACATCATAGGTTAGAGCAAGTCCTAAAACAACTAGGCGTAGTTTAATAAAGTTCAGTTACCGACTTTTTGCAATGAAAAATTATGTAGGAAACTCTTACAGCTTTCAATATACCAGTTATTTTATTTTTAGTCACGAATTATTTAATTTTTAAGCTGCTTTTGTTAGCCCCCTTGTAAATTCCATGTTCACAAAAGTTTTTGTTTCTGAGACCGAAAAAAATCATATTATGATGTCATCTCGCCAAAAAAGGTGATGGTTAGAGAAAGCAATGAAGATCAGGTAAAACTTCTTAACCTATTTTATTTGTTGCTTTTGGCGCATGGGATCTGGCAATGTGTTAAAGAAGCTGGCTGCTTTTTCATACAATTGGAATGAAAGGCTGTCATGGTAAGGGCAATTTCTGGAAGCAATTAAGAGTAACTGAGTTAAAAGTGAAAAATATAATTTTATCTTAATTTATTTATTTATGAATTGTGCTTAAGCAGAGTGCAAAACGTTTTGATGAGATATTAAACATTTTATCATACCTTTTAAACAAAATTGTTTGCTGCATCTTAGAATAGGAGATTGAAAAAAAAAAAAAAATCCGGACAATTTGATTTTTTTTTAAATCTACAGAAAAATATCAAATAATCATTGACTTTATCTCCAAAAGGTTGCAGACGACTTTTGCATGTTGTTTTGTAATGAATATAAGTTACCCGTGAAGTCATACAAAATTAAGATTAAGGCTCAATTTTATATTCACAAAAAAATTCACTATTCACTTAAAAGAAATAAAAATAATATATTATAACATATATTTAGCCAACTAAATAAGTAAAACTTTTATACACACCTACTTATGAAAATAAATGAAAGTATACCTGGAGGAATTCCATAGCCTTTTTCTAAACCATGAGGATTAGAAGGCGTTTTTGAATCCATGTTCACTTCTTTCCTCAAGACAGTATCAACATCAACAGAACTGAAGAATGCCACTGACTATAAATATAATTTATAAATACAAGAGAAATGTATTAATATGTTATGAAGTTGTAAAATATGGAATTTATGTAAGTTTTAAACTCTTTGAAAAGCATTCGGAAGAACAAAGTGCTAATAATAAACTTTTGTATTGGTATACTGTTTAGTGAAAGATTAAAGAGACTAAATTAAGGTGCAGAGAATGTAGACATATATTTGAATAGAAATAAATAAAACATCTGAATAAAAATAAATATTGATAATTTTCAGCAATAAAAAAACAAAATTAATGAAATAAAAATCTTACACATTTCAAGACCTTAATTGAACAAGTCAGAATTTTTTACTTACTAAGAAATGGTAAACCTTTCAAAAGAAAGGATAAACATACAGTACAGCAAACTACAACTTACATTGTATAGTAAAGTATAATGTGTAAAGTACTAGCAAAATGTATGTCTGTATAAGGTAAGAAAAAAAAAAAAAAAAAGAAATTCCTTTTTCAGCTTAGTAACTTGAAAAAAAAGCTTAATTATTTTTTAAAAATCAAGCTTTCTTTGAAAAAATATTAATTACCACCAATTATGTAATTATTAACAATAATTGTTAATTACAAATTTATTATATTTATTTTAAATGACAACCATATAATATTCTATACAAGTTCATAATTTCTTCCAAAAATATTAAACACTATCAATTTAAGAATTATCAACAACGATTACTAATCAGGTTTTTAAAATATTTAAGGTAATCAGGGGTCTGTCTAGGTTTTTCTGAGAGGTGCCTATTTTGTGAAAATTTAGACATAATTTGTGAAAATTAAAAATTATATTAAAAAATAGACAAAAAAATATGGATTTATCTTTTCTTATGGGATACAAAAAAAAAATTTTAGGAAAAAATATTTTGTAAAACTATCATTTTTCCTAAAGTTGAATTTGTGAAGGTACCGCTAAATGATAGTAAATTTGGCCTGGACAGAACCCTGGTAATGGATAAGTATATGATCGATTCCCTGGCTATAGGCAATATATTTTATTCGTAGTACTTTTGCAGAATTTTTTTAAAATTAAAAACTTATCCAACTATTATAAAAGATCAGAACTTAAATCTTGGGAAAAAAGTGTTATTTTCATTTTAATAATTATTTTATATTTTAATAGCATCACACTAAACATACTTAAGAAATAAGCCAAATATAATAAATACACAAATGCTAAGGTAAAGAAACAATTTTCAAAAGGATTATTCCGTTTTTGATATCCTCAATAGCATTAAGGAAATATCAAATTAAATAAAAACTTAATATTTCTCATAAGCTATAGATATTACTTTAAATGCTAAAATAGACAGGGAAGTAAATTCAAAATGTTGAATAACATGTCAAATTTGTCTGAAGCTACCTGATAACATAAGCCTATTAACTTGAATCATAGGAGCAACAGATAAGTTGCAGTAGTTAGCTTCATTATAAATGAATGAAAGCTAATTTAAGTTGGCTATTGTAATCTTTACTTAAACATTATCAATATTGTGCTACTAATCTTAAACTTTTAATTAATATATTTTCAAACTCTAAATAACGAAAAAAGGGAAAATAATGATAAAACAATGATTTAAGAGTAATTATTAGCTTACTGAGGAAAACAATTGCAACTCTGTTGTAAAATATTGTTTTGTTTACTTTCAAATCAAAAACTTATTTGAATAAGAAAAAAAAAAAGTCTTTCATAGCTAGCTCAACTCAAAGAAGAAATTTTTGTTTAAAATTCTTTTCAGGCACTCATAAGTAGAAAACATTTTCTATCAATTCTGAAATAAGAATACAATTTACAATTTAATACATACGAATGGAAAATAACAAATTTTAATTTGACATATATTTATTTATATAATAAATTAAAACATGGAAGTCTATCTCAATTGAAAAAATACATGTGAGATTTTCACAGTTAAATTTTAAAACTTTCAAAGTCTTTCATAATTTAAATTAGTAATATTTTAAATAGTAATTTAACAATATAAAATTGTTATTGTTCGATCTAAAATTGTTTATTATTTCAGATCCAATTATTATTCATGAATTATTTCATGATAATAAACCAAAACATTCTATTGAAAAAAATTTATAATTAACTTATATAAAAATTTATTATTAAATAACAGTTAAATAAAAAGTGAAAGTAAAACTATAAAAATTATTTATTAAAATAACACTGCTGACAAGATAAATAAATGATAACACTACTAGCTAATTTTTTATGAGATATGATTTGCAATAAGAAACAGATTCATTGCTTAAAATTAGACTGAAACAAGTGCGAAGAAACTCTATAATGATTGATTATACTGCTAATATTCTATGCTATAAGTTTTATTTTCAAATCTCTTCAGAATTGAATTTTCTCTGTTTTCAGAAAGAGAAAGTATGTGGCTACTTTGAAAAAAGAAATATTACATAAATTGTATTAAAAGCTGTAATTACTTGTGGTAAATCATTCATTTCCAGTTTAGCTGTGAAGAAGCATCTTGTTAATAAGTTAGTGATTTGTAAAGCTAAAGCTGCTCGATATCTATCTTCACTTTTCACCAGGTATCTAACCTCATCATGGATGCAGATGGAGTAACGGCCATCTATTTTAAACTCCTTGAATAGCCATTTCATACAAACTAACATAAGATGTAAAAAATCCACTGCAGAACTCTGTACTACCCAATTGATACGACTAGTCATAAACTGTAATGATATAATTGTAAATCATATCAGTGCTTTCAAAATTCTAAAAATTGAAATGCAATGCTGAATACACACCACAATACATTTCATACAACAATTTTATATTGATTAATATTCTTTGCAAATTAGTAAAAATCAGCACAACACTGATATAAGTGATATTGTATTAATCATGCATGTCAGATATTTTAGTATAGTATTTGTAAATTATTTGATTTCATTATATCTATAATCGTTCATAATTGTTACAGCAACTTCCTTATATAATCTCTTTGCACTATGATATCTTAATTTAAATCTTTTTAGTTTTATTCTCTTTAAAAAATAAGGCTTAAATAGATGTTTATTGCCATTTTCTTTTTGTCTTTAACCTCTTGATAAGAGGAATTAACATAATTGAAGACATTCAATTTTACACATTCCAAACTATACTAAATCCTTATTAGAATAGGCACTTAAAGTTTAGAAAATTAGTAAGAAGAATTTGAAATGCAATGCTGTATATGCATATAATATTTAATACCATTATCTAATTTAAACTTATCTAGTTTTACTTACATTGAGTTATATAATTTTATAGTCATTTGGTCTTTGTTAAAGTGGTTTAAAATAGTTATAGGAAGAAAAATAATATAAAATATAATATTTTATGAAATAAAATAAAGATTTTTTATTACATTTTTATCCACAGCTTTTGGTTCCAAAGCCCTACTGATCCTACACTCTAAAGCTGGAGTTTTTGGCTTTTTAGAGAGAGCTATTTCTTCTAATTTGTTGAACATATCAGATTCACTAAAACAATCACAATAAAAAAAGATTTAACAAAGAAGCATTGATTTATTTTTCTTAAAGAAGAATATTAAGGAAAAATCATAGCTGGATAATATTGAACTTACCTACCTCCAACCCACATTCTTCTTTGAGAACCAGGCGTAAAAACATATTCATTTTCTTCAACTTCATCAGGTGTAGCAATATATCTTGTAAGAATATTAAGAATATTTACTTTATTAAATGTCTCAAAATGAAAAATTAATATTAGAAAGGATAAAAAAAAAAAAAAATACTTTTGTGTTCCTTTTGTTTCAGAATATATTTTCTTAACTTTTCGCTTTGCTTCTTCAGGAGTCAAACGATGATTGAACTGCATTAGGAGACGTTGGGCAAAAGATTTTCCAGCTCCATAAATGCGAGCATAGTTCAATATCTAATAAAATAAAGTTTTGATAATAAGTTTTATTGTTAGAATGTAAAAATGACTTCTTACATTTTAAAAGATTCTAAGCCTTAAGGTTTAGAATCTTTTAAAAAGAAAAAAGAAATGCAGCCATTGTATGAATAGTAATAAAATTTAAAAGTTTATAAATAGTTCTTACATGTTTCTAACCATACATGTTTATAAATTTTGAGTAATTTTGCTTTGACAAAAAATACGTTAACTGATAAATCTGCTGAATATATAAAAGTTAATACTTTATGATTCCATTTTTGATATTTAAAAGATTTGGCTTAGGGTTAAAATTTTCCAGTTCTTATTAAAGTGTGATTTAGATTGTAAAAAAAATTTAAATGAAGTATTTTTCGAAACAGGGAGCATAGCCAAATTTTTAAAGCACTTAATATTTATAAGCACCTTTTTTTAAAAGAAAAGGAAATCCTAATTAGGATATGCTCAGCTTTAAAATTTTTTCTTCGTTTTGTTGAAAGCTCTTCATATATATATGTACACTAGCATGCAAAAGTAAGTACCAATCTGTTAAAGGCATTTTAGTCTTCTTGTGCTTATTTTTAATATAGAGTTTTTTACCATTGTTCCTTATCAAGCCAACATATATGTTATACTTGATTGCAAAATTTTTAATAGTCTTGCTATTTAATCGTAAATGTAATATTTTTCAGGCGAATTTTTGAATCTTTGCACAAAGTTCAGCTGAATATTCCTTTTTATATATTTCCAGTCATGTAAGAACAAATTCTACAGAAACAAATGTCAATATTAAATTAATAGTATATATATGAAATTATGATTAGGACTCAATAAATAAATATGCAAAGCCCATACTTATTAGTTAAAATTGTATTTTAACATAATATTATGATTATAGATATAGAAATTCATCCAATAATACAATTATGAAACTCGCTAAACAGCAAAAATCCCCAAGTTAAGTTCATGGATTGTAGTGCTGATTTATAAATAGAACACTGTGAGAATATAATTGGCTTGCCTGTGACGGAGACAATGGCGCTTTATCAGCAAAGAAATAAATGAGAGAGCAAAAATAAAAAAATTTACATTTGTCATAAGGGAACAAATTTGGCAATGTTCCAAAGATAAGCAAAAATTTTAGCGATTTTTAGAGGATGGGAAATGAAGCCTAAAATTGAAAACCTCTCACAAAATGTAACAGAGTTGCACATGTGAGTGCAAGAATCCTTCTCATCGAAACAGTATATCATTTATTCAACATGGAAAATTATTGGAGCTTTCGTCCCATACTGATGACGGTAAGCCAAAATGAATTGTGTTTGAATGAATAATGAAAATGTTGAACAGAACATTGTTAAAAGACATGCTTTTGTGTAATCAATAACAAAAATGGACATGAAAGAAAAACTAATTTTTGAAAAGAGAAAATTAAGCACTTTTTACAAATACCCAAAGAAAAAAAACCACCTTGAAATGCTTTTCAAAGACAAAAATAAGCACCTTTGAGTATTTTTTGTGTTAACCACTTTGTATACTATCCAAAACTTTTAATTGTTATTAAAAGAATGCAATTTTTAATATCAACTTGTAACCTACTCACATATAAAATCTTATAAAATTATTATTACATTATTTTCTTATCACTACAGAATGTAACTGCTTAGATCAAAATATTTCACTGCTATAAAAGAATGCAATTTAACATCTAATCACATATAAAATCTTATAAAATTATTATGACATTGTAATATTTTCCTAATACCTATGGAATCTAACTGCCTAGATAAGAAGTTTTTACTGATATAAAATAATACAACTTTTAATATTACTTAATATCTAATTACATATAAATTCAAATAAAATCATTATTACATTATTATTCCATTAACTATAGAATCTAACTGTTTATATCAAAATCTTTCATTTATATATAAAAAAAAATGCAACTTTTAATAACTACTTAATATCTGATCACATATAAAATCTTACAAAATTATTTTCCCAATCACTATAGAATCTAACTACTTAGACTACAAAACTTTATTTACATATTTGTTCAAAACTTGAATGGTAAAAAAAATTCATATAAATCGTGAAATAAAAATACTTTAGCTTGGTCTCTTGTAATCCCAACAGATGTAGCTGTTTTACTATGCATATCTGTACCAGCTGATTTTTTTCCTTGCAATGTCATCCAGCCAAAAGCAGTACATCCTAACATAAAAAGAAAATACATTCTTCTCACACTAATATCATGAGAATTAAAACTAGATTCATCAAAAAAATAAGTAGTACTAACATGACACTAACCATGCAATTTGATGAACTGAGAATCACCAAATATAGCAGCAAGCCATAATTCTTGTGAATCAACATCAGCTCCCACAAAATGATATCCAGGTGGGGCTTGAATCATAGATTTAAGTTCACTGCCAACTCTGTCTTCCTAAAGATAAAGTATAAATTTCATTGTAGCTTAAAGGGAAATTTATGACTATGAAAAACAAAAAACATGCATTATAGATGTAATAATGTAAAGCAGGAATAGCCAGCTATGGCAAGCATATTGCCTACATCATTTGTAAGAGCCTATTGCTTATATTGTTGGTTTTTACTAATTTCTTTTTGATATACTCATAGAATTATTTTATAGTACATGTACAACACAGTTATGCACCACATTTGTCTCAACATTTTTGTAAGGGTATTTGATATATATAAGGGATTAAATGTTATTGAAAACTTGTCTGCCAAGACTCATTGCAGACAGAAATAAGAAACATAGTCAGCCCCGCTTTAAGGAATACCATTGGCTACAGCGAATTGTATTCAAATAAGCAGGTTATTCGATTAAAAGGGGAGTGCTTTAGTCAATCGTAAATCCTATGTTTAAAAAAAAAATTTACTTAGGAATGATAAGTAAAGCATAGTATAATATTTTGAAGAAAAAAAAATAATTTTGATGATAAATAAACAATTATAATTAGAGTTGTTAGTATCATAAAATATTAATGATATATTAATTTAGATAAAAATGAATACTAATGGAAAGTATAATATACAAGATTTATATGAAATCACAATATTTATTTCCTCTCCAAGAAACCTGTAATTGAAGACTGTTTTGATACACACATAAATAAACATTTCTCCACTTCTAACCTTCCCACATTTTAAATATTGTGTTGAGTGAAGTGTGTCAAAGAAAGATAAGCTCCATTTGTTTACTAAATCACTTCTAACAAGATTTGATTATATTCTTAAACTATTTCAACACCAGTTTGGAGTTTTCTGATGAAGTGACTATATCATATTCTCTTCTTCTTCAAACTGAAAATTTCATTTTACTTGATGAAACATTCCTTTAAAAAATTTTTCCTCTTTTTTATGTAATTAAGCAACCATAAATGAGGAAATTTAACAATTATTTAAAACAAAATAATTTGGTTCATTAAATTTTTCACATGTAAATGGGTTATTTATATGTTTACCCAATATGCAAATAAGTGCAGATGACTATATGACTAATTTAAAAAAAGTAGAATCATGTTTCAAAATCTGACATTGCAGAACCTGTGAATATACTACTCATGTAATGATGAAGAGCTAGCAAAATTACCATATGTTTGCTTGAAAAATGTTTTAATTCATTTTGTATTAAAATGTTACTGTATAATGCATCAAAAAGGGATTGTGTGGAAAAACTTTCTCAGTTGAAAATTGCTGTTCATTTTTATAACAAAAAAATTAAGTTAACTGATGAAAGTATCTCATTAAAGGATAATAATTAGCCGTTTGATTTCAGCATTTTTATTGTTAGTCATTCCAATGATTTAAATTTCAAACTACAAGGCATAATGAATAAATTATTTCTAAATTTAAGAAATTGCATCAATTAATTTAAAAAAAAAGAAATTAACTCTGCTCATTGCTCAGTCAGTAATTCTGGATTAAAGTAAATTTTAACACTTGAAAAGGTAGTCTGAATATGGTGTAGCTAACCGCATTTAAACCTTGAAAAGTGAAAAAAAAGTTATTCTAGATGTCCATTGAAAGTCATTTTCATTATTTT
The DNA here is from genome assembly GCA_949128135.1 of Parasteatoda lunata. Classification (NCBI taxonomy): domain Eukaryota; kingdom Metazoa; phylum Arthropoda; class Arachnida; order Araneae; family Theridiidae; genus Parasteatoda; species Parasteatoda lunata. The sequence goes on along the minus strand of OX421976.1, from coordinate 64,867,324 downwards.
GTCAAAATATATATATATATATAAATAAATAAATTAATAAATAAATACAAAAAAATAAAAGAAAACTATGTGGTTGCACTAATAAATAAATTTTTACTTAGTGAACAAAACAATTTTTAGATGCAAAGTAATATAAAAATAGAATTAATTTACTTCAAAACCAATTCATTACTAAAAATAAAATATGATGAGGAGTTTTTTCACACCTAACTAATATCTCATTACCCAAAGAATATTTCCCTGAAATGAAATTGTAAAAAACATTTATGGAGCAGCATTTTCATCACTGAAACTGACTAAATACAAAACAAGACCGTGAAAGATAAACTAATAAATGCTTTCAGCAACAAATTTAAAATATGACATTGTTGACTGGCAAAATTAAAACAAGCATAAACGTAGCATTAATGGCAAATACTGTTTATAAACTGCAATAGAAAGAGCTTTATGTACAGTAATTAAATTATCAAATAGTCTTAAAGATATTTGTAAACAAATTATTAAAAAAAGAGTGAGTTGTATAACACATCTGAGCGTGTATGTGAGAAAAATGGAACAAATAAAAGGTTGACCTATGCTGATGTAAATCATATGCTAATATGATGTAAACAAGGATATGTTGTAACCTACTAAAAATAATATAACATATATAATACAAAACATACATATGCATTACTAGCAGTTAACCATGTTGGTTCAACTGCTCGTCTGGTAACAGTCCCAGCAGGTATGAGTCGAGGCAAAATAGCACCATAACTATCTGCTTCATCAAATGTTTTTGCACTAGAAATAAATAAGAAATTAAATAAAGCGTCAAAGCTAGAAGAACTAAATTAACAGTAAGGACATATTTTCAGAGTACTTTTTGACATTTTCGGGCAGTTCATCCGTGTTCAGCCATACTACCATTTGAGACCTACAAAAGGAAAAAACACCATATTTATTTTAAAAAACAAAACCTCTTTAGAATTATGAATACATTCACATTTCAATCACACTTAAGTATAATAACTTATTAATTTGAATACAGATGGTACGCAATATAAGCACTGAATTTAAACTCTTTTTTAATGTGTGACCAAAGCCACTGATGATATTTTTAATATTAGAAAGAACATTCCCAATGAGAAATCCAATCAAATGGTATGTGTTACTATAAATACAATTTAATGGATATGTTAAACTTTTAAGTTTCTCAAAAATAAAATTTATTATTGAATACAAATTAGGATTTTTTTTAAATGATTCAGAATACTAGAATAACAGTAATTTATTCATGGTATAAAATATTAGAAGAAAAAACGTTTTTAAAACGAAACTAATTCATTTTAGTAACAATTATTTTTTTAAAAATGAAGCTTTTGTCACAGAGACAATTCAGAAATAATTACAATGGCTTGGAAGTTGAAGTGTTTCCTAAACTTGTAAAATTGTAGGTAGTCAAAGATGTTTTCATCTTTACAAAAATTACGCTATAAAGATTATATTGAGTTCAAAATAATTTTCAGTACTTCTTGTAGTTGAGTATCAGGTTCAAATTATATAGACTTAGATCAATAGCACAAATACAATAATCAATAGCTAATTCTACATAAATTTAAAGTATATTTTGCTTTTATCAAAAATTTGATAAAAGAGACAATATAATGAAATAAGATTTAATGAAATCATTAACTTTTTAATGCATTAGATAACAATCAAAATATCTATTTCTCGATAATTCAACAATTTTGGAAACAAACCTAGTAGCCTTTTAGCAAAAGGACTCAATGCATCTAACGCTACTATTTTAAATTTCTACAACTAATGAAAGTTATATTGATAAATACAAGAAAAGCTAAAAGGACGATAAAAAAAATCTAAAATAATAAAGAAAAAACTAGTTGATAACTCCAAATAGTGATAACCTAGTAACAGTGGTCACACAAAGCTGCCCCACAAAGGACCATTGTTTTTAGGTTATACTGTATTTGTTACTAGGCATAATCAACATTAAAAAAATTATCACAGAACTTAGAATGATTTTAATTAATAGCAATAATTCTTACATAATTCGAGCATGAGCATTTTTCCAGTAAGACAACATTTTGCTTAGTAAAAGAGCTCTGTTAGCTTGCCCTTTACCCCATGTTTTCAGAGTAAGATCTTCAACTTTAGTAATAAAATCCTTGGACAAGGGATTGCCAACTCTTTTCTGGGGACCATCCTATTTTATTGAAATAAAACTTAAATGTTTTCAATATTTAATTTTTTAGAATATAAAACAAATATATTAATAGAATATAATATAAATTCAAGACAAGGTGTTTGTTATAAATAGAAAATTTTCAGTACACTTAGTGTTAACTTAAAGCAATTTAGCTACAAAATTGACTTATTGTATTTTTTGAAAGATTATTAAATATATCATCAAAGGACATGTAATATTGTTTATGCAATATAATTTTCCTTAACATCAGTATGATAAATGAGTTTATTTTTGATTGAATTTTTACTCATATATTTAAGCTTTTGAAAGAAAATCAAAGTTATCCCACTTAGTACTCGTGTTTTGTCTAAACAGCATTAAATACACAAACTCAGTCATGATCCTAGCATTGCATTGAATTATGCTTAGTAGCTTTCTTCATGAAATAAAATAGAACTATGTATTCAATTTATAGAACAGAAGTTTTATTCTTACATAACCTTATATCATAGATATTTATTTTAACAGCAATAAAAATGTTTTCTGTTGAAATTAACACTCATTTGCATTACTTGGCAGAATGAAAACTTTTCATAATTAACTCAATAATTTCTTAACCTAAGATTCATTTATCCCTGAAAAACATCGTGAAATCAATATTTTATATATATCTATATCTATCTACTTAAAACATTAAAAATAAAATTTGGCAGTAATATTTCATGAAATATATTTTAATGAATAAAATATAACACAAAAATGTACAAAATTTTAATTAGTTGGTATTCATATAATACTTTCTTGCATTCATATAATTCTCCAAAAATGAACATGAGAGATGAGAAAACTAGAATCTGACTCAAAAATATCTCATTAGATAAAGATAAGTTTCACAATTCATAAAGCAATATTTTCACACCACTCCAATTATGAATAAAATTAATTGTTATAAATTAATAGCCAATTTATGAGATATTGTTAACTATTAAGTTAAACTTCATATGACAGGTATTAACAGAACATGTTGATTAGTATGAAACGTAATAGTTCCTTCTAGAGATTTATTTTTGTGTTTTGTTTTTTTTAAATATTTTTTTATAATACAGTGTTCACTGAATATTGATATAAGCTATATAACGATAGACTAGAAAGAGTTAAATTTATTACAAAATGAATTTTAAAAATGGACATATACCACCTTCTTTAAAAAATATTTATTCAATACAAATTAAGAGAATTTAAAGTGTCTTAAAATATTTTGGAATAAGCTAAGAAAAAACAATTATTTAATCATAATTTGCTTGAGCTAACATATTTATAAAAACATTAAAATAAACAAATATCTTGTAAGACTATCTCAAAACTAAAATGAAAGTGACACAAAATTAATATACAAAGTAAGTGAATATATAACAAAAAATACAGTAAAAAACTGAGTGCAAAAAGTATTTCTTCTTCTTTTTTTATCATTTTAAAAATGTGTTAAGAGCAAAGTAGACAAGTTGTAATATTTCCCATAATAAAAATGATTTTTTATGAGATCATTTTCTAACCTATTTACTTAAAGGTGGATTTATCCACTATAGTACTATATTGAGAAAAATAAATTTTACATAAAAAGGATATATATATATATATATATATATATATATATATATAAAACAACCTTGTGTGGAAGTTTATAAAACATGCAACCGTTGATGCCAATATCATGAGGTCCAATGCCATAATGAACATCTTTTTGGTTCACAACTTCCTAAAAACAAGAATATAACTATCTTTATAATATCAAAACTTCTTAAATCATAATGAAAATTTAAGGGAAAATAATTTTCTTAAACTTGGAATTAAGAATGAGATTATTTTAGGGAATTAGAACAAATTTAATTGGTTTTTTTAAATTAAATAATTATGTTTTAAGAGTCAACTTATTGATATTTACATACAATAGAAGATCTTTATAAAGCAAATCTTGAAAATGGGAGCTTTACATTTTATGGAATTTTGTGTTATAAAGAGCATTTTACTTTTTTGAAACTTACTTACTAAAAATGCCAAAATTAGTCAGAAACAAACCAATTTTCAAATGCTTTAAAATAATTTTAGTTACAAACTTTTAAAAACACAAAATATGCACACATGTGCTTATTGCGTTTAATGGAATATTTTTGTTATATAGATAATTTTACTTATCTTTAAGCTTACTTACTAAGCTTACTTACTTTGCCAAAATTAGTCAGGAACAGATCAATCTGAAAATGCTTTAAAATAATATATAGTTACCAATTTTTAAAAACACAAAATATGGAAATAAGTCTTTTAGATTATTTTTTACAGAAAAAACGTTGAAATTTTCAGTAGCATTAGAACTAGTAACAAACAATCAAATTTGGTTTGTGTAGCTTCTGAATTTTAAACCTCTTAGCAAATAATGTAAAATGTTATTAGTTCTTGTTTAGTTGCAGAAATTCCTAAAACTGCAAATTTCATTCTTTACATCCACAAAGCTAGTGCGGTTTATAGAGAATTGTGGTTTATAAAATTGCATTTCTAAGATCTTTTATTGTACTATTTAATATAGAATAATTGCTCAGTACTTAAATAAAAAAATGGAACACACTCCCTAACTTTTGATTTAATCATATTATTGTCTTTACTATGATGCAATTTTAATGGTTTTATGGATAAAATTAGTTAATTTGTAACAAAAATATTTTTAAAGATATGGTGGATTATTTGAAATTGACATTTAGGATTCCAAAGTTTACTGAGCCTGAGCTCACCAGTCTGAACTATTAGAATTTCATTTTTCAAATTTACTCATATTTACATCTTATACTTCCTAACTTAAAATATAATCAGCACAAACTAAGCAATGTACTTCATTACAAGATTAAATGAATACTTTCAACCATAAAGATTGCCTTTTAACCTCTTAATGCGCGAAAATCGGATCACCGTATCAAATGTAATAATAGCGTTCCATTGTTCATTTTGCATACTGAACAGTATAGAGCTTTCATTGATGCATCATTATTTTAACTTTTATAGACTTTATTTTAATATTATTGCAAATCAGAGGTTTGCCCGCAATTTTTTAAAAAGTTATAAAAAATAAGTAGAAAAAAAAAAAACTATTCTTAGGAACAACAGTTTAAAGAAATATTTAAAAAAAATTAGTTAAGACTCTAAAATTTAAAATTAGTTTAACCTTGTATTAGCACTTACTATTAGTATTAGCACTCACTATAAATAACAAAACTGTGTTAAAACTGCTTCTGAATATAATCATATTATATTAGCATATTTTATCTCACACTATGTTATAATTATAATTTACAAATTACAGCACTGTTTCTGAAACAATCAGAATACAAGAACTCATGTTAGGCATTATTCTTACAATATATAGGGTTTTATGTAAATATGTGCAACTATGTATTAGAATAATAACAAAGATATTTAATTTAAGAAATAAAGTAGAAGAAATAATTTAAATTCATTATTTACAACAAATGAAGATGTTAATATTTACATGTTCCTGCTTTTGTAGAATAGCATTCCACATTTTTGACTGTTCCTTTTTACTTTCTTTCGGTTCTTGAATTACTGACCAAAATGCATCTACATTTTGAGATGTACTGGAATCAACAGATCTTGATTCAAGAAGATGTAGGAAGTTTCTTAAATATTATTAAAAAAATGTTAAGATAAAGAATTTATACGTGAAAATTAAAACAGCTAAATTTATATAAGATTTAAATAGGTAAAAAATTTTCACTATATTCTGTATAGCTAAAAAGGATATAACAAAATTTTTTAAACATTACATTTATTTTAAAATGGAATTGAAATATTCATTGTATTAAGCAAGTGTAAAGATAATAAAAAAGTATTGAAGATATTTCATTCAAGAAATATTTCATACGTATTCAGGGCCAAAAAACACTTGTATTTTGAACATACAATTAATGCATGATAATTTTGCATAATAAAATAAGACAAAATTTGTTTTGAGATTGGAATAGGTTTAAAAGATTTTTTTAAAAATAATTTTGAGAAAATTCAAAATACCACATCTTTTTATAAACAACTGGGAAGAGAAATTTTAAAGCATATGCGTTTTAGTCTTAGACATGCATCAGATTTTGATAGAATGCATGTTTTTAAAAATAAAGTTGCATGTTTTTAAATATTAAATGTTTTGCAAGTAATAAGGATTTTAGAAAGCAAATATCTTGTGTCAAATTTAGTTATAAATTTCTAATTGATTAAAACTATATAAAAACAAGCACCAATATTTCACAAAGAAAATTGAATTTTTAACCAGATTTTAAAATTAAAGAATCTGAAGAGAATAAAAAAATAAATAAATCGAAATAAAAGCGATTTTAGAAAATTATGAAGGCATGCAATCCTTTAATATTCATAAAATACAAAATGGATTACTTTGATCACAATGAATAAAAAAATACCATAAATTTAATATTTCATTATTTAAAAAATAATTAGAGCAGCTTTGCAATAATAACCATGATTAAGGCAAATAAATGACACCTTGATAGCAAACAAATTGAAACTTACATCAAAGGGAATGCTTGATTCTCTGATAAACTCGTTTCATTTACATTTGGAACTAAATAACCCCAGCCATGTTTTTCATTATAATGTAATGGAAAACCATCCCAAGTCATCCGCATAAGTTTTGGCACACATCTCATCTGAAAACAAATATTAAGTTTAGATAAACGAATATAATCTTCAATAATGCTTTTTTTAAATAGGAAAAAAATTAAAATCTTGATAACATTTCCTCATTAAACTCATATTTTAGTAAAATGCATTGATTTTTTTTCCCTCCAATGAATTACAATAGAATCCCGATTATCCAAGTTCCTCTGAATCTTTCTTGTGTATATTTTAGAAAAGAAAGTCATAAGTTTTTACTAATTTGGCAAACAAAAATGACTGACGAAATATTTTTTAATTTCATTCTACATAATTATAACATTTATAATCCACAAAGTTATGCAAAGCAGCATAGTGTAAGAAATGCGACTTGTCCATCAAAAACAACTCTTAAAACCTGTTTGTGACATTCTTCAATGTAAACCACACTTTATTATTGATAAATATAAGGCCATAATTTTGTTTAAAAGTTAATTCATGTTTTTGATAAATACAGCGTGGGTATTCCATCCTTTTTGTTTTACATTATAAATTATTTGGACACTGCTTGGCACTTAAATTGGTGACAAGAACATATTATTATATTTGAGAAGTTAGAAAAAAAAAATACATTTAAGCTTGACTAACATTAGGAAATATTAAAAGATTTAATTTGAAAATAAGTACAGTGTTGCTTAAATAGAGCAATTTTAGAAAAGAAATTTGAATCAAGAAGAAATCGTCATGCTGTATGCAAATTTGTAACATGGACATAAACAGATGAAATGATTTTAGTGTTCGTACAGTGTGTATAGCTGCTGCTGTAATGCCACTTTAGTCAACAAAGAGCACTACACTGTTAATTATTATTTCTAAAAAGAACCACTTTTTGTGGCCAGAAATCAATCTAGGCTTTATCAGGGCATCATACCAACCTTTTGTGAAATACATCAAGTATTTGTGAGATTGGCCACTGGGTTATGTTAATAAGAATATATGCAGCTGCAATTTTATTTTTTCTTGTGGGGTGCTATGAAGCTTTGATATTATATATGGAATACACTAACAATTCTTGCCATTAAGAACAATGATTTTGGATGCTTTTATGAAATAGATCTAGAAACTATCAAAAATGTGCAGAAAAATTGGTTCATAAGATGAGTGTTAACTTTCAAAGTGTTTTGTAATGGTCTTTTATAGCACCAGACTGCACTTTCTTTAAAAAGTAAACTCAACAATGTAACTGTCAGTTCAATATAGCTAGCTCACCAAAAGAAGACTTTTATGAATAAAATTATTGTAAACATGCTTTGCTTTCAGTGTGCTCATTTGATACATAAAAATGAGCTACTATCAAGTTATCCAGTACTGCAACTTAAATGAAGTTGTATTACATCAATGATTGGAAGATTTGCTTTTGCCATTAAAGCAAATATAATTTGGGAAAATATTAAATTGCATTTATTTCTATTTCATTTCTAAAAAAAAACTGATAAATGGCCCACTCTGTAGTAAGATTAAACAAAGTTTGAATACACATTAGATACATCAGTATACAACTGATACCCATATTAATTTTGAACTAAATGAACTGCAAATTATACATCAATGTACAATAACAGCAAATTATCACCTTGCAGTTAAGCAAAGCTGATATGCAGCAGGACTATGACCCATTTTACTTAAAATCGCCAAAATGATAAGTTACAGAAATATGATGCTTGATAACAGAATATTCTATTAGAGCAAGAAAATAAAACAATACCTGAGTGCTAATTTGGTAAGGGCCAGGTTCCCAATCAGGATTGTTATCACCATTTTTATCACAGAGTTCTCGATACCACCTATTTTTTTTTTTTTTTTTTAGAAAAAAAAAATAAATAAATAAATAAAATTTTAATAAATTAAGGAATTCTAATGAATTAAGAAATTACTTGAAAGTAGAATAATTGAAGATCTGAATATGAGTGGATTTTTGAATTTTAGAAAACTAGTTTCAAAGTTTATACGTTGTTATTATGCATAAATTTCACAATGTAAAACTTTGTATCACTTTAAACAATCAACAATACATTAAAAATAGGATATAATGATAGTGCTTTACATTAATTTGCTTACATTTTTCTAATGAGCAAAATTTATAAGTGCCATACAAAACACCCATTTATAAAGGTCAAGTTACGGCCTTTTGAACTTTTTTAATATTTTAATTTGTTAACAAAAGACAGGTTTTTAAGGTTACTCTGTGTCATATTATAGCAAAATGCAATTGAAATCTTTATCCCTTTAAAGAAAAAGCACTCAAAGAGTGTTATTAAGAATCCTTATCCATTAAGATTTCAACAATTTAAATAAATTGTTTTCTTTATAAATATTTATTTAAAGCAACAATTCAATTGATTATGGTAAAAACTAGATGACACAAAAAGTGTAATAATCTTCTGAAATTTTTGATTGCCTTTTATTTGCTTACATATATATGTGTGTGAGTGAAACACTGGTTGTACCAGAAACTAACATCTTGTTTCAATTCTCTAAAGTTTCTATCATATACAGAAAGTTCTCTTTTGATCAACATGTTTAACAGTGAATCAAACCAGTCCAGTTAAGGACATTATATATTTATATGTAAGTCAAAATATTATTAGAAATTTGACCATTTGTCAAATACAAGAGGATTAAATAAAAAACATTAACTGATAAATGATGTACTTACGCTGGATAACCAGGCATGAATGGACGTACTTTTCTTAAAGAAGATGCAGTTTCATAAATATGCTTCAGTGAGTCATCGAGACTGTCAGCCAATGAAACTTTTTTTACACTTTCAATTTCTTTCTCCTAAATGAAAAAAATTAAAGGAGAAAGCTTAACATGAAAGCAAACTTAAAATTAAGGCAGATAAAAATAATAATACAAACTTAAAAAAACTGAAAGATAGATTGTTACAAAATAAATATTGAAAAGTTAGGTGCAGACAATCGGAATACTTTTTTCCGTGAAATAAAAAATTGACAATTTGATAGATTCAACCTAATTTAATAGAAAAATTATAAATATAATTTAGTGATAAAATTATTAGACAGAGAAACTAGACGAATAAATACTCAATTGAAATTAAAAATTTTAGCTGAAATTTTTTAAGAGTTTTAATAAATGTATGTTGGTTAAAAGAACATTCCAATTAATTAGCTATAAATGAAATTTTTTAAATACTAGCAAAAAAAAATATGTAGAATTCAATAAGAATTTAAAGTTTAACTAGTTGTTGTAGTAGAGATATATTAGTTATAAACAAATTTCTGTATTTTATGGCACATAAACTAACTTTTTAAATCCCTAAATCATAATGAAAGTTATTGAGTAACAAAAAGAATTTTATTCCAAATTTGGATGCATGAAAAAGTAACAATAACTAAAAGATAAATAAAAACACAAAAAAGAATAACATAATCTTAACAATAAATACAAACACACACAAAAATTATGGGACAATAAGTTTTGCTGTTTTTTTTTTTTTGCAGCATATTATACATTTCTTTGAGTTGAGAAATTTAAAATATTTTCTTATCAGCATCAGTTTCAGACCATTCATTTGCAGTATCATTGTAAGGGTTACATTCTAAACATTATGATAAAATTACATTACATTTCATAGTGTAAAATGTAGTTTCACACATCAATATTGGTTCCCCAAAATCAATCCCTCATCAAAAGACCGACCATATTTATTTTAAAGTAAAAGAGCAAAAATCAATCATGTTCTGAACATTTCATTTCATTTTAATTATAAATTATATTTTATAATATATAATTTAATAAAAAATTTTCGAGTAACTTGTTTAAATTTTTTTAAAAATGAATTTTTGGCAAATTTACAAAACGTTTGTTGAAAATTTGTTTAATAACAAGCATGATTTCATGGGTTCACTTGTATACCAGATCAAGTTTTACATCAGAAAATACAGTATATTAAAAGTGATAAAAATATCTGCAAACCAACAAATGCAAAAATTCAAGAAAATTATTAACTTAAAAAAAAAAAAAAAAAAACTTTTAAATGAATTGTTTTGTTAAATAGATGCATAGAGAATTTAAGAATTAAAATAATATTTAAGAATTTTGTACGCATTTACAGTTTTGAAGCATTTAAGTGGATTAGAAAAATAGTTTCTACAATAAGCAAATGAATAAAATATGAGAAATATTGAAAACTCTAAGTCTGAATAGAATTTTTTAACAACATTCATAACAAACAATAGGTAATTTAAGTGCAGGATAAGAAATAAGAAAATTAAAATGTATTTTTATGAAACAATATTTAGAATAAAATAGATAAAAAACAACATAAAAACACAAATTAAATAGTTGAAACTGACAAAAGATTCTGAACAATAACAAGTACCAATATCAGAGCCCATGAGCAGAATGAAGAAAAATAAAACTGAATTCCATTTTTTTTATTCATATTTTTTCTCATTTTATGTTTCAACACTCGTGATGGTGTTTGTTACAACATTAAAATATTTTTCTGCTTTTTTTTTGTGCTCTGTATATTGTTTTCTAATCCATTATATTTCCAACACAAAGTTAACCTTTCCTTTTTTGAATACTTATAATAATTTCAAGGTTTTAAAAAAAAGCAAATTAATTGAAGTTATAAAAAAGAAAGAAAATACAATCCATTATATTTTAAGAAAATTAATAAAACATTTTAACATTAGATTTAAGCCTCAAAGTTATAAATTAAAAAGAAGCAACTACACAGACTAATTTAAAATAAAATTAACCCTCAGAGCATTAGTTACAGTTTTTTCCAAACTTTCAGATCCAGGCTTTCCTGTATTAAAAAACCAGTTTTTCAATGTTATTGATAGGTAAAATAGAGTATAGAAGGAAAATTTTTGTACAATTTTGCCTAAGAGTTCAATGTTAGGAGATTTAAAAATTGATAGTTACTTCTTCTTCAACAGATTCAATAATAACAGTATCCATTTCAACTGGTGTTTTAAGAACAGCTGTTTCCTTTTGTTTCTTCTTTTTTGGCTTTTTTGTGGACTTTTTAATTTCTTTTTTAAACTTAATACTTTGAACACTCCAATTTAAATCCCAAAGCCAAGGGTCTTCTTTATACCTTGGAAAAAAACAGAGTGTATTAAAAAAAAATAATAATAATACAATACTAATTTTTTAAGGATCAAAAGTTATTAACAATAATGAATTAACATTTAAACAAACAGGATATTTTTTCTTTTTATCAATAGTTTTTTTTAAAAGTTTTAATAGGTGCAAATATAATTTATTTGGAGAACATAAAATACTTTTCAATTTATTTATATATTTATCAATACTGAAGCTGCAGATTCAGTCATTGAAAAACTAGATTTCTTTTTCTGATTATTTCATTTTACAAAGATTCCATTGTTAATGAATGAAATAAAACTTCATATTATACACTTAGGTAAATAAATATGTTTTATAAATTTATTTTAATTTTAAATGTTTATATTTATTTGTAACATAACAGAGAATAAATACTTTTTAATTGGTTAAACCATTTTTCTTGATCTAAAAATTTTTTATACATTACTTTAGGGTATTAAAGAACCCCCATTTAAGCAGAAAAAAAATCCTAAACCTGGAGAGGTATATCTCTTCTTAGATCAATTCTTGTTGAATGTCTACATTTACTAAGTAGATAAATAAACCGACAGTGATATTGAAAAAATAATATAAACAAAAAATAAAAGAGCTGTTATACATACAAATTGTCATGAAGAAGAGAGCAAGCATCATTGGCTAAATGAACAAGAGAAAGTTTAAGCTCTTTTTGCATGTCTTCATAAGTAGACTGTGTTTCATTCAGGTATCGCTCCCAGTTATGATTAACAGGTAAATAAGCAGATGCCATTTCTAGGAGGCCATACAGTGTTACTGGATGAGGAAACCTAATTTTTTTAAAAAAAGTTACAATTTTCAAAATACACAAATTAATTGATAATATATACAAATTAAGACAAAAATGTAATATCTATGTATAATTTCAAGACTTAGATATTTTGTAACCCCAGGCAATCCATATAGAGGCTCCTTTTTAATACATGGGTAAATTTAATAACACAATCTAATACGATGCAATTTTTTTATTTTTTATCTCTGTCTTAATGATATATTAATAAGGTACAAGTAAAACATAACGCTAAACAATAAAGCATAACAGACAAGCTAATTTCATGCAAATTTCTTTTTATTATTATAAGAAATACGACTATTATAAAAGATCAGAAATTAGTAAATTCAAACACATAAAAAATTATTTACAGAGTCAAATAAAGCAGCATAAGTAACTAGTTCAAATGGATATTTAATCGCCCAAAATGTTAGCATATAACTTGTTATTTTGAACAAGATGCAATAACAGATGATGGAATTGAACAAGATGCAATTTTAATAGGTCAGCAATGATTTCTGAATGTAGTAAGGCAGGGTTGCCACTCAAATCTGGAAAAAAAAATTCCCTGTACATATTATACAGAATATATTAATAGGAAACAACAATTGCTGTGCTCTAGTGTAAGCTATATTAAGCTAACTATATTTATTAGTTTTAATTGCAGGAAAAACGGCTGAACATACTTAAATAATGCTATAGTAAATGAAATATCATGGTTAAACAACCCATAGATTACGCTTTGAGGGGTCACCATTTTTTAAAAGACAAAAATAAAAAACAAAATTCCCAATATTTTTTTCAGCTTCTAACGAAAAACTCAAAATTCCCTGCATTTTCCCTGTCATTTTAGGTGATTTTTAAATTCCCTGTATTTTCCAGGTTTTCCCTGTGGAGTGGCAACCCTGTAAGGTTTTAAATTCCAATTCTGATATATTATACTTTTAAATTAGTAGAGCTGTTAAATTTTGTTTCATATGGTTTCAAACAATAATGACAACAGTACTGATACAATAGTTTGCTTAATTTAATAAATGAATTCATTGAAAGAGCGACTTTTAATTTTAACAAAGTTAATGATTGAATGAAGGATAAAAAGACAGTATGACAAGAAGCTCAATCATAATAAAAAATTACTGAAACGGCATTGCGATCTGAATTTGTTAGCTTATTTAAAAATAATGATGAGCTTAGAAGAGTTTTTTTTTTAATAATACATTTTTTCCTCATAAAAAATTATTGAAAATTCTTAAGTTTGGTACTTTTTGAAAACAACACAGCTGAAAAAATATTAGTATTGTACAACTTGGTAAATTGTTTAAGTGTTTCAGAAAAACCAGTATTTTCGAAAACAGCAATAGAATGTGAGAATACAAAATTCTTAAAAATTACTACAAAACAATTAACATTTAAGAGCATGTAATATTGTATGAACTCACCGTTCTTGAAATAAAGGGTATAGTTTTTTTAAAATCTGGAATGTGGCAAGAGAATCATGAGCACAGTAAGTTGCCAACTCCTAGAAACAATCAAATAGATTTGAAAAAAAAAAAAAAAAAAAAAAAAAAAAAAAAAAGAAAAGAAATAAAGCATTTTATTACTGAAAATTACAATAAATATTTTTTGAGTCATGGTGGATACGAACTCTGCACATACCACAGTTCTGACGTAAAATATATCCTCAGTGGTATCATGCGCTAAAGACCCCTTGTCATCAGGTTAACCGTGACAGGTTCACATAGTTTTCCTCTCCATGTAACGCAAATACGGGTAAGTTTATCAAAAAGTCGTAAACAAAGGCAAATTTCCCCCAATACTTGATCTAGGAGTTCACTTGTCTTCTGAAATGGGTAGAAAGTTACAAGGCTACTGAGTTGAACATTAGTTGTTGTAAACCCAAAATTGGGTCGGCTTTTAAACAACGGTTATATAATAAATTTTTTTCTTTTTTTTTTTTAAAAAATAAATTATATTCTTTGTGAGAACTAAACCTATAACATGATTATAATTTACTATAGCAATCATGTTATATCTGTAAACTATAAATGTATTCAAATAATTATTTGTAAACTATACATTTTTACAGTATATTTGAAAAGTAAAACTTTTGTCTTTCTCTCATGGCAATTTGAAGATAAAAATATGGTGATCAGATAAAAAAAGTGAGTTATTATAATTGTAATTAAAATTTTTTAATTAAAAAAAGGTGCTATAATTTCTGAAAAAATACATCATAATCATCTTAGTTGGCCAGACAGCCTAATGAGGCACAATGCCTTCCTCTGAAGATATCTCCATAGTGTCCTCCGATTTATCTTTGATCTCCAATTCTTTTCACTATTTGCAAGAAAATGAGACTCCATTGAATCAGTTCATCTCAACTGTGGCCTTCCCCGCTCTCTTGTTCCAGGGGTCTAATGAGCAATATCTTTTTTATTGTATTGTCATCATTCATTCGAATCATGTGAGCCATTCAATTCATTCTATTTATTTTTATGTATTTAATAATATCAGATTGTTTATAAATAAAATCTTATGCAGTTCAAATTTTTTAATCTCCTTCAATACCTTTTATGATAGAAGGGCAAAGATTTTAGAGCTGAGTTACATTCACTTTAATTTTGTTAAGAAAAAGAAATGCATGAATTTGCATTAAAGAAAACTGATAATGTTTGCAACTTTGAGGGACAACTTTAAAATTATTATTTTTAATTACTACATATTAAAATACAATAAATAATACACATTGCTATTAAAAAAATTTTTCAACTTAACTTATTTAAAAATAAAATTGTTAAATTATACTTTTTAATAATTCATACTATTAACAAAACATTAGGTCTTAAAATGAAACTATTAATTAAGAAAGAAGACTTAATTTAATTAGCATAAATGTTTTAAAATCAGCCAATAGTTATAAGTACGTAGCGTATTATCCTAAAAATTTCTTTAGACAATATCTTAAGAAATGATAAACAATTATACATAGAATTCTATTTATTTTTAAATTCCTTTCTTAGGTTCAAACACATGTTCAATGATTTGAAAAGACACATAAAATAACTATATTTTGCTGCTTTCACAAAACAAAATATATGAAGGAAAAACTAAAGAAAATATTACCTGAAAGTTTTCTCTAACATCAGTTAAAGAACCAGATATAAAAATTTCTCGTTCTGATTTGCTAAGGCTTTCTTCGCAATATAAATTGTAAACATCAGCTAGGTTATTTAAAGAGCTAATATAAGACCAACCCTAGAAAGAAGACAAAAAACACACTGTATTACATATTAACATGTAGTGAAAACATTAAAACACAAAATTATTCTTAAAACAAATTATAAAAATTGAATGCTATTATTAATTTAAAAATTAAACTAAGAGTGTTTTTTTTTCTTCAATATAAAAGTTCATAAAATAATTCATTAAAACAAGATGATCTGACTCCATAAATAGGTACTGTAATAAACTAAAGAAATTTTTTCATGGATTATAAATAATTTTTTAATGATTGTTCATAATTTTTTCTGATATTTTCAACTAATAATGATAAAGATAAAAACACACTAATAAACATTTAAATATGGCATAATTTTTATGGCTTCTTTCATCTAAATATCAGATCAGACGAGACAACACTCTTCCAAAATATGCTAGCAATATTATGCTGATAAATGTTTTTAACAAGCATTAATACAAAAAAAAGTGTAATATTACAAATTAACTTATAGTTATTTGTTTTATAATGAAATAGTATTGAGTATGAAAAGTAAAAAAAAAAAAAAAAAAAATTGAACATAAAAAAATTGCCATCAATTTATATGCAAATATTAATATAGCATTGTTTTTTTTTCACAATATATAAAATACTGCTAAAAGTAATAAATCTTTACCAATGATAAATCCAGAAATCCATGAGATTGATTTTCAGAACTTTTCTTTTTAGAAGCCAATGACATGGCTCGTTGCAATCCAGTCAATCCAGAGACACACATATGAAGTGACATAGTGTCTAAAAATGTCATTTTGGTTCTCTACAATCATAACCAGAAACAAAAAGAATAGTTTAATAAATAGAAAAATAAAACTTTGTTTTAAAATAAGCATTATATTAGGTTTATTTCACAGTATTAGACATGTGTATCTAATAAGTAGACAGCGGATCATATGCACTAAAAAACGGACAAAATATGCATGCAAATATGCACTAAAAAACATGAATATATGCTCTTACAACTAGAAATATGCATTTAAAATAGAAATTAAAAGTTCAACTTATTTAAATATTACTACTTACTTTTTCCAACAAACACAGCTAAAGCATTTTTTTGTTAAAAGGAAGAAAATCAAAATATTTCTTACTTGAATCTACACATTTCTGAAGAAAAAGCCTAAAACTGAAGTATGATAAATGAGAGAAGAAAAATCATCACATTTTCCGGAAAGATTTTATTAAACTGAATAATTTTTGTTGCAATACACAACTAAGTGTTTTCCAAAATTTTCAAGGGTGAATTGATGTCGTCGGTCATCAAAGATCATTTTGAAAGCAGAAAATGACCTCTCCACGTCAACCGATGTTATTGGACAAAACTGGTACAATTTCGTACTCATTGGTTTTACTTTCTCTGGAAGTTCAGTTCCGTTTCCATTAAGAAAATCATTTATCTTCTTCACTGCTGCAAAACCCGAATTTTTGTTTTGAACGAAACACCATTTTTCTTTTACTTTCTTCCCAACTGAGTCTGGAAGAGCATTGATTCACTGTTGAAATTTTTCAATTTCGGATATGGCCTCAGCCAGGGGAAGACCTCGTGTTTCGAGCTTTGTTATTGCTCCACTTGAGAAAGAAAAGTGAGTGTCAATTATGGCCAAGTCCTTCTGCAAAGAGATATCCTGTAGTAATTCTTTTGTGACATAAACTGAAGAAGCACAGGAACTGTCAATTACATCTACAACTGACTCTATTGCATCAAAATTATTAGCGTAAAAACGTGCAGCTTCAATCCATGTACCCCATCTAGTTATCACAGGCTGTGGAGGTAAGGGCAAATCAGGATACATTTCTTTATACAATTTTATGCGCACAGGTGCCTTGAGAAAAACTTTCTTGATACTAGAAATTAAATCATTCACAGAGGAGAATACTTCTCGAACAGTTTCAGCTAGTCTCTGAACAGCATGAGCCAAACATGTAATATAAAGCATTCTGGGATAAAAAATTTCCAGTGCTGCTGCAGATTTGACCATATACAGAGCGGCATCCCTGACAAAAATCAAAACATCTTCAGAACCATCTCTATCAGGCCATAATAATTTGATAGACTCATTGACAAACCTTGCTATGGTGGAATGATTGACTTTTTCAAGGTCTTTGCTTGCTAGAAGATGTGGTCGAGTAGGAAGATTATCCATTTTTCCACAAATAAAATGAGCAATATAGCGACCGCACTTATCTGTCGTCTCATCGACTTCAATCCATATAGGGCCATCTCCAATATCTCGTCGAATATCATCCAGTACTTCGTTATATATCGGTTGAAGGTAGTTCTTTCTTAAAGTCGATTCATCGGGAATGATCTGATTGGTACAATATTTTTTTAAAAACTGTCTGAAGTTTGGATTATTTAACTTTTTTAAAGGAATATTGCTGCTTACTAAGGCTTTGCATAAATCACTAGAAAAATCACTTTCCTTTTTAACTGCTTGAACAGGAATAGTTAATAAACTTTGAACAAATCCTTTTGTATTCTGCTTTTTCTTCGCGGAGTGAGCATTAGTCTTTATATGTTGATCGATTTGGTACTTTTTTTCACAGGAAATGTGTTTTTGACAAATCACACAAAATACTATTTCCCCATCGGTCGTAAAGTTCTTCCCATAGTCCGAAATCCATGTCTTCATTAAATTTGATTTAGTCGACTTAATTTTTGGCATATTATAAAATTCAGCAGTCAAAAATCACGTTCGAAGCTTCACTAACTACGTATTCAACTGATGGATGTCGAAACTATCTATCTATCGGATGGACTATCGAAATATGTTAGAATAGCAGCTCTCTCCGAAAATGTATTCACTCCACCTTTTAACTAATCAATCACAGGAAAGGGAGGTCATTTTCTACCTACCACAGAAGCCTTATTTTTCCCACACAGATTGACAATTATTTATTCCAGGAAAAGACATTCCTTCATAGAATATCTGACCATCCCTAACTGAGGTTTCTATGACGAATGTCTGTTTGGGTGGGCCCTTTGTACCCCTCTTCCCGACACACACCTCATTTCTACATCTTTTTCACGTGATTGCAATCACCCCCAGCAACATCAATCCAGCTGACCCTTTCAGGTGATAAAGAACGATAAAACAAAATTTAAAGCCTTCCTTATGCTAACATAAAAAGAATAGTGATATGGTTTAAGGAGGGAAAAGCCATAAAATGCTGAAAATATGCATTTATAAGAGCAAATATACCTTTTTATGTATTTATATGCACGAATGGCAAAAAGTGCTAAAATATGCAATTGCATATGCACGTATGCAATTGCATATTATCCGCTGTCTACTAATAAGTAACACAACGTGTTTAAATACAGGGTGATTCTAAAATCATAGGATTAACTTGGGGGAAATTAGGGCACATCATAAGGATTAAGAGTTGCATAGGACCCCATGACCGAAAATGTTATTGTATGCTGCTTGGGGTGTTTCCCTAAATTATGAACTGTTTCTATGAGTGCCTTTGAACAGGTATCTTGATTTATCAAATTTCATCTTAATTTTATATTTTCTAATTATTCTTGTTGAAAATTGTATTTAAATTGGTTCAGTATTAGATTGTAATTTTATGATTTGCTGGCTAATTTGGCAAAATGACCAAATCATTATAAAACAACTATTTCCCCATGTACCCGAGTGCAATTTTTGACAAAATTACAATAATTTAGAAAAATAAAAATATGAATTCAAAGTCAAATGTATAAAAGAGAAGTGCCCCCAGCGCGTAAGATGACATTTCCAGTCAGGGGTTAATTTTAAAATCACCCCGTACTTTCAAAGAAATTTTTTTTTTTTAAATTTAAAATAATATGGTTGAATGTGTAAAGGATGCAATGAAAATTTTCATACTTATATTTTTATAGTAAAAAAATATATAAATGTTACAAGATTCGGCTGTGAAACATATCATACCTAACCTAAATAATTAGTACCCTTTAATTAATGACAGCTGAATTCAATTTACTTTAATTTATTTACGAATTGAATATTTCTGGTCTATCCATTAAAATTATTTCTAAATTTTTTCAAAAAAATTCAGCAGAAAATCTTAATTTGCAGAGACACATTTTTCCTCATACTAATAGGCTTGTAATTCACTAGAAAAATAATGATAAAAAAGAAACCTTTGGCTCAATTTTTAAAAAAATTCAAATAATGTAGCTGAAGGGCAATAAAGTACATTTAAAATAACTAATTGTGTACTTTGTGTAATTTTAAAATGGTGGGGTGGGGGACATAAAAGTTTGGCAATGAAACGTACAGTAGATAACACATGGATTACTATGGTAATAGGTTAAACCATGCGTTAACTTTTACCCACAACTGAAAAATTTAAAACACACACATAAAAACAAAACAAAAGCAGCAAGATCTTCTTAGAACACCTCCACTGAAGACTTTAATGAAATAAATAAATGAGATATAGACTGTGTAAAAAGCTTCTTACTCTTTTAACTTTACACTATCTGTAACACATCAAGCATGCAAAAAAAAAAAAAAAAAAGGTTTTGAGTTTGTCATAACTAAAAATCACACACAAAATAGTTATGAGAACTTTTTACACTAACTATTTTGGAAAAACAAGTTTCAAACTATTCAGAGATCTATAAAAAGGATTTTTGTGTGTAATTTCGATTATTTATAATATAATAACAATAAATATCATAAGATAACCAGAGTATTACTGAACAATAAGATAATTTACAACTATAAAAAATATGTAAGGAAGTTAAAGTAGCTAAACTTTTACTATAAAACGATTATCATTTTAATTATATATAATAGGCAGATTATGCCAAAGTAATGTTTGTCCATAGAAAGAATTCCTCTTTCCACAAAATTTAAAAGCCGTCTGTTGAAATGAAAATAAGAAATAGCACATTTCAAAGGGAGGAGCTTTTCCTCCCCCGATTTCCTTCCTTTTGCCGTCCCGAGCCAAAACCTGTTATAAACATTGACCCAAAAAATCCCCATTTGAAATAGTTAAAACTGATAACCATTGCTCCAGAAATGGTGTGAGAGTTCTTTCCATACAAAGCCATATTCAGGATTCGACCAAATCTACTTTCATTGTATCACTAAAGCAAATATTTAATCAAACTATCTAATTAATACATTAATGTAAAATAATGCTAAGTACCAATATGAATGATTTATGTATTCATAAATAAAACATAGTCAAATGCAACTTGGTGAGTGTGAAAATATTTTTTTTGCATAAATAGAACGGATGAAGGGTTTTTACTTTAATTTTTAAAAGTGAAAATGAGAAATTTAGGTCAACACAGAAAATTATATCATAAAATATTATAACAACAAAAAAGTAAAAATCAAAGCAAGTTAATTACAATCCATTATAGTTAAACGTGACATATGCCATTGACATATCCATTATCGTTTAACTTGAAATACATTGTTTTTTTTATATTAGATAATATGTAAGATGAACGCACATGACATTATTTATTACACTATATTAATTGTTTGAATCCAAAAGGAAATAGAAACTCTTAGCATTATTATGAACATGAAATTTTAATTACTTCTAAAAAGTATTGTTCTTTGATAAAAGTTCTATCAAAAGCCACATTATGTCCAATAACTATTTTCGGGATACAGTTCATTTGTGAAGGTTTAATTTCTCCTTTTTTTGTTTCCATAGGAATGAGATCAGGAAGAGAAATGTTTGTTGAAAATGCATAATTGTCTTCAACCAGCTTATCACTACACCATAAATACCTACATTAATAGAAACATAAAAACTATAATTAATTAGTGTACTCAGTTAAAAAATGAAAGAAAGAAATGAAAAGGATAAAAAAAAAATAGTTTTAAAATTTTTACAAATTTTCTCTTTAGAAAAAAGAAGTATGTTGTTAATATAAATAATAGAAGTCAAATAATTTTTTCTTCTTAGCTGAGTTAAAAAGCCTAATTTCCTTCTCTTACTTTTTTACAACTAGCAAGCAGTTATTTTTGATTATTCCTTTTAACAGTGATAAAAGGAACGCAAACATTACAGCACTTCTGCTATTAAAAGAAAAAAATTGTAATTGTGACAATTGTAAAGTAAAAATTACATGTAAAATATTAATTGATGGTTACAAACTTGACAACTTATGTCATTATCTTTTCATATGATGCAGAAGAATGAATATATTTTTTCCCAAAGTATTTTCAAAAACTTTATTTAATTAATTTTTTTTTAAAAATATGATTTTTTAAAGAAAAATTATGATTTTTTTATTATTATTTTAGTTAACTCTCAATCTTTATGCCACATGAGTAAGAACAAATCATAGTTATTTATATAAAATATCCCAATATAAGATTCACACAGTCTTAGAGTAATACAAATTTTAAAAATTTTTAGTTTATAATGCTTTTTTTAAAAAATAGTGATAAGAAGTAGTATAGTTATGAAGGTGGTAATTTTGTCCCCTGTTTTGAATACACTTTTGGTAAATATTATAAAAAAGCTACTTGTTTTTATTATAACAAAATCTTAAATGTGTCATATGAATATAATTAGCATCAAATAACTTAATCTGATATGTTAAGAAAATGAAGGGCCGAATAAATAAATAACTTATGGTCAATAACTTTGAAAAACAAACTATTTACAAAAGACACCAAAAAATTATTTCAAAATAATTATGTGCCATTCATAATTTAAAACAGTTGATAGTTTACAGTGCCATTTTTTATTATTGCCTTTCATCATTTCTGATACTGTTATATTTTTCTTAACTTATTTCCCTCATAAAATATAAGAAAAAGTGAAAAATTTCTAAGGAAAGAGTAAATTCTTTTACATTTCTAGCATTGTATAAAGTAAAATATTCTATTTCGTTTCTTAAATACAGACTTTTGTTCAATGTGGGCTCATTTAAGTAGATTCTAGTGCGTTAATGAAAGACAGAAAAACTGATGAATACAATTGTTGGTAAACAAGGAAAGTGTGCGAAGATTGTTTTTCTTTCAACTTGATTATAAAATTAAGCATTTAGTCAGAGATATATTAGTATTGTGGTTAGTGGTGCCAACTACAATCATTAAGGCACCAAAAAAAAAAATTTCTGAAAAAAAAAAAAAGTAAAACAACTATAATATATATACACATGTAAAGGCTTGTTGTCGAGTAAATACAAAATATACTTTCTACTCAAAATCAATTTTTAGTTTCTTGGTAACCATTGACAGAAGGCGATTATTTTGACAAAGATCATGAAATGGGAATTTCACTTCTCAATCTATTTTAAAGAGAGCAGTAAATGAAAATTTAAAAAAATTTCACCTCATTTAAATGTTAATAAAGTTTAAGAGGTAAGTCGATGAAGATTTAAAGCAACATATTTGTGAATTTGTATAACTGATTTTTTGTGACTTTTCTTATCTGGAAGCTGCAAATAAACAAAATCTGTAAAGCACTAAAGTTATTCAACTTTAAGTGCTCACAGTCTTGGTAGTTCAATTTGTGGCAAAAAGAGAGTATTTTTAAGCTTATTCTCTGACTATTTGTCATTGTTGCCAAAGTAAAAGATTGTAACTTTGTAATAATAAATTTTTTAATTTAATACAATTAAATTATTTTTCACTTATAAAAATCATTTTAGTAGTTAGACTTCACTTACCAGTGTTTATGTGATACAGCTGTAGCTAAAGTAGGATAATTGCCCTCTTGCATGCAAACTTCAACATCAAAGACTAAAGCACTTTCTTCAGGAAAATCTACACTTTTAGGTTCTCCTGTTTCACTGTATTGCATCCAACCAGGTGAGAGCTGCCAAATTTTAGGAAGTGGAGGCAAATCACTTTTTAGAATCTCATCTAATAAACTTTTGTAATCTCCAACTAACTCTTGTGCAATATAATTAAAATGTTCTAGAATATCAGACTTGTACAATTTAGGAATTTTAAAGTCAACATCTGGTAAAGTAGATGATTCCTGAAATAAATTTAAAGTATAAATCAAACTACTACAACTTACAAAAACATAACTAATATATTGGCAGTAATGCTTTCTAAAGGCAATGATTATGAGAAAAATGAGGATCAGAACTTATCAATATTACCCAACTGACGGTTCTGTAGGTAAAAAAAAAAAAAAGAAAACTAAGAACAAACAAACATAATTTAACCTGCAATTTTCTCCGCATAGCAAAACTGGTTTTCCCATGTTATTAGATAAAGAAACAATGTACGGGAAAGAAACATTCTACCTATTTTATATGCCCAATTATGCTTTAAAAAAATTTTTTTTTTTACAAAAAGTAGATATGTTAGTTAATTTGTAGAGTATAAGAACAGATATAAATTGCTAGATGCTATCTCCAATAGTTCTAATTATACAATGGCTTTCCATTATGTCATGTAAATCCTGTTTTACAACTATTAGAGCAGTGTGTCCCAAACTTATGACTTTTGTGTACCCCTAATAAAAAAATTAATGTATTTTTTTAAAAAATATGTTTATTTAGAATGGAGAATAAAGTAAAAAATCACAACTGGCTGTTGACACCATAGAGTTGATAAGACACCAGTATTTCAACTCTATGGTTGACACCACTAAGTATTAACTGTTAACTCTGCAAAAAATTGCGAATAGAAAAATACGTAATCGTTAATTTTCATGGCTAGCTTTTTGTTTTATACAAAAAATTTTGAAATTTTCCTTTGTAACAAGATATTTCGCATAAGAATGCGTACCCCTTCTAAACTGTTCCTGTTCCCCTGGGGGTACGCGTACCACACTTTGGGAAACACTGTATTAGAGGATACTACATATTCTAACACCAGAGTAATGATTCTGTGTGTCATTTTGTTCTCTCATTATTATAACTTAACACTTATCTAATACAATAAGTGTAAGAAATTTTAGTAGGTAAGTGAAAATACTACTATATGGAATAAAAATTAATGCATTTACATTTATTACAAACTTTTGTGTCCAACTATTGTTGATTACTTTTATATTCTATTTTTAAGAAAGTAAACCTTAAACCATCTCTATGACTTAATTTTTAAAACAAGTGTATAATTACTTTTAACATAAAAATGTTGGTGATGACTACCCTGGAATATCTGAAGATCCTCAAATAATCTTAAAACTGGTAGATGTTCCAACTGTTTGGATGTTTAAAAATTAAAACATATTCAAATCATTAAAATTAATATGCTACATTTAGTATGCTCATTAGTTTCTCTTAACAAGTCACCCCTTTTTACAATTCTGATAAATGTAAGCTTCCATAGAATTATTTTTGAGAAATTCATCAACAATACTTGCAAAAGGAAATCTTATCTGATTTTAAATCTTTTTGAGTTCACTTGATTGCAGATGAGAAGAGTAAAAAAGAAACTAAACTTCATCTTAAATATTTTGCCACCCAAAAATTATAAAAGTGCACGGTTTAAAGGTACCAACCACAGCAACCTTGCAAATAATTGCATTGCAGACAGAGATGTAAAGAAAACTAGCACATAGTATCCAAGGTGGTGATTAACAAAGGCAAAGGAAGTACAGTATGTGGATTGCCCCGACTATATTTTTTCTTCCCGCAGCTCGCGTTGGTGATTACATGGCTTAGAAATAATGGGTTTCTGTGTTCTAATGCTTTAGAGAATTTAAACATTATGCTCCAAGCATTTCTCTTACATACATTTTTTGACAAAATTTGAGATTAAATGATTATTACAATAACCGGCAGTTGTGCAAGCACCAACAAATGAAATATTTTATTGTGTCAGTGTTTTCACTACAGCGCGAGAATCTCGCATATTTTTTCCTTTTTTCGCATTAAAAAATTATTAACGCGAGAAGTTTGCGTACTCTACTAATCAATTTTAAAATGCGCGAATCTCTCGAGTTTTCGAAAAAATTTAGTCTTCCGCCATTTTGAAAAAGACATGAAAACAGCTGCAACAAGTGTTGAGAATAAAAAAATGAGTCCTTTATAATAAGTTGTTTCAAGTTAGCTCTATTTTTAGTTGTTAATGAACTACTAAACTCTCATCGACAATTTACAGCATTTGTAAATATTGAAGTCTATGAAAACTATGCTGGAAGACCAAACAAGAAACCTTTAGCCCTGAGTATGAACATGGAAATAACTTCAACAAACTTCACTATTCTGTAACAGAAATAATTGAAAAGCCTATGCTGGCAGATGTAGAGGATAGGAAAGTATGTGCACAATGTTACAAATTTAATTATTGATTCTGAATAGTTCAGCATCTGTTGCAAGGTAATTTAGCACCCAAAACCGAATTAAAATAAAATATCGTAACAGATTGACTGATGAGTATTTGAGCAACCTAATGAGAATAGCTGATGAAAAAGTAGATATAGAACATTTTCCATATGTTGATGCAGCAAAAATGTTCAATGGTTTAGAAATTAGGAGACGTTAAAAATGTATTATAATTAGAGAAATATTTTTTTCCAAGTCTATTCGTGTTTTTGTAATTTTTAGAAATCTCACCCAGTTTTTGACAAAGGGTGAGAAATTCTCTCCCATTTTTTTCTGTAATGAAAACCCTGTGTGTAGATATTTATTAAGAAAAAATACTTATTATGATTATCTTACTTAAATTTTTTTACATTTTTGTTTATGACATATATGGAGAGGTGAGAGATGTTTGTTGGCTGAAGTCAGGGTATGTGGTAGTAGCCAGATGGTCCAACCATCATGGAAAGTAGTGTACACCTTCAACCAGAATGAGGTAGGAAGCCTTAAATAGTGACCAGGGCACACTCCCCCTTTGGTGAACAAGAAGAGATGATTTTAAATGGTTGTCAGTCAAGATCATTTCACAAGACTAGGAGTTTGCATAGTTACAAGTGAAGTTGCTCTTGTACAGTCAGAGCCTTGATGTTGTAAACCAGGCAATCTGTTTAATTCAATCAGGGAATGAAGCGAAGTAGTGTAATCTACAATCTCTTGATGAGAGAGAAGATTGTGGAGGAGCGAGAGAGAACTTGTGTGATCTAACTACCGTAGAAAAAAGTTAACACACCCAACCAGGTGAGCTGGAAAGCTTTAAACTGTGGCAGTATATAATTATATTCAGTTAAAATGAATACTTAAAAAATATACCAATGCAACATTTTTAAGTAGAAATATAAAAAAAAAGAAGATTTTTAAGAACTTATTTAATTGAGACAGTCGTGAAAAAATTGCAAATTATTACTGGCAGTGGAGCTTGATTATTAGTCCAGATAGATACCACTGATAATGTAGTAAAAGTTATTTAATATAAATACTACAATAATTTTTCTGCCCCCAAAACTCATAAGTATCAAAATTGTACTTCTTACTTAACAAACGAAAATAATTATTTATTGCGAGGAATTTAATATGAAAAGGGTATGGCGCATCACATTTAAAAGATGTGGAGTGAATTTTTAGAGGTAATAGAAATGTTTTGGGAGAGTGAAGCGCTTTTTTTTTTCCTCTTAGGTTTAACAAAAATAGAATATTTTCTTTTTTGTTACCTTGAAAAATGTAGCTTACTGTATTTTAATTTCAATATTTTTTTCTAGTTTTGCAACTGTTAGTTAATGCCAGAAAGTAGTTAAAATTACAATTGTCAATCAATTTTGCTTTCACCAATTAGTAAACAAACAAAAATTTTTCAGGAATACAGCTCCATTTGAAATTTGAGTGCTACAGCTAGTTGGAAAATGGCTAGAATTGCAATTAAAATTACATTTTGCAGGTAACATTCAGGAAACAAACTTGAATTGTTATTAGGTACATAGCTCCAGTTTATTACTTAATCTAGTCGTCGAAATCTGGATAGCAAGATTGTGTCTTCGTATAGGAAACAGAACCACAGAATATAGTAACAGAATATATATATATATATTCGTATAGTAACAGAAAACACAGTTATAGTGTTAGTTTTCGTACAAAATATTATACAGCAAAATTTTTAATAACTGTAACATATATATGCGTTACTTCCTTAAAAAACAAAGTTATTGGAAATTAAATATTGTGGTTGATAACTGGGATATCTGTTTACAACAGAATCATACAATTTAATAAAAACTATGGTTATAAGTACCTAATTATATATGCTACTTACAGCATCCCACAAGCCATGTTTGCGAAGATGTGCTATTGCCATATCTATACTTTTTGTATCAATATTAATTTCTGGCTTTCCCGCAAAGATCTGTTTGTGCAAACTAGATGATAACATTTGAATATTTATTGGATTGTATCTAGAACTTAACACTTTAGTCTGAAAAATATATTGTTTAGCTGAAGTTGCTATACTTTTATCTCTAAATTTCTTTAAATGGTTGTAAGGAATAAAGATTTTTTGCATTTTAAGATTCGAAAACATTTTAAAAACAAAACAAAAGAATAAGTTTCGAATTTAGCACAATTTTGTGCTTTTGTTTACTTTAAAAATGTAACGGTCACAGATAGTAAGTGAACATTAAGTAAAAAAGAGTTGTATCCGGCTGTAGATGAAAAAATTTGAAGCAGTGAGCACGGCCCGGAAAAAGACCATTCCCACTGAACTTTAAAATTTAACGTATGGGAATTTGTAGATGAGAGTGGAAGCCTGATTGGCGGCATGCATTTCATTCACACATTTTTTTTTATAAAGCGAGAATGGTTCTTCAAAAAATTACCATGACTAATGGAGCATTCATACTACATGTAATTTGTATATGCTATTGCCCTCGCGTTTAGGGCAATCGAATGCATTGTGAACAGCCCGTGAGAAAGACAATTTCTTTCTTTTGATAAGCAAAGAAGAAAATTATTGAAGACAAATCGTAAACACTTACTTTTACCAGATGTTTGACTTTTAATACCCAAAAATTAATCATTTGTGGAAATTTTGGCCATTCTCACTGTATGGAAAAAATTCGCATATGTGAGCTCTGAGATGTGAACGAGAAACTGAGTGAGGAAATATATTTATCCAATCAAGTTCTTAT
Organism: Parasteatoda lunata; assembly: GCA_949128135.1. Lineage (NCBI taxonomy): Eukaryota > Metazoa > Arthropoda > Arachnida > Araneae > Theridiidae > Parasteatoda > Parasteatoda lunata. Next base: position 64,838,275 of record OX421976.1, on the reverse strand, counting down.
TCAAATATCCTAAATCACAGGCAGTGTAAATGATTCCTGAGAATAAAACTAGTTTAAAGTGTAAAACCTGCCCCTTCCATCTCTTTTTTTTTCACAGTTATAAGTATTGGCGATCGCAACACTCGAATACGCCATCTGGGGAGAGACCGGTTTCATGCCTTTAGCCCTTCTCCCTTCCCTCGCCTCCTCTTTTCAGTTGTATAGGAATGTTCTACGATATTTTCTCTTTTCTTAATATTTTACCTTTTTACTAAATAAAAATATTTTTTAAAATTCCTGTGATACTTTTCCTTAGAACTATGTTTAATGTAGTTTTCAGTTCCATATAGTTTTCCAACTTAAAAGAGTTTAATCTGTATGAAAATCAAGAGAGAAACTAACGTACTTCCTCCCTCTATGACTTTCCACACGCTAATGGGGAAAGCATGTGAAGTGTTGCCATAGGTAGAGCGTTCTGCTCTACGCCACCTGCAGCCCATTTCGATCGCCAATTTGTCTGTTTGCTTGTCTGTCAAGATGTTAAAAATTAGGAGAAGTGTTTAAAAAGTTTTATAACCGGAAATCGATTGAGTGAAAGGAAAAAAAAAAGAAAAAGATTTTTAACAATTAAATCATGTGACACAGTAAATCGAATCCTGTAAATCAAATAATAACTAGAGCCCCTGAATTTGATGAAAAAAATAACGAAAAATAATACAACGCAATTTTTTGAAATTTTTTGATGCATGCAAACGCAATGGGATATCTGCAAGCAGAGATAGGCATTTGTCATTCAGAATAATGAATAAAGAATGATGAATAATTATTCAAAATATTTCTGACTAATTAATAAATCCTTATACCTATGTATGCACAAACGTTTTCGTACATACATTTTACATTGTATTTAAATCTGTACATTCATACATACATCTTATATGCATACGTACTTACATACATGTACATGCATACGAACAAATAGTTTTATTTTATTTTATTTTATGACCGTCGTTGAACAGCCGACCCAATTTTTGGGTTAACGACTACTAATGTTCAACGCCGTAGCCTTGTAATTTTGAACCAATCCATACGAACTTACATGCATTGCTCGCACTTTAATAAATTGTATTTATATACATGCGTTCATTCTACTTACAGAAAAATATGTTAACACATATAAACATGCATACATAATACATACAAACTGAATAAGCATATAGTATGCAATCGTAATTACTTGTAATTGTATATTCTAATTACATGTACTCGCAATTACTTGCATTCACGATTGAATGTAATCACATATTTTGATTACTCAATCATAATCACTCGTAATCGTTTCTTATTGTGATTACAAGTAATCACAATATAATCTTATTCGTGTATTTTTGTACATATTTTCGCAAGTAATTCTAAGTTTAAAAGTTTTTATTGAATAAACCAAACAATAGTAAAGTAAACAATTCATTTACATGTACAATTTATTCATTGTTTTAAAAATATTCAATTAACCTACAATCCCTATTTCAATATAATTAATCCCTATTGAAATTATGATAACATCTACTCGTGTTGTAATCATATATATCACATTTACTTGAATTTAAGATTACCTGTATTTGTTAGATTATGATAACTAGTAGTTATGATTTCTTGTAATCTTACTTTATGATTACAAGTAGTCACAAAATTAGAATTTTTGTAGTGATTATAAATAATCATAACCGCTTTTATTGAGAAATAATAAGATTTGTTTCTGTGATTACCTGTAATCATGATCATTGCAAGTAGTTGATTTATCTATAAGTAAATTACATTTGTAATCGATTACTGTAATTGACACGCAACTTGCAATGAAAATGACATAATGCTTGCATTTTTTGCTGGTTATTCATAATTTTATTCAGAAAATTAGTCATGACTAATGAATTTATTCATCAATCATTATTCAAAAATTTGCATAAATTTGCATAATGAATGATGAATAATGACTAAATTTGCATATGAATAATCATTCAGAATAAATTTATTCTGAATAAATTTAGTCATGAATAAAATTTTCGTGAATGATGCCCATCACTGCCTGCAAGTGCGTAGTAAAGGATCCTGATCGAAACAGACAACAGTATACATTAAATGTAGGTTACACAGATTTTTTTTACCCGCCTTCATATCATATTTGCCTCATCATCGATTTTAGCGACACATGTGCTGACTATATAAAGTAACAAAGAGAAATATGGAAGTTTTTAAAAAATAATTAGAAATATTTTTTAGAATATGTATATATTTTTAGAAATTTTGACACTAATCCGTTGAGTGTAAATTTATATCAAAGTTCATTTTTGAACCAACAAATTATAAAAAATCATTAAAGTGCCCGCCAAGTAACCTCCTTAAACGCAGCTATTAAAATAATTAGAAATCAAAGGAGAGCGATGTCTATATTAAAAAAAAATGATAATAGCATACATTAAATAAAAACTGCACAGCATTTTTTTAAAAAGTTTCATATCAGATCTGCATTACCATCAATTTTAGCAACCCCTGTGCTACGTGTATAGAGTAACAAGGACATAATAAAAATTAAAAATTTTTTTTTATAAATAATTTTTAGCATATGTTTTTAGAAATTTTGACACATCTCTCTTGACGTGATATTGATATCCAAGTTTTCTTTTTAAACAAAAAGTTATAAAAAATCATTAAATTGTCCGGAAATGTCCCTCTCAAAAGGAACTATTAATAATATTTAAAAAGCAAGGGAGAGCAATGCATAGCGTTCTTTTCCCTTCCACTACGACTCAGCTGAAATAGTCATTATAAACTGAAATAGACAATAGTATACGTTAAATGAAGGCTATATAAATTTTTTTTTTAACCTTCTTCATATCATATTTGCATTATTATCTATTTTAGCGACAATTGTGCCAACTATATTAAGAGTAAAGAAGAAAAAGTAATTTTTTTTTTTAAAAATATTAAAAAAATATTTTTTAGCGTATGTATAAATTTTGACAAATTTTGACACCTATCCTTTGACTTGACATTTATATCAAAGTTCACGTTTGAACCAAAAAATTATATAAAAAAAAAACATTAAAGTGTCTGCCAAATGACCCTCTCAACCGCAGCTATTAATAATGTAATAACCGTCGTGGAACAGCCGATCCAATTTTTTTGGGTTTACGATTACTAATGCTCAACTCAGTGGCCTTGTAACTTTGAACAGAAGACAAAAGAACTCCTAGATATTGGGTAGTGTTGGGAGATCCTCTAGTAGTGGGAGAATTTGCCTTCGTGGAGGAATTTTTGATGGAACTAACCCGCTTGTGCGTTTCATGAAGAGGAAAACCACGAAAATCTCCCCAGGTTAGCCTGATGACAAGGGAACCTATGATCCATTTAACAATGAGGATATTTTATGTAAGCACAAGTAGAAGGCGAAATCCGTATCAGCCAGCCATCGCAGAGATTTGAACCTGGCTCAGATCACTGGAAAGCGAACTCTCTATCCCCTGAGCCATCGCGGCCCATCTATTAATAATAGTTAGAAAACAAAGGAGCGCAATGTCTATAAACGAAATAGACAACAGTATACATTAAATGCAGATTACACATAATTTTTCAACTTGCCTCATATCATATTTGCATAATTAGCGCTTTTAGCGACATCTGTACTATCTATATAGGGTAAGAAGGACAAAATAAAAATTTTTTAAATATATTTTATGAATATCTTTTAGCATATTTATAAGTTTTTAGAAATTTTGACACCTATTCTATGTCTTGATATTAATATTAATGTTCCCTTTTGAACAAAAAAATTATGAAAAACTATTAAAGTGTCCGTCAAATAACCCCATCAAAGGCAGCTGTTAAGAATAATAAGAAAACAAAGGAGAACAATGCATATAGTCGAAGTAGACAATAGTATATATTAAATGTAGGCTACTCAGAATTTTTTTTTAACCCGACTCAAATCATATTTGCATCATAAATTTTAGCGACTCCTGTGCAGTCTACAGAGAAATAAAAAATTTATAAATATTTTTTAGCATACGTATAAGTTTTTATAAATTTGACATATCTATCCTTTGATTTGACATTAACATCAAAGTTCTCCTTTACACCAAAATAGTATTAAAAATAATGAAAGTGTCTTCCAAATGACTCTTTCAAATGGAGCTATTAATAATAATTAGAAACCATAGTAGAGCCCTTAACCGAAATAGAATTTTTTAAATTGCTTCATATCATAATTGCATCATCATTGATTTTAGAGACACCTGCGCTGCTAACCATTTAGAGAGTGAAAAGGTCCAAATAATTTTTAAAAAAAATTATTTTATAAAAATTTTTTAGCATATATATATATTTTTAGAAATATTGACACCTATCCTTTGACTTGATGTTAATATCAAAGTTCTCTGTTAAACAAAAAAATTATAAAAATCATTAAATTGTCCACTAAATGACCTCCTCAAATGCAGCTATATTAATAACAATTAGAAAACAAAGGAGAGCAATGCATATATTTGAAATAGACAATAATATACGTTAAATCTAGGATTAACATATTTTTTTAACCCGCCTCATATCATATTCGCTTCATTATTAATTTTAGCGACATCTGTGCTAACTATATAGAGAACAAGGACGCAAAAAATTTTCTCTTTAGAACAGCTTTATAAATATTTTTTGTCATATGTATATATTTTAAGAAATTTTGTCACCTATCCATTGAATTGATATTAATATCAAAATTCCATTTTTAACAAAGAAAAAATAAGTTAATGTGTCCAGGAAATGACCCTCTAAAACGCAGTTATTAATAATAATTAGAAAAACAAAGGAGAGAAATGCTTATAAAAGAAAGAGACAATAATATACATTAAATGTAGGCTACTCAGAACCCCCCCCCCCGCCTTATATCATATTTGCATCATCATAGATTTTAGTGACACTGTTGCGAACTATATAGAGTCACAAAATGAAAAAAAAAAAAAATTTAAGAAGTATTTTAGAAATATTTTTTAGCATATTTATATATTTTTAGAAATTTTGACACTTATCCTTTAACTTGAAATTTATATTAAAGTTCATTTTTGAACCAAAAATTATAAAAAAAAAATCATTAAAGTGTCCACCAAATGACCCCTTCAAACGCAGCTATTAAAATAATTAGAAAACATAGGATGGCAATGCCTATATAACCGAATTAGACAATAGTATACATTAAATGTAGCTTATACAGAATATTTTTACACGCCTCGTATCATAGTTGCATTATATTTGATTTTTACGACATCTGTGGAGCATAAATAAGTGCAAGGACATACTCGCACTTTTTATGTATTAAACCCTTACAGCTTCTATACTATTAGTCTTATCATCTAGAGAATTATCTCGTTCAATCACATGGGAAACAAAACAGATCGGGAATTGTTTTTTACATGTTCAGATAATAAACATGAATAACAATGTAAAATGTAATAATAATTACATGTCAACAGAAGTATTTTTTATACTTAAAAACTCTTCCAACTTTAGAACTATTTGTTTTATTCACTTTTGTAAACTCTGATTCGATTCAGCTTATAAAAAAACTCTGGAAATATGCATCACTTGGTTAGATAGTTGAGAAATGGATACAACTACGAGGTGTACATGATGCCCTTATAACTTTTAAACTATTTGACAAATCACCCCGAGATTGTTCTCATTAAATTCATCGGGAAAAAATATATCGGAAAATAAGCCTCACTTGCCGGTTTAGAAGAAATTCAACCCCCCTTAAATCGCTGCTCCTCTAATTTTCTCAAAAAGAGAGGAAGGGAAAAAAGTTGAGTAAGAGAGTTTTGAGGCGACATTTGTAAATAACACATAAAATTTTTCTATGAAAATAAAAACTTGGGTATTTATTTTTCCGAAAAAAAGTCTAACTTATGTTGACCTATCAACCATTTAAGTAAATTGTATTTTAAAATAAATCACATAAGAGCAAATAGATTATAAGGTAGTAAAATGTAGTAAAGTGACTGGTGTACATTAAATCTGTCGAGTCGCAAAAGTGCTCCATGTTCCCATAACAAATCAATACCTCTTGGGGTACTAGATTGGAGATCGAACGTTCTCTGATCGACGTTCTCTGACTAATTACGATGTGTGGATGAATGAATGGGTCCGCCCTATAAACGGGTGAGACGTGTGTGTGATGTGTGTGTGGCTGAAGTCGGATTCTTGGCCAAAGATGGCGCCACTGAAATAACAAGAAAACGCACTCTCTGCCTTAAATTCGCCATAAGAAACAACAACAACAGATTGTAAGGTCTTTTACAAGTCTAATTAGGTAAAAGACATAGGTATCAAAAGGATAAAACTACTAAATAAATGTAAAATAAATAATAGTTCAGAATAATTTTTTTCGTGATATTTTAAAGTATGGAATTGAAACAACTAATTTGGTTAAATTTGCCTTTCGATTTGCCATAACGAACGGAAAAATTATCATATGAATGTTCAAATATCGAACATTTTGGTTTAGTTACCATTTTTTTTCACTAAAAATGTCTTATAATAAAAGTTTGGTAATTTTGACAGAATTCTTTTTCCGTGTACATTATATCATATTTCGAACTCAATAATAGAATATCTGAAATTAATAATTATTTTTGTAACTGTTACTGAAAATTTTTCCGTATATGAAAGAAAAAATCAAGAATAAAAAACAAAAGCAACTTTAGTTTTCTATTATTCTTGAATAGCGATCGTAAATTATAATTATTAAAGATTCGTGAAAAGATTTAAAAAATTTACATTCACAAATTTTCACCACGATCTTAATATTTTTAAAGAATAATTTTTTTAAGTTTTTGTCGTTCCTTAAAAAGGTGTTATACAGTGTGTATTTGAATTACATTGTCAAAAAAAAGCAATGAAAAATAGATTTTTCGGAAACATGTCTAATGTATGTTTATATTATAAGAGACACTTTAAAAATGAACTTCACAAAAATTAATCGGGAAAAGAATAGTTTTAACATATAATTAGTTTCTACGCTCATTTAAAATTTCGCCATATTTTTTGTTCTCGGGATTAGATTCTGATTTTGACTAAAAACTCTGACTAATAAGCTAAATTATCTTATCGAATAAATGAATACTTATATATGACTCTTTATGTCATAACAGTAAAAAATCATTTACTACTAAAAAGCAGACGTCGAAAACCCATGAAACATTATACATAAGTATACTCTACAAAAAGACAAATTTCAAACATGTTGTTTAAAAAATATGAATAAATGAATACGTATAATATGAAAAATGTATGAATTGAAAAATTTATGAAATATGAAAAATGTATGAAATGAAAAATATATGAAATATGAAAAATTTATGAAAAATATATGTATGCATGAAAAGTATGAAAATGTATGGCAATAGACATGGCATCAGTTTTTGGACTGTATTAAAATGGGTAAATCCTTAAAATATTTATTGCATTAATTCTTAAAAAGCTAATATCCTTAAAAGTCTTAACATTGCTTTTAAAATCTTCGAAGATATCATTTTGATAATTGAAACATATGTAAAATGCAAGAGTAAATTTTTTGTATCCTAAAAAGATTTTTAAGAAAGAACATTACGATGTGATGTTACATGAAGTAGACCAATAAAAAAACATTATTTTTAGTTTTTTTTATTTTTATTTTTTTAATATTTTTTTTATCATCATTATTTTAGAAATCAGTTACAACTTATTGAACATACAACAATCTTTTAAACAATCAAACAATCAATCAATTTAAAGAAAACAATCTTTTACAAGAAATGTCGAGAATTTGAAGTTCAAAAACAGAGTCCTCTCTTTTAGGGTCTCATATCACACAACAGTCATGAGTCTTTCCAAATCTTTAAGTTTTTATGAAATTTTCTGGTTAAAAAAAAATAGAGTTCACCTTTTTAGAGGATCATATCACATCATGTCATGAGTCGTTCAAAATCTTTGCGTTGCCTTCAAATTTCTTGCGTAAATGTCGGGAGAGTTTTTTAATTCAAAAAATGAGTCCACCCTTTCAGGGACTCATATCACACAATATACATGTCACGAGTCGCTCAAAATCATTAAAAATTTACGCAAATGCCGGGAGAGATTCCTGGTTTATACACTGAGTCCACCCTTTTTGGGGCTCACATTACTCAATAGTCATGCTCAAAACCTTTGAGTTTTTACAAAAATGTTGGAGAGTTTTCAGTTTCAAAAATTGAGTCCACCCTTTTAGGGGCTCATAGCACATATTAGTCATTAGGCGCTCAAAACCTTTGAGTCTTTACGAAAATGTTGTGAAAGTTCTCAGTTTCAAACACAGAGTCCACCCTTTCAGGGGCTTATTTTACACAATATTCAAGTCATGAGTCGCTCAAAATCGTTGAGTTTTTCTGCAAATGTCGATAGAGTTTTCAGATTCAAAAATAAATCCTGTCTTTTTAGGCTCTCATATCACACAATAGCAGAAATTCGGCATTAGTCGCTCAAAGTATTGGAAGTTTTACATAGATATCCTGAGAGTTTTCAGGTTCAATAATAGAGTCCACCCATTAAGGGGCTCATATCACACGCAAACTTTACGTACAACTCTTCACATTTCTGTTCAAAATGCAGAGAATGTATTAATGTTCAAAGTATGAACAATTTAATACAGACTATCATTTGGCTCATTTTTGATCTCAGAATCACCAGTGTCATTTGGATCACCGGGACAAAAGGCATCAAGCACTTCTGGCTGAAAGAGAAGAATTGAAAGTTAATAATAAAATAAATTAGTAGAACATATCCTCATATTTCATACATTAAGTATAGTATGAAAAAAATTTGCTTGAATAAAAAGGTTAATTGTTAAGAAGGAAAGATAAAATAAAACTATATTATAGAATATCACATTTTCTTATTCTCTGAAATAGACCTTTCCTATAAAAAAAAAATTACATTTCTGTTTGTTGTAGATCTTTAAATTTCTAAAACGTAAACAAACGGAAGAAGTTAAATCCTAAAATACTTTCGAAATGATCTCAATAGTTTTTATATAAAGATTTCCAGTACTAAAGATTCTAAAGGCTTCAGGTATATTTACAAAATGAAAATAAGCACTTTTTCATTGGTTTAAAAACTTTATTCTTAATAATAAGGGAATTAGAAATAGCTAAAACGCTTTTTCTAAAAATAATTTTGCTAGCAATATATATATATATATATATATATATATATATATATATATATATATATATATATATATATATATATATATATATATATATATATATATATATATATATATATACAGGGTGATTCATAAAAGAAGGGCAAAATTTTAGGAAGTGATAGTACACACCCAAACAAAAAATTTTTATCAAAGAATGCAGGGTCGAAAACAAAACGCAAAACCGCTAGAGGGCGTCAAAGTTTATGTTCTTAGATAAGGCAAAAACACACAAAGAGCGATGAAGTTAAGTTATAAAAGCAAATTTAATGGCATGTGATTACAATAAGTGCTCAAAATAGTGGCCGGCAGCGGCTATGCACGCAGTACAACGGCGAAGAAAAGATAGGCGAACATTCTGAAACACACCAGGCATATCACGAACTTTCCCTTTAGCGGCTGAAAGCTTGTCGACAAGTTCTTTTGCAGATTCAATGGGAGTCTCATACATAAGAGCCTTCAGCTGTCATCACAAAAAGAAATCGAGATATGAAAGATCTGGCGAGCACGGTAGCCAAGCTATAGGATCACCTCGCCCAATCCATTGGTTTAGAAAAGTTACGTCCAGATAGTTTCGCACTTCTCGTACGTAATGAGCTGGTGCTGCGTTCTGCTGGAACTAAATGCATCGTACGCATCAAACTTTCCAAATGCGCCAGCACCTTTGCGTTTTGTTTTCGACCATGCATTCTTTGATAAATTTTTTTTGCTTGGGTGTGTACTATCACTTCCTAAAAGTTAGCCCATCTTTTATGAATCACCCTGTATATATATATATATATATATATATATATATATATATATATATATATGTCATTCATTAATTATTTGAGCGGAGCACACAGAAAATTCAGAGTTCCGTCTACTATTCCAGCTGACTTGAAAATGGTTGGTTACATGAATACGTATCAGTTGAATCAAAAAAGAAAATAATTTGTTACCATTATTTATTTACATTCATAAAAATATCATCGAGAAGTGAAATTAACTTTAAAATAAAATAATTATAAATGATGTATGTAAGAATTAATAAATTACCTGAGCCAAATTGAGATCCAGGAATTCCGAGCCGATTCTTCCCACAAAGGGCTTGATCACATCGTAGTTGTCCAATACAACATCTTTAAAATATGATTTGTGATTGAAGGGCTTTCCCTTCTTTTTCACAACCACTCCATCATCCACTAAATAGTCGTACTTTTTGACGCCAGATCTTTTGACGTTGACTCTAAAATTAAAATTAAAATGACACTTAACACGTTCTTATCTAATCTTTACGGGCTTACAAGATCCATTTTACCCCATGAAAATATGATTTCATATTTTTTTTATTATCTTAAATAAATGTTATGCAATAAGTAGAAAAAAAAATTATAAAAAACATTTATTTTGTGAGTCGTGTCTTAAAAAAAATCATATAATTCAAAATTTTCCAACACTTTTTCTGGCCAATTATTAAGCAGAGAGCGAAATTAACTGTAACTGCAAGAGGCTAAAAACTTATTAACAGAAATGTGCTGTAAGAGATATAGAGACTTTTAAATCTAAAAGAAATGATACTCAAATTTTATTCACTAATCAATGAGATATGTTACTTAATACTTCCCAGTGATAAGAAAATGATAAATGGCTTTAGAGATATTTGCTTTTTAAGTTTAGAATCAATTAAAACCAAAAATTATTTCTCAAATTAATTTGAACTTCAAATCTTCCTCCTTTTTCTTTCAGATACTTATGCATTAAGTAGATGCCGACAGGAATGTAGCGAACCCGGTGTTAAAGGATTGTGCTAATGGTTTTCTAAAACCTAGTGAACTACGCTTTTACCATCTTATCCCTCATTGAGAAGAATTGGTGAATTGCGCTTAAAGCAACCTTGGTGATCATCCCTCCTCATTCAATCACGCAGTGCAACATATTATCTTTATCTGAATTATATACTATAGTAAATTTTTTTAAAAGTGATTTATTGTGGCACTAAAACAAAGGACCTATAATACGATACGGGTACTAAGTATAATGTTATACACTGATACTATCACCAAATCTAATGTTCTTTTGTATATTAAACAATATATCACTGAATTGGTGACAGTTCAGAAATATAGTTTAAAATATTTTGCTGAATATATTTATATATTACAGAAATTTGGATGCTAGCTAGCGTTTATGCATCAAAATTCATGGTCGTTATTTCACGACTTTTTTTTTTGTTGGAAAATTGGCAACTGAGATTAAAAAATATTTCATTCACATGATTTTAAATTAATTATTTCATGAGTGTCAATTAAACAATCATCCTGAATGTTTTTCTAAAGAAACATTAATAAATTAAACCAACTTTTATACTTTACTTTTAGTTGTAAAATAAAGTTATCCTGATGACAGAGATTGTAATCTAGAGCAAATATCGTTAACTACAATAGGTGCTAAACAAAAATAAAATAGGTTGAAAAAATAACAGAATTCAACTAATATCCTAATAAATCATTAAATATATATTATTTGACTTACATTTGTTTTCTAATCCACTTTTTTACACCAAAAGGCATTTTAATATATCTCAAGCACTTAATCAAACCTCTTTTTATAGCAGTTCAATCAAGAATGAATTATTTTTTGGAATATCGCTATTTTAACAATTGATATTATTGGTATACATTGTTAGTATGAGTGAAAACCATCATCATTGTTAATAATTTCGTTTCGTTATCTAACAAAAATTGCATTATTGTTGACACATATTTATATTCAATTGTTGCTATCGGAAACCAAAAAAAAAAAAAAAAAAATGATTTAAATCATAAATTTTTGAAAGAAAATTAAGCATTTTTATAGAAATAGATAATTTTGAAATGATTAATTTTGAATAAATAATTTTGTAATATTAATATAAATTTAATAATTTTTTAGAATTGTTAAACTAAAATTGTGAATTTGAATTTAGAATCGTGAAATTAAGTAATTTCTTTCTTTCTTTTTTTTTTTTTTTTTTTTTTTTTTTTTTTAATATGACATTTGAATATACGCTAATGTAAAAATATCTATATTAAAATTCATTAAGTTCAGTAATTTCTGAAAAATTGGTCAAAAATCCAATTAAGTTTTATCAATGATCTAGAAACTATCTTTTTTTAAATCCTATTTTGAAAATGTTTTTGGCAGACTGATTAAATTATATTCAACAGTCCAATTACGTCTGCCACAATAATAGTAAGTTACTGCAACTGAGACTAGTACAAATGAAATACCAATCTAGTTTGGAGATAAGAGGATAAAAAACTTGGAAGTGCCAAATTATTAGTTCCAAAATAAATCGATTTAAATCTTCTTTTCGATTGAAAAACTTAAGCTGATGCTGGAAAGATACCCCAAAGCTTAGGAGAAAGGTACACTGAAATAAAAAAGAATGAACACCATGATCAGATTTTCACATCAAGGACTCTATCTTAATGGTTTTAGAATCTCAACATAAATATACTAATTGATAATTGCAGACGCATTTTAAATTAAAAAATTCGACGTGAAAACGTTTTTCTCTCTATAAAAAAAAAAAAAAAAAAAAAAAAAAAAAAAAAAAAAAGATATCCATTTTTATAACGAATTTCGATTCTTAAGCATCAAAATATGAAAGGTAGCCGCAAGCTGGAAAATATGGTTCCAATAGTTTGGTCAGCAGAGCGGTCTAAAGTTTGGACCCTTCAATGTTAATTTCAGGTTTTGCTTATCTCGCCATTATATCTCAAGAGGTTTTTAAGCAAATTGAAACATTTTTGCATACAATGATAAAATTCCTTTATTCAAATATAACTTTAATGCAATAAACAATTTTTAATAATTATTTAGTTTTATTAATACTTAACTTAGAACAAATCGAAAGAATTTTGGAAGGCAAATTTTTGCATAATTTTAACAACATAAAATTTTAAATTACAAAGTACAAATTTTAATGAAACCGCCCATGTAGTTCTTGAAAAATCAAATTATTAACTGAGTTTCACTAATAGTTTTAACGATTCTTGAATGTTAAAATGTTTTCAAATCATTGTACTCTAATTACATTTTTCTATATTCCTTCTTATTTTCAAGTTTTTTAATCTTGTGGTATCTGTGAATAAGAAGTTTTTTGTTTCGAAAATAGTTTTCAATATTTCTGGTATAACCACATGCTTCCGAAATTATTTCATACGTTAAATCAAAGAAAAAGAATATATACAATAGGTATATATTCTTTATATATATACAATATCTAAAGAATATATACCTATATTCTATATATACAATAGGTATATATACAATAGGTATATATTCTTTTAAAAGGCAATTGCCTTTTAAAAGCATACTTTAACTGATCTATAACATTTATCTATTGTAATTACACATTTTTATTAATAAATGCTGAATTGCTTAAGATTAAGGGTAGAAAATTAATATTTTAACGTGGATAAATTAGAAACGATACCAAAATCTGCGATAGCACTAGTGAAGAAGGCGGGATGTTAAACAAAATAACCGGCTCGATAACCGGATGAAAATTTTAGGCCTTTATAAAATCTTCTTTCACCTCTTCTCTTCTGAGTCCGTCAAACAAGTTTTAATGTTTTCAGCTAAATTTTCCTCAATAGTGATTCGTCAAATTTTTGCAGTAGTGCATATTCCTTTACTATTACTATTAATGTAATTATTTAAATATTCATTCAACAGTAATTCGTTCGATTTTGACGCTGCCTATTCCTTTAAGATTAATATAATTATTTTAATATTAATCTTCGATACCCCTAAATAGAATTTTTCGAAATCATTTTCAGCATTGATTCTAAAAATGTATATTGCGTGCGGTCATCACAGAATATCCTTTTAAGAATATTTTATAGTCCCCTAATTTCATTATTTTTAATCATTTCTAAGTTATGATATGTTGAAAGCTTTTGTCATGGCACTGTTGTGGGAAGATATTCTCTAAACTTTCCCGAAACAGTAGACCTTACCTCAAACCAAAAAGCACCTGCCTTTTTGCTCGTATTCTTTTAAAATCATTCAAGTTCTAGAATGAATTCAGAACATAAATCTGCAACCTGATGCAGGAATTTACGACCTGTTTAGTCGTCGTACAGGACCTTAGCTTTTTGATCTAACTTGACTCTTGCCTCAGTATTTCTTACTTTTCAAGCCAGATAATGTAATATATTTATTTGTTTATAATTTTTTATATCTTTTATTTACGAACTATTAATAATAAATTCCATTGCGTTTAAATATTTAGAGCAAAGAAATTAGTTTAAGAAGTCTGTAATTTTTTCTGGAGGAAGTTTTCGTTCATTTTTTTCCTGGAAAATGTTTAAATACCTGGGAAGATCATCATTTTGCATAGTAAGGAATAATCATGATCACCCACTTAACTAATTAATTAGCAATGGGCGAAAATTGCTAATACTAGATTCGACTCCGATGGGCAGATTACAAAGATTGAGTATGAGCATCGATAAATCTTGTTATTAATTATTCTAAATTAGCATAGATGATTTTGTTTGATGTCTCCAATATAGTCTCGGGACTTCTCAGCCGAATTCGGGTAATCCCATATCGTACATGAATATATTCGTAAGAACATTTTATGCATCTATACACAGCATATTATTGCAGCTAATCACTGATTTACGTTACATACCTTTATTTTCGAAAAGAATAAAAAATTAATCAAACATAATCTATAACCCAATCTGTAGTTGTTACGTGATCTCTTATCCTGTTCGTTTTATTAATATTTTTATTATATATGAACTACGTGGAGCACTCAATTTGTATTAATGTTTGTGGCAACTAATGATGAACTCTGTAGCCTTGAAATATTGAACCCGACCCAGAAGGCAAAGGGGTTTCTTTGATTAAGCATTGAGATTAGACGACTTCGGTGATAACTTTTTGAGTGAAACTAAATTAGTAACATAAGCCAAATAAGCCAAGAAAAAGCCACATAAAACTTCCATGTTTAGTCTGACAGCAAGAGGAATTAATTATATGATCACCCATTTACCACTGGGGATATTTTATGTAAGAACAGTGTAGCTGGTGCGAGTCGGGAGCAGTATACCATATTGGGCTCAGAACTCCCTATTGTCCCCTAAAGCAAATATCATCGGTGTGTTCTTAAATCTGAACGTAGTTCGAAATGCGTTCTAATGAAAATGGACACAGCGCGTATAAGAAAATGGACATAGTATTTAATTCTGATTTTTTTTTCTAACTTCTTTTATGCGTATTGCTCTTTTTTAAAGATTGAATTAATAAATTCGTAATGTGATGTTGCTCATTTGCACAAATCCTCATATTTTATAAAATAAAATTTTTTTAAAGATTTTAAAGTCAACAGTTGTTTTTACAATGTTACCACGGATGCTATGCATTTATAATAATGGTATTAAATGTACGTTGTAGGAACTTATGAGCTTAAAACTAAATTTATAGTTTATTGTTCAAAATACAAAAGTTACCTCAACCCAGCGACCCCAACCCAGAAGTCGAGGACTTAGTTTCATGATGATTATGCACGTAATTCTAAATTTGGGGTAAAAATTGAAAGGCGCATTTTTTGTTGTGTTCATTTCAGTAAACATGCATTTTGAGTTGTGTCCATTTTCGTGAACAAGCAATTTGGAATAAAAAAAAAACTCAACGATGAGTTGTACTTCAGCGGATAGTAGCTCTGCCCGAATAGTATTTTTTACTACAAGTTTAAGAGTTGATAATTCTAGAACTAATAATCAAATCTAATTTTTTTATTCCACCTCATTAATTTTGCATTTTTCTGTACTCTAAAAAACCTATATATTTATCAGAAAAATTTCGCCAGCTATCCGACTTGTTTTCCAATAGCTTGTACAGAAAAAAAAAATCTATAAAAATTTTACAAACATTATATGCATGCCACATAATTTTTTGTAGTATGCATGTCAAGCTGGGTTCTTTTTCTTAAACAATGCATTTTGAGTCGTGCGATGTTCAAATAGTTGCCATATCGAGAACTTTATTAGCAACGAATATATATTGTCTTCCATCATATGAAGAAGGGAAAAATAAAATAAGTTTTTATAAAACCACATAAAATTTACATTTTTGGTTGTTCGCGCATAAAAATGCTTTCACACGTTGAATTCAATCATATTTTGGCAGGCATATTTTTCATTTCATACAACTATTCATTATAAAAGATGTGTATATTTGGAGAAAGTTTATATTTGAATGAGAAGAAAAAAATCTAAAGACCTTTTAAGCAACTTGTATAAATCTTTTTGAATTCCCTAAGGAACTAGGAATAAATTGGAATTTTAATTTTTTTTCTAAATTAGAACACTGTAACTAAAATGCATTAGCTAAATAATTTAAGATTTTTTTTCTTTTAAAAAGAAATTGAGGTTTCCAAATATCTTTTGATAATAGGATAGAAGATGGTTGTTCAAAAAGTTAATTAGTTCTTTCAAATACGCAAATTCTTTAATACCCATTGACTTTTTTTTTAATCCTATGTTAAAGTGTTCTTATGAATTCCAAGTTCTTAATTAAAATTTTCGAATAGTAAATTGACACAGGTAAAAGGAGAATTACTAAATTCTAATTTCCACAAAGAAAAACAGCAGAGCGAAGAAAAACTATCCCCTGTTTTCGAACTATAACTCGTCTTATACACTTTTTATAAGGTTAAATAATTATTACTTTCGCTTGAGTTGTTTTAATAGTCATATAAATTTAAACCAGAGTTTTTACTTCTTTCAAAAAGTAAATTAGAAATATTTTAGTTTGCTAGACTAGGAATTTTTTTCAAACTAGACATGGCTAATTCTTTTAACTAAATAAGTACTTTAAGGGAATTTGCATTATTTCAATAAGTTAAAGAAACAGGGAAGGTTTGAAGCCCATCTTTTTCATATTAAACGTTTAATTAACTGATGAGCACCAGGTAGCAACATGATATTAACAGAACTACATGTTTTTGCCTGTTTTGTTTGCACATGTGACACATTTTCATACAGAAAACTATATTTTTTCTGCTGTAAGCTCTTTTTTTTACTGAAAAAAATGCTATTAATCTAGCTGTTTTATTGATTAAAAAGATACCTTAGCTAAAGAAGAAGCTGAGAAAAGAGGCAGCACGACAAAATTAAAGAAAGCTTGACAAAATATCAAAAAAAGATAAAGAAACTAAAATGCCGATTATATATATTTTTACACAGGAAGTTCTGTTTACTGATATAAGCTAATTTAACTTAAGAATTTTTAGTGGTCAGTTTTTTTTTTATTTTTAATCAGTAAATAATTATCTGAATATTGCTGTAGAATTTGACATTTCTTTAGGAATTTAATTTTTGATGTATACTTTTTGATAACTCTTTTAATTCCTGTAAATGGAATCTCTTGCATAGTGCGTCAAATCACCATCAAGTACGAAGATTTGAATATGTTTGTACACGTTTTAATCATTAGTAAATATAGTTATGTAAAAATAATTATGTTAATAGATGATACTCATTCTAAGAAATCAAATGATAAAATCAAATGAAAATTTATTACATTAAAATAATTAGATAAATATTTTCGTAATAAGTGAGGAAAACTTCCCAAGTCTCACTTCTTGAACTCTCACTTATATATATATATATATATATATATATATATATATATATATATATATATATATATATATATATATATATATATATATGACATACTTGGTGAAACTAAGCGAATTTAGGCGTTTCTTGTTTTTCAGTGGCGCCATACGACATACGACTTCAACCACACATACTTCGTTACAGCCCATATTAAAGGGTGGACCCATTCCTATAATCACCGATCGTAATTTTGACCTGAATCAGAGATCGATCAATCTCTAATACAGTACCCCCAGAGGTAATGATTTGTTATGAGAACTCGAGGGACTTGTCCCGACAAATTTAACTACACTATTCCCTACACGAGGAGTCTTTGACCAACGGGAATCGAATTCATGACCTCTCGGACGTGGGCAAATACCAACCAGGCAAAAAAAAATTTTTTTTAAACATAGTCTAATGCAATTAAGTTTAAGAAGGACTCTTTTTAAAATATATTTTGCTTTAACGCTGTATCATATTAATGATGCACCAAATTTGAATTATATTAAGCTTTCACACTTCAAAAATTTCTAACAGTGAAGCCCTGATTAAAATAAAAATATATCGTTAAAAAAATTAATATATTTAGTTCGGTTTGGTTTTCCTAAAACTGTTTTTAAATGCCACAAACAATAGCAGAGTGGCAGAAGAATGTGGCACAAGAATAACAGAAAAGTGATAATGTAAATATCAGAGCTAAAATAATTGTTGAAAATTAATTTGCAGTTTCTTGAAAGCTTTGAAAAAGATGAGATTTTGAGTTTCAAATAGCAAGAACTTTTCCTGCCAATATGTTTTGCTATTTATAAAACACAGAGGAGTATTTTTTAACTTGGTTTAGTTGAATAAAATTTTTCAATAGAGGATATTTAAACAAGATTACCTTAATACTTTAAATAAGTGACCTTAAAATCTAAAAATCACCATGAAAATTAAAGGGTAAATTAACTCTTGTAAAAAGAATCCGGATCAAATTATTGTAAAAAATTCCGGCACTGAGGATGCTTGTACTTTTTACCGTAAAATCCAATTTTAATGGAACATGTTATGGAACAAAAAATCTTATATACCACAAATTTTACATTAATAATTATGATAAAACATTATATCACTCTAATTAAATAAATATTCCTGTAAAAATTACTGTACATTATTTTACGATACAAATGAATTTTTGCGGAAAAGTAACTGTAAAATGGATTTTACGGATGATACACCCTTAGTTCTGATACTTTATACCATAATTTGCTCCAGAATTTTTTTACAGTGTAGGGTAATATAATGATATACTGCACTTTTTTAAAAGATGCATTGTTTTCATTTTGATACTTACAAGTTATCATAGTTTTCTATAGATAACAGCTTACTACGTATGATTATCTTATCATCTACATGACAATCGTGGCTTTTTAAAATCACTCTCATGAACAATTTGAAAACGTGTTCTTTTATTGCTCTAAGCTCTTTAATTATTAAAATGACATTTTTTGTTAAAACTATAACTTAAAATTAAATTTTAATTCCTGTTAAAATAAATAAGGGCACCAAGTAATCTAACAACCATTAATATTGACAGTAGAAATACATAAACCGTACAAATATAAAGTAATGGTTAAAATTACGGAACATCTCGTTCTTAATCTAATAAATGCAATTTCACACTTTTTGTGCTCATAAGACAAATTTCAGCAAGAAAAATACTATATAAATTAATTGCTGTCTATAAACTGGAAAAAAGGTGCAAACTTTTAAAATAATTTGTACACAAATATTTTCCACAAAATTTTTGTTTAAAATTTAATCTGGGTTTATTTCTCATTAATTTATTTGTTCTTTACGTATGATTTTGACAAAAATGTTATAATAATTTTTTAATTTGGTCGTTTGCAAAAAAAAAAAAAAAAAAAAAAAAAAAATATTATAACTGGCATGACGGAATTGTCTAAAGTCAAAAATTGATATAATTGTTTTAAATACATTTCAGTTGATACAATTACTATACAAAAATATGTTATATTTTAGATTTACTAACTATATTTATTACATTAACAAAAATCTATATTTAGCGATAAAGTAAGCTTCAATCTACACTAACCATTTACATAAATTTAATAATTAAGAAAATCATGCTCAGAAATTAAACTTCCACGGAATACGAATGTCAATAAAAATAGTTTAATTAAAAGTGTCCCTTGTGCTATAAGGAACATTATAATTAACTATTAACTATCGTTTATTGTCTTCATTTCTGAGGGGAAAAAAATAAAGATTTTAAAATTTAATACAATTAATAATTTAATACAACTCTTCTCTAACTTTTTCAATTAATACCATTGAAGAAGTTAGTGAAGAGTTTAACAATATAAAATAAAATTTTGAACTTATCTTATGAGTTCTATTTACTTGCAGCTTATGCGCAATACTTATTGTTTTTCTTAATTTTTTTCTATATATATATATATATATATATATATATATATATATATATATATATATATATATATATATCTTAGAGGAGGCGGTCACATCGTACAGGAATATTTTTAAGAGTACCTAAAGATTTTTCTCTCTTTTTTTATTTTATTTTGAATGCTTTCCCAATTTTATTCGTGATTGTAAGGAATAAGTTTTCTAATAAAAATACATTATAATATGTGCGCTACATTTATTTATTTGCTTTTAATTGCTTAATCATAAAAAGCTAGTAATATATTAGTTAAGCATGATTTTACCAAACAATGAAATAAAAATAATAATTTTTTGAATCGAAGATACATTTGAAAATATGTAAAATATAAAGAAACAATTGCAAATGATTATATGTATTAATTATTTTTGTCAAAAGGTCATAAGAGATATGAATCTTTGTCTATCAAATGAATCCACAGTAAAATGCTTAGAGCATAACACACTATTATTGGATGCTGTGAATTCTTCTCTGTGGATATTTACTTCCCATACTTTTCGTTTTATCTCATCTTTAGGAAATCTACGTATAAACAGTTAACTATTAATACTGGGTCGTTTTAAAATTATTATTAGACAAATAAAATAATAAAGAAACATGCTGAAAAGTACGTAACAATTTTTTTAAAAATTAAATTAAAGTTGAAACTATTAACTGAAATGATTTGAAAAAATCTCATAATTCACTATACATTTAGTATCTGATTTTTAAAATGCAGAAAACGTGTGAATAAAAAATTAGCAATTTTATATTTGAGTTAAATAATTATGTAAATTGTTACTAAAAAAAAAGTAATTTAAAGGAAAATGTGTGTCTTCTATTAGTACAAAGAAGAATTATTAATTCAGGTTCAGATCGATGGGTCAGCTTGTCCATGAAGTAAAGGCGGGCGGTGCGCAATGCTAACCACGTTGTCATTATTATGACTGTTGATAATTAAATTGTGCTATCTTAACCTTCATGACTTTCAGGCACTCAATGGGCTATTGTGGGAAAGCTTTGCTTTAAGAATTGTTAATACTTTACTTATCTTATTTTCTCTTAATTTTTATTATAAAAATATTTAGTTAAATTTTTAAAACATATTTCCCTAACATTTATACATACTTTACAATGAAAGCCTTTTATAATTAATTTTAATCAATGCATAATTTTTCTTATTTATATTACATATAATAATTAAAAAAATTAACAGCACAACTAAAATGGCAATTTTTAATTTTTTTTTTTAATATATATATATACACTGGTATGCAATTCATCTTTTGCATAACTTTTTTATGGTTTTAGTGTTATTCATAATTTTTCTGATAAAAGCAAAATATTTTGTTTTATTTTTAAAATAAATATTAATATTTTTATATGCTGCACAATTTGGAATTCTAGTTTGCCTGCCATGCTATAATAAGTTATTTCAACCAATGCATACAATTAAAATTTTAGTGAGTTAACATAACATAATAAAAGAATTTAAATTGAAATAAAAAAGTTTGGTTTTGTTATTTGTCACTTTATTTTATTTTAAAAAAAGTATTACGAAATTCCATATAAGAGCATACCATCTACCTGTTGTTTGAAATATTGATAGTTCTCGACTTAAATAAAATTTTATATTAAAAAAATTAATTAATGTTCAAGAAAAGAATTATTCACTTTTTATTTCCAGAAATCAAAATAAAATACATATAATAATAATAATAATAATAAATAGCTACTTCTTTGACAATCCTATAACAATTATTTAATAATAGAGCCTATTATTAATAATATAACCTATAATAACCTAGTGAATATTTTCCTGAATAATAAATGTACAGTAATAAATATAAAACTTCCTACATAAATATGAATATCCAAACAATTTTTCCTATAGAATAAAAAAAGTATTCTTCGACTTATAAATTTTATTTAAAAACGTAATTTTTGATCCAAAAAATTATTTTTTACATTAAATGTACTTTCATATCTTTTTAAGTCTGTACAACTAAAATACATAATTAAATTCGCTTGAAATTATTTAAAAAAAATTATTTTAACGCATCATTATAAGTTACAGAGCGAAAATAAAATGCGATTTGTTTGTAAACATTGACGTGAGAAAAATGCGCCAAGTCCGATGCGCGTGCTCATCAAAAAAGGAGTAAAAATATCAGAATATTTATATCAATATGAAATTTAATTGTAATGAAAATGCCTATAAATGTTAACTACATTATAATCTATTAATTTAAATAAAAATATAAAAAAAATAATAGCTATTTTGCTAGTTAAAAACCTGACGTTCATTTCATAACCTGACGTGCTAACATAAAAATTGCAAATAAATGTTTATAAGTGAATATAAAAAAATAAAAATCTTATTTGTGAAATGTAAAATGTCTTCCTTTAATGAATTTTTCGTCACATCCGTACACACAGCAGTATATTAACATTTTTTTTAAATTTTATAGTTTAAAACGCAGCTCATCAATCCACCTCCATAGTAAAAGACTGGGGATAGGGTTTACTGGAGGAAAAGTCGTCCAGGAATCACGTGACGATGTTCTTTGCAACGAGGGATGGGGGACTGGTTTTCTCTACATAAATTACTCCCCTAAGATATATATATATATATATATATATATATATATATATATATATATATATATATATATATATATATATATATATATATATATATATATATATATATATATATATATATATATATATATATATATATATATATATATATAATATATATAATAAATAATTTCTGATAATGAATAATCAATGATAATTTTTTTTTTATAAAACCCATTGTAGTGTATTTACCACTACAAAAATACAAAAAATACAATACCCTAGCATATAAGACATGTTAACTCGATTCTAGGGGTACCTTTTCATAGAAGAAGGTTGACATTGTCGATATCCGCTCTCTCCACACCATTTTATAATATACTTGAGTTATTCTTGGGATTATTCATTTAACATTTCATAATAGTTTAAATAAGAAGTTATATCACATAAAACTATTTAATAATTGGATGCTTTAATGTGAAATAATAATTAGTAATGAAAAAGTAGTGGTAAATGTGATTGCATTGTGTTATTTTAATGTAATTACTTCATTTAATAGCGGGAATGTTAAATAAATTGAAAAATTTAATTTAATCATCTGCTGATATATAATTCAAATATTATTAATGTTTCAAAATATTTAACTTTGTTTTATCTCAACTCATCCCGATTTGAAATAAAAGAATATTGTTCTAAACAATATTTTTTTATTCATAAATGCTTAAAATACGAATAAATAGTGCTTTTCTTTTCTAAATTTGTCTAACTTATCAATTTTTTTTAAAAACGTTTTCGCATATTTCTGCTATATTTATTACCGCTTAAACACATTAATACTCAATACTTTAAAACAAAGAATTAAAAATCACATATCAGAATTATTTTTTATAATATTTCCTTGTATTAAGTAGTTTAAACTGCGTGGAATTCGTGAGAATTTAAAATGCCAGAAGATTCATAAAATTTTCCCGAGAAAAAAAAATTGAAATCACAAAAATATCAGAATGTGTAATTAAGAATCCTAAATTGAGAAATCTTACATACTACGTCATTCTTAATTTTCATATTCTTTCACAATTCTATCTGAAAATAATATTTGCAATAGTGTCAAACAATTTTTATTTGTTCCGTGTTACTTATACATTTGATGAAATATGATAAAGAGCTGTGCGTAGAAGCAATGAATATTTTGCTATTTCGTACTTGACTTGAACAAATATTTCATTTTTTACAAAATATTTCTTTACATTTTATTGCAAGTAAATGGATATTTGTCATGAATTGTTTCATTTATTACTTTCTAGAAATTTACTTAAGTTTCTATTGTTCGAACTTTCGAATGCATCTTCAATCATTGCAGGAGAATAGGTAACAACAGAAACATAACAATAAAGAACTAAAGCTCCTTTTGGATAAAATAACGTTTTCTTGTTTTGTAGTTCATCAACATCTATAAGCACCGGAACACAGTGAGATAGATTTTTATCACTAAAATAAGAAAGTTACTGTTCGCAAAAGTTTCGAAATTTCCTTTTGAGTCTTGAATTGCCAACTTAAACTTGGCATGAAACGGATATTTGTACCAAGATGTATATTTAATGAGAACAGCACTGTT
Source organism: Parasteatoda lunata (assembly GCA_949128135.1). Lineage (NCBI taxonomy): Eukaryota > Metazoa > Arthropoda > Arachnida > Araneae > Theridiidae > Parasteatoda > Parasteatoda lunata. The sequence goes on along the minus strand of OX421976.1, from coordinate 64,813,742 downwards.
TCTGTCTGGTGATAGAGCATTTTCAAAATATAATGTAATATTTAAATCCAGAGATTCCATGCACGGGAAATTAGTAAAATACCTTGGTGGTTCTGTGACATAGCTTGAAAAGTACTCATAACCATCAGAGGTAGTATGGCTATGAACAATCCATTCAAATGAACACTCTTGTTCAGTATATTTTGAAGAAACTAGGAACTGAGCTGAAATACTGTTCAATGGGGAACAACTGAACAGCTGTATTCGAAGTGTTAGAGTGTCATCTGGAAGTAAAATATCTGTACTATAAGGAACATACTGAAGACTTTTAATTTCGATTGCTTTCAAGTCTTTAGCTTTAAAATCAAAGTTGTCAAAGCTCGAAACTGAGTATGGAGGACTTTTTAAAGTTAGGATTGAGACTAATCCACCTAGTTCTGTGGGATAATTATTATCGCGTTTTCTAATGGCAATATAGAACGTTTTCGTTGTTATGTCACTAACGGTTATGTTCATAATCCATTTACTATGCGTTAATGGCCATTTGAATGAGAATCCACTCTTCCACCACGGTGATTTGATAGCAGTAATATTTTTTATGCTCCAAATAAACAATATTCCTTCTGCATCCGAACTTTGAACGGTGGATACACTTGATTGAACACATAAATCCATGTTTATTCCCTTCCTTTCTTAGTGGCAGAAAGAAATCAATAAAATGTGCAAACTTTCTTTTTTAACAATCGTTAGTGATAATCAGCTTTTCTGATTTTGTTTGTAATCTCTAGACTTTTGATCTATGATTGAATTGATAAGGGCATTAGAGGAAGGTTAGGAATGCAGATATCTTTGGGTGGAAACAAGAGCAGAATGATAAGAAGTGAAATTCAAATCTATATTTAAAATAAGTGTTTTATTAAATTACTTTCATATTAAAATACAGTGTTTTATTGGGAATTTAGATAAAAAATCAGTTAAGCTTAATAAATAATAATCATTCTTTTCCTGCTAAAATTAATACTTCAAATTATAATAAAGAATTATAAGGCACCTTTTTTATTCGATTTAATATTTTTTGCCTTAAAACAAACAAAATAATGTATTATTAAATTATACCTTTTCCGGCATTATTTGCACTGACCTTGATCAAATACCGACATTTTTAGGTAATTTATTGCAATGGGAAAAATTTTTTTTGTTGCATTTATACAAATTCTTAATCTTGTCTATTTTGGTATGGAAATTTCAATCCCCGTTGAAATCTATTACAAATCTGAAATTAGTTTTGCTCCTAAAGCTCAAGTTTTTTTTTAAAAACAATATTTTCAGTCTTTTTTTTGTAGAAATATACCAGTTCAGAAGCTTTATTTTTTAAAAGGGGGTCACATAAATGCTGCGACAAACTTCTATCGGAAGTAAGGCATACCATCATGATTAAAATTGCATGGGAACTCTAGCCGGGATGTGTCAATTTATGCAGCTAAGGCTGCTTCCCTATTGCGCAGGAAGTAGTAGTTCATAATAGGGAAGCGCCCTACCGGCGTATGATGACATTTCCGAAGACGGGTTCCTATGCAGTTTCAATCCTGATGATATGTCTAACATCCATAAAGTTTTTCGCAACATTTACCTGACCTCCTCTTATATATAATGTTTTTAAACTTGTATATTTCAATAAGATAAACTGAAAATATATAAAACTGATAAAAAATGAATAAAATAAATAAATAAAAAAAAAACTCTATATAGGAGAGAGATAAATCGATTGCAGACTTGAAATCAATGACCTGAAATATCCAAGATCCACTAAAACTCTCATTCAACAGAAAATAAAATTGATCCCCAGTGTTATTTATTGCAGTAAATACAATGACGATGTTTTGACAAATGGCTACTCGTAATTGACCATGAAATGATGAATTTTCGACATGTTTGATGTATAGTATATATCAATTTTAAAGACTTAATTTTGTTAATGGAAGACATAATTTCAAATGAATTTATTTTGACATATTGATAACATCATGCATGATTAATATTTTGTGTTTTTGTTAATATTGGTTAGTCAAAGATTAGAAAACAAATTCACGGAATTAAAATAAAATTTTTAAAGATTTCCTGGATCTCAAATGTTACACAACGTTATGAATTTCAGAACCTTGAAGTTTAATTCAATTCAGATTCGCTACATACTGTATTAATACAAACCGTATTAGTATGAAAATTATAGCTTTTTGAAATTGATTGCATGATATTATTGTTAAATTTCAATGGAAAGTAAGACGGTTGAAATCAGCAGAGAATTTGCATGATATTGCATTTCAACCTTTAATCGAACCTCAGAATGCATTAAAATAATTAAATAAATAAAATTTATCAAAATTTTTCCATTGACAACCGCGATTTAGGTTATAGATTTCAAATGGATAGTCAAGATGCATTATCTTTAAAACGAAGTACTCAGTTGGAGAAAAAAGTTTAGGTTAATAATAAAATTTGTTATTTTATTCTAAAAAAAGTTCAAGATGGTGGCTACTTATTCCTAATAAATATAAGCAGAATTCAAAGAAATAGAGCCTCTTATTCGCCGTTCTTCCGCCCTACATATAAGATACGAGCAATCGTTGAAAAGGAAAAAAAATGCTAAGAATAAATATAAAAAATCTGTTTAAACCGTGATGGCTGAGGGGATAGAGGGTACACCACTCAATGAGGTGTCTCATGTTCGAATCACAGTGATACAAATTCTGCTCCTGGCTCGCACCGACTACTGTGCCGAGATAATATATACTTAGGGGTAAATGGATCGTGGATTAGAATCCCCTTGCCATTGGGGTAACTGAGGTAAATTTTCGTAGTTTTCCTCCACGTGTAACGCAAATGCATGCGGGTTAGTTCCATCAATGAGTCCTCTTCGAAGGCTAATTTGTCCCAATGCTTGAATCAGAAGTTCCTTTGTCCTTCGGGTTGGGTTCAAAACCACAAGGTTACGGGGTTTAACACAGATAGTCATTAACTCGGAATTGGGTCAGCTGCTTAAAATCGGAAATAAAATAAAATAAAAAAAAATTCTGCCTGAATAATTTTTAACTTATTATTAACTTATATTAAAAATAATCGATTTTTTTTAAAAAAAACGAAAGCATATTGCGTGGCTGTACATAGTAGAAAAAAGTGTTATGTAAATGAATTTCTCGAAAAAAGTCAAGCACTAATTTTAAAATTTAATAAATTTAAAAAAGAATTTAATTTATAATAATAGTCCAAGATTTTTAACTTCAGACATAAGTTCCGACATGAACTAAAATAAGTTTTTAATTTCCATCAGAAAATCTGAAAAGTTATAAAAAAAAAAAAAAAAAAAAAAAAAAAACTATATTTAATGACTCCAAAAGTAATTCAAAATTTAAACAGGGAGACACAAAGCTCATTAACTGACATTATAGTAGGTGGCTGTGTAAAAAAAAAAAAAAAAAAAAATCACAATTGTTTTAACTATAGTTTTCATTAAACTGAATTACGTGGTCCAAAAAAATTCTTCAACTTTGACATATATTGATATTAAAACTTTTGTCTGCATTTTCTCATCAGAATGTAAAAATTCCTCTAAAAATGTGCAATTTTTTTTATTTTTTTCTTCCAGCAGATTTTGCGTTTGAAGAGGGATCGAGGAGCAATCCCGGCGAAAACTTACTGAAATATGGTAGCGGTAACTTTTTTTTTAATATAAAGAGATTTGATTCACAAATGAAATTAGAATAATGTTTTTTTTGAGATTTAGCAATTTAAATTCTTTTAAAATTTTAATTAAAATATTTTTTTTTAAAATTTATTATATCTCATGATGATTAAACGACTTATACGGTGTGTAAATTAAAAAAAAAAAATTAATACGTTTTTGACGACTTTTAAGTTAATATAGAAAAAAAAAAAAAAAAAAAAAAAAAAAAAAAAAAAAAAAACAAATATTTATTACCATTTATAAATTTCAAGGTATCTTTTGGAATATTGGTTTCACTAATGGGGGAAACTTTTTCAACTAAGTTTAGTTTGTTTTCTTTACTTACTGCAACTTGTTACTGTTACTTGTTGTAAACTCTTTGTTTTTCACACGAGAAAATTATTTTCAATCTGAAATTTGTAATCACTTAAGCGTTCATACTTATGACTGCACACACTCTTAATATTTCAGTTTTTGGTTGCCAAAGCGAAAAAGAAATTTCACCCATTTTTTAACAATATATGTATTTGTGTTTTATGTAATAGAGATTTTTAATACGTATCATATGCTAGTTAAAACAAATAAGATTACGAGTGTGAGCATTTTATCGAAACCGTAATCATATAATATTTCAAGTTTCAAGAAGGAAGTTAAGTTTTTAAATTTTTTAAAAAAACGTTCTATAAGTATTTTTTAGTTTATGGCATGCCGATTCTCTTTTAAATTGACTATAAACTTTTCCACTGATAAAATTTATGGCCATATTTAGCCGAATACATAATAATTCGCAAAATATATACATTGGATTTTCTTCCCAGATACAGCTTGGAAAGTAAAATACACCTGTTAAAATTACAATTTGTAAAGAAAAAACATTAAATGTGACAACAAATAATGCTGGTCGTTTTAACGCAGTGGTTAGAGAATCGGAATCCGTTACGGTCCCGATCCTAGATTCCGTTAAGACCCATCGAGTACATGTTATACGCTCTTGTAAAATACTTTCTTGTTATATACGTTCTTGTGAAATACTTTCTTGTTATATACGCTCTTGTAAAATACTTTCTTGTTATATACGTTCTTGTAAAATCTATGAAATAAAAATCCAGTGGTATGTTGCTGAGTAATACCATGGGTACAGGGAAAATTTCCTTTCCTTTTCCTTCCCTATGTCTAAACTGAGGAAGTAGCCCTACAATTGGGTGGTGCTGCCATCTATCCGTAAGGTTTGGAGGCGAAACGTACTTTGACCCTTACGGTGCTCGCTTGTCAAACGAAAAACGTGCATTCCTGACATATTGTAATTTGCAAGGCTAATAGTTGGCGCATTTTCGCGTGTCCAAGTGTCATTAGAAACAATAGAAAAAATTAATTAAAAAAAATGTTAAATAATAAAAAATAAAAAAATGCCTTATAATAAAAGTATTGTGCAAGAATCTACAGCAATCAAAAGCTTTACTGAAATAATTGAACGCTTTCAGGAGAATGAATGACAAAAATCAATGTTTTTCATTATTTACTTGGTCCCCCAAAGGAATGCACTTTTTTGTTGTTGTTACACTTAGGAAGAATATAGGATAGGAAATAAAATATTTAAGTTTATCACCTTCCTTCTGATCTTTTATGCAAGGTAAAATGTTCGAGTTAAGAAATAACTCTGGAGAGATTCCAACAAGTTCTTTGAATAAATAATGCTTAGCATCTCGCGAATGGTTCAGTTTTATGACTTGAGATCAAAATGTGACCAAACAATGCAATAATTATTTATTTTATGAGTAATTAAATAGCACTAAATTTTTGAAGTTAAATTTTTATTTTTATCTTCAATAGAATTAGAAAAAACGTAAATAGGAAGTTTTTGAACTAAATGTAACTGCCCCAGATCAAAGTTTTATTTTGCAACAAACCAAATATATTAAATTCTGTAAGTTAAAAAAAAAAAAAAAAGAAAAAACTTTTTAATTAAATTATTGTTCTTTGCATACGATTTACTTGCAACATTTAATAAATAAATTTCGTAAAATTGAAAGAAAAATGAAAGATTTGAACAAAGTTTTGTTTAATAACTTTTTTAATTTTAACCTTTAAATAAAATTTATATTCTTTTTATAAATAAACATTTCGCTGATAATTCAGCAATAAAATAAAGAATAGAAATATATTCATTTTAAAAATGAAACTAAAGAAGTTTAAACTAGGTAAAAAAAAAAACTAAATTTATTCCAAATAAATTTTTTTCTCCAAAAATTCATACCATCCACAAAGTAATAAAGTAACTATTGGCTATTTATACTAAGTACTGATATTATTATAAAAACCTATTTATTTCTATTTCAAAATGCTAGTTAATAAATTCAAGTTTTTTTAAAAAAAAAAAAATTCATAATAATTTTACATTTTAGCCCAAAATCATACAAACGTCATGAGGATAAATTTTCTGAGTCTATAAAATCAAGACAGAGTATTAAGATTATATATTCCGCAGTTTAAAAGTAAGATATTGATTTACGTAATCAGTGTAGACTGACATTTATAAATTATTGTTATCATATATTTTAAAAATTTGAAATATAGTCTCAAGAATATTTTTTTATAATAAGAATTGCACACAAACAAAATCAAGCTGAAATTTAACTCCGAACGATATCGTTTAAATGAAACTTTAATTACTTTTTTAAATTATTTAAAATGTATGTGAAAATATAGTTTCATTGATTCAATCATAATTGCTATGTATATTTTATAGAAGAAAAAATGAGCTTGATTTTTAAGGAAATAATAGTTTTTACTTTACACTGTTAAAAATAACTGCTTATTCTACATAAGAGAACATATTTTCAACATAAAGAAACTGTTTAAAGCTAAATAAACATTTTTTCTGTTGTTAATTGTTACCCGCCCATTACAAAAAATGTCTATTTTTTTTACTGACTTTCACCGTATACTATATCCGTATTTTTATCCCTTATCATAAATAGTTTAAAACTTTTAATTCAAATTCTAGTTTTTATCATACAGCATTGCTTACTGTAAGATTATTTTTTTTCCAAATCATATTACAATTATTTTTTATATTTGCTTTTAGAGCTGACATGGCTCAGGGGATAGAGCGTTCGCCTTTTAATGAGGTGAACAGGTTAGAATCATATCGATCATCATATCGATCAGCGATGGCTGGTCGATATGAATCCGCATCCGGCTTGCACTGACCACAGTGCTGACGTGAACTCAGTGGTTGACGGATCATGGGTTAGAGTCCCTTTGCCATCTGGCTAATTGTGGGAGGTTCTCGTGGTCTTCCTCTCCATGTAACGCAAATACGGGTTTGTTCAATGAAAAAGTCATCCACGAAGGCAAATTTCTCTCAATACTTGATTCAGCAGTTTCTTTGTCTTTCGGATTGGATTCAAAATTATAAGGCCACGGAGTTGAACATCAGTAGTCGTAGACCCTAAATAGGGACGGCTGTTTAATGACGGTTATAAAATATAAAATAATATACTTGCCTTACTTTTCAGCGATTATTTTATAAATTTGAACAGCGCATTAATAAAATTGCAATTCGAATTTATTGTCTGATTGATACTCTCCCTGATTATTATGCGCCTTTAGATATGATTTTGGTAAGTTAAATTTCCACGAGAAGCATTCGGTAAGTTAATTTCCGCAAGTTATGTTTCCAGATATGAATGTTTTTCCAAATCTTTCAAAAATTTCGATGAAATAAATTTTTTGCTCCTTATTTGTAATTCACAACAGCTGCTATTTTTATTTTTTTGTACCTCTTCATTTATTGCCACTTTCTTGATTGTCTGAAGTCGCGAAGTTACCAAAACGCTGTTGAAATTCAGTAATTATCAGTTCTACCAACTATATCACCAGCCCGTTGCCATTCGAATCGCTTATTTCTCCCCTAGTCATTGAAAAAGTTCGAACTTTGAGGTATTGTTTCTCAATTTTGATCTAATATTGCAATTTCTATTAAACTTATGTAAATATTTCTTTGTGTTGTTTTAAGTCTTTTTATAAGGCCGATATAGCTTGGTTCGTAGAACGTTAGACTCATGCTCGTGAGATCGTGAGTTCAAATCCCGCTGCCAAACAATCACCGTGCATTAAATGGTGACAAATTTGCCGGAGTCACAAAGTCCTAGAAGTTCCCATAAGAAATGTTAAGACCTCTGGAGTACGGAATTGGAGATCGATCGTTCTCTGGTTCAGGTCAAAATTACGATCTGTGGATGAATGAATGGAGTATGGATGGGTCCTCCATGTTAAACGGGCTGTGATGTGCGTGCGGCTGAAGTCTCATTCGTGATCATAGATGGCGCCTCTGAAAATCAAGAAACGCGTCCCGTGCCTTAAAAATTTGCTTGGTTTTAGGCGGGCTTGCTGGTATTGGTAAGTTGCATCAATAGTAACAACAAGTTTTTTTTATAGAAAACTTCTTATAAAAAACTAGCTCTCAGCGATTTTAGACAGAAACAGTATATTTTCTTTAGGCAAATAGTATATTACTCTTTAGTACGATAGAGTCTTGAGCAGTAATTTTCAGCTTTTTAAAAAGAATTCTCATATTGCGTGGTAGTAGTTTATTGTTTTTAAAAAGGAGATAAATAGATATAAATCTATAAAAGTTCGTTTAGGAACGCCAATCTCATCATTGAGAAAGAAATGAAATTTAGTATTTTATAAGAAACATTTTCACCAAACTTTTTTTAATTATCAGAGCAATATTTCAAATTATACCAAATAAGTAAACTTTTATTTTTAGCTAAAATTTATTCTTTATTTTAAAAAAATAATTTTTTAAAGTAAAATATTTAATCATGTTACATTTTTTAAACGAAAAAAAAAAACACAATTATTATTTTTGATTTTCGTTGTTATTTTTGAAAATTTGTTACACTTTTTTGGAGCTTTCAGTCGAATCCTCAATAGATCTTTTTTTTCCTTCCTCATTTATTTTCCTTCTTGTAAACTTTTATCACCTTTCCATTTTTTACCTCCTTCTCTCTATTTTTCTGTTTCTATTTTTATCTTTTCCAGAGTTCCAGGAGAAAGTTTTTGCAGTGTTTTATCTTTGTTTCATCAATCTTAATCACACGATTTCTCCCTCAAGTTGTAACGCTTACAAAGATACATCCTTTACTAGTTATTTTTTTATTGATTAAGTATGGTGATATTTACTGATTTACGAACTAGTTAGGGGAAACATAGCAATTTTGTGTTCATAAAATCATTATCAGAATGATATTCCAATAGAAATGAAAATTAATGATGACTGTCTTATAAAAAAATTATATTTAATGGCAATTCTTATATAATTTTATGATATCCAATTGCGTCCAATACACTGTAAAAAATTCTCGATCATTTTCTCGATCGAATTTGATCCGGAATTTTTTTCAGTGTACCTGTTTCTTTTTTTTTATCTCACTTTCTTTTTGTTTTTTATAATACCAACTTTGTTAATAGAAGAAAACAGGGTGCCTCACCCCTGTTCGCAATGTTCTCTAATTCAAATTATAGTTCATTTATTTATTATTTATTAACAATAAACAGATTGTTACATCTAAATGAAAAGCTGTTCAGCTAAGAGATCCCAAATTTTTTTGTAGTGTTTGTTTTCTGTTTATTATTTTACCTTATTGCTGATTATTATTTAGCCTTCTGATTATTATTTTAGCCTCTATTTTCTGATTATTATTTAGCCTTATTATTTTACTCGGTTACCCTTGCAAATTAATCTACAATTTTGCCTTTTTTCAAATTTTTGGTTACAATAAAAACTAGTTAAATGTTTTTCAGAAAGGTAGTTATTTAGTTATGGTACGAAAAGTTAATTTCTATTTATGATTTACAATCTTTTATTAATTATAGTTGTACAAGTGGTCGATTGAGCAGAGTTTTATATATAAGTATTATTTAAGTTTTAAAATGGCTTACAATTTTTATACCGTTCGAAATATGTTTACCAAAAAATAAGTTATTTCATATAAGTATATTATAATGTTATAGTAAATCTGTACCCCTTTCAGTTTAAAAGTTTTCGTTTAGAATAAATGATAACTAAAATAATAAAATTAATAATAGCAGAGAACAATGTTAGGAAAGGATGGAGGCTAAAGATTGCAAGTAAATAGGATTAAATAAGGGATAATATTTTAGAGGAAAGAAAAATACCTCTCATGACATTTATTATTTTTATGTTGATGACAACAAAATAAATCTGTTTTTCTTTGTTAATTAAGGTTCCAATCATATGATTGTCATTGATAATCTGTCATATTATGTCATATGATTGTAGTTGATAATCATTGAAAATCACATGATGATAATCATATGATTGTCATTGACAATTATATTTAAAGATATACAATGCTAATGAGTCATAATAATTATAAACTGCCCTAATTATTAAGTTATTATATAGTTTGTATAAATTAAATAAGTATTAAAATTATTTTTAAACGTGAAAGCTTAAAGATGAACTGAAGAAAAATGAAAATCTTTTACTTGATTGCATGAAATATTTAAAATAAATTTTAAAAGTTTTCAGAAAAATAAGCGTAAAAACTCGCTGTTGTAGTGCTTTTTATCTGTCGAGTTAGCATTGGTAAGTTTTGAAAATATTATTTTTGAAGTATTGAAAAGTTTTTGGAACATTGCTCCAAGTTTATTTTAATAAATGCATAGTTATGCATATCATTATTACAAAACTATAATAATTTGGAAACTTAATTTTAATAAGGTCATAAAAATGCATTAAAACATTTTTTTACATTCTAACTCAGTAAATTATATACTTATAATATTTTAATATACCTTTGTGTTAGAAAACAAAGTTTGAAAAAAGGAATATGAGAATATCGTAACCAGCAATGCTCTAATCTGCAGAATAAAAAAATAATAACTAAACTCTTTTTAGTGGCTCTTTTTAAACCATATTTTACAAAAATAACTCAAATATTTATAATATACAGATAGAGATGTAATTGTAACAACACCATTTCAACTACTATATAAAAATTAAAGCTACGTTTTTAAACAGATTTCTACGTTTTTATTCTAATTCCTACACTGAGAAAAAATGGCAGTCAAAGCTACCAGAAAATGGCGAATTTAACTGTATTTTTGGCTCTATCGAAACACCAAAAATCTCGGTAATTTTTAGCGAAGAGCATTAGCAATGAGTTTGGTGAAATTAAAAATAAAATATGGTTTTATACTATGTCATAATAGAATTCGGTAAACGTAGAAAAATTTGGTAATTTTATTTCCTGTTGGGGTGGTCAGCCGAACGCGGAACCGCCAGTGTTCAGTCCCCGAAAATGCTTGGTACTCATTTTATAGACCCACTGAAGGGATGAAAGGTTGAGTCAACATTGTCCGTCACGAGGATTAGAGGGCAAAAAAAAAAAAAAAAAAAAAAAAAAAAAAAAACAGTGGCTCAAATAAATTTTATACAAATTGAACTAACTCTATTCCAGACACCTTTTATGTATCTTTAAATAATAACATAAAATAACAATTTTCATGAGATAATATTAAAATATCTAATAGCAGCATTAGCGGTTTATTTTCCAAATAAAATTGCCAATTTTTCTTTTTGTAAGTAAAGGTCTTTTCTTCAGAGTTACATAACTACATAACAGACAGTAGAAGACTTCTAACAACTCTCTAGGGAAGAGATAAACTTTAGTTAGATCAGATAAGTTGCGTTTATTACAATAGAAAATATATCGTAACTCACTAAGATAAGATAAGTTTATAAAAACTTAATTTGGTTGTTGATAACATAATTAAATAATTTATGACGTGGATGAGGGTGATAGCTTCTGATTTCTATTTAACTATGATATAATAATTTTAGAAAACAATTTTATCAAACGTATCGCTATACAACCCAGAAAAGATAAGACAATGTACAGTGTTTTTGAGGTTGTGGTATTTTTAACTTAAATACATCATACTTAATTATAATACCACCGAGAAATAAACTACGTGTTTTTAATTTAATACTGACTGTAAAAAGCTGATGAGTTTCTTTTCTTTTCAAACAGCGGAAATTAGCTACAGTTTCGGCCAAATGGGTTCAGAGACCTATGAATTGTTTTCTTAGATTATTTTTAATCGTATTTTATAAACGTTAGGTTCTTTACTTCATTTTAATTCTTTAAAGTGTTTGAATAATCTCCCTTTAAAGCTGATATGTGTTAATGAAGACAAATGTACAATTTGAGAAGTAAAATATGATTTAATTTAAATATTTAAGTTTCTCAGCATTTTTGTTGTTCTTAAATTTTTTTTTGATGAATAAAAGACAGATTAAATGGGGGACATTCACCATTAATTCTTTTAAGCTAATAAAATAATAGATACAGAAAAATGCAATTGTCTGTAACTACTAGATAAATGCTTTTCAAAAAATTATCAATGTAGTTTTTTTTCTTTTCTCTGTGCGTAGTAGAATTTATTATAAATGGAATAAAGAGAACATAAGAAAAAATAATTGTATGAAATTTTGTTTATTGATAATATTGCTTAATAATTTACAATTAAAATCTAAGAAAAAAAAAAGAACTCATTAGAAAATTTTACGTTTCTGTTTAAATCCTCAGTATAAATAAATTTCAAAACACTAATAGAAATACATATCATTCTGTCTCGATTCAATAAATTTCATTGAACTATACGAGCCAGATAGAGAATACTAGCCAGAAAAAAAACTAGTTAAAACTGTAAATAACAGAGAATTATTATTCGCTTATGCTATAAATATAATCGCACACAAGTAAGGAAAAATAAGACCAAGACACTAAATTGTAAACTGTGGATTGATAACATTTCAAATCTATTGTATAAAGTATCTGTTTTACTTCAATGTTGTGAAAAAATGCTGCTGCCACTGAGACAAAAAGAAACTTTGAGAAAAGCGTTTTGATGACGTCACAATTTATCGTTACCAAAAGTTTTACTGTCTATGTAAACTCTTACTAAAGTTTAACGTATCCTCATTAAAAAAGACTTAACTTGTGTTTTCCAGGTGGCAACTGTTATAAAATAAGTGGGCTCATAAATTAAAGTAGTATGTTTTACCGCAATGGTCCAACGAATGATATTTTAAGAGTGAAGTGACCGCACAATCCAGATTTAGTTTTTTTTTCCTTACCGTTGGTTAAAATTGATGAAATATTAGAGGGGCAGGAAAGTAATGTGATTTATATATTCGTTTAAATATTCGTTAGTCTTAAAAACCAATTCCTTTTTTTTCCCGATTCATTTCGTTTCATTTTCGATCCGGCAGAGAAAGGTTGTTGCTTACGAGGGTGAATACATTATTGATTAGAAATAATATCTTTAATAACAAATATCAAATACACCGAAATGACATTACTTTCCGGTCCCCTAGTATTTGGATACATTTTGGTATATTTGAATACAAATGTGTGTGTAGAATTATAATTATTTTGAAACAAAAACTAATAAAAATACAGAGGATTAATATGTGCGCTTATCACTTGAAATATTCAGTTTAATATTTGTATATTCTATATTTAAATTTCAAAAATAAACTATCAAAAATGAAAATTATTGTAAAAATTATTGCAATGTAAATTCAACTCTTAGCGTTCACATAAAAAGTATGTGGGTAGCAATTTTAGTCACCTGTGCAATACTGTTAATTTTTTTTATTGATAAACAAACATAAAGGTTGTTGAAACAAATCGAACTAAATTTTAAATTTTCATACCTACAATGTGTACGTTGCAAACATAAGCATGACATTCAGTGTAAAGGAAATATATTTTCTTGATTTAAACTAATTTTTATAGCACAAATCCAATATTATTTTTACATAAAAGTGAAATATCAATATTTATTTTAACAACTGCGCATACTAATTCTATTATTATTTTGAAACGTAATAGTTTGCAATCCGAGTACAGTCGAGACGCCATACGTTTTAGGACTTTGCTCCAGCATATTAACAGGAATCCTAGACTGTTGTGCTTCAGTAGATAGAAAGCAAAAGAATTGATTCGAAAAGAACTCTAAAAGCTGTTAGGGGAAATAGTGAGCGGGTGCGAAGGACAATAGATCTGTAGTAATATACTATTTCTAATATTATGTGTACTATTAGAGGGACCGGAAAGTAATGTCGCTTTGGTGCATCTGATATTTGCTATTGCTATCAAGGTTTTATTTTTAATCCATAATGCATTCACCCTCGTTAGCAACCACCTTTAAATGCCGGATTGAAAATGAATAAAAAAAAATGAATTGGCTTTTAAGGCTAACGAATATTTAATGCGTCGAAACGACATTACTTTCCAGTTCCCCTAACATAATTTCTATTAATGACGGAGAAAGAAGACAACCAATCAAGAAGAACCAAAATATTTAGAATAGAAAAAAAAATTTACTTGCTGTAATTAAAGGTTTTGTTAAATATGCGGTTTAAAAATACAAAATGAGAAAAAACCCCACCCAAAATAACATTTAATTTAATGCTCAATTTACACGTAGTAGGACTTACGCTTATTGGTTCGAGGAATTAACCTTAATTGATTTTTTTCGATTACTTAAATTATCAAGTCGGACACCCACGAAGTCTTCCGATTCCTTGATCCTTAAAATATGGGGAGGGGGTAGCTGCAATCTCTAAAATATGGTCTCAGTAATCTAGGTAGTAAACAATCGAAAGCTTGGACCCCTTAATGTTAGTTTCCCTATTTGCACACTTCCTCTTGTCGAAGAAATCGTATTTTAAAATTTTTATTTCCCACGAGCAAATTGACTGTTTCACATTCAAATGCTGGATTTTGTGATTTAAATTTATATGGATTTATACACTTTCAAATTCAAATTTGTTTTCTCATTATTGAAATAAGTAGTATATAATAATCTTTTTTTTGCGAGAATTTATCTTCGGATAAGCTCATTTTATAATTGTATGAAATTTTTTGATTCGCTGCATTAATGCCAGAGATGTAGCAAAATACACAAAAAGTGAATATATATATATATATATATATATATATATATATATATATATATATATATATATATATATATATATATATATATATATATATATATATATATATTATATAAGTCTATAAACGACTTTCTATCCATTTTATGTGCAGGCTCTGACTTTTAAATAAGTCACCCTATGTATGATGAAAATGTGTATACTATTAAATTATGTAAGGATGTATGAATGGAGGATAAAGTTTATAAACGACTTTCTATCAGTATAAATGATAGGATGGAAATGATAAATTTTTTTTTTTTTTTTTTTTTTTTTTTTTTTTTAAATTGAATTCGTTAAACATAATAAATTTTCCCCATTTTTGGGTGCTAATAAATTTATTTCCTAATTTTGTTAATTCTTCCCATAGATGGCAGCACTAATTTTTTTACTTACTTAAAATATTTTTCTACTTCGATCAAATATATATTTTTATTCGATTCAAGCTATAAGCACAACTTCAAATATTTTACCTCTTCGCCAATTTTACTAACTGTTTAATTATCATACCTTTAAACCTAAACACGCCGTTAAGTTTGCTACATGCCGGTAAGTTAGATTACTTTTTCCTTTTTTCCTTTTTTCATAATCTTTCAACAATATGTTTTTTGCGATATCGACACATATAAAGAATAATTTTTATCTTAGGATATCGCAATTATAGCAATAGATGTGTCTTGACAACGACTATTGCTTTTCCCATTCCTGTTTCTCTGCATTTTAGTTTTTATTTTATTCATTTTTTCTTATTAATTTGTATATATATATATATATATATATATATATATATATATATATATATATATGTATATATATATATATATATATATATATATATATATATATATATATATATATATATATATATATATATATATATATATATATATATATATATATATATATATGTATATATATATATATATATATATATATATATATATATATATACTGCTTAGGTAAAAAGAGAAACCTGAGTAACTACAATTGGTCTATTTAATATGTAGAGGGAAAGTATGTTTCTCACAGTTAGTAAAGGAAAAATATTAAAAAGCTAATTAATGAGTACTTGAACAAAAAATTGGTTAAAAGGCAGGATGTGAATATGAAGTGTGAGAAAACGTTTTTTTTTTGACTAATTAAATAGAAAAAAGATTTGGATAAGGAAATAACATGAAAAGATTAGTTGAAGCATTTTCTGTTGAATCCCTCCTCCCCGAAAAATTTCAATTACCATCTAAAAACTTAAAAAAATTATCTGTTTGCAATACTTTTCTTATATTAGAAGTACAATTAACATGAAACTAATGAAATTTATAATCTTAGCATGCAATCAATAAATAAAAATAATGTGAACTATAAAAAACACGATTTTGTAAACAAGGTAAAATTTGAACATGTTTCTAATTTAACACGC
Source organism: Parasteatoda lunata (assembly GCA_949128135.1). Taxonomy (NCBI): domain Eukaryota; kingdom Metazoa; phylum Arthropoda; class Arachnida; order Araneae; family Theridiidae; genus Parasteatoda; species Parasteatoda lunata. Next base: position 64,797,584 of record OX421976.1, on the reverse strand, counting down.
AATTCGCTGCAGATAAATGTTTGTAGGACACCTTTACAATTAAATGAATTTTTAAAACAATTTCATAGTTTTTCTGATTCTCTGTCAGTTTAGTTCAAAATAATTTGTTTATACTTCTTGATGATAGTCTTTCGTCAATAAATACTCTTCTTCTTCTTCCATACAACTTTCAATGTTTCCATTTAAAATTTCTTTACACTCGCAATTTAAAAATAAAAATATTCAAAAACATGAGATATAAATAATATGAAAAGAGAAGTTGAAATTTTTTTCGTTATAGGAAAAAATTCACTCTGAAATCAAAGACTTACTTTTTCTAAATAAAAAATGACACTTTTGTCGTTATTTTGAAGTTTAAGACTCCAGTATTTTTCGGGACTTCTTTGCTGGATAAGGGACTGTAGTCCCCAAAGGAAGGAAAACAGTCCCAAATCTCAGCAATGCTACGCAGGAAAATCCTAGTTTCAAATATATGCTACATTATAAAATTTTTATCCATTTGTGATGTTGACCGCTAACAGAGAAGAAAAAAACCCATCGCCCTTTATCTTTTTATTAGATATGGAGAAAAGCTGAATTTGAAGAAAATTTGAAAGGTCGGATCTTCCAGAGAAAGGGGGCAAAGGGGGCTCTGTAGATGTCTGTCCGATATGCATTAAAATTTAAATTAATTCTGTTTATATATTTTTAAATCATACTGGTATTTAAATTAGTACATTTGTTTGTTACTCATGAGATAATCTTAGTTTGTCAGGTAGGTGGTACTTTCATAATTTTGATACTGTGTTTCCTTTATTATGAATATTCTTTTTTTTTTTTTTTTTTTTTGATATGTTTTTTTCGTTCTAATAGTAATAATTTTTGAAGTATTTCATGATTATAAAAGTAATTGGTGTTTAAAGAGAGAGAGAGAGTGTGTGTGTGAGTGAGTGAGTGAGAGAGAGAGAGAGAGAGGAGAGAGAAACACTATATGAGGGATAATCAAACTATCTCGCAGCAAAGGAGTTCCGAAGCTACCGTTATATGTTTCAAATGCACACACTTCGAAAACTCATAAACTCACCAAGTTAAGACAGTGACAATTAAATTAAATAAAATTATTTTAAACGCTATATTGAGTATTTTGCAAAATAGTACTGATCTTTCAAATAATATCAAAATCTGATCAAGATAAGATCTGATCAAAATAGTACTGTAACAATTAATCCCGTGGTGAAGCAAAAACAATACTAAAACACATTTTTTTTAAATCAAAAAAGAGAAATTCGCCTTGATAGCTTGCATGTCAGAAACAAAATAAACAGTATTAGTCTATTTAATTTTTGGTTTGTTGGCGGAAAACGAATATTTATTGTTCAATCCTTCTTCACCTAAGAGCAACGGTATCAATTCTGATGACTCACTATTCATCCTGACATTGACTTTTATCTTAATTGGAATTCTTCTCTATTCTTCGTATTTAAATCTAATATAAACAATTCAAAGTAAAATTTTTTTAAGTAATCTTCCAGAAAAGCGTAATCTTGTATTTTCATTCAGACACGTCTCCTAAGAAGACAGATTGCACTCTTTAATTGAAGCTTAATTAAACAGATAATAATGAAGGAAATACAATCAACTTCTGAATAGCTCGGCCAACATAAAAAAAAAAAAAAAAAAAAAACTAAAATCTCGAGCTTCAATCTTATAGGATATAAAAACACGTCTCCTTGGAAGTTTAAGGTCTTGAAAAATGCCATATCTTCGGAAAAAAAAGGGGAACCATCCATTGTTGATCGCAGTTGACGACAACAGCATGGATCGTAGACGTGATTTCGGTGCCATTCTGTCCCTTTCTGCCCTCTAATATACATCAATCATTCAGTTCATCGTTTTTCATCCTTTTTCCTTATATTCCGAACGAAAATGAGAAGAGAAAGAATTGGTGGGGATATCGGGAAACTGCATTATCTCGTTGTTTTTCTTTCAGAAGCGAATGGCAACAGCGAATAATGAGTCATCATTTCGAATGTGATAAGTGTATTTAATGATACGGTAGCTGGTAATTACTATGATGCAATCTTGACTATCCCTCACCCATTTATTCTATTATAGGAAACATAGATATATTTATCATGATTTTTTTATTGATATTGGCTATTTAGTGCAATTTGGAGAGTGGAATAGAAATAAAATATTGTATATCGTTGCCTTCATAAGGAATTTCGCTAACCATGCTGATAGATATAACCACTTAAAAGATTTCGCTTATAATATTTGTAAAGGATGTTTTTTTCGATTGGAAAAGTTAAAGATTATTTTTAGACAAAGCTTTATAACTCTAGAAATAATTTAAAATACTTTTCCTGCGTCTTCAATTTAAAAAAGAGTTTTAATTAAAATAATTTGGTTATTTTTCAACATTGTATTATTTAAATACACTCTTAAATATGAATCAATTAATTCATTCATAATTAAAATATACTTTAAATATAGAATATATTGTGGCTTTATATGTACCTATAGTTAATTTTTTTTATTTCTGATTGACGAAATAAATATTAATTGTGATAATTTAAAATTTCAGTCTACCTGAATTTTGTTTTCCTCATTGTTTGAAATTTCAATATACTGTGCGATTTTTTTCATGGCATTTCAAGCTGATTTCCTTAAATATTTTCGTTTTGATATACAATTTTTTATTTTTGCTTTCTTGATAATTTTTTTCCACATTTATTTATTCGATAGTGCAATACATTTTTAAAAAAAGGTGGAAAATCAGCTTTCTTTTTATTTGTTATTTTTCGTAGATATTTTACGGTTTATCAATATTGATAAAATATCAATATCAGTGTGAAATTTGTTTAATTACATGATTGAAATTAAGAAAATGTTTAGACTTCATTAATTATATCCAGAATAGAAATGACATTTAGCTTGAAAATATGTCGATAAAATAAATATGTCGACAAATAAAAGTTACACCATTCAACAGATAAATACACACGTATGAGTGTTCACGACACTCATCGAAGTAGAAAGGCATAAAGTCATTGGTTATTGAATCGAACAAAAAATGGGTAAATAGGGTTTATTATTCTTTTACAGTTTGTTTTGAATGTTATACATCACAGGATACAAAACACCAGCCTCACACCATCATTGTATGAAGATATCTGACAGTTAAAGTGTTCCAGGACAATCGTTCACAACGCTATTAAAAGATTCTGTAGGGGTTACCAGAAGGATTTACGAGTCACAATTGGTCATCACAAAATGATCCAAACAGGCTTTATTGAAATCAGAACAGTAGACCTGATTGGCTTCTTTTCTGACACCTTCACTTTCCAGAAAATTTCTTCTATGGGGCGTTGCTGCTAATTACAACAAAATCAGGGTTATTTGTCCCCTTAAAAAAGTAGATGTTGAACTCCAAAGCTTCACCCTTACATATCATACCAGACACTATTCCTCTTGCAAAGACATGGATAAGCTTAACACTTTCAAACCTGATGCCTGACCAGATAGTCGTTGCTTCACTGTTAAATAAGTCGATTTCTAGGACATCGGGTAGAGTTGAAAGCATGAGTTTATTATTGGTTGATAATTTTATAGGTAGAAAGCAAAGGACACGAATACCTATTTTTTTGTGGCCTAGATTCATATAATTCCGTTTTAGCTTTTTCAAGAGTTCGATTATCTCTGATTTTATTTCAATGGACAAAAAACCATGACTACGCAGTGCTTATTTGGTTGGCAATTTTTCTCGAAAGATTTTATAGGTTTCCAGACCTCAACTCTGTAAATCATCTATGGCAGGGGTCGGCAACCTTTTGAAATGAAAGAGCCAAAAGTTACAATTTTACAAAATTTTCCGTTTTTAAAGAGCCACTAAAATTTTTTAATTTAATACTATAGTATTTTTTTTATGTATATTTGATTTTTAATTAAAAAAACGGTTTTGAATGCAGAATAATATTTATTCTTTATTTTTAAAATACATTAATAATTTTTTTAAAATTTAGTTTTCATTAAATTTTTAATTTTTTTTTAATTATTTCTTTGGGGGGAGGATAAGAATACTTGGGTCAATAAAATTATATGAAAATTGTACATGAATGAACTAGTTTTGGAAGCACAGATAAATTTTTTCACGCATTCTTGCTTTAAATAATTCGTAAAATACTAAATTTTTTTTATCCGAATATTTATTTATATAAAAATAACACAATATAAATAATAATTAAAACTTTAAAAAAAACTTAACTATGTATTCAAACATTGTAGCATGTAAATCATAAATGAATATTTGTAAAATTTGATGATTTGTAAACACCTCAAAATGCTTTACCGAAGAATGTTTAAGTCTTTTATTAAAATATTAAAAAAAAAAAAAAAAAAAAAATACCCTTAAATTGCGAAATAAATTTTATTCTAGTTAAGGCAGTTAAACTACAATTTTCTTAATTATTTATTTTGTTAATTATCCTGCCTTTTAATACAAAACTGTGAATTGAATTTTTACATAATTACAAAAATATTAAGTTTAATTTTACTAATAATTAACTTAAACAAGTGGAAAATTGTTAACTTAAGTCTAAAATATAATATAAAATACATTAAATACATACGAAATACATCAACATAGTAACAAAAACTGAAGCTTTTCTATTTTTAAACACATTACATTTTTAATAAAATAAACATTAGTGTAGTTTTGTTCATAAAGGATTGCAGTTTGAACTTACTATTAAAACAAATGCTACGAACAAATATAGAATTTGATTTTTGAAATTTCAATTAAATAAGATCTATGAAAAATAATCTCAACTGAAATATTAAATTTAAAAATAAATAACTATTTCAAACACAAAATTAAAAAGCCTAGTAAATAACTCTTTAAAAAAAGGAAAAAGAATTCCTATATTTAGAATTCAAATGTGATGTATCTATTTCTTTCTCAAGCTCCTACTAATAAATATAAATAACATAAAAATTTTTGAATTGCTCTTTTTTCTTTTAATCATTTTACGGTACAAAAGAGATTAAAACTTTTTTTATCTACTTCATAAAAATCAATTTTTACCCATATATATATTTAAAAAAAAACAAACATTTTTTTCTTTTTTAAAAAAAAGTCTTATACCTAAATTTTGAAGCAATAATTGAGGAATTAATTTAATTGGAAAATAACAACATATTTAATGCAATTTAATTTTACCTTAATATTTAAACAATAAGACTACAAATAATAAATATTCATAAAATGTTTATACTTACATTCAAAAATAATATTAATTTATAAAATACGCTTTAAGTACTTGTAAACTGGTACTGGACAGTTAAAGACAGGTCAGTGAAGTAACTGGTGGGGTGAGTGAAAAGAAACTGGACAGTCAGAGAAAACCACAGCTGTAAGGGCATTGAGTCCTTTCCTTCCCCTTCTTAACGACATGGACAAAGATATTGTCTTTATTCTTAGAAAGAGTAAGAGAAAACGTCAGAAAAAGGCATTTCTAGCTAACCTCCTGCTAACTATTTCTAGCTAACTTTTAAAACACCCTGGATTTTTCAAGTTGACAGAAATTTTCGGGGTTTTGTCTACTGTTTCACTCACAAGATCAGAGCCGCGGGCACCATCCTTTTTTTGTGCCTTTTCATAGTGTCGGTAACGGCATGCTCAAACAGACAATAGACTTGCCACTTCTCTGGGTGAATACTCGGAATCAAGTCCGAGGGATATACCCCTCTAACCCCGTTAACGACGGGCCTGAGCGTAGCGGTTTGTAATTAACGATTATAAGAATAGAAAGCTCTTGAGAAATTAGGTACTTAAAAATATATTTTCTTATTTTTAAGGGTTTTGGTAACAATTTATTAAATTTTTCGTATGGAACTGGAGAGTCACAACTTTACATCAAAAGAGCAATCTGTGGCTCGCGAGCCACAGGTTGCCGACCCCTGATCTATGGGATACTCCGGCAAGGTAAATTGCAACTCGCCACTCGCCTCCCGGAACTAGCCAAGACCCGCTGAATTGTGAGATCAATTGCTTCAGTAACACTTAAGATTTAAACTGTTTTATATCTGTCTAAAATCATAGTGTGATGCCTGTATATTGATGTAAATACATTGGGAGGGGGCTCTACTTTCTAGTTTTTGTTCGATTACATAAACACTGTTTCCCACCTACTGATACCGATGAGTGTCATTCATGATCATGCATTATATTCATTGACAAACTTATGATATTTGATAGATCAGCGGTTCCCAAAGTGTGTTCCGTGGAACTGTAGAGTTCCGTTGAAGGGTCACAGGAATTCTGAGAGTGAAGAAATTTTTTTGTATCAGTAATGGTTGTTGGAACCAGCATTTATATTTATATTTCGGTTAGTTCAAATAATTAAATTTAATAGTAAAGAAATGTGTTCTTCTGATAACCATTCTTAATGCTTGTAACAGTTCTTTTTCATTTCAACGAAAACCATAATTCAGATTCTTTTATAGCTTTCACTTTATGCATGTATCAGAAAAAAAAAATATTCAGAGTTAGACTAGGAGCAAGTGAATTCAACTGTTTGACATCAAATCAACCAGTAATAAGACGTTCTATTATCTTTTTCAGTTTGATATCAGTCATCAGATGTAATGTTTTCCAAAATATTAGCAGTCTTTCTTTTTTGAATATGTTTACAATTGCTAAAGAACTTCCTTTATTAAATAGGCGTTCCAACAAAAGAAATTCGATAATTTAGGACTCCGTTGCAAGTACAAATTAGGAATCGCAGTCATAAATGATATGGCCAACAAGTTTTATGTAATAACGAGTTTTTTTTTGTTTTTTTGATGAAAACTTTAATGGAAATTTTTAATTTATTTCTTACTTTCTTTAATTTTTTTCTTTTTTCCTTTTTAGTCGATGAATATTCATTGAATTAATTCAGGAGTTTTATGAAGTTTTATTCCATAAATTGATTACATGTTCATCATGATACCTTATTAATTATATTAACTCTTATTTCATCACGATTCCATGTTGATTCCGTTTATTTTCTCGATAAAAAAAATCTATCTGTGAGAGCTTTTTATAAAGTTTTTTTTTTCGATTCTAAGAAGATTTTAGAATGCTCGACACAAAACTTTTTTCCATTCAATTAAACGAAGTAACAAAACTTGTTAGAATGACTAAGTATAAGTTTTTCAAAAAGAGCTAAAGCCAAATTCGTTTCCTGATCATAATATTTTATTAGCTTCATATTAAGATATAATAAACAATGAACACTTTTTAATAACTAAATATTTTGAAGAAAGGTATTGGTAGTTAAAAATCTTTTAATATCCTGAAAATAATTATATTTATATGAATATTGCCTCAAAAATTTTTTTTTTCAGAATCGAAAATATCCTATTTTGTGTTTCTCCCCTTCGAAAGACAGAAAATCTCCTTTTTTTCGCTGGAAAAATCAAAGTCACCAAATCTCTTGAGATTGTAGCAGCTGCTTCTTAGCTTGAGCTAAATCTCCTCCAAAACGATTATACTCGGAGAGCCAAAATACCAAGGTTACAGTCATAACTTATTACGTTCTGGGAAATATAAAACAGCAGAGTTAAAAGACTTTTCTTGCTTCTTACTCTAGAGCTTAAAGATTTTCATCGCCAAAGGAATTTCCCTCGATTTTTCTTCTTTTCTACAATTGCTACTCCTTCCTTTCCGATTCATTAAAGAAAAAGCTTTTTTTCTTGGCGATTTTGGTTTTTGTAGAAGCTGTGGCAACGCATTAGAGAGATGAAAAAACGTTAAATTTAATCACAGGCATGCAATCTTGTACGAACGTGCAATGAAAGAAAAGTAATATTCTAGTGTTATGCGTGAGTGTATATGGGTCACAGAAAGTCCTTTGCATTTTTATTCTTAATTATTGTGATAAATTTAAAATGCCAAATCGTATGCATATGTTTGCATTTGGCATTAAAAAGTTTTTAGATTCTTTTAATCACTGTTTTAGATAGAATTTCTTATTAGTTGGACAAATTTAAAAATATTGAGACATCGTGCTATTACTGTAGTAAATATGCATTTTTTATATTAGAAACCTGTTTATACATTTAATGTTAAAGTAAAAAAGCTTTAAAACATTATTATGAAGCTCTTTTAATTTTGAAAAGAAAGTTTTCTTTTAAAATTTTTGCTACGGGAGAGGGAGCATCGGAAAAATGAATTTTTCTTATTTTGAATAATCTGAAAGAAAGGTACCTGAAAAAATGTTTCTAAATTTTCAGAATGGAACTCTCAATTTGTATGCGAATCATCCATGTATGAACCGTATTTTAAATATATTTTGTCAAAAAATGCATTTTTAAACTTGAATTTCTTAAGCTTTCTGAACCAGTAAAGAATTTTGTTTAATTTTTTTTCTTTTTTGCTGTAGGTAAATTCTTTTTTAGATTCCTTGTAATTTTATTGGTTATTATTTAAAAAAAAAAACTAATTGGAGTCAGTTTAGTACTAAATGAGAAGTGTGTAGGAAAAATTTACCAATATTTTCAACCAGTGCATCAAGTATAATTAACTATATGGCAAATTAAGATTTCGTTTAATACAACAATATTTACTAGGAGACCTAGTAAATAACTATGTATTTATTATTTATCAGGAGACTTCGCCCCTGTTCTCTTCACTCTTCAATAACTGTGGTTGCTTCTCATTCATAATTGTCTTTTTTCTTAAAAGTTGATAAAAAATATATTTTGTTTATAAAATATATGATTATTATATTTTTATGTAAGCACATTTTATGAAATCGTAATGTAATAGAAGGATACTTAGATTTGAAAAACAATCAACTGAATTTGGAAAAAAAAAATTCAACTTAGGAGGACAAAATATGTGACAAAATACGAAGCACTAAAAGAGAACTAATTTTATTTTTTAGAAAAATGTAACGATAACTTTATATCATATAACAATTCGCATTGGGACCGCTTTCATCTCTTTTCTCCATTCATATTTTTAAAAATTTCGATATAAATGTTAAGAATTATATCTTAACAAGAATTATATAATTAACTTTCTTATCCTTTTGACATCAAGTCAAGCGTAAACTTAAAAAATGAAAAGCGCGAGATAGAAATTTTCTGTTATTTCAAATAATTATTATTTATAGAAAAAGAAACAGCAAAAAAAGCTTTTTTCTTCTTTTTTTTTAAATAACCGCTGCTGAACAGCGGACTATATATTCAGTTTACGGCTACCAATGTTAAACTCCGTAGCAATTTTGAACCAAATCCAGAAGACAAGGGAACTCCTGGATCGAGTATTGGGAAAAATTTGCCTTCGTGGAGGACTTTTTGATGGAACTAACCCGCATTTTTGTTACATGGATAGGAAAACTGCAAAGAACTCCAACGGTTAGCCTGACAGCAAGAGGACTTTAATCCATGATCCGTCTACCACTGTGGATATTTCACGTCAGCACTGTTGTCAGTGCGAGCCGGGTGCGGAATTCGAATAAACCAGCCTTCACCGGGATTCGAACTCGGTTCACATCATTGGGAGGCGAGCGCTCTATCCTCTGAGCCGCCACGGCTCAGATAAAGCTTTTTTTATAGTCGTCGTTGAACAGCCGACCCAATTTTGGTTTTACGACTACTAATTTTCAACTCCTTAGCCTTGTAATTTTGAACCAATCCAGAAGACAAGGAAACTCCTGGATCTCAGAGGTATTGATTTGTTATGGGAACGTGGAGGACTTTGTGACAATATAGAATTAACGTGTATCAGTCACCATTTACTACATTGTCTTCGGCTAGCGGGGATCGAAACCATGAACTCTTGGACCTGGGGCAAGTGTCCTGAAAGAATTGTAATCTTGAAATAAATTTTTATTCCAAATATTCCTGTCAGCACCCCAAATTTCAACTCAGTAGTTGCATTTTGACGCCTGATAGCTAAGTGGTAGCGTTTCGCGTTCTCGCGCCTCTGGTCCTGGATTCGAATCTTGGTCCGAACAAGGTTGACTCAGCTTTTCATCCCTTAAGTCAGTGTTTCCCAAAGTGTGGTACGCGTACCCCCAGGGGTACGGGAACAGTTTAGCGGAGGTACGCGTTCTTATGAGAAATATCTTGCAACAAACGAAAATTTCAAAACATTTTATTTAAGAACAAAGCTAGCCATGAAAATTTACAATTACGTATTTCTTCTATTGGCTATTTTTTGCAGAGTTAACAGCTAATAATTAGTGGTGTAATCAGCCAGCTGTGATTTTAAAATTTTGTTCAATTTTTTTATAGTAAAAAATACATTCATTTTTTTATTAGCGGTACACAGCGTTACGAAAAATTTAGAAAGGGTACATAAAAGTCATAAGTTTGGGAAACACTGCCTTAAGTGGATCATTAAAATGAGCATCAAGCATGCTGGGGAATAGACAGTGAGGGTTTTCTGTTCGTCTGACCACCCAATAGGAACATCTGCTACGGCACCCCAGAGCCCAAGGGCAATAAACGTTTTTTTCACTATTTTGTATACACTATTAAAATATTTTTAGTGTTTTTTTAATATTAAATTGGATATATTTAATGGGTATGTTTTAGTTTTTAAAATTTGATTCAATATAAATCTTCTTGATTTATATTTTACTTAACTGTGAATGATTATGATATTTTTACCAAACAAATAAATAAAATTAAATATTTTTTAAATATTAGTTGATTTTAAGTTATAATATCCGATAATAAAGTAGATAGGGATACTGACATTGAAATAATTGCTGACATATATCTACCTTAGACTTTTATAAGGGCTATTTTATTTTAAATTTTATTAATGGTAGTGTGCAGTAAGCATTGATTGATTATCTAGTTTGTTTTTGCTATGTCTAAAAGAAAAGTATTATATTTGTTCCATTAATTATTCTCAAACTTACTCATATAATGAGAAAATTTTAGTAAATTCACATTTACAAATACCCTTTCCTTGAAATATAACATAATTTTTGATTTTCAAAGTTTTTTTAAATTTTGCCTTGCATTCATCGGGACTTCATCGGGACAAAGTTTTTGACAAAATATTCTACAGTATTTACAAAATATGATTAAAATATAGTATTTTGTAACATCAACAGATTCAAATTTCATAGAATAGTTAGTAAACTGGGACAAAAAAAAGAAAGTATTTGTACATTTTTATAAATCTTTCATATTTTTGACAATAATATAAACTAAGATTGGAAAAAGAAAGAGAAATTATTTTTAACTACCAGATAACACAGGTCGAAACGCTTTTCATTTTGCTCATAAAAGGAAATTTTTGTGCATGATACATATGCTGTCAGAAATTTCTCTAAAAATGGTTAAATAACAATTTATTTAATTTTTATTTTACCATATTCAGCCAAAACAGCCAAATGACCATAAAAAATTATATTTAAACTGTTGAGTGAAAAAAGATTGTTCATTGACGGTTATCACTTAATAAAGTTAAACAACTAGAAACTTTTATCTGTACAATACCCATGGCCAATGAGAATCAAGCACACGTTCTTTCGAAAGTTGAAAGCTAAGCTATATGATAAGGATTTAACAGTTATAAGGATGAATTATATTTTTGTTTTCCATCATTGGATGCTTAATAATTTTATAGTAATCAATATTTCTTCGATTCTTTCAACACACGAGGAGTTTTCAGTGACTTGCATTTTTCAATTTGTGACCCTATATTATTTGAATACAAAATTCTCATTCATGAATAGATGGTAGCTCCACAAAGTTGCTTTGCACAAAAGTATAGTAGTTACTGTCTCTCACGACAAGTGTCATTTCTAGATAAACAAATTAAGTTACAGTCACAGTTTACTTCGTAAACACCGAATTTTAATATTATCATGGGAAATATTTTTGAAAGTATTACTTAGGAATTGATAAATTAATGTTTATAAAACAATAAGCAAAATGAGACAAAAATACGAGTATTTGCATTTAGGTGTGTATTTGTACTTTTCCATAAATCCATCATATTTTTGACCACACAATAAACCCATATTGAAAAAGAGAACAGAAATTATTTTAAACTGCCTAATAACGCTGCACGTAAAGTGAGATATCTTTTTTCTATTTTATTTATTACACATTAAAATTTTCGAATATAGTATTATAAACAAATATTCCATATATTTCTCCCCTCACAGATTTTTTGTTTTATTTACCATAATAATTTTTAATAGTTGTTGTCTTCTTGTAACCGCAATTAGCTTCGATTTCTTCTTGTAAATTTTTTGTTGTTTCTGCTGTATTTACTTGCCCAGAATACTATTAGCTAAAATGTTTAAAAAATCTGATTTTATTTTTTTATTTTTTCTATAAATCCTTCAAATTTTTTATTATAATTTAATCAATCTTGGAAAAAAAAAGATAAATTATTTTTAACTCTCTAATAATGTTACTTGCAAAGCGAGATACTTTTTATTTTTATTTTACTTACACAAATTGCATTTTTTGTACATAGTATACAAAATAAGTATATTTCATATAGTTTACTTACATAAACTTTCCTAGTGTACTTTAGCATCCAAAGAGAGTCTCAGTGCTGCCATCTAGTGTGGCAGAAACTAGACGTCCAAATTAACATGGCCAACGGTATCTCACCCAGTGTGGTGGTCCTGAAAGAGTGGATGCCACTTCTGGAGAACGCACTAGGTCTGCTCATCGGGAAGACTGATTGTGCAGCTCATTGGGAAAAAAATTTTTCATAAACTACATTTTTTGTATATAATATTTGAAATAAGTAAGATATTTCTTATGCTTTTCATACATAAAATAAAATTTTCGTCATAGTATTCAAAATAAGTAAGATATTTAATATATTTTACTTACATAAACTACATTTTTAGTGTATAGTATACAAAATAAAGGTATTTCAAATGTTTTACTTACACTATATTTTTTTACATATAACATGGATTCTTAACTGTAGTTCCTGTTTTTATTTCACTCAATTTAATTCTAATCGGAAAAATTGAGATTTGAGACTATCATTTCAGAATAATGATAGTTGATTAACGTTTTGTGTAAAAGTAAGCAAAATGTGACAAAATGGTATTCGTACTTTTTCCACAAATCCTTCATATTTTTAACAATATTATGAATCAATACTGAATAGGAAAATAGATTGAAATCATTTTTAACTATCTTATAACGCTATTCATATAGAAACCTTTTTTTATTTTACTTATATTATATTACAAATTTCGAATAAGAGACATATTTCAAATAATTTATTTATAATATAAAACAAATTTCGAATATAGTTAAGTATTTAATGTATCTAACTTGTATTACATTTCTATTTTACTTACCATATAGATACTTAATGGTATTCTTTTTTTTCGATGTTACCACATATAATACTATTAGAAAAAATTGTGTCTTTGGTATTAAAAGATTAATTTTGTACGAAAAAGTAAGCAAAGTGTAACAATAAATATGGGTGTTTTTTCCCTAAATCCTTCACATTTTTGACTATATCATGAATCAAGATTTAAAAATAAAGAGAACTCATTTTTAACTGTCTGATAACACAACTCGGAGAGAGATACATTTTTCTTATTTTTCTTATCGCATATGACTATTCGGAGCACTTAAAATTGCATTTTATGGAAAAAGTTTTTCTAAAATGCATTTAAATTGGTTTTGATAACGGTAAAATATATGTTTACATTTCTGAGTGGGAGGGGAATGTTGCCACCGTAAGAAAGAGTGTTGTAGGAGTGCATTTTTATTTAAAGAATTTGATTAAATCTTGACTGCAATTTTAGATCGAATGAGTATTCCAAAGACGCCTTTTAATGAAATTCTTTCCTATCTCAATGGGTCCGATGAAAGAAAAGGTTATTTTAAAGTGCATATCGTAACATAGAAAAGAAATACGTTTTAAGGAGGGGAAAGTTTTAAATTACTTCGTAAAATACTGCCTTACCATTGCTTTTTCATATTTTTTTTTTTTTTAAAAATATGTTACTTTTAATGTTGTGTACCATTTTAAGTATAAAAAGGAGAGTGTCAAGTTTTCCTCAAACTACTGTAACTAAAAATATATTTAAAATATTTTTTTTTTTTTTTGCAATATTTTCATAATATTTAAATTTCAGAAATTGTTTCGTAAGATTGCGAAAAATTTGAATAATTTTATGATCTGATGTAAGCTAATCAGTAATAAATATTCACGATAAATTATAAATATTTATTAATGCTTATCTACGATTATGGATATATGCTTCTTTTTATATCCCACAAAAATTATTTAATAATATTTAAATTTTAATTAATTTAATGAGTACAAAATATGTAATAAATAATATTAACGGAGAATTGTGTTTAATTTAATATCCTTGTGGAGTGCAAAAATTCAAATTCCGTCAATAAAATGAAAGTTCAGAGGAACTTTTTAGTAAATATTTCGTCAGGTGCTTGAGTGTTTGATAGGAGTGATTTTTTTGCTTAATATTACAATAATAAAAGTGTTCCATTGATTTTAGATTCAGAGTCAGAAAACTACATATTAAGAGTGGTTTTTACAAATACCCAACATACACAATTCTGTTCATGCGAGCTACTTTTGCAAACTAGAGAGTTCCGCGAATTTTATTTTATTTTTAGGAAAGTTTGTTCATTAAAAGTTACAAATAGTGTTCGTGATACATTAAAAAATAAAACATTTGTCAAAAACCATTGTAAGCAATAAGTAATTGAATCTAAAATCTTGAATATGGTAACAATAAAAAACTAAAAATATTTATTTTAAGAGAACTATCAAAAAGTTTATAGAAGAATAAAACCAATAAAAAGCGCAAAACCAGGATGAGATGGAGCTTTAAAAAAAAATTAATAAGATTATACTTAGAAATTCGAAATAAAATTTGATTAAATGAATACATAATACTTATAAAAAAGTGCTCTCTAAGGGCAATATTTGGGAAAATGAGAAACATTATTCGAAAGCAGTGAAAATCATTGTTATAAAGTTAGTTTTAATAATTTTCTCACATTAAATTAATGTTCTTTTATTTAAATGTGTTATTTAGTATTTACTACGAACTTATAGTGTGTCGTTTTAAGTACATAATTGAGGGCGAAAATTTCCTTACATTTTAATTTTGATCAATTTTAAAGTTTTTAATGTTTGATTCATGCAGTCAAAATGCAAAAGCCTATTTAAAATGCAAAATATCGGACAGCAAAAAATAATTTTATTTGGTGAAAAGTAAAAAAGTCGAAATTAAGACAGTAAGATAATTTCTTGATAAGATGTATTCAAATCACGACATGACATAAAAATTTAAGAGAAAATTAATTCTTACCAAAAAATCTAAGTAAATAAATAAGCTTATAAAAGCTATCTGAATTTAAATTTAGCTCCTTTTCCATAAACATTTCATAAAAATATTCCTTTATATAGCAGATATTCTTTATCAACAGTTATTCATTAATTCTTTTTTTTTCTTCTGAAGTTAGACTAAGTTATTTTCAAACGTTTCTCTATCAATTTTCAGTTCATTAAAATTCAATGGGTTTATTTGCTAACTAAACTGAAAAATCCATTTAATTATAAAACTGATATATAAAAGCGAAAGCAAAGTAATCAACATTTTCCTTTAAACGTCCCTAGAGGCTTTTAAAATGACGGAGTTGTCTTCAGTTGTGGGAAAAAGATTCTTTATTTCTAAAACGCCTCTTTTACATAGTGAATGGCAACGCAAACTTCAGTGCAGTTACGGTTACAGTTCTTCCCCCAATTCACTGATTTTTCTGCTGCAGTAACACTCTGTTTGCCTTTTGTGTAATGAAGATCTCGCGTTAGCTAGAGTGTCTATTGAAATGTGGATTGAACTCCTGAAGGAATATTTGCATTGCACTGGTGAAGTAGAAGTGAAGTGAAGCGAGTTAATAACGAAATGAATGCTGGGAGCTTGGAAGGACTTCAAATGCGCCAAACTCGTAAGCTTTGATGTTGAAAGTGTTTACTCTCCGGTTGACTTTTATAAAAGTTAGCCTTAAATGCTTAAATTCGCTGAGTGACAAAAATATAATTCAATTTTTTCCTCATTCTCTATGAAATGAAAGACCCTAAATGTAACATTTCTGCTGTGTGCTTCATTAGAAAGATTTAGTGAGCACTTGAAGTAGGAATTTGGCGAAGTAATTCCGGTTGATTGGTTGCATGATCACGCCAAATTAAATTACACTTTCGAAGAATTTAAATAAATCGATATTTTGCGACCTGTTCTTACCAAAGTAGCATAAATTTAAAAGCAGTGGGAAATGTTTTGTTTGTAAGAAAGCATTTTGCAGTTTTTTGAAAGTTTTAATAATTAATGCTTTTTAATTGATTTCTTAAATGAATTCTCTAAAGATGTATTCATAACACTGGAGAAATTTTTTGTTGTTGAATTCATACAAATACTTGATCTTGCCTAATGCGAGTATGGGGATTACAAATCTGTAATTAGTTTTGTTAAAAAAGCAACAGATTTTCTTTTAAAACGACATTTTTGTTGTTGAAATGAGCAAGTTTAAAAACGTTACATACAACAAGGAATCACATAAATGTTGCGACAAACTTCTAAGGGAGTTAGAAGTTAATCGATTATCATCAGGGTTAAAACTGCGAAAGAAACCATGCCCGGAAATGTCATCGTATACGGCTATAGGCGCTTTTCCTATTACGGCCTTTTCAAAAGCACCCGAAGAAACAATTATTAACAGGGAAGTGCCCCAAACACTTCTTGATATGGGTTTCTATAATATTTCAGTTCTGAATATGTGCCTTAACTCTCCTAGAAGTTTGTCATAACATTTATTCAATCCTCTGTTGTATATAGCGATTTTAAACTTGTACATTTAGACAAAAAATGGACTAAGAATGTTATTTAAAAATATTTGCAGTTTGGATAGAGAAACTGACTGCAGATTTAAAAATATCCAAAATCCGTTAAAAAACCGCATGCCAAAAAAAAGTTCCCCAGTGTAATCTATGAATAATGAAAAAGAATGATACATTTCTGTAATATTATGCTTCCCTAAATTGATTCAGGAGTAATTGTAATGTAAGTTTTCAAAAAATGCCTAGTTTTATTAGCTGCATGATCATGCGAAATTAATCCTGAAAAATGTGGGTTATTTTTTATTACAGGAACAACACAGCCAGTGGTAAAGTAAAATAGCTAATGAATGATGAAGTGAAAAATATCAGTAAGTAGTTAAATGTGAAGTAGACATTAGAAAAAGTTAAACAATTATTTTGTTTACTGTTTGTTTTTAATAAAATAGTTAGCTTTCTAATAAGTAGATGGCACCGCAATAAAATATATTTCATAGAATTTGAAGTTATTTAAAACGTTTTAAGTTTGTGAGACTTTTCAGAAATATAAATTAAAGTTTTTAAAAATGTTTGCTGTGGCCTAGCTTTGGCATGCTATTTGCATATTTTTTTCTTTCTTTAATAATAAATTGAGGATTTAATGAAAAACTGAGAAATAAAACGAAAAGTAAAATACAATGTTAAAATTTTTGCCGGAAGATTAAATAGAGTGATTGCATGAGTATTTTAGTGATATAGTGAGCTGAGTAAGTTACGTTTTTTCTTATGTTACAAGAATATCAAGGATATTATTCAATGATTAATTTGCCAAAAGTGTAACCACATTTTACAATAAATGATATTTTTTTTTTAAAAAAATGGTCTCTATTGTTGTATTAATATGTACTGCCATATAATATGTATTTGGTGTGATCTCTTCTCGAATAATATTAAAGAAATAATTATTTTAATTGATTATGTTCTTTCAAAAAAGGTAATTCAAGATTATTTAGTTATTTAGCAATTTTACTCCTGAAAATAAAGAGCTATTTTCTTGCTCAGAAAAGCTTAACATATTTGTTTTTTTTTTCAAATCTTTATAGTTGTGCATTTAATTCTGATTAATTACGATACAATATTGTTTAAAAACTTAAAGAAGTTATTTATATGCACTGTATTTTTATCGAAATAATTACGTAATTCACTTTAATATTTTTTAAACTAGACATATCGTATTTTCGAATAATTTTAAATTCAGCTTAGAACTTTTATGTTAAGAATTTGCTATTAATCTGCGAAATTTTAAAGATAATTTCTTTAAATCTAATAAGTCTGAAATCTAAAAAAATCAGAGAAAGTTTGAAATTTCGACAGTAGGCTTGTTTTATTAATAATTAATTTATTGAATGTTGAATTTAGGAAAACATTTTAGAAAATAATTTAGAAAATGTAAGAATAAGTCCTTTCATATTTCTTTTTATGGTGCATTTTTATGCTCCAGAATATTAATTAGAGATTCAAAACATTTCTATCATTTTCGTTTTAAATAACATAGTATTATTCTCCGATAATTTAGACGCGGAATAATTTGGAAAGAAACTTAATTGCTTCAAA
The DNA here is from genome assembly GCA_949128135.1 of Parasteatoda lunata. Taxonomy (NCBI): domain Eukaryota; kingdom Metazoa; phylum Arthropoda; class Arachnida; order Araneae; family Theridiidae; genus Parasteatoda; species Parasteatoda lunata. The sequence goes on along the minus strand of OX421976.1, from coordinate 64,779,139 downwards.
AGGCGTGTAATAAAGATCGAATTTCAAAGATGCGAATCAAACGGTACCGACAAACAATCTTCAACATATCTCGTGGGACTTCCACTAGATGGCACTGAAGTTTTCAAGAATCTTTATACAGCTGTGTATAAGTTAAAGGATATTTAATACAATTCCTTCATTTGAATTGAAAAGCATTTCTAAGAAGTTATATTTTATTTCCATCTTTGAAAATACTTCAGGCATTCTTATAATACGTATTGATGCAAGAAAATTTCTTTTGTAGCAAAATTAACAGTTTGGGGGAGTAATTTCTCTTTCAGTTATCTTTGGACGCCGGTTATATAAATATTAATTACCTTTAATGTTACTCAATTTGAGTTGTTTACTTAGATAACTGTTAATTTATGCATTGTTATTTAATAGTCAATGCTTAATGAATTATTTACTTATTTGAAATTTAATGTTTTGAGCTTTTTAGATAAAAAATTATGAGAAATCATAAAAAATTGTTGATTCTTTTGTAAAAAAAAACAATTTTTTCCAAGGCTACGAAACACCATTAGAATGTTTATATACACGTCTTTATAAAACATAAAATGGTTTTATAAAGTCGTGTATATTTAAATTAGTTATTTAATTATATTTAAAATAATTTTTTTCTTTAAATCATATTTTAAAATAATTAAGTGGTTAAACTCAATTAAAATATTTTATATGTGTTTCAAAAACATCATATAAAATATAATGATATGGTAACGGATCTTAACGAAATGGCTTTTTTAAAGAAACTCAAAACTAATATACAGGGTGTTTATAAAGTCCCGGACCCATTTCGATGTTTAATAACTCATAAAATAATGAAGATATAAACAAACTTATGGTATTTATTGATGGAATAACACATATATTTTCCTTTTTAGGTTTGAATATCTTTACTTTTGTAAATATTGTCTGCGCGTATGGTTGATTTCAGATAATTTCATTTTCCAGTCTAAATATCTGTACTTTTCTAAATATCGTCTGCTTATTAATTGTATTTTTCTCTCTTTTGTTTTTGGCAACTATTGCAATGTCATGTTTACTTTTGATGTGCTTGTTCTATGTAGTACTTTTCTATGTGATGTTTTATTTGAGCGGATATTAAGGAGAATGCATACACCACAAGAGAAAGCACAGATTTTATGGTGGTTCAATAGAATCGAAATCGATAGTGCAAGTACAGAGAAATTGCAGAAGAATTTACCAAAAAGATCCTCCATCCAAAAGCAGCATCTTGCGGTGGAAAAAGAATTTTCTAAAAACTGGAAGTATCGCAGATAAGAAACGTTCCGGACGTCCCTGCACACGTGATTTTGACGTTGAGCGTGTCAGACAGACATTTTTACGCAATCCTAGAAGATCTGTGAGATCAGCGGCAAGAGAATTGGATATGCCAATTTTGACGGTGTACAAGGTTATTAAGAAACAATTAAGACTGCATGCATATAAAATACAAATTGTTCAAGGTTTGGAACCGGACGATAGGCCTAGGAGGATGGCGTTTGCAACAGATATGGTAGGAAGGATAGAAGATGCTGCTGATTTTCTGAAGCACATAATGTTCTCCGACGAAGCATCCTTTCATGTTTCTGGCATTGTTAATCGCCATAATGTGCGCATATGGGGATCTGAAAACCCTCATGAATACCGTGAGGCACAAAGGATTCCCCAAAAGTTAATGTGTGGTGCGGACTAATGCACGACCGAGTCATTGGGCCTTTCTTTTTTACAGAAAAGACGGCCTCATCAGTCGTATAATTAGACATGTTGGAAAACTTCGTATTTCCACAACTAGAAGAGCTTCAGCCACATGTCTTTTTGCAACAAGATGGTGCTCCACCTCATTGGGGTATCATCGTTCGTAGTTATTTGAATGGCCATTTTCCAGGAAGATGGATTGGGCGAGGAGGTCCAATTCCTTGGCCATCCAGATCACCTGATATAACGCCTCTGGACTTTTTTCTTTGGGGATTTATAAAGGACAATGTTTACAGGAGGATCGTGTCGAACATTGATGACCTAAAAGCCAGAGTTACAACCGCAATAGCCTCTGTGGATGCCGACATGCTTGCCGCTATTCGGAGTGAAATTGACTATCGACTTGATATTCTCCGTGTGACGAAGGGGGCACACGTGGAAGCTCATTGACAAGGATCATGAAACTTTTTGAGTCTATCTAACTTTTTGAGTCTATCTTAGAGTCTATTTGAGTCTATGTTATTAATTTTAATCAATCTTTATTATTTTATGAGTTATTAAATATCAAAATGGGTCCGGAACTTAAAGAACTTATTATTGATTGATTATTTTTATAGATAAAACACAATATACAAATTTTAAAACTTCATCATCTTGAAAAACTTTTTAAAATTAAAAAATTTTTCAAGACGGATGATGGAACTGAGTTCTTGTTTTGTCTATAACGAATTCTCAGCGTTATTTTGAGAAAAACGCTTAAATTTTAGAAAGTACCTTGCATGCCATTCTGTAAAACAATAAACATCTTTAAAATGTTAAGATTTTTCAAAGCGGTGTATATTTGTAGATATTTTCCACACAATCAGGAAAAAAATGGAATTTTCTTTACGATAACCTTATATACCCTTTAGTTATAATAATGAAAAAAAATGATTCATAATTTATTTTGTTTAATAAAATCCAATTAGTTGATCAGTAAAAAAATGAATTTTGTAGGAAAATGTTACATTTTTAAATTTAAAGAATTAAAAAAAATTAAATAATAAATTCTAAATAATTTAATAGACTTATAACCAAATAACAAAGTAAGAAGCGTTTTTTAAATGTAAAACATTAATTTTAATCTAAAACATGTTAATTGTTATATTTAAATTTTAAAATTTCATGCAAAATTTTATAGCTATACATTATAAAGTTACTTTTTAACACTTGATGCAAATTTTATTAGAAAAATAATATCTCAATAATAAAATTTAAAAAAAATATTTAATATAAATTTATGAATTAGTTTAACCATTCATATTTGAGTTTGAAACCATTATTATTATTCTTTTCTAAATAATGTCGGATTATAGAGTTAAACGAAACAGCTTCTATCTGCAAGATAAGTATAGGAAAAATTGTTTTAATTAATATTGTTAGAGAAATGTTATTTTTTTTATATTTTCAACTGTAGTTTATTTCTTTAGCGTTTTTATTTTATAGATTTAAGCAAATATTTTTAACTTTCAATTAATATAATGTTAAATAAGTAATTTTCTTTTAATGAATTCATTTACAGTTTGATAAATAAGCACAAAAACTTCTTTTCAAATTTTCTAATTGATTTCGAGTTTTTATCGTGAGTTAAATATGCTTAAAATTAATCCCTATTTATTATTTTAAGTAAAAAGCAAGTTCTGCCGAAATGGGAAATTTTAATTAATTTTGCTTTGATAAAAACTGTTTCATTTTAATCTACATAATTAGTAACTAATAATAAATATTATCAAAAAGCATTTTTGCAAGCGAATATAGCGTGATGTATGTCATATTAACTTCTGAAAAATTATATTGTTTGTTTAATAATTCTCTAACGTTTAATTTATAATAAAATATATGCATTTTGTCACATTAAAAGTTGGAAATGTAACATTTACGTAATGCAAATCCTCTTTCAATTTCTGTGCTAATAAAAATAGTTAAAACAAAAAGGATACTCATTATTACATTAATCACAGGCCTGCGATGAAAAAAATACAAGGTGTCTGATAGCTGAACTGATGTATTTTTTGGTGCCGAAATGAAAAAAAATAATGAAAAATGACTATCATGTCACGTTTTCTTGAAAAATTTCATTTTTCCTGAAATTTTTATGAATATTTACCATGAAAAAAGTTTCATTTTTGAATTTTTGTCACAATCTCTCTCTACCAATAGCTTGGCGAGAATTCTTATCTAGGTTCGCTGACCTCTCAGGAACACTAGCAAGCATAATAGGGAGTCATTTTTCGGAAGCATTTTTAAAGTCTGCTTTTCTCTCTTTGCGTTTCGTGAAACATTACTTCGAGTTCGAGACATTGTGAATGTTTCTCAGATGACTTTTCTTATATATGTGCGAATATAGTGTTGTTAAAAATCGCATGAGGAGCATTACAACTTATGTAGACGACTTTATTTTGAATATTTTGGCTTGAAACTCGGAGATCAGGACAAGTCGTGGGCTCTTCATAAAGTTTATGTGAATGATCTATGCTTATGGCACCAAGGAAAAAAGATTGCTTTACGATTTGGAATTCATATGACGTGGAGGTGGCCCAAAAACCACTTTGATGATTGTTATTTTGGTTCCTGCCATGTTCGTGGGTATAACCGAAAAAAAATCAAAGGCTAATATCTTATCCTGATAACATTCTATCGGCCATCGGCCCCGCTCCTCATGAACCTGATGCGCCTGGGCTTTTGCCACCAACTGAATTGCCAGTTATCTCTTCAGAGTCTTCAGACTCGGGACTTCCAGAAGTTCAAGGCTCCGATATCGAATGTAAGCCATCTGTAGCAGGTTTGCCTTAGCCCTTCTCTCAGGTTGTACTTAATGATCTGACTAGAGATCTGGGCCTTTCAAAAGATCAGCTGAATTTTTAGGCTCCAGACTGAAAGAAAAAAACTTATTGGCCAAAGGAGCATCTTTATAGTGGTACTAGAATCGGTTCCAAAAACGAGGAATCGATAGAAACTGTTTCTGAAATATTTTTTTTTTTTAAAAAATGAATTAAAACATTATGTATAATAATATATTTTATATATAGTTTTTAAATTTGGTAAATTAGTTTTAACATTTTTCTAACAGGAAACGTGACTGTAGAACTTGATCATGCTTTACGATTTGCTTAAAATATTAACAATGACCTAACTTAAATTATAATAAAATTATAATATAATGTATCTACAAATTATAATTTTTGAGTAGATCATAACTATGAACTAAGATTATATATATATATATATATATATATATATATATATATATATATATATATATATATATTCATATATATATATATATATATATATATATATATATATATATATTCATATATATATATATATATATATATATATATATATTCATATATATATATATATATATATATATTCATATATATATATATATATATATATATATATATATATATATATATATATTCATATATATATATATATATATATATATATATTCATATATATATATATATATATATATATATTCACCAATGAGCTATTACATTATGACCTTATGACCACCCTACTAATAACATGTAGGACCACAAATGCTCTATTGGATTAAGGTCAGGTGAATTTGGGGCCAAGACATGACTTGAAAGTGACAGGAATGTTCCTCGAACCAATCCATGACAATTCGACCCTTATGACATGGTGCATTATCCTGTTGGTAAACACCATCCCCCGCAGGAAAAACTGTTGCCATGAATGGGTGAACCTGATCTGCAACTATGTTCAAGTAGCTTACAGACGTTAGGGATTGTTCTATGAGGATTATGGGTCCTAATGAGCCCCATGAAAACATTGCCCGCACCATACTACTATACATTGCCACACCATACATTGTTATAGATAATGTAATGGCTCTTCGGTGTATATATATATATATATAAATATATATATATATATATATATATATATATATATATATATATATATATATATATATATATATATATATATATATATATATATATATATATATATATATATATATATATATATATATGAGAATATACTATGTAAAACTCTGAAAAATGTTTAATATCAAATGTATTTATAATGCTTTTTACATTTAGAATGTTTTATTTTTAAAAAATACCTATACTTTCTACTTTCTCTCTCTTTTCTTCGTTTTCAGAACTATGTATTTTTCAGCAATCTATGCAACGTGTGTTTATACAGAATTGTAGAGTATACATGTTCACTACACTTACAAACTATGTCATAAGAGATCAATTTGAATTGATTTTCTCTTGTGCGTCTTTGAATATTTTTTTCCCATCTACGATGTGAAGTCTGTATTCATTCTCTTTTACCATTCCCAACTGGTATAAATATATCATATATTCCGACTGAAAATATAAATCTTGTTTAGGAATATGTCTATTCATTAAGATTGTATGTGACTAATGAGAGATAAAAGTTGTATAAAAATTATACGCACATTTTAATTTTTTTTTATAAATGTCAAATCCTTTCAGTAACGGAGTAAACTCATCTAAGCTAGAAAAGGCTATTTGTTTGAACCAAAATTTTTTAGTTTACTAAGTGGGCTCCATTGGTGCTATATGTTTCTGATTTTTAAACCGTATTATTTGAAAGCAGTTAATAAACGGTTTTTCTCACTGTTAATAGTTTAAATATTATCTTATTTATAGTTATTTGATTGTTTTGCTTAAATATGGTTAAATAAAAATTAAATAAGTTATTTGACTATTTTTTTGGAAACATGTCTAACAGTGTACTGTTTTTCTATTACTTTTATTTTTCAGTACATGCCTTACTTTATATTTTATTCTAAATACCGTTGACTTAAAAGAGAATTTTTTATCTTTAAAAAAATATTTTTCAGAATACCTTTTCTCTCATTAAAGAAGAATAAATTTTTACTTTTAAAAATATTGAAGATTTTATTCACTAAATAACAGTTATTTAGGCAGTTGCGATTTTTTATTTACTCTTTTTCTTTATAATTGTAATCTATTTTCTACATTTTATAAATTAAATAAGATTTCATTTTAATCAAGGAAAAAACGAGTTACACATAAAGCGAGAAAAGCAACTAACTTTTTATGGTAACGCCGTACTGAAAATAAGAACTTTGAGAAATAGCAAAGCTCAATTTTATTTACTATTCATTTATAGCGGAATAGGAGCGTCATAAAAATATACGAGGGGTCGAAAAAAATTTCGACGCCAAGAGCGTAAATTATAATTTACGTTACTCGCGAATTATGAATTTTTATAAAGAAAAGGAACAATTTTATTCTTACCTTCTTTTCACGCTGTTTTTCTTTCTACTTCTTAGTCTTTTCCAAACATAGACAATAACCCCTCGGCGAAAATTAAATATTTACTTCAATTTTAACGTTTTTCTAAGAGTAGCAACTCCAGTAAAAGAAGACAATTCTCAGTTTTTGTTAGAAGAATAAAAGAGATTAGACTTCGTTCGGAAAAAAAGTAAATTTCTTCGGAATTTTCTTTTCTTTCTTCATCTGACCTAGTCGCGTCGCAGAATGGCTCGTAAAAATATCCGAACGAGAAAATTTGTGGCCTGTGTCGCCATTCAAACGTTCCAGTTTATGTGGGAAAGTAAAACTTTCACCAAATCTCATTCACTAACAAAAATTTTCTTAAGAAAGCTCCATCCAAGAAATGCCATTTAATCTGGTAGTATATGCATTCTCTGCTGGGAAAATTGTTACAGTCAAGAAAAAGGAAGAAGTTTGTAAAGAATGAATAATTGCAACGCGGATTATTTCTTTTGTAAGAGTTATGTTCGGTTTTTATTGCAGTAGATCGTAAAGTAGTAAAAATTATTAATGATTCATAAAAATTTTATTTATTAAAGAGTATTAGGAGCAAAATGAGAAAAAATGGAATATCTTAATAACTTTGGATCTAATTAATGGACTTTTACACACTTTGTTGTAATTTTAATGGTTAAAGGTCTCAAAATTAAGAGGTCTCTACCCTCACCATCTTGGATTATAGGTTGAATTTTTAATTTGTATTTTCTTGATATTTTTTGTTCGTAAACTCATGATGATCTATGCATTCTCTGCTTGGCAAGTTGATACGTTCAAGAAAGAGGAAAAAGTTTGAAAAGAATGAACGCAGCGTGGATAATTTCTTTTGTAAGTGTTATGTTCTGTTTTTATTACAGTAGGTCGTATTGTACTAAAAACTATTAATGATTCATAAATATTTTATTTATTAAAGAATAATATAGGAAAAGTAAAAAAACGGACTTTCTCAATAACTTTGGATCTAATGAACGAATTTTCACGCACTATGTTGCAAACTTAGTGGTTAAAGGGCTCAACTACCAGAAACCTCTATCTTCAAATTATGGTATTGGATTATAGGTTATAGTTATATTATAGATTATGGGCTAAATTTTTAATTTGTGTTTCCTTTATATTTTTTTTTGTACTTAACAAACTTATGATATAATATTATTAGAAAGCACAATTATTTTAAAAAAAGTATAAAATAAATGAGTCTTTTTATTGAATCAGGAGAAATAGTGCTTGATAATTTTTTGAACTTTTATGGATTTTCCTCAAAACTTTAAGGCAATAAAATGACTTGATTTGTAGTTTTGAGTAAATTTAAAACTACACGTTTCTCAGTTTATAGATTCTTTCATATCTAAATTTATTACTATTTCAACTGATGAAAATAGATTTTGAAGAAGCTCAAAAGTTCTTACAACGTTAATTGCATAAAAACAAAGATATTTATCAGAAATCTAAAAACAGGCAACTGTATACTACTAAGCTATATTGTATTGGCATAATATTGTCACAGAACATTAATAGAGAATTTAAAATACCGCATGCTTTATATTGTGATTGTGAGGCGGCCCTGTATTTTACACGTATCGAAAAATACTGCCTAATAAAGTTAATATTCTTCATTAGTTTATGTGTGAAAAATAAATAAAAAGGATTAAAAGCATATTTAGAACTTTTCCTTCTGGTCCCCATCCCTTTTGCTAGTTGAATTCGGTCGGGAGAGGAAGGGCCTCTTAATAATACAACTTATTTTAAGTAGACGATATTTTAAGTTACGAATTCAGACACAAGAAAGCCCTCTTTATAAATAAGTATATACATATTTATCAAACGAATTTGGATTCGTCGAATTCGTGACCCTTAAAATACAGAAGATTACCTCAATCAGTAAAATATGGGCCGGGATAGCCTGGTTGGTAGGACAATGGGCCCATGTCCAAGAGGTCGTGAGTTCAATCCTCGCCAGTCGAAGACTCCCCGTGTAGTAAATGGTGACTGATGCACGTTAAATATGTCGAGTCTCAAAGTCCTCCATATTCCCATAACAAGCCATACCTCTGGGGGTACTGATACAGGAGTTTCCTTGTATTCTGAATAGGTTCAAAATTACAAGGCTACGGAGTTGAACATTAGTAGTCGTAAATCCAAACTTGGGTCGGCTGTACAACGACGGTTATAATATTAAAAAAAATCAGTAAAATATGGTCCTTATAGTTAAGCCAAAGGATTGTCGAAAGTTTGGTAACAACTAATGTTAGTTTATATTCTACGTAATTCGCTGCCTCTCTGAAAATATGTAAAAGGATCAAAACATTTTTCAGAAAATTATAAATATCGTTTTTCAAGAGATAGTTTGATCCAAATTATATTCTTAAACGATTATTCATAATTATTCATGTTTTTAATTTAGTAATAGCCGAAAAAGTATTAAAAATCTTTAATGAAATTTTAAACTATTCAATTATGAATAAAAACTTTAAAAGGTCTAAACTAAACTGATGAAGGAATTCTTTGAGAATTGGAAACTAGATTTTCGGTTACCCCATATTATGGTAAATCTAATGAAAATTATTAGAAATTTCGCAGAAAAGTTATGTATAAAGAAATAAATTGTAATAAGTGGTAAAATTTATCCAATTTTAAGGATTTAAAACGAATTAATAAGTGTATATTTGAAGAGGATCATTGCAATGTAGGTTGAGGCATAGACTGCAAATTATATTTTTAAAGCGACGCCATATGGTAAAACAAAATAATAATTGAGCGATTTTAAGTTCAGAAATTTTTTTGCTGTGTTTTGCTGAAAGGTCATTAAAAGATTTTTTAAGCTAATGAGTTCATGTATAATCTCTTTGCTTAAAAATAACTTCAAATAAATTTCCATGTTCTAAGTAAGGTGTAAATATATGAGGAAAAATTTAGAGCTGGTATAAAAAAAAAATGTTCTTTGCAATCAAATTTCATAACTTTTAAGACATCCAAATGTTTATTTTAAGGAGACAATTGACATATGCTATCATATTTTTTAACTCCTATAACATTCCAGCTCTTATTTTTTCATTAAGAAAAGTAAATCAAAGTAAAATTAGCAAAATAAAATAGTCTGGTAAACTAAAGTAATATGACAAATTATTGCAGCAAACTCATGTGTAATTGAAATACTTGATATTTTCATTGCTAAACTGATACAATTCACTTTAAAACAGTCTGACTTTTACTTAAATGCTATTTGACCTTAAAATTTATTTCCATTTTTTACGTTTCTCTTCCTAATAAAAAGAGACTGATTGATTGCACCCATTTTGCAGATCGCAACCGAAATTTGAACAAAGCGTTGGCATATTTCACTCCTAAGAAGAACAAGACACTTCCCGACGAGCCCCATTTGAGAGAGTAAGTCAGAAGTTTCTATTTTACTTTTTAGTAAATGGCAACGAAATAAAAATTTATCGTCTGACTGAAGTAAAGTAAGGAATCACTGTATCTCTATTTCTCATGCTCAAATGTTGATTCCTCAGAAAGGTACGTTTCACATGGGTAGTTTGTTCCATAGGGCATCAAAAAAATCAATAAAGAAAGGAAACTCTTTTTAGTAATGAAAATGGCACAGAACTTTCATTTTTGTTCCATAAACGAAGGACATTCTTTAAAGGTTAATATGACAAATGATTACTCATTTTATTCTAAGTTTTTTCTCCTTGAAGGCATCAAGAAACTAACAAGAGTCACCATTTTTTTTCTGAACTCCAATTTTTTCCATCTCATTTGGGATTTGTAATTTGTTTTTCTTGTGTAGGCAGAAAAGATGGAATGAAATTACTCAGTTTTTCAACGAAGTACTTTGCATCAAATATTTTTTTCGTAAGGAGAAATATCAATAATCAATGTCAGTGATGACATCGGTATAAATGATCGAAATGTGCTTCATTCAAATGAAATATTTAAAAAAAATGGGGCTTAACGAGCTAAACAGTAAAAGTAATATAAAAAATTATTGATATTTCAAATACAATAGGCTCTTAAAAGTAAATGTTAGATACCATTATTGTTCATATAGACTGCATGCCTCTAAGTTCTTGAGGTTGAAGTTTTAATGTTAGTTCGTGGTTTCAAGATACCTCTGACAATAATATGAATAATTGATGTCTGTGGTAATATTAGACGACGGGCATGTTTTTTTTTCCATAATTGTAGAAACATTGGTACAAATGATAGAAATATGTTTCATTCCAATGAGATACATCCAAAAAATAAAGAGGCTTAACGAGTTAAACAGTAAAAGTAATATAAAAATTTGCTGGTATTTCATATACAATAGGATCTTAAAAGTAAATGTTAGACAGAATTATTCTTCATATAAACTTCATGTCTGTAAGTTCTTGAGGTTGAAGTTTGAATGTTAGTTCGTAGTTTTATGATACCTCTGACATTAATATGAATAATTGATGTCTGTTTTAATATTAGTTGAGGGCATGATTTTTTACATTGTAGAAACATTGGTACAAATGATAGAAATATGTTTCGTTCGATGAAAAAATGAGATATTTCCAAAAAATAACTAGCCTTAACGAGCTAGGGAGTACAATGTAATATAAAAATAAAACATAAAATTGAAGTTATCTATTAGGCCAAGGAAATATTATGGGGAATTTTGAATATCACATTTTAAATAATAAGTGTATACTATATAGTTAATTTTTCTCTTAGTAAGTCGAACATCTAACTCAAATTATTGTAAATTTAATAGTAGTAAGATGCAATGGAATATACAACAAATAATAAAAAAATAAATGTTGTATATTAAGTATTATGAATATTAGTGTCCTAATTAATTGTTTAGAGAATTAAGATTAAATAAAAATTGGTAATAGGTACAAATTGAAGAAAAAAACCCAATTGTTTTATAGTGTTAAATTAATAGAGAAAAGGTACTAATTCATCTGGAAAACCCATAAAAATTGTTTTATTATAATTAATGCCAAGGTTGCTTGGTTAATTTAAATAATAGATACTATGTAAATTTTAGGCGCCATTCTAACCTTTAAAAAGTGACATTTTTAAAACCAATTTAACTGAAGAATCCGAGAGTTCAGATTCTGAGAAAGCGTTATCTCTTTTTTTAAACAAATACTAAATATTCAACAATTTGTATCAAGATATCTCTGTAGAAATAGGTTTACACGGCCTACCGAATGAGGTATGTACAGAAGAAAATTGTTGATTATGGTAATTTCTGACAATGAGTTGACATCGACCAATAGCATTATGTCAAATGATACTAAATATTATTTATCTTCATTGTGAAGGGATCAGCTTCTAAAAACATGTTTTTCTTTAATCTTATAATGTAAAGTTACCAGGACGGGTTACAAATTAATAAAAAGGGATTGCTTTAGCTCAATTAACTGTGTTTGTATACATCTTTCAGTTTTGTGCATGATTTCATAGAGTTGATTAATACTGATTCATCGATCATTTCCTTTTTTTTTGAGCCCGTACAAGGAACGGGTATTCAGATTGTAGCAATTAAATAATGGTCATTAAAATTGCTTCCCTTGAAGTGTTTTTATGTAATACTTTTAACACTGATCATTTAGGTAATGTTTTTAACTGTGATAGAACTGAAATAAAAGCTTCATAAATGATAATTTTAAAATTATGGAAAAATAAACATTAAAAAACTTCTTAAAATTTAAATTTTTTTTAATAAGTACTTATTAAAAAATATTTGAGGTATGAAAGCGATACGATATTTGAGAAAAACTTTTGAAAGTCATTGCTAGTTAAAATTATGAATACATAAATTATTTGTTAAACTTTTAACAGTAATTAAATACAGAATAAATATTTAAATATAGAGATGAACCGAATATAGTAAAATCTGGATCAATATAACTAAAAAAGCGTTTATAAGTTTTCTTATATATATATATATATATATATATATATATATATATATATATGTGTGTGTGCGTGTGTGTGTATCAGCTTTTAAATTTAATCAAGTAGTTTTATTTTCACTTTTGTATTTAAAAATAAAAGCTAAGTGAATTCAAACTTAATTTAACGTGTATTTAATTAAATATATTTCCTAAGAAAAAGTCTCTAAATTATTTTAATAAGTGGAGTTTTTTTTATCCGAAGTAGAATAAATTATTTCTTTTTATTTTACAAAATTAGTTTAATTTTGTTTCAAATTAAGCACTTTATGCTTGTAAATTTGATTAAGACAAAACTGCAAGTTTTTTAAGAGTTAAAAAAAAGAGAAAGTGACATTAAATATAAAGGATGTTTGTCACTTTTCCTGATAAAAATTCCAAGCGCTTTTCTAACCTTTTAAAAAATCACATTTTTTAAAACCAATTTAACTGAAGAATCCGAGAGTTCAGATTCTAAGAAAGAATTTTCTCTTTTTTTTTTTGTTTCATTGCTTCCGAGTTGAAAATATTTTATAACTTTCTTAAAGCATTTACTTTATTAGTTCCCAGAAAGAAAAGCCATTTTACAGCTAAAGAACTGAGTGATAAAATCGGGGAAAATATTTCATATTGAACTAAGTGCGAATGAGACAGTTTCGATATTTGGCCATTATTAGGTGGCAACATGAGCCAGAAGCAGAACGTAAGAAAAAAAAAAAAACCTCGGAGAAAATGGATCTATATATTGAAAAGCGAGTGTTAGCGCGGAATGTTCCCTATAAAGGGATTTTCCATTTCAGCTTTTTCTCTATTTCAAGGAGAAAAATCCCCAATTTGATTTGGTTACTTCTTATTTTCTTCAGTGCTTTAATACCGCACAATGGGAAACCCTTTGAAAAGAATTCAACCATTCATCTAAAAAATTCTTTTGTATACGGGATATAGATAGCATGAATTTCATTCTCAAGATTTGTAAACAGCATACAAAATGAGATTTCTGCCTGGGAATTTCGTTAATTGAATTGTCCTTGCTTTTCTGTTGGGTCAATAAGCAGATCTTTAAAATAACATCCGAGAAAATCTAATTAGCTGTCATAAGCCTTTAATTTAACCAATATTTGGTTCCTGATAACAAACTTGTACTTTTATCTCTTATTTTAGACAGGATGGTAAAGCCCAGCATGTACTAGATAAATCAGTTTATTATTCGATGCAGTGAAGTACCGGCAAAATACTTTACATTTGCAGTAGTATTGATCTTCTCATTTTCCAGTACTAATAGATAAAGGATTCTATGCAAGTTTGAGTGCAAGTAGATATGTTACAGGGTTATGGTGGGTACGTTTTTCGAAATCCTCCCATCCTCACTTCAAAAAAAAAAAAAAAAAAAAAAAAAAAATTAGTTTTTTGTCGGCTTTGTAAATAAATGAGTCTACACATATATGAAGGCAGGTAGAAATATTACATGTTTATGAGATATGTTTTTGTGAGTCATCTACATACATTGTGAAAAGAGTCGTGATGGCTCAGGGGATAGAGCGTTCTCCTTCCACTGAGATGAACCTGGTTCGAATCCCGGCGATGGCTGGTCGATACGAACTCCGCCTCCGGCTTGCACCGACCACAGTGTTGATGTGAAATATCCTCAGTGGTAGACAGGCCATGGGTTAGACTAAGGAGGCTTTCGTGGTCTCCCTCCCCATGTAACGCAAATACGGTTAGTTCCATCGAAAAATTCTCCACGTAGTCGAATTTCTCCCAATACTTGATCCAGGAGTTCTCTTGTCTTCTGGATTGGGTTCAAAATTACAAGGCTACAGAGTTGAACATTAGTAGTCGTAAAACCAAAATATTGGGTTGGCTATTAAACAACGGATATAAAATAAAATATTCTGTGAAAAAGGACTTCTTAAAATTGAGAAAGAATAGCTCGAAATAAATTTGAGAAACCAAATGCATTCAAGATTGAAGCGGCATATAGTCATTTTTGAGAAAAATACATAGCCTAAAATGTTACGGGGAGGGAGGAATGCGTGTGTGATAGAGAATGTTTGTTGGCGGAAGGAAGGATTCGAACCAAGGATCTCCTGGTTCGTATTAGGATGTTCTAACTATTACAGTTGTACAACAAGTTTAGGCAGAGTTAGAAAGCTTTATATCAACCCATAACTTGCAGTATCCCCATATTTATTTTCATCGTATACTATCGATGCATGTATATTAATATATGAATAGCATGCTGCGTTATAAAAGCATAGAAGCTCTATAATACTTAACAGATTTGATAGCTTATATAAAGAATATTTTTGGCAGTAGAAAAAGAAATATTCTGTACGTTTTGTATGCTCCCTAGTTTTTTCTTTTGTATTTTGGTTTAACGCTGCATGAAACTATTGTTGTTATTGAGTTAGTCTAATTTGAAAAATGACGGATTAAATGAAAAATTAAATAAAAAATTAAATGAAACTTAGATTGTTGTTCAATCGTATGTCTGGAAAAACGCGACACTGGAATACTAACGACGCTATATAAAGCTATTTAAATTATTTAGGTTAGTGCCTAGTCGACGACTTTTCATGAATTAACTAAAGCCACATGCACACTCACAGAAAGCTCTTCTGTTTTAGTCTACACCAAGTGTACGTTCCTGACTACTCCTTTTTTTTACGCTGCTTTCGATGCTTTTTAAATGTAACAAATTGCCAGTAAAAAGTAACTTTTATCTATAAACCTGACGTTATTATTACGCTACTATTATTTTATTTTGCAGTTAGTTCCCATCTTAATTTAGCAACAAAAATCAAACTAACTTGATTGGAGATTTTTCTTGGGGGAAACGTCATTAATGGTTTAACTCATCATAATTTTTAAAAAATTAAAAGCTGCAGTAGTTTTATAAAATTCTCAAATCATTTTTTTAAAGATATTAAGAAGCATGCTTAAATCAAAATAACTGGTATCTATCATTAAATTTTTTTTTTAATTTAACCTATGTAAAAGTGTTATTATGTAATATGCAAATACTTATTACTGTCATGTATGCAGACTCATTACATAACTGTAACCATTATGTAAACTTATCGTTAGGTTACATGTTATTGGATGGTTCGGTGTAAGATGTTCAGTTTGGGAAGATGGGCGCAAAACTACAATTCCTATTCTGCATACAGTGTGACAACGAAGTTGAAAAAGAGACAAGTTACACATATCAATCAGAATACCAACAGAAAAAATTGTAAAAATTGCAAAATTGTAAAAATTTTAAAAATTGCAACTAAACTCAAAAATTCAAAAAAAAAAAAAAAGATAAGCTCCATTTATTATACTAAATTGTAATGGAGCTTGGCAAGGTATAGATGGGAGAGTTACAGTTTTTCCAAAAGCACACTTGTTCTTCACTAGACCCCCTCTTTCCTTGCAGTCAGAGGTTTGAGCGTCAACATTAATTCATCGTACTAGACATAATTATTATTTCCATAGGAGTTGGTAGTCATGATGCATTCATCTCTCATTAGCGTCCTTTCGTCATATTCTGGGATAATTTCGAAATATTTAAAAAATTTTTGTTCCCACCATTTTATAAAATATAAAATAGTGAACTTTTTTTGACAGCATTTTATTGTGAATATTAAAAAAAATATTTATTATTTACAAAATCTAGTGCATAGTTTCATTAAAATACCATACCTCTAATATATAAGTGTGCGACTCCTTTTGAGAAAATTGGATAGTTTCCAGACTTTAAGAATTTTAGCAGGATTCGAAGATACATTAAAATACTCCAATGCCAATCTCATGCAGTGTAGATTGTTGGTCAGAGTGTTACGTGGGTACTATGTCATGAGGTTGAAAAAGGTCTGATTTTACATGTTTGTCAGCAATCACGTGTTAGTAGATTGCTATATATGACATAATGCATTCAAAAACAATATTTAGGGTAAACTGATTGCACTGCATTGATTGCATTTGGGGCAAGGTGAGTAATGAGTTAGCTTCATCCAAAGAAATTTCTATATCATTGCGATCTTTGTTATGGCATAAGACGTCCAATTTCTTGAAAAAGAAGAATATGGTTATGCGAACATAAGGGGTCTTTGGTAATTTCGAGAACTATTTCAAATACTTTTTAATATAGCTATCGAATTTTCAATACTATATTTTTTTCAACAAATACTTTTCCAAGCTATTTTAAATACTTTTTGAAATTCATTTATATGATTTATTTATATGAAATACTATAGGCTAAAATTAAATTCTAGTTTTGCCGGAAGCAACAACAGGCTCAACAAAGCATAAACAGGTTCAACAAAGGCAAAATGCTGGTTGCGACCATGTTAACTGGTTTTTTTTCGCCTTAAAAAACATAATATAAATAATTTGTCATTTAGTTTTTCCATAGTAATTTGTTAAATATTAAACTCATGAAAAATATCTAACAAAATAAACAAGAAAAAATCTCATTTTAAATTGCGTAAAAAAATTATAAAGCAAATTAATTAGAATTATTTTAATTAATTTATTTCAATAAATTTTGGTAAATCATCATTAACACAAAAATAATTGTTATGCAAAATATCGAAATAATTAACTATAAATATCGTTCACCTTAAGGTGTGCAAAAAAAAAACTAAAACTAAAAGAAAAATTAATTGATAAATCATCCTCACTGTAGATATTAACTTAATAAAATATCTAGCAAAAAATTTAACTGTAAAAAGTCTCATTTTAAAATAAGTAGCAGAAAATTATAAAGAGAATTAAGAATGAAATTTTTTAATTGATTACAATTAAATTAATTAATTTTGATAAATCATCATTAATACAATTGTTATGCAAAGTATCTAAATATTTCACTTATGCAAAATATCTAAATATTTCACTAGAAATATTGTAATCTTAAAGTGTGCAAAAGAAAATTAAAAATTTTCTAAAATAAATTTAAGCATTATGTAAAAAATATAACTAAATTTTCAACTGTTTACTCAAATAAAAAAGCTTAAAAAGTTTGTCGAAGTTTAGTTTTAAAATGAATTGTGTAATTAAGTTTCCTTAAAAGTTTTTGGTGCATAAATTAAGGCTGATATTTTAAATATAGCCACCTTTTAACGTCACTAAAACTATGAGTCTCATTGGAGAGAGTAATTTTATTAATAAGACCTTGGTTTTTTTTAAACTTAAGAGTTTTTTTAGTTTAAACTGCTTTTCTTGTGCTTCATATGACAAGACATATTTGAAAAATTAAAGCAAAGGAGCTTTTTTGTGCATACCTCTCGTCATATACTTCTTTAAAGACAAGATTTTTAATGAAATTTTCAGAGAAAAACTCATATGTGGTAATTTATGAGTTTAAAAAATGGGGTCATGCTAAATTTAAGTTAATTAAAATTAAAAAATAATTTTAAGAGCAATATGCCTGACATGCCGGTTGGTTGCAATTGCTTGCATTTATATTAATTCTTTAATTTTATTTAAAGTATGATTACAAAAACATTTAGAAAATGAATTCTTACTTAATTTACTTTTTCTCATAAAGTTTTCGAGGGTTAGTGATATTAAATTGGCACTTTTTTCTGAGGAATTTTAATTCGAAGGGTTTCAAGTTTGAATACTAACCACAAGCTTCACAGACACCACGGATTTAAACAATTTAAATGACAATAAGTTGTTTTATTATTCATACACAAAATTTACGCTGTTTTTTGCTAATTTTTTTTTTAAAAAAATGGATATTTTTCGTAGTTCAGTTTATCATTATAAAAATATTAAAAATAATCTGAAAAGAAATTATTAAGCATATTTTGAAAGAAGATAATTTTTTTTTAAAAATGTGCTTGTCAAAATGGTTATAGAGATATTATTTAAAATGCATGTTTCAAGCTTAATATTTTTAACCAACTTTTTTTAAACTTTGAATGTACCTTTTCTGTTTTCATTTGAGTTTTCACGGAAAACCCTAACTTTTTTATTGTAAGTGAGCAGCTTCTCTTTTCTGTTAATTTTGAAACTTACTCTAGAGACAAGGGGGCATTTATTTAGAAAATTACAACGTGAGTCGATGCGAGTGTATGGTATGCTGCGCACTGCTTAGGAAACTAGTCACTTATTTTAACAAGTCAATTCTTCTGCAACTTATAGTGCTGCTTTACTGGGAAAAACTGTGAAGCATTTTCAGTAACAACGTTCTGCAGTCTGAGGATCAAATTTGCTGACGCTCGGGCTTATATTTAAATTTGAATGAGCTGTCCTTCAATTTTTTTTAATCAGCAGCACCCTCTATTGATGAACATTGTATATAATTTTGAAATTTACTAAGACACCAGTGTTTAAATTCCTAAGTGAAACGCAGCAAACTGAATGTTTCTAGTTCTTTATTGATTTTCAAAAGCATGAATTATTTTTGGGACATCTGGGAGAAGTTTTTGGTCGGAATGAATCTTTTTTTAAGTTACACAAGCCAAGAGAGAAAATTTTAAGATTCTCCCATATTTAAACCGAGATTAGTGTATTCTAATGCATGATCTGACTACAGTTCATCTACTGAATGTGTACGTAGACGAACATTTTTATATTTATTCTTAAACATTAAGGGACTTTTTTTATGAATTTAATTTTATTGGCGTGGGAAAATTGAAGTTAATATCCTTATTAGCCCATTCGATTTTGTTTATGAAGATTTTCTGATTCAGAAAAATTCACGGCTTACTCTAAGGTCTAACGAGGGCCGGGATAGCCTGGTCGGTAGGGCGCTGGGCCCATGCCCAAGAGGTCGTGGGTTCGATCCTCGCCGGCCGAAGACTCCCCGTGTAGTAAATGGTGACTGATGCATGTTAAATCTGTCGAGTCTCAAAGTCCTCCATGTTCCCATAACAAATCAATACCTCTGGGGGTACTGATCCAGGATTTTCCTTGTCTTCTAGATTGGTTCAAAATTACAAGGCTACGGAGTTGAACATTAGTAGTCGTAAACCCATGAAATTGGGTCGGCTGTTCAACGACGGTTATAAAATAAAAGAAAATAAGGTCTAACGGCACCATTTGAAGTTTTTTTATCCTATTGTATATTTTCGCATGCATACATTCGCTTGTAAGAACTTTATTCGCATTTTCTGTTCTATTATAATACCCCCCCCCCCCCCGAAAAAAAAATGACAAATAAGATTTCCTACATTTTTAGTGGATTCATAAAACTGTCAACACTTATCGTGGAGGGACATCCCTGATTTTCACCTTGCTTGTATATTTTGATGATAGAAATCCCAATGAGTTAGTGGTCAAGAACCTGTGCCATGTGGTTGTATGCATTTTGAAAGGAAAAATTCAAATTTGGTTGTGGAAGACCAACCAGACTCACTTGAGGAATTTTAAACTGCTATCATTAAGCTAGAGAGTTACTGAAACCAAGATTGCCATTAACTGTTTCGACTATGTGTGGCATATTTATGGTCGATAACATTTTCTAATAAGCGGTATATTTTTACTCTTCAAAAAAAACCTTATACACAGTTAGTTGGTTTTCGACAGAACTTGCAAGAAATAATAAACCTTTTCACATTCTTTTCTGAAAATATAAGCTGACTTTTCAATTTTAAAATTATTTTCGCATTTCATTTTGAACATAAAAAAACGAAAAAATAAGTTAAACATTTCTTGCATTTTTAAATACTTCTCAATGAACGAAAACTTCATTTTTTAATAATGATCAAAGGTAATAACTGAAAAGCTTAATCTATTTCCATTTATTTTTATTAATATTGATCTTATTTTTTAAAGATAAATCTAATCCTAGAGCGACACTTTTAAAATGTTTTATGAAAACATTTTAATTAATACATCTCTTCTTAAAGAAACAAAATTAAATTTATTAATAAAATTTAATGACTTTTCAGTAAATTAAATGAATCATTGTGTTTTTTTCTTCCTTTTCCTTTTATTTGAAATAATGCCTGTTGAAATAAAATTGTCAGTTCAGACATTCATTTCGCTTTATGAAATTAAAAAAATCCCCATTCTAATTACTTTCACTTTAAATTAATTGTAAATTAATCAAGTAAAATATAATTAAATTAATAGAAAACATCGTATGTATGACATCATCTGATAAAGTAGCTTCTGTTTTTTAAATCAGCTTTTTAAACTTTAATTTATACGATTAAAACAAAAAAATTATATAGTTATTTTAATTATTATTGTAATAAATTTTATTTTTATTTAAAAGTTCGAAACTTAAAATGCCTATATAATCACTAAATAATAAATTTAATGTATTGATAATTGCAATTAACAATTTGTTATAAGTAGATGTATACTACCATATACAATTAAATATGTTTAATAAATGTTTTAAATTTGAATGACAATAAAAAAATTCTTAACCATCAATAATTTTTTTTAATGTTAATAATGAAATAAAAAAACTCTTTATCTTCAAACTTAAAAAAGTAAAACATTGTTTCAAAATACACAGTAAAAAAATTCTGGATCAATTTACAGTAAAAAGTACTGGTAAGAACTACAGTAAAAGTACAGTAATTACAGTAAAAGTACCGATTACGGAAAAAGTACCACTTTCGGTAAAAGCACTGATTACGGTAAAAAGTACCCGCACTATGGGTGTCTTCACTTTTTACCGTTCAGATTTTTTTATTATTTATTATATATGTAGCAATAAGGACTAAAATTTAGAAAATCAAAATATTTGGTTAACCGTCGCCATATGAACATTAGGATTACCAAAAAAAAAAAAAAAAAAAATGGTTTAAATACCATATATTTTGGTTTTATTAATTAAAATTTTGTTTTTTTTTTAATGTTTTTTATTTTTTTAATTTTTTTTTTTTTTTTGTAACCAGAAATGTTATTATTTTACACTGTGGTAATTTTACCACAGTGTAATTTTGTACAAAAAATATTTTGTGAAATTTTTTTTTATTAATGTTAATATTGAAATAAAAACTCTTTATCTTCAAACTTAAAAAAGTAAAACATTGTTTCAAAATACATAGTAAAAAATTCTAGATCAATTTACAGTTAAAAGTACTAGTAAGAACTACAGTAAAAGTACAGAAATTACAGTAAAAGTACCGATTACGGAAAAAGTACCACTTTCGGTAAAAGCACTGATTACGGTAAAAAGTACCCGCACTATGGGTGTCTTCACTTTTTACCGTTCAGTTTTTGTATTATTTATTATATTTGTAGCAAGCACTTTAGCATCCAAAATAGAGTCTCGGTGCTGCCATCTAGTGTGGCAGAAACTAGACGTCCAAACTAGCATGGCCAACGGTATCCACCCATTGTGGTGGTCCTGAAAGAGTGGATACCACTTCTGGAGAACGCACTAGGTCTGCTCATCGGGAAGACTGATTGTGCAGCTCATTGGAAATAAAAAAAAAAAATATTTGTAGCAATAAGGACTAAAATTTAGAAAATCAAAATATTTGGTTAACCGTCGCTGTATGAACATTAAGATTACCAAAAATAAAAAAGAGGAAAAAAATGGTTTAAATACCATATATTTTGGTTTTATTAATTAAAATTATGTTTTTTTCTTTCTTTTCTTTTTTTTTTCTTCTTTTTTTTTGTACTGTATTCATTTTACCTGAATTTTTGTTCTCCATACAGTAATTACACTAAAAATTATTTTCTTTCTTTTTTAGATTTAGTTAATATTTATTTTACAGCCGCGTAAACATTTAAATGAAATTCTAAAAATGTAAAAGAATATCTCATAATCTTTCAACGAAACGTATGAAAAAAAATATCACTCTGAATGAATGTCTCATTAGTTTTATTCTTACAAACTAGGTAATCTTAGAACTTGAGAGAATTCTTCTAAAGAAAAATGTATCGATTGATGGGCAACAGCAGTGGATATCAAAATGGACATTTGCACTTCATTTGTCATGGAAGCCATTTTGAAGATTTGCGTCGAAAGAAGAAGAGTTTGAAACGATGACTCTCATGGAACGGGTTATTGGTTAGGAAGTGATTTAGGTGCTAAAAGTAATGTGCTCATAGAAAGAGAAAAGTTTGTAAGAATTTTTAAAGGGGTTGTATATAAATAATTATTTTTTATATAACGATTCTTTATTGAATAATTACAATTTAGGCTAATTTTCAAATAATATGATTTTGTCTTTATTCAGTTGAGAGTGTATTAACCAAGTAAAAAGGAAATTTTTTAATTTTTAATTTTTAGAAAAAAGAAAATGTTTTAGGGTGTTAGTAGGGGATGCACTGTAAAAATTCTCCGTATCAAATTACAGTCATCCGTAAAATTCATTTTTACCGTACAGTGTTATACCATAGTTTTTACAGTAATATTTATTTAATTAGAGCTATTCAGTGATTTTACAGTAATTGCTATTGTGCAAATTACGATATATTAAATTTTTCTTCCGTAACATGCTCCCGTATAAAATGGAGTTTATCGTAAAGGTTCTTTTTACTGCAATTTGTTCCGGAAATTTTAGAGTGTACGATGTTCCAGTAATAGAGGTTCTATAAAGTGATCAGTATAAAAAAATGGGTCTGAAGTTAAATATAAGGTTTTCATTTAAATATGGAATTTTGTCTTTGTAAGAACTGGCTTCTGGTTATAATTGCAAAAGCAATTTAGGAATATTTTTTCGAATAGATGGCTGCTCTAAAGTTACCTAGAAACTATTTAACATGGAATCTGTGGGCATCTACTAGCAAAGGTTACAGAACTAAAAAATATTCAAGAGCTAGAATTGTTCATTAGCTTAAATATCGTGTAAGTAGAAAGAAATTATCAAAAACTGTAAAAGGGAAGGAGAAACTATACTTAAACGAGTAAATTATTTTAAAATTGAAAAGAGGGTACATTAAAAATTATTTAAGAATTATTTATATATTTATTTACAAAACACTGTTGTATTTAAAAATGTGTGCATGGTTTATATTTAGTACGTTCGCTACGATTATTTTCATAAGAAACATATTACAAATTTTTCCAATGTACAATCAATTCCCGTGAAGCAATCTGTAATCAAAATGTTGTCTTGAAATTAACAATAAGGTAATAAAAAGTTACAAAAGAGAGTGATGATAAAAAAAAAAAAAATAAAATAAATTAAAACAGGTTTGCAAAAGAACTGTTTTTTTCCCTCCAAAAAAAACCTTCAAAAATTTTTTTAAGAGTTTAGTTGTTCGTTTCAGGACTTATTGAGATTCTAAAGGGTTATATATAAATATTGACTTTGTTTTGGAAGGTATATTTTAGAAATTTTAAATAACTGATATTAAATGACTATTAAATAGATTGAACACTTATTCATCTCAATTCTAACAATTATAGGAATGCAAAATTTTTGCACAAACAGTTAAAATTTATAAGATAATATTAGAGTTAAATATCTGCTATGATTAGCTACAGTGAAATATATTTTCTTTAAAAACTAAGACAAAGTGTCATATCAAACTTGTCTTTTCTGTTCTCTTCGCTAAAACAGTTAATTTCAATTCTGAAATAAAAATAAATATTCAAGATCAAATAATTGGTGCTTCAAGAAATAATATATTTATTTTTTTTCTGTTTTTTTATTAAGCTTCTAATTGGTTTGAAATATTATGTATTTTTTCTCTCTTAATTAAACTTCATGTTATTTTTCATTCCTACTTTTCTTTTATGAACTTAAACGACGTTTTTTTTTTTTTTTTGCTTTTAACTCTTTACTTGCTGTTTTTAAAAAAATTTACTTTTTACTTAAAGAACGTTACGTTAGTTTTGAGTAATTGTAATTTTACTCATTACTTTCTTAGAGTAACGTGTATGCTCGCTAATCTATAAGAAGAGTACACCATAAAAAATTCCGGATCAAATTACGGTAAAAAGTACCGGCAATCAAGGTGTCGGTATTTTTTCCGTAAATTCCATTTTTACCGGATCATGTTATGGAAAAAAAAATCTGATCTACCGTAACTTTTACAGTTATAATTACCGTAAAATCACTGAATCACTGGAATTAAGTAAATATTACTATAAAACTTACAGTATAATATTTGCGGTAAAAATACATTTTACTGTAAAATTGATTTTACGAATAATGCACAGTAATACACTATATCGTTATTTGATCCGGAAATTCTAATAGCGTAGGATGCGCATGTATATGAAACAAGCCTGTCTGTTCAACACCTCCTAGAAAAGAGTAGGCCTCAGCACGGGTTACCATAAATATTCTTTAGTAGTCCAAACGTAGTGACACATTTCGTATTTTTAACCCCTGCGCAGCTTAGTACCCCGAACGTAATGACATCTTTCTTATTTTTCACCAACTGCGCAGTTAACTTCGTCACATCGGACTACTAAATTGATCCGTGCTGAGGCCTTCCTTCTTCTAGGAGGTGTTGGTCTGTTCCGTTTTCTCTTCACTGAAATAGTTAATTTCAATTCCTGTATATTTTTCACAATATACAGAGTAAATATTTTGTAGTATTTATAAAGGAAATTTGAAGAATAAATTCGAGACTAATTATTCGACGTAAATTTAAAGTTACCGAATTCATCTTTGATAATAAATGAAATTTTTTTTTGTATATTCACAAATGCCAGCAAGCGCATTGCGCAAAAAAGAGGAACACAAAAAATAACTTTTGATTTAATGATCGGACTTTCATGCTCTGTCAAACTTAATAGTTCTCGACTGTGACTCAAAAATGCAAATTAATTAGTGCAGACGATATTTTAAGTTACATATTAGACCAAAACGTATTTTCTCTTAATAAGCATACCTTTTTATTCAACGGATTTGTATTTATGTCCCTCAAGATAATAGGGGGTAGCCACAATCTGGAAATTATAGTACCAATAGTTTGGTCAGAAAATAAATTGAAGGTTTGAATCCTTTAATGATAATTAATATTTTTTGCGTATTTCACGATATCTCGAGTGTTTTTTAAGCCAATTAAAATTTTTTTAATACAGTTATACAATTCTTTTATTTATAAAAAAATCCATGCAAAAAGTAATTTTGATAATCACATTATTTTATTTAATAATGGTCGAAAAATTTGAAACCATGAGCATATACCATGAGCATATACCGCATATACCATGAGCATATACCGCATATACCATGAGCATATGTATAATTAACATTACAAAGATGATTAAAAATGATTTTTTTTGCATGTAATTATCTTTGGATAACTACATGTAGTATAAGTTTATATATGCATGTGTCGCATATACCATGAGCATATGTATAATTAACGTTACAAAGATGATTAAAAATGATTTTTTTGCATGGAATTATCTTTGGATAACTACATGTATTATAAGTTTATATATGCATGTGTCACATATACCATGAGCATATGTATAATTAACATTACAAAGATGATTAAAAATGATTTTTTTGCATGGAATTATCTTTGGATAACTACATGTAGTATAAGTTTATATATGCTTGTGTTGCATATACCATGAAAATATGTATAATTAACGTTACAAAGTATAATAACAAAAGTAAATGAAAAAAAGTATAAGTAAGAATAAGGGATCTTTAATTTCTAACTGCTCTCCAGACCAAATTATTAGGAGCAGATTTTCCAGATTGCGGCAAACCCCATACCATGAGGATCTAAAATCTGAATTCGTTAAAAAACGTCATGTTTATTCAAATAAAGTACATTTTTGGATCTAATTTTGTAATTGAAAATATCGTCTGCACTAGTTAATTAGAATAATACAGGTCTCCCCCGTAAACTTTTTAATGAGTCCTGGTGTAAATCCGATAAGTAAATCAAAAGTTATTCAGGGTGTTCCTTTATTTGTTGTCATACTGTATAAAAATATATTTGTCCTTAAGATTCCTTTCTTGAAATAAATTTAAGTTGTATATAGGAAAAAATGTCGATAAACCCGTAATTCCGGGAATTTGAAAAATAATGAAAACCAATGTTATATTTATTAGCAAGTAAATTTTTTTCGTGTTGTGTTTGTGAAAAAATGGGTTTATAGAGGTAAATATCGAATGTTTATTGTAATATTTATTTTATAAAATTTTTATAATTCTAATTTCTTAATAATACGAAAAAGAAGTCAACACAAAAGGAAACAAAAGCAGGTACTTAAATAGTCATTTTCTCAATTTTCATTGCTTATCCACCCAGCAACATACAAGATCAAATTAATGAAAAATGCAGTGCCGATTCACATTAAATTCGCGATAACGAATAAAACATTGGAAATAAACACAACATTAAGACTTTGACGTAGATGGGACACCGGTGTCCCTTTTATATATATTTTTAATACTCTAATTGCAAGCAAAAATATATTTTGGATTTTTTTAATTATAAAAAAAGTCTAATAGTTACTAAAAAGTCTGGTAGATTATTGGAATTATATTTGTATTGAAATATATATATAAAAAAAATAATTTAGAGTTTTTTTCAGTCATACAAAAAATTAACAATAATGTATTTTTTAAATTAAAGAAATTGTAATAACGATTAACTGTTTTGCTTAGATATAAATAACATCAAATTTAAAATATAATTGTTTGGAGGTGAAACGTGTTTGGAATATTTTATTTTTAGACACCGGTGCTTTATGCAGTATTTCGTAACCATAAATTATTTAAATTTTAAATAGAGTATTTTTCACTTATTTTGACTTAAACTATATCAAGATATTGAAAGATGTATGAAAAATATGTTTCATAAAAATTTTGTGTCAAAGGATTGAATCGTTACTAATCTAATAATGGCTAGAAAGTTACAAGTTTACTGGAAAGTTAATACTATAGAAAGTTACAAGTTTGATAGAAAGTTAATACTAGAAAGTTTTTATACTACAAGTGAATCATTACTAATCGAATGAAAAAACCCCGCCAGAAACCACCATTTTTTAGTTAGTTCGGCCTCTCAAGACGCCAGACTTAAATTTTTGAGACTTCTTGCTTTGGAGTGTGAGGAGGGTAGCTTAGCCCATTTCCCATTGATTCTAAGACAAGAATTTTACCATTGATTCTAAGACAAGAATTTTACCATTGATTCTAAGACAAGAATTTTACCATTGATTCTAAGACAAGAATTTTACCATTGATTCTAAGACAAGAATTTTACCATTGATTCTAAGACAAGAATTTTACCATTGATTCTAAGACAAGAATTTTACCATTGATTCTAAGACAAGAATTTTACCATTGATTCTAAGACAGCTTTCAAGATACACAGAACGCCATATGCATCAATTGAATGTGTGAGTTTATACTTCCAGATAATATCAGACAATGATGAACATCATATTAAGCAAATTTTTTTATACAGACTATTGTTCTGTGTTTTATTGATTTTTTTCGTATTTCATTGCTTTTTTTTTATTCTCTATAATTTGCCGCTCAGGAGTAATTTAAAGAACTTTTCTTTTTGTAAGATGAAGTTAACTATGTAATTAATGTAACTAATGTAACTATGCAATGTTTTCAAAGTGTTCAAGTTTCAAGTAGTGTTTTAAGTTTCGTGTTGTGCGCAGACTTGATGCAGACAAACAAAAATGTCAAATTTAATTTCAGTATATTTAAATCCTTGTATTTTTATATTCTCAAGAAACTCATTCATTACTTTTCTTTAAAAAATATGTTGTAAAAAATGGATATGATACTCTATTTGCTTTGTAAAAAATATTGCTTTTTTTTAATCTAAAGCAGGGTTTGCAAAATATACAATTTTCCTCAGAAAAAATCATATAGTCATCAAAAAAAAAATAAAAATCAAGTTAAATTTTTGTTTGATTTTTTTAAAAATATTTGTTGAGGAAAAACTGTAATCGCACTTATTTGAAGCAGCTTTCTTCTACGTCTGCATGTTATCAGAATGTTCTGATTGGCCGTTAAGTTTGAGCCCAAGCAGGCTGTAAATACAAGTAACTCTGTTTATCTGATGTTCTTTTCAATTTCTCCTGTCCCAGTGTACTTTCCAACAGTGTAACTCTCTGTGTAATGTTCTATTAAACATGTCATTCTTCGATCAACTGATCTCTGAATTTCATTACAATAACAATATTTACCAACCAAATCATCGAATAAAATGTATTAACAATACATAATATTATTTAAAAACAAAAATATAGATAAAATAGTTGACATTCTTAACTAAAATGTTTCAAAAACTATTATTTGTATTGCGAACTGATATCCTAAAAAATAAAATCAGAATTAATTTTGTTCAAGCTTAACATTCAAAAGACACGGCAGTAATTTGTCAGTTACATATTCAAGGAAGAATAAATCCGTTTAGATTAGATTAAAATGAAGAAAAAAAATTATGGTAAGATTCTCTGGCATAAGTATTTCTTCAATATTGGTTAACACTAACTATGTATTTAATATATTTTAAGAGAACACAAAGTATTCAGATAAACATGAAACTAAACGAATAGAATTGAAACATGTTTATAAGCAGCATATTATTTTTCGTACAGCTAAGGAAAAATTATAATTTAACAGTTTAAAGTCTATTTTGAAATACTATAATTACTTTGATTATTTCTTTGAATAAAACTTCTTTCTGACTTTAAAAAGAATTACACTTAAAAAATATATGCATTAAACTACTTTCGACTTAATGACTTATTAAAAAAAATTGGATTAAATCAATGATTTTCATAAAAAAAATCACATTTGATATAAATTGAAAATATTTTTATGGCATGAGTTTAATCATGATTTAAATCAGACCAAACCTGATTCAAAGGGAGATAAAATGAATTCTAAGATTTTTAAATAAATGAAAGCATAAACTTGTAAGATACGTTTTAACTAAATAAAACTGAATGTTTTCTTAAATCATGGATGTTTCTTTAGCTGCGTAGCTTAGAAAAGTATTGTAAAAGTTTTAACAATAATAAATATGAAATGATGGTATATGCTAAGATATTTTTTGTTTCTTGGTTAGCATATTCAATAGATGATTGTATTTTAATTAAATAACTAAGTCTTTTAAAGTTGTCGGTTTTATAATAAAGCAGAGATATTATTGAAACAGATTTTATTTTAATTTTTCTTTGTGAATATATTTTGATGCATTAATAAAAGTAAGATAAGAATTAAATCAATTTGCCTATTTTAATAGATAACATAAACAATGCCCGTTTACAGTAAATGTTTTGAATGTAATTATAGGATAAAATAAACTTATACACAATACAACATAATCTCCCAAAAGATATTAAAATGGCAAACCAATTAGTGTTCAATTTGAAAAGAAATTTATCTTTAAATATTCGAAGTTTGTAAGAATACAAACAAAAAGAGTAATTAATTTAAAATATTTCATGAATAATGAATGTTAAATAGGATTTAAACGTAATAAGAAATCTGAAATCTATTTTTCTTACCTAAATATTCCTAATTAAGTAAATATCAAAGCTAAAGGTACGTTGTTTGTATAACTAAGAAATTAAATTTGAAATTATAATTTCTAGACAATGACTTATGTTTCTTAAAGAAGAGGAAAAATGGGTAACAAATTGTAGTATAACAAATAATTTAATGTTTAACTAAAAATAGACATATATTAATTATATACCTCTAATTAGATTACATCTAACTTGAATATTTGTTCTTCGATCATGGTATATTTCAGTTATGAAACAATTTATTTGTATATATATATGAAACAATGACTTATTTCATTTTAAAAATATTTATTTTTGATTGTAAGAGAAAAGTTTAACTGTTGACTTATTTTTTTTTAATAATCTAGCTGATTTTAATTAATAATTTAATTAATTTGCATTAGTAATTAAATTATATTAATTTTGAAATTGGGTCACGAATTTCCATAAAGATAATAAGAAATAAACAATTTCGCTCGACTGTGGAAAAATTCCGAATCAATTTACGGTAAGAAGTACTGGCACTCAGGGTGTTGGTACTTTTTATCGCATAGTTCACCTTTTTTTAATGTAAAAATACTCTGACATGTTACGGAACAATAAAATCTGATATACCGTAATTTTACTGTAATAATTACTTTAAACTACTGAATTACTCTAAATAAACAAATATTTCTATAAAAATTGTGGTATAATATTTTACGGTAAAAATGATATTTACGGTAAAAATGGATTTAACAGTAAAAACGTATTTTATAGTAGAAATGGATTTTACGGAAAAAACGTTTTTACAGATGATGCACTTAAAGTACCGGTATTTTATACCGTAATTTGATCCGGAATTGTTTTCCTGTGTAGAGTTCTAATTTAATAAATTGTTAATAAATTCTAAATAAGTTATTAGCTTAAAAATAAACTAACAAAAAAACATGTACAATGCGGAGTTATGCAATAGCTTCAGAACTCATTTCTCAAAAAAGAAAAAAAAAAACTTTCATTTAATATTACATTTAAATTTTAATTTTTAAAATATCAAATGACAAAATTACCAATTTAAGAAGAAATGATTTTTAAAAAAGCAATCTTTTACAGCCATAAGTGTTCTACGTCTGTGGGATGAATAGAACTTTAAAAGCCTGACAAACTGTGGTACGAATAGAGTAGTCGGATGAAATTTGAAATTATCATTTCATGTAAAAGGTATTTTAATTATCGTTCAATTACTTTTTCAATATTTTTTTTAAATTGCTAAATTAGTTTATTTTGTATATGCATATCTGGTAGTCAAAAAGTTAGAATTCTAGTGTTCAAAATAAAGAAATGAACTGTTTTAAAGCTTCCTTTTTCCACTTACAATGTCTTACATTGACAAACTTGATTCTTTTGTCATGCCTCATTGATACAAAAGCACTTTAAATATTTATAATAACAAGCAAAATAATTACTGAAACAGTAAAATTAAGGTAAATATTTATCTTCCACTCCGAGATGCCATTATAATTTAAAAATATTTACTTAATCTTATCTCCCAGCTAATGTAATAACAATGTAAGAAAATTGTAACTGAAACAGTTTAATATTTCAAAATATTTACTTTATTTTTTAGCTACTGTAATAAAAAAAGACAATTCTAACTATATAGATTTATTATTCAGGCGTAAAATTATTAACTCTATCACCTAGTTAGAGTCAATCTGCAGCAGATTTTTAAAAGTTTTCATCTTTTGTTAATGTATTTCAACGAAAGATGTTGATAAAATGTTATATAAATATTAATAATTGTTCCCTATTTGCAGTTTGGAAAACTCTGTTCTTCTAGAGAAGAGTTTTCTTGACTCTTGTCTTATATATGTGTATGAGCTCTATAGCTTTTTGTTTGTTGCATCATACCTTTTTCCAAGCCATTTGATCATTTTAAATTTGGTTTGCCTTTTATTGGAGGACCAGTTGGTTCATTATTAAAAATGGTTTCTGGTGGTGAAATCTATATGCATCTTGAAAATATGGAATGCCTAACATTTGCAGTGTATAGGAAAGGATTATTTTGAGGATGGAATATGTTTTTGAAAGGTACATGAGTTGGTTCAAAGACATTTTTTTGCAAAATTAATTAAAGAAAAACAAAAGGGGTGGAATTGTACGTTTTACTGAATTCCACGTACGAAACAAGTTTTTTTTCCCTTACTAAATATTTGATAAGTCTTACCATATTTCGAGTTTATCACAGTTTTATAATTTATTCCAGACAGAAGCGCCATCGTTCCACCAAGTTCGTAACAAATTCCAAAACCCCTAAAAAAAGTTTTTTTTTTTTTTTTTTTTTTTTTTTTTTTAAGCGAAGAACGTTATAAACTGAACGTTCTCTTAATCTTCTGGTTTTAATTTTTACTTTTATTTTTGAAATGATCGGCAATTTTTTGAGAAATTCAGTTACTACCTCGCAAAAAAAAAAAAATGACTGTAAAATATTATTTCGTCATGCATGTATCATTCTCTCTCAGTTGTTAATGTCACGCAACGGCATTAATTAGAACTGTTAATGAACTGATTTATATTAATTTAAAATGTTAATGAACTGATTAATCTTAATTAAAACTATTAATGAATTATTAAGTGAATTATTGAAACTTAAATTAACGTTAAAAAGTAAATACTTTTCAATAATTAATTTAATTTTAAAAAGTAAATAATTTTTATTAATTTCCGAATACAATTTTGCATGTGAAGAATGCAATAAATTTAACGCTCTTATAACCTGCTCTTTTCATTTTTCATTTTGACTTTCGAAATCATCAACCATTTTCGGAAAATTCAGTTATTCCCTTTCAGAATGTGTAGACCATAAAATATGACTTCATCATGCACATATCATTCTCTGCCAGTTGCTGATGTGATTCTATGATAATAATTAAAACTACTAATGTACGGATTGGTATTAATTAAATTTATAATTAAACTGTTAATTGAATTATAAATTTAAGCTGATTATAGAAAGTAAATATTTTTCAATAATTTCCTTATGAAAATTTTGCGCACATTTTTCAAAAATTCCCTTAAAATACTAAATATTCGTTGAGCAATTTTCATTATTGCCATAACTTTTGAGCATTTCTGTCGTTTTTCTTCACCATAATTATGACATCTTTAAAAAATGCTTATATATATCTTACTATATTTTCATTCTCATCCTATGAATTTTTCATAAGCTTTTATAAATGTGTTTCGCAAGCTATCCATATTTGACTTCAAATAACTTGTCACACTCCTATGTAATCTACCTTCTTTTCTTTGTATCATTTCTTCAACCGAACAAGATTTTATTCCAACTATACTAACTCAAAAGAGAAAAAAAAGAAGTAAGAAATTGAAAAGAAACAAAATCAAAACAAAGCCTAGGAGCAAAATAAAATATACATTGCAGTTGTATTTTATTCTTTCGGTTTTCATTGCATTTCATCCCAAGTTTTGTGTTTTTGTTATTCTTTTCTTCCTTTCGCTGTCACACTAAGGACATTGTTTTCTTTGGGACAAAGTCCAGTCCATATATCAATGGTGTGTTTTTCTAATAGGATGAAAAAGAAGAAAAGAAGAGGAAATATAAAGTTGGATACTTTACACATTTTTCTAGACAACTGTTGTTTCCTTTCATATATTGAGAAAAAAAAATATATAGAAGTTGAATTAAACTGCTCATTTTATCACTCGACAAATGTGTATATTTTTGAAAAAAAAATATAATATCTTCAAGTTTAAACACACTATTGTTTAAAACATTTAAAATGAATTTCTTCTCGATAAAGAAATAATATCTTCTCTCATAGCTAAAATCCTGGATGTATGTTAAATTCTTTCTTGAAGTTTCAATTAAATGGAACAGCACTTAAAAATGTCGTATTTTTAAATTTTCATTTCTTAAGATCAGTTGATCTGTTTAACTGAATCAGTGTATCTATGTTATTTGCCTTTAACAGTTAGATGCAATTGTATTACGTACAATTAAAGTCGAACACATTAGAATTAAATAACATTTCGTATATCTTGGAATTTAAAATATTTTAAATAATTATTTATTTAAACAATAAAAATTATAAATTTTTTATAAAATACTTATTTTTACACGGAATTATCTTTGAATAAACAAGTTTTATTACAGTATCGAAAGAACTTTTTATTGACTTATTAAGCTTCAAAGGTGCTTTGAAATTCGCAAAAATAAAAACGGACATTTGTTCTTGCGCTCATTAGCTATTGGAACTTAATTTTTAAAATGGCGTCAAACCGCCATACAGTTGAAAATTTCTCCATAACAATTCATTTTATTGTTATTTTACCCTATTCAACCGAAACAGTCAAAAAATCACTATGATGATGTAAAACTGTGAATTGAGACTAATATCATCTATTGACTATTTTCAACTAATTCAGTTAAACAAACAGAATTTCATCTGCTAGGCCCATCTTATAAAACCAGTTAGTCTCTTGCAGTTAGGTACATGCTAAGGCCGAAAGGGCTAATCTTTCAATCTCATGACAAGATGGTCGGGGATTGGAATCTCAGCTCCTGCATCACAATATTCATCCCTAAAGACGTAAAGAATTTCCAGTATGTTCCTCATCCCTATCAGTGATCTTAAACTATTAAAATAAGAAACTCTCATTCACGCATTGCATGGACGACAGTACCACAGAACTGCTTAACATAAAAATATTTAGTATTTCCAATTTTCTACGATGGGTGGCACCACTATAGATACATAAGTTAAGTAACATTTCATGGTTCATTTGACAAAACTCAACCACAACATAATTCCAATGCCCATTACCTATCGGAAATCTTTACATAACCTAACACATATGTCCATTACTTAACAAAAGGCCAAAAATAACTTAACTCCAATGCTCAGTTTTCGGAGACATGTTAGTTGTAAATGGTTAGAAAATCATATAGATAGTATTCATTGTTTTTTAACTCATGCCAATTGTGAACAATGTCAAAACCAAAGAGGTAAAAAATGTTCCCAACCTTTCATTTTACGGTTAATTGGATGGACATATTACTTTTGATTATTTTACTGTTATTTTAGAATAAAAATTTTGACTGTGCAAATTTTGAGGAATAAATATCCAAATTAATTGTTAAAAATGTAGGTTTTGTAAGAGGAAGAGGCAAGTTCATTTAGAGGCATGTTTATTATAAATCATCTGCACTAATTAATTAGCATATTCAAAATTGAACTCACAAACTATTAATTCATCTTTAAACGTAAAAATCCATTTACAAAATCAAAAGTCATTCAGTCTTACCGTTTATACGAAACTTTGCATGCCGTTTTTACAAAATTTAGCATGAACAAAATTTCTTCATCTGAAAGTGTTTTGATATTTATTTAATTTAATAGAAAAAATTAAAGTTGGAAATTATAAAATGATTTTCTAAATCTGAATATTATTGTTATTATAGAACAGTTTTCTAAAAAAAACGTGATAGTTTCCTTGCTTTAAATTATTAGTTTTTAATCAAAATTTCTCTTGTTTAAGTATTTTAAAAATCAAAATATAATAACATAAATAAGCCTAGTAGATATTTCTGCCAAAAACGTAAATAGAACCCTTTTTAATAGAAATAAATCTGCAACAAATTTAGAAAAAAAAGTGCTTACTGAAGCTTTTTTTTTATTTATTTTAGTGCAGTGTTTTTAATTAATTTATTTGAAACCAGAGGTGAATGAAATTGAATTTGTTTTCTTCATTTTTTCAGTTTATTTTTACGACGACTGAAACAATTCATAAAAAAGTTCCTTAAAGTAATAAAAAAAGAAAAGTAAAAGCGTTAAAACGGTGACAGCAAACGGTATCTGATTATAAACTTTTTTGTAATGGTTGGAAAAGAATAAAAAAAAACTAGTTTTTTTTGGTTTTCCTGCTGTAGGATGGTAAGCGGAATTATCAATCAGGCTAAAAGGTATTTTATTATTTGTGATTTAATTTTTTTACGAGCTGTTCTAAAATGATTATACATTGTAAAGAAATTTATAAAAGCTTTTTTCAACGTTTCGCTATTGGTTATTTGAGGAGAATAAACATGTGAAAACAAATATAAATTTTTTAGGATATAGATTTAATTTTTCTACTAGAAATATTTTTTTTACATCTTGTCATTATTTTTATTATTGTTTATGCATTAAACAGTAAAAGTTAATATTTGACACTTAAAAAATTATGTTATGTCTCTTTATTTTAATATTATTCTTTAAACTTCAAACTATGTTTTTAAATAAAATTTTGAAATCTATCATGTGACAGTTGGCTGAAAAAATAAACAATAAGTTCATTATAACTGATACTTCATTTTTTAATATTAATATTTTTAAAAAAAGTCAATGTTTAAACCTTTTTGTTGAAAAAACTCCCAGAAATGAAACTCTCACTTTTGACGATTCAGCAGTCGTTGAGCTAAATTTCAAAAATTTTGAGAATTATTTCGTCACAAAATAGCGTGATTAGTGACGAAAGGGAAACTCACAAATATCTTTCTAAAATGTTCTCTCAACTAGAAACCTTATCATAGTACATTGTGGGAGAAAGTCAACTGATGAAACTAGGATGAAGTCTAGATGATCGAAAATAAAGTGACGATATAAGCCGAGTGGCCTACTTGGTGGTCAAGTAGTTGGTCTCGTACCAGGTTCGAATCCCACTTCGGACAGGGTGTAGTTTATCTTTCTTTTAAATTTGACTTTCTTGGGAAATTAAGGTAACACTCATTGTGCTATATGGTGCACACGATTAAGTGACTATTAGAAATTTTTGATGCATTACACACGACTGGTCTTTTTTTTTGTTGAAAAAAATAGAATGACTAAATGAAGAAATGTTCACTCGAAGCATATACCAGGAAACGGTTTCCTCAAAAACGAAGAAAATTTCGTGAAATTTAATTTCATGTAACTAGAGTTCTACATTTGATGCAAATGTAAGCAACAATCGTTTTTTGACCATTGAATACAGAATATATTGCCATATTATCGATTAATAGAATTTATTACCTATCTAGAGTCCGAACTAATTTTTTATCGTTTGTGCTTAAAAACAATGTAAGAATTTGATTGCTAAAAGGAGAATTTTTCATCACTGAGAAGTACGATTATCGTCGTATAGAGGATTCTAACACTTTTTGATTATCTCAAGTGATCAAATTTTAACTAGAGTTCTACATTTGATGAAAATGCACGCAACAACGGTTTCTTAACCACTGAGTACAGAATGTATCGATATATTATCGATAAATAGAATTTATTACCAATCTAAAGTCTTACTATATTTAGACTTTTACAAAACTTATGTCAATTTATTGAAATGCTAAAAGTAAAGTTTTGAAATGTTTTAGCTTTTAAAAGCAAATGAAATGTAACATTTGTTTTCATAAAGACAATATAATCGAAGAAAAAAACTTTGAAAGACAATGTTATAAGAAACGAAGAAAAAGTATATTCGAAATTGATGTTTTGATTTTAGTATATTCCTTGTTGACATTCAGATTTTATGTACGTTATATGATATGGTTACAAAAAAAAACTATCTTTGTCGGAAATATAAGCTAGACTTGTTTTAAAATCGATTGGATAGCGAGGGAAAGTAAGAAAAAATTTATATTGGAGGATAGCTTTTGAAGATTTCTTAGAAAACAAAGAAAACTTTTCCAACTTGTTTGTTTGAAAAAATCTTTGCTTTATAATTTGAAATAGAATAGAATATTATTTCATAGAAATAAATGTACAGGAATATAGCTAAAATCAATATAATAAGAGTTTATGTTTTTTTTGCTCAATAAAATTAATATTATTTCTATTTTCAATCTCATTTGTGAGTTTTTTTTTAGTTTCTGCCTAGTTTCATTAACTTCAGAATAAATAAAACTATTGTTTTAGTTTACATAGTTGCTATATATACTCTTAAATAATTATCCTCAAATTTGATTCATAGTA
The DNA here is from genome assembly GCA_949128135.1 of Parasteatoda lunata. Lineage (NCBI taxonomy): Eukaryota > Metazoa > Arthropoda > Arachnida > Araneae > Theridiidae > Parasteatoda > Parasteatoda lunata. The sequence continues at coordinate 64,740,804 of OX421976.1, read as the reverse complement.
TTCTTACTCTAAACCAAAATACAGGGAAAACTTGTTTCAATCATAATAAGGAATTTAATTGAACCAAGTTTAACAATAGTATTGTTAACAATAGTAATTTGCTGATAATATGGTTTAATAATATTGCTCATTTTAGCATTTTTGAATAATAATATGGTAAAATCTTTCTGCTATTTTAATAAGGAACTTAATTGAACCAAGTATTTATTAGGTTTGAATTATTGTATTGTTTAATCATATTTAAGAAGTGTGATAATATGGCTCAACTTAGGAATAATATGGTTCAATAGTATTGCTCGATAATATTACTTAATTTAGCATCTTATTAAGATTGCAGTGAACAGAAACGAAATTAGCGTTCATAATGCTCCAAAATTTAATTGTAAGATAGACTTTGAAGATTTCTTAGGAAAAAAAGAAAACTTTTTCACCCTGATTGATTGAAAGAATCTTTGCTTTATAATTTAAAATAAAATAGAGTAATATTTTATAGAAATAAATGTATAGAAATATCGTTAAAATCAATATAATAATGGTATAAGGATTTTATTGCACAATAAAATTATTATTATTTTAATTTTCAGTTTTATTTAAAATTTTTTTAATTCTTGCCTACTTATACAAATTTAAAAAGAAGTAAAACGATTGTTTGAGTTTACATAGTTGCTATATATACTCTTAAAAAACTATGCTCAACGTTTAATCATAGTATTCTTACTTTGAACTATAATACGAGGAAAGCTTGCTGCATTCTTGATTAAGAATTTAATTGAACCAAGTTTCTATTAAAGTAAAATCATAGTATTGTTTAATCAAGTTTAAGAAGTTCGATAATGTGGTTAAACTTGTCGATAATATGCTTTAATAATATGGTTCAATAATATTGCTCGACTTATCCTCTTTGAACAATAATACGAGTATGGTAATGGATGTATATATATATATATGTATATATATATATATATATTAAATATAAGGAGGAAAACATGTATTTTCGGCTTACCTAAAACTTAATTAGGATATAAAAATTTTTCAAATACGAAGAAGTGAAAAACTTTAAAATTGAATCATAATACTTCTTGTTTTATTAGAAATTAAAACATAATTGTCAAAAATTTTTTAAGCTTAAAATGCAGTTTGGTAGAGTTTGGATTTTAATTTGTATACTTACAGTGTAAGACAACAGTATAAAAAAGGTTCAAAGCAATGCATGCAGTTCTGAAAAGTTTCAAAAATATGTAAAAATAGAACATCAAAATTATTAAATTTATTTTCTAAGAGTCATTTTAATCAGTATTTTTTAATATGAAAAATAAAATATTTACCATACAAAAAAATAAAGTAATGAAATTATATGAAATTTTTTTTTTGTGATTTTAGTTTCTGTTGTGATCTTAATCTGTATACTTAAAGTATATGACAACAGCTTAAAATTCAAAACGATGCATGTTTCTTTTTAAAGTTTCAAAAATGTGTCATAGTTGGATGAAAGGTTACACAATACTTAACATAAAAATTATTAATTTTATTTTAGAGAATTACTTTAATCACTTTTAAATATGAAAAATAAATATTTAAAATGCACAAAAACGAACAATCTGAATTTTATGTAAATAAAAATAATTAAGTAAATTAGAGTAATTTGGTAAATAAAAAAACCCCGTGTCATGACAAACTAACTAAGCTCATACAAACAAATTTTCATTCGGTATTCAAAGGAAACTAATTTATCTACAACTTTCTAAACATTCCATTAATTATAAGAATGAATAGAGTAAGGGAAAGCTATTACTAAATAAAACTATGCTGACTTTTCTTATAAAAAAATGCAAATAAAAAATGTAACAAATTTCTACAAATATGCATTCAAATGTAGAATTTACATTATGGAAGAAAAGTTAGATGAAATGATAAATATCATAATCACTAATGGATATTCATTCTGCCATTAAAGCATCCTAAATTTTTTTGGATGATAAGTTGAAAATGATGAAATCCCTAGCAGGAACTAAAGGCAGTATTTCGTTCTCTGTTTGAATTGGATTGAATCCAAAATAAAACTGAAACCATATTTCATCTTTTTTTTATGAATATGAGCTATGGTAATGAAAAGAACTTAATTTATAACTTATACCATCAATAATATTACTTTTTCAGCAACAGTTCTTTAAATAAGATTTAATAGTAAATGAAAACGTTATTAATTTTGTGAGCACAAATGACTTTCACTTTTGGTAAATGCTTAATGTGTTCTTTATTGGAAAAATAAATTTTATTTCTTTAAAGGTGCTTTTATTTCCAGAGATCTTTCGGAAATGCAGTTTCTTTCTAAGTATTAGTTTATTTTTTCTTTATTTTATTTAAAAAAGCAAAAAGGCACACTTTTAAGGCAGCTTGTGTCTATAAGAATAAATAAATAGAAAATACTAACAAAATAATTTAAACGTTAACAAAACTAAATTTAAATGGTAATTAAGTTGGAAAATTTTATGATGGAAATAAGTTTCGAAAAATAAATTTGAAAAAAATGTATGAGAACAAAGCATTTAAATTTAATAATATTTTAATATAAATATATATTTTAGAAAATTTCTTATTTTGATCAACAATTATTTTTTCCTCAAAAATTGAAAACAAATTGCTTTTAACAGTGTTATGTTTAAAGCAAAAGCTTAATTAAGAAAATAATAAATCTTTTTTTATGTTATTGCTCTTTTCATTTGGCGAAATGGAAAACATGAGCGAAAACAATTATAGTTGAGGTTTAAAATGAATATAATGTAAGAACGAATAATGCGTGTTATTCTTTAAATTAGAAATTTTAAGTTCTTATTCCTCATATAAATAGAGTTACAAAAATTTGTGTTATCACAGTTAAAAGAACACTGATTGAAAAAAAATAGGAAGACAAGTTAAACTAATATATTATTCATAAAATTGAAAATTTCAATTTTTAGTTTTGCTTCTTTTAAGTAGATTATTATATAAAAAGTGCGCAAAAAAATGGACCAACCTGAATAGTTATATGTTGCGAAAACTTTTTAATCTAATTGAAATTTTTTTTGACATTTGGTATTGTAAGTATAAAATTTTTTGCATCATTTTTAATAGAATTATTTAACCATATAAACACAATATTAGTTTTCACTATTTAATTAGCATATTTGAATTCAACCACTCAAACCATTAAGATCGAGTCCTAGAATGTGAATATCGGATGATTAGATCAAAAGTTATTCGAAATGGCCCGTTTTTGTGCACTGTACAATATAAACCAAATATTAAGAAAGAATGAAATAATGAAATATCATGTTCTTAAATTAGAAACTTCAAGCTTCTGTTCTTTTTAAATAGAGTCATTTAAAATAATTTGTGAGAAATACTTCATTAAAGTTTTGAGTTAGGTTAGATCATTTTTCATTTTAAGTAGAAAAATTAAGTTAAAAAAAATCACTTTATTTTGAATAAGCATTGTTTAGCATTTGTATTTCATTCCTTAGTTAACAGAATCAAGCGCTCATATTTTAATTGTTGTGGATTATTTTTTAATTAGCTTCTACTAATGCAAGTAAAAAGTTGATTTACAATACGAAAGTAATTAAGGATCTATTTTTTTAATGCCTAAAGTCAATTTCATTCAATGTCGCTAAATTAATTAGTCTTCATCATATTACAAGCTATTTGAATTCTTTTAGGAATTAGTAATTAAGTGTAATAGCTCCAGCGTTTTCATCATAAATTCTTCGTTTTGAACAAAAATGTTGCATTACAAAGAGAGAGAAACAACAGAAAAATTGGAAAATGATTCTTTGAATAATAAAATAATGCAATTTTGCTGCAACATTATTAAGGTGCTAAATTAAACCACATTCCTGTTAAAGTTGGACCTAAGTATCATTTTATTAAGCTCAAGAAATGTTTTTTTCCCAGTAATACTGTTACTGCATTAAGTTTTAAACAAATTTGAACAATATCATGGTTAAACGCGTTCCAAAATTTCTAAAAGTGAACGCACTTCCAGTCTTTATTTTTTAAAACAAGTAATGTGCACTGAGAGAAAAGTATGGTCAAGCGTACCAAAATGAGTTAAAATTTACCATATTTCTGGATCTATGGGAACACCAAATAGCACGGAAATTTTTACCGAAACGTTTTCGCAAAACTAACAATGAAATTTGATTTTGTAATATATGATAAAGTTTGGAAATGTGGTAAAATTTGGTAATTTTATCATGCTACCTTAGCCATTAATTCGGTTTAATTTTGGTTGAAGTCTCATAAAATTTGGTAATTTTCTCATATTAGAAAATGGCATAAAGACCATTAATTCGTTAGAATTAGCTTTTCAGTTTTGTAATTTTTATTAAATGCGTGGTAATAAGAGTTATAAGTTAAAAGCCAGAATTTCCAGTAAACTGTTACTATATGAATAAAAAAAGTACCAAATGAATGATTTAAAATAGTTTAATTCGTAAGATTTTGGACTTATTAACCAGAATCATTTTTAGCAGAATTTCATTACTATACAGTACTTCAATTTTATCAGAATTTTTTCCCCTCGAAGTTTATTTAATAACATCGTTTAAATTGGTACCATATGAAGGTTGAAGCAAATTTGAACGATATTATTTTTCGATTTGTTACGAAATTTCTAACAGCGAAATTATCTAACACTGAAATTCAGATTCATTACTGTTTAAATTATGAAATAGGGTTTTTCTCTTAATATCGTTCAAATTTGTACCTTATTGAGGTTTCAAGAAAGTTGTAACGACATTATAGTAACAAGTTTTGAAATTTCTTACAGTGATTATACTCTTAAGTAATGACGAGTTTCGAAGTTTCTAATAGTGACTGAATTTCCTTAGTGACTCATTAGTAACTGAAAGTTGTTACTCTTAAAAATATGTAATATTTTTTTACTCTTAATATCGTACAAATTCTTACTTCATTGAGGTTCACTAAAATTGTAACGAATTTCAAAATGTCTTACAGTCATCATACTTTTAAGTGATGAGACGATCCGAAGTTTCTAAAAAAGGCTTAATTTCCTTTGTGGCTCATAAGTGACTGAAAATAGTTACTTTTTAAAGTATGTAATATGTTTTGTACAGTAATACGTATCGAATTAGTATCATATTAGTAATCAAACAAATTTTGACGATATTATATTTCAATGCCGACAAAATATCGGTGCGGAATATAATGTATTCATTTTAAACTTTAATAGCATGTCCCTTGCAACACAGTCTTTTTGCTTTTTTAAATTTATTTATAAACAAAATATTTAAATATTAATTATCGAAATTACTTTTAATTAGGCTACAAAGATATCGTTTCAGGTTATTAATAATCCAAAATTTGGTAAGGCTTTAATAAAAAGGCTTATTCTTTTCGATAACATCCCTTTTAAATGGAGATTTTTTTACATAAGTTATAAATTGCTCCTTCAAATTTGCCAAGAGATAATTAATTATATTCATTAAAAAATGAAATATTTATAATTAGTAAGTTTTCTTTATATTTACTTAATTAAATTAGTTAAATTGATTAAATTATATTAGTCAGTCAGTCAATCGCTTATAACTTATTATCGCAATTATAAACCATATAATGAAATATAATTCATTCTGATTTCCGTACGTAATAAGGATCTAACTGCAGTTGATCGAAATTTCCAGTTTATCCAATTTGCATCTATTTAAAGATCCTATACACTTTAGCTAATTAAGATCAAACACATTTTAATCAATGCATAATTTAATAGAAATAAAATCATTTATATACTAATAGAAAAATATTTTTATCTAAAGAAACTTTTATCTAACCATTATTTAAGAAAATAAATATTTTTAATGATGCATTTTTTACCTTTGAGAACATTTATTTTCATTATAAAGTGATGGGTGACTGAAAAACTAAGACTTTTTTGAAAAAAGTAAGACGCTTTTTAAACGAATGTTTTAATTAAAAGTAAAGTTGTTGGATAATGCATTAAAAAATCATTTTAATTATGAAGACAAATTCTATAAATGTTATTTGTATGTACGGAATAAATAATTGACAAAAAAAACTCGTGCATAATTACATACATTAGCTTAATCACTAACTTATTAAATATTGAACGAGGTTTTTGTGCTAATTTTAAAATTATATATTTTCAACAAAATAGACCAAAAATAATAAATTTTTAACAAAGCTCTTTAAGTTTTCTTCAAGCATGTTCTTTAAATTTTAACAAATTAAATGTTTTCTTTTAAAAACTTTTTTATTCAAATCCAGGCAGTTTTCATCACTGCAATAAAATAATTGTTAACAATTTAACGTGTATAATCTGATTAAAAAAGTAGTTGATACAATAGACTATAAAATGAAATTGATATTTAAAAATTTTCTTTACATAAAATGTTACATGAAATTTTAATCAGCCTTTTAATGAGGATATTTAGTAGAGATGTTTAATTGAATATTTGTGTTTGAAAAAAATAAATTTTAATACTTTTAATCAAATGAGAAAATTATTATTTTCTTCAATTTGCCGATTTTTATAGTTCGTATGATGTGATTTATTTAACCATTTTTATTAATTTCTTTAAAATGTTCCGTAAATAATGAAATTTAAAAAAAAAATTAAAGTTGTGTCACGTCCGGATCACCAATGTGGAGGCGGAGTTATCGACCATGCCAACCGTCATCTATCAAAAGGTACCTCAGGATTGATTCAAGTTAGCATGGCTTATATACCAGTGAATCGATGTTTAATTTTCGTAGTGGTAGTTACGCCACAGTTGTATTACAAAATCTAATACAAAGATTTTTTATCACATTGGTTTAAAGCACCGCCTTATAATATATAGAGAGTTTTTATTGCTATTATTATAAAGGGATTATTTAAGATACAGAGAATTCTGAATGCAACGTGAAACACTGAGAAAAAAAATTGGCAAAATGACCCAGTTGTAAATTGATGACAATTTTGAATGAAAAACATAATTTTGATTATTAAAACCAAAATATATACGATACTTAAACCATTCCATCCTCATACCAACTGTGTACCGGAAATTCTGTAGTTCAAAACTATGATCTTTCTTATGAACAGACATTTTCCAAAAAATATAAAACAGAATGAATGGTTTTTATGTAATGCTCATGAAAAATTTTATAGTTATCAATTTAATTATATAGTAATTTTATAGTTTTAAAATTATAAGATATCATGAAAATTTTTTCAAATTCTGCAACATTTACCAGATTTTATTGCGCATCATAAAACCATATTTCATTTTTAATTTTGCCCAATTTATTACCATAGCGGTAAAAATTGCGGAATTTTTTTGTGTCCCCATTCAGTCAGGAACACGGTAGATCTTACCATATTCTGGTAATTTTGGCAATTTTTTCACAGTGAGAAAAGTATTTACTTTTTTCTCTCTCTTGAGAGAAAAAAATAAATTTAACTATTAAATTTAACTATTTAACTATTTAACTATTAAATTAATTAAATAAAATAGTTTAACGTGACACTATTTTATATAAGGATTATATTCTATATAATATGTACTATATATGTAATATACTATAGTATGGAATTTATTCTATACTATTTTCACTAAAAAATAGTATGGAATAGTATAGAATCTGATTGTATTTAAATGCTTTTTCTTTTAAGAATGAAAAAAAAATTGCAATATGTCTGTGTTTTGCACTTTTTAATAACTACAACGGTAAAACTAACAGCATAAGTAACGAAAAAAAGGCTTTATTTTTTAATTTTATTAACATTTTTAATTTTTTATTTAATGAAGCGTATGTTTATTTATAATTATTTTTAGTAGAATGATACTCTTTCTCTTAAAAGATGAGGAAATGAAATTTCACTCTGAAAAGAAACTATGGAGATCATATAGTAAATAATTTATACTTCATATCTTAAATAAGATTTCATATTTTACATAAGATTCAAGTCTTGCATAATATTTTATTTTATTTTATTTTTTAATACTAGTTTTTTTTTCAGTTTTATTTTAATTTTAATTTTCAAGTTTATTTACTGTGAACATTTTTTTCTCAATTATTGATATTTATCATTACAATTAAGTTCTTTTTTATCAGCTTAAGATAAAAATTTATAACACCGAATTTTACATCTGATTATTAGACGATAATAAATTTTTAAATTTTCATTATGCGCACAGTTGATAATAAGCAGAAGCTTCTAAGATATTTTCATACATCTTCACAGTATAATTATTTATAGCTAATAATTAAAAAATTTTCTTTATTGAAATTCTTCAGATCCTAACTTTTGTATTATTTTTTATATCTAGTTAATTAACATTAAAAAAATGCCTGTGTTTCAGAAAATGTAAAAAGGGCCCTCATAAACGCGAAGTAGAGGAGAAATAATCAAAAAATAAATACATTTTTAAATATTTATTATCAAGCTAAGATATTTATTAAAACTCTGCTAAATCACAAAAACCTAAGCTAAAATTTTTGAATTAGAAATATTATTTATTTAACAATTTGAAATATGCCTTGAATTAAAACGTTTTCATTAAGAATGCTCAATAAGCCATAAAATAATCCATTTTTCAAGATGACTGACAAAGAAAGCTGGAGAAGGCTATTAATTATGAAAGAAATTAATTGAACCGCATAAAATCAAGACGGCAATATTTGCTCTGGAATTTTAAATGTTGTAATAGAGATTGTATTATTATTAATTTAATTATTATAAGAATTTTAAGACACGCAAAATGTTTGAAAATTATCATTCATTTTTTTAAATATACTTTAAAAAGAAAAATGCCATTAATTCTCTTTCAAATGGTGCGAAATAACATTTTATCTCATCTAGTCCATTTTTCTCATACTAATTCTCAAACTTCAAGGAATTCTTTCTGTCCCAGTATTTTTCTTGTTTTTAAATTTTAAGATAAAAGTTGAAATTTGTGACAAAAGATTTAAAAAAAAAAGAAAAAATGAAAATATAAAACTTTTTTGTTACATTTCTTTTTCAAAAACTCATAGGAGAATATGATAATGTCCAGTTGAAATATGACTATATGAACATATTAATATTAAATGATAAAGAAATATTAAAACATGAATATCTTTGCTCCAATTGAAGCACAAGTTTTTAAGATTGAAACATATTTTCAACATATTTTAAATTGTAACAAAAATAAAAGCATACATAATTTTAAAATTTTTGTCAAATTAATCAGACAAAATTTTTGTAAAATAACTCATACACAAAGAAATAAATTTCAGTAAAATTACCGTACTGTATGAGAATGACATTTCTAGTAAAAAAAATAATTGTGATATTATAAACCACAATTTATGGTATTTAGACCATTCATTTCACGATTTTCCGATCATATAGTAGCTGTTTAATGAAAATTCTGGTTCTCAAAATTATTGTTCTGATTACCGCACATTTAGTTAAAAATACGAATCTAAATGGTAAATTTAACCGAATAAATAGTTTTTATGTCCTGCTCTAAGGTATCAAGCTAAAATTAAAAATTTTTTCAACATTTACTAAATTTTATCACACATTATAAAACTATATTTTATTGTTAATTTTACTAAAATCATTACGAAAGCTTGTCGGTTAAAAAACAGAGTTTGAGCCCATGGAGCCAGAAACACCGTAAATTTTACTATATTCTTGTAGTTTAAACCATATTTTTTTCTGAAGTCGTAGGTTCGTCGCTACTTTTTGTATGGTATAAAAATAATAAAAAATGATAAAAATGAAAACAATACTTTTATTTTCGAAAGAAAAATTCAAAAATGAGTCTCCGATTTTCTTAAAAGGGTACTACCGTAGGAAAAATCGAACATATTTTTGAAAATTGACAGCATATTTTCTTATTTATAAAATACATTTACGCGACTTGAAAGTAAGTTTCAAAGTTACTGAAAAAGGTTTTCCAATAATAATTTTTTTGCTTCGATTTAACTATTTGCATACAACGGAACGCTTTCTGTTGTTTTATTCATTGAGCAGTCATAGTGTATCTAAAATCGTTTTTCTAGTTAGAAGAAATAAAAAGAAGTCTTCAGAATTTTGCATTTTTAAGCTTTGTATAACGGAATTTAAATTCTGAAAGTTTTTATTGTGTTTTGACAGCGAAACAAATCAACGAAGAAAATGTCAGGAATTCTTTTTAATGTATCGATTTAAAATTTTAGTGTTTATGTATAGATAAGGTGTTTGTAATTGTTTATATACTTGCAAATTTCTAACAAAGCTTAAAAATGTTTCCTATTGTTTTAAAAGATATTTGTTTACCGATATAATATTCTTTTAAAGTAGTAGTTGTGTCTCAAATATAAATTTTAGGTTTTATTTATTTCATTTCTAAGTTTTTTAATACTATTTACAGATTCTCTGTTACAGTTCCTAAATTTTATCATTTTTTTTTAAAATTCGTGGTAATTTATAGATTAGTAATAAAATGAGTAAATGTTCTTAATTGCTTTCAAAGAAAATAAGCTTTTTATTCCCTGTGCTGTAATACCTGTTGGCTGTAATACTCTAAAAATTGTTTAAATGATGCTTTATTTCAACTTAATACTGGAACAACCGTTCTTTTAAACCTCAAAGTGTGCATTAAAATCTTGACACCAATGACTGATAAAGAATACACAAATCTGCAGCTCGTTGGCGAAGAAGGTTGTATTTTTTAGAGCTGCGTAACTTTGGTGAATTATTAGAGTATATTAAAACTATTTATCTAAATTCTTGTTTGAAATTATAGTTGAGCACATTTCAAATGAATAACAAAGGCTTTTAGACCGTTATTCGAAGTTAAAAGTTGAATAATTCTGCAATATTAAAACCCACAGACGGTTCTGCACGTAAAAATTCGTACTTCAATCTGCATTCTTCGCTTTGCAAAACCGGTTTTACCATGTTATTAGATAGAGAAATAGCGTCTTGAGGGAAAACATTCTCCTAATTCTGCCCATTTTCTAAACCACCAATAAGGGACGCCATACCACAGGGGAAACAAATTTTCTCATTTCTCTCGTATTCTCATTTCTCTCTTCATTTTCTCTCGTAGTGTGGCGTCCTCTTGACGCCATACTACGGGAGAAACAAATTTTCTCATTTCTCTTGTATTCTCATTTTCACATTTTTCTCTTCATTTTCTCTCGTAGTATGGCGTCAAGAGGACGCCATCCCGCGGGAGAAACATTTCGTAGTAAATTCAATTTCATCTCCATTACTAAATAAAAATTTCATAGAAAAAAAAAGTGAGTTCAGACAAGCGTAGAGTAAGTTATAAAATTTATATTGCTGTGCTGAAATTGCTTTTTTAAATTATCAAAATATAAATAAATTATAAGAAGATAACTTTCGATTACGCAATGCGGAAGTTCTCTTCCAATAATTTGTTTGCATTTTTATACTTTGAAATTTTTCTTTCAATAATTGAAAATTCATGGCTTAATCTAGGTTTACCTGAATTTACTTTTTCTTTCTTTTAAATTTCAAAATAGTAATAATGGTAAAAGAGATTTTGTGACAAAAAAGTTTCTCTCGTAGTATGGTGTCCTCTTAAAATATGATGATCAAGAAAGTGGCCTGTTCACATGAAGTAACGTATTAAATTGACAAACTCGTAGTAACCCATTTAATACCAAGTAAGTTTCAATTCCCTTTCCTGATTGTTAAAAAATATTGATTGCGATCGATTATTTGTCATGTAATTTCAATCTTCTTGTGGGATTTATTTGATAAACTACTCATATAAAAAGTTATAAAATGCATGCATGTTTTTAGCTTTAGTTTTCTAATACTTGCATAAATATGTCAATTGTATTAAATAATTTTATAATGTTTAATTTCGATTTACTTCGGTTTTGATAATAATATTCTCTCTGTGACGCTTGTATGTTTGATTAACAAACTAATTTTATTTTAAGAAAAAATGTTTATATGTTTGTTCAATTGTAATATTGTTAGTCCTTAACTTGTGATCCTAGATTTAAATTAATTGTATCCTAAAGGTAACTTTTCGCATTCTTATGTGTATTAATCATTTTACTGTAACTATAAGTTTTAATGTTACTGAATGACAAACATGGTGGCGACAAATATTACACCAAGAAAACCAAATATCACACCAAATAAAAGTATTCATGATTTTTTTTAATCTAGTTTAAAACAATTATTCTGACTATCAATAAAAAAATAAAAGTTTTGAATTATAAACTGTATTTCTAACATCTTCAGTTCCTTACAAAATAAATAAAAAAATACTTGCATCTTTTAAAAAAAAAAAAATATTTCGCAAAATGAAAAATCACCAATTTATTTGTGACACTTTGAACTTCAAAACGAAACCAAACATAATAAATAAAAAATATAATCCAAAAACTACATTCTCCAACTAGAAAGTTTTTCAAAGTTCGAAACATAATTTGCTCTCATAAGTTAATTTTTAACTTACAACTTTTTTGCTTGATTAAATCTTTTCCACTTGTAACTTCCCCAGAAGCACTAGTTGAAACCTCAATTTTAAGAGCTTATTGGGAAAAATCAGAGGTAATAGAAAAACGAAGTAAACAAAATTAATAATAACATTCCTCTCGAAAAACTCATTCGCCTTTTTGGTAATATTTTTATTAGAAATTCAATCTTGGAGGAGACGACAAGTAAAATGCCTTAAGCAAGTTTTCGAGAAAAAGCATGCAAATAAGCTGCCAGACATGATCAATAAAGAATTTCTATAATTCTCATCATCTTGCTATGACATTTTAGGACAGAGTCTTTTCTCCAAAAGTCTAGGGGGTGAAAAAAGTGGGTGTTGGGGTGGTAAAAAAGAATAACATTTTCAGCAGTACCACTTCTCTCTTTTATCACGGGTGAAAGATTCTATGAAAGTAGATGTTTTCTTATGTCAACATCAAACCTAGTGTCAACAATGAGGAAAAAGATCGCATAAGCGGCACCAGGTGGCGCAGAGATCGCGAAAGCAGAAACGGGGAAAAAGTTGTTTCCTTAGAAAAACAGAAATGGCGGAGTGGATGTTGTAAGAGAAAATAAAGAAAGAAATGTTTTTGCAGCAAAATTTCAAAGACAGTAAAGGAAAGAAAGATAGATAGAAGAATGTAATATCAAGCCTCTAGCAATGCCTAAGTGTCTTCCAAGCTGCGCTTCGAAACGAAATACGGTGAGAACACTGCCAGATGTTATCTGGCTTCTATTGCTTGCTTATTCGAAGCCAGTGACCAGTTTTTTTTTTTGTCACCTTTATAGGGACGAGAGTTAAATTGAATTTTCTGTCTACATTCATATTACTCGCATATTGAGATGTGTAATAAAAATATTCAAGAATTGTTTGTTTAGTTGCAAGAAGATGGAATGATTTATATTTTGTTTTTCATCTTGAAAGATGAGATTGAACTATTACGTATTTTGCTAGAGAATAATTTCGCTTAGTTTCGATGTCACTTAGGTTCAATATCACTTATAGACAGCTGGAATTAAAAAAAAAAGATGTTACTTTTCCTTACACTATCCACAGATGTCTTCAGAAAATAATACAAAAAAGTGCGAGACACTATCATTATTCCGAATTTATTGTCGAAAAAATAAATATCATATGAAATTTTTTTTAACATACCTTTGTGATTAAAAACTAATATATTTTCAAAGAAACTGCCAAAATAGGTTTATAACTTTTTAAGAACTTCTAAAAACCCAATGTAGTTTTATGCACAATTTTTTCTATATTTTCATGTGAATGATGCAAAAGTATATATGATTTAAACATAAATTGTAATAGGTATCAAAAATCAAAGATACATATATTGTAAAAAGAGATGAGCAAATACCAATTTTTTCGGTATCTGTCACGAACTGGCACCTATAAATTTGATTATTAGTTAAATGTACTTGATGTCTTTATATCAAATACAAATCAATCTTAAATTTATGAATTATAAGTAAAACTTCAACTGTAATGTCTAACTTTTGATTCACTTAAAATTAATATTTTGCTTTTAAATCAAACTTCAGTTGATGTGAATCAAATATAAAATTACATATATTTCTTTTTACAATAATAATATTTAAAAAAAACATTCATGATTATTACTTCAAATGAAATTACAAAGTTCAAATGAATCCATGAGAATAAAAAGCAAATAATTATCACAAAATTTTGTGTTAATTAAGGAGGAAAAATTCACTAAATTTTATTCTAAGCAACGTATTTTAGGCCATTTTTTTCTGTTTATTCAACCAACTGTTAAAATAACATAAATGCTTTAGTATACGAGGAAATGTAATCGAAATCAAATTAAATTCTTCTTTAAATTACTTAATTATGTAAGTGATTTAAGTAAAATTTAAATGGATTTTACCAGATGTTTAATAATATTTGTTAAAAAATTAAAACAAAAAATGGAAAACTAAAGTGAAAGCAAACGAAAAATACTTATAATTCGTCTTGCAAGTATTAGTATGAATTCTTTTATAATTTTGCAATTTTAAGAGAAAAACATTAAACTATGATGTAACCAATTTAATTCATTACAAAAATATTATAAAAAAGTGTAATAAATTTACTATAAAAGCAGCTGTAATCTGCTGTGGAAAAGAAAATTAATGTGAACGACAAAAAATTCAAAATTAAGATATCTATATATTTGGCATCTCGTGTGATAAGCTACATATTGCCAATTTTTTTAAAAATAAATTTTCTTTTATCAGTTTTCTAAAATTCTATTTTAGCTTTTATAGCATTAACAAATGTAGAAATAGATGTCATGCAACTTTTCTCGAAATCAAAATAGTGCAGCACTTACGTTGTTTTTTTCAATTGCACTGCAGTATTCATATTTAGAGTGGCTTCATATGTAAATTTTATTTGGATGAATAACTTCAGTTTCAGTCAGTTTCAAAATCTAACTACTGATTCGGTTGGTTTTCATTAATCCAAGACTGAGCTCGGTTACTCTGAAGTAACTTCAAAAAGTAAATAGGTCGATAACAGCGACTCGAATCTTAATTAATACCTCTGGCCGACTCGAGTCGAATTTATTACTGGGTTTTTTCGCAGTTGATATATGATACAAATGTTTTCGGTGCTGCCATCTAGATATTAAATTGTTAAGACAATTTAAATTTTTTTAAATTTTTAGGTGTTTTGCTAAACTTAATATTTGAAAACTTAATTTATACTAAATGCATTTTTAACTAAATGATTTATTCATTTAAAGCACTAAATACTTTTAAGTACTATGCACAAATATCAGATGATGCACACCTATCTCTAATAAAAACCAATCATATTTAAGAATGAATAATAAACTTAAGTATAACTTTTTTTTAAAAAATAATAAAAGACAGTAAAGAATGTTTACTCATTAGAACGAACTCGTTTGATAAAAATGAGACCAATGCTTCAAGAATAAAATTCTGGTCCTTAAGATTTTTTCCCCTCAGAGTTAATAATTTTAAGGATTGTAAATCCAAATTTCACATGTTTTAAGTCTTTTAATCTAAAATACAGGGGATTATCATATTTTCTTTAACTATGAAGCTTTTTAAAATGATATTTTAAGGGCAAAGTGCACGTATGTAGTGCGAGTAGAGATATTCAACTATGAAACTTGTAATTTTGAATAAACGGCAAGGAAATTCCTATATCAAATTTCAGTATTAACTCGTTTATGTGTACATACTTTAGGACAAAACAAATACACATCTATGTTACACTCGAAGAAATAGCACAGAAACTTTTTACTGTTTGCCTGACTTCAATAATTCTTGATATATAAACTACTGAGGAATAAATTGAGGCTACAGTAAATTCTTATGTTATTGAGTGCCAGCTCATTAGTCCAGACTTTTCTTTTAACGGCTACACTTGAAACAATTAATAATTTTAATTTTTGTGCCGGACTATGGTTTCAGCTGAACTAGTGTCTTTTTTTCTGAATCCATTCCAATAGGTCAGTCACTATGGGATTTAACGTGATTCCTGATTTTTAGTCGATCCCCAGGATCGAAGAACTGTCCTTTATGTTATGCAGGTACCCGGATGTGTGGGTGAATTTTTCTGATCAACAATTGGATTTCTGAACAAATTCGTTCTTTTTTCGCGAAAAACCAGCTTTTCTTATAATATTATTGAAAGGCAAAGCAAAGAAAGGCTTTTAAATCTTTTTTTTTTTTTAATCCAGTAAATCTTTTAATCCAATTGAAAACTTCTAATCCAATTTAGCAGTACAAAAATAGGCACCCAAGAAAATTATCGTGGAATAGGAAATATCAACTGATTATTTAGGAAAAAAAATATGATTACCCTGTGCTCGCTTAATACCTATTGCTCAATCATGATGAACGCTCATATACTGAAGATTGTCTTTTATGTGTACTTACTTGAGGGAGCATTTTTAAATTAATTTATAATATATTTAAATAGAAAGATATTTAATAAATAGATATATATTTTACTCTGACAGAAAATGTATTAAAAATAAAATAAATTTAATGTGGCAGTATTATTGAATTTGTTAAGAATAATTAAGTTGTATTCAATTGCTTAAGGATGTTTTAATAATATTTAAAGAAACTTTATTATTATTTAAAAAAATAAGTTTCTTTTGTAACTTTATAACATTTTCCTGTTATTAAATTTATTTAAAAATTTCATTTTTATTTTAACTTTTAGAAAAACAAACCGAGGGAGTTAATGAGTTATGCAATCAAATAAAGAATATTTTTTCGAACGTTTTTCTTTTTTAGATTAAAATTTACTAGAGAAACTTACAAAGCACTGCGACTAAATAGTTTGTTTTTTCTAAATGCGGCTGAGAATATAATATTTTATTAAAAAATAAAAATTACTATGGAAAAGCGTCTCTAAAAATGTGCTTTTGATCAAATAGGAATATTATTTTTATAAAATGGAACATATCAAATTGCATTTTAGGCATTAATTATTTTTACATGTACATTTTGCATAGATATTGCATATGTAGAGTCTGCATATATTTTAAAAGTTTAAAAAGAAACTTTAACCTTTTAGCAGATTATCATATGGGTGAACTACACTAGAGATGAATATTCTTTTGAAGCTTAATTCTAATAGCACAGTGAAAACTAATCCTTTGCACATCCCCTCACACAGTATGAAATTTCCTGGTAAAAATGGTAAAATAGTAATTGATTTAATAGTTTTTTTTATCAAATTAAAACAAAGGAACCAAATGACCGTTAATAAGAGAGTATTCAAACCGTTAACTGTGAAAAAAAACCCGTTTATTAACCGCCTTCGATTAATACTGTTGAACAGGAAGAATTTTATCGCACCAACTAAACCCACCAAATAAAGTCAAATAGGTTACTTGCAGCTGGTTATTATTTCAAACGAGATGGCTAATTTGCTAATCTCATGACTGGCAGAACCGGGCTCCGATTCCCAGAATTGACACCAATATTTCATCCAAGCACATGAAGAGTTTCCAGTGTCCTACACTCCCCATTGGAGACCCTGAACAGTTCGAATATGATACGCTTATTCACGCATAGATGGCAGCACCATAAAACTGCTAAACAATATCCAATATCCAGTTAGATGTCTTTTTTACGGTTGTGAAACTATTCTAGTTGTAAATGGTTAAAAAAAACCACATTGTTTTATATTCATGTTTCTTTGACCATAACTTGTAACAAGTTTCAAAATTAAAAAGGTAAAAAATATTCTTTACCGTAAACTTTAAGATTAATTGGATGGACAGACTGCTGCCGGTTCCCAGGAGTTTATAATGAAAATTTTAACAGTGAACTAGTCATTGAAAATCTCTCTAATATTTACCTTGTTTTCGGGAAGAGTAAAATATCCTTACCAAAAAATGACTACCAACACTTATAAGCAGTTATAACGTCTATATGGCTATAACATCTATATTTTTTTTTAATCAAGAAAAAGCAAATTGTGGTGAATAATTTATAATTAAAATTATTAAAATTTTATTTTACTTGTTAAAAAGTTTAAAATAAAAATTTTTATGCCTGTTTTTTTTTCCTCATGTACAAAAAGCCTTACTTTAAATTCCCCTTTTACTCTACAGTATTTAGAAAATACGAGTTAGCATTCTTGTTGGTATGAACAGTATGAATTTCTAAGATATTTATTTTAAAGAGTGGATTTTTACTTTCTGAGACTTTAGTAAGCATCCATTTCTAGCGGCAAGCATTACTCTATTGATGACATGTCAACTCATTTTAAATGATGAATTATTCTCATGTGAAAGATTCTTTCAAACAGAAGATTAAATTCTCATTTAAGGTAATGGCATACTCATTAGTATGCAAGGAATTACGTTAAATACTGGGCAACTAACGAATTTTTCAGGCAGAAGGAAAGGATTACATACGCTTTGCACTGCTATAGAAATACTTTAGAAAGACTTATAAATAATGTAAATCACAGTTAAGCAAATTTGCTTACAAATACTTCTTTATCTTTCACTGTCTGGTATTTTCGGTCACCTTTTCTTTTTTAATTCTTTCCGAGGAAGTACTGCTCATTCAAGCTTAGAGCTGTTGAATATTTAATTGGTTATTTATTTTCCCAATCGTTGGTTTTCAGCGAATATATTGATTAAAGTATGTGATTTAAAAAGTGATTGTAGTATGAATACTTAAATTTAAAAGAACGTTTTTCATTATGTAAATCGTAGAGTATGAAAGTTAAAAAAGAGGTACAAAAATAGTAATTAATACGTTTAAACTTATCAATAATTTTACAATTGCAGTAAAAATTTTGCAAAATAAGAAGACATTGGTACAATTTTTAAATTATTTCAATTTATTTTAATTGGAAATTTTATTCTTTTTTAGTTGACAATGAAAGTATTGGAAAAATTTAAAAGCCTCTTTTTGGGTTCTGAGAACGTGAAAATAAAAGATGCTGTTAGTAAAAAAAACAATAAAAAAAAAGTTGAAAAAAAAACAGATGGATTAGTTACCCTAATTTTACAATAAAACAGATTTTTTAAATAAGAAATTTTTTCCCTCCTTACATATCAGGAAAATATGCTAATGGCTAGTTTTAGAGCAAATCTAAGTTTCTTAGGCTTACACAAATTTTTATTTTTTGTCTTTGTTAAGCATTGGAAGCAAAATTTGTAGGCAAAAGTGGAAAAAAATATATTTTTAGGTTTCTTCCAATTTGTCTGCATAAATTAAGGTTGAAAATATTATAATTTGTTTTACAAGCAGTTTTTAAAAGTTTTTTTTTTGAAATTAAAAAGTTAATTTAAATAGTTAATTAAAATAGTAATAGTTAAATTTATCTAGATCGTTATTCTAGTTAATTCATTTCAATTTTCTGAAACAAAGCAAAGATTATCACTCTTTATTTATATTATTGCTGTAAATTATAGAGGTCTTTTGAGAAAAAATAATTTATGTATACTAATTTATTATTTTTTACAAAAATCATCCACTTTTAGTCTCAATGATGGTATCCGAAAAAAAAGGAGAAATCTATAAGGCTTTACTAAAATGCAATACATTCTACATAATATGTGTGGATTAATTATGTTTGAGAAAAATCTTTTACATGCCTAAAACGTCAGAGGTGGGTACAGTTATTTTGACCTTATTTTAACCATCTAAGACCTTTTTACTTTTTTTTAATGCGTGGGACATTTATAAAAGTAACAATAACAAAAGAATAACCATGCTCCAAAGAATCAATTTTATTTGAATTTTTCGAGAAAACACTATATCTTTTATGAGTGTTTAATTTTTATTTTCAGAACAACACGTTTGAAACTTTAGTTAATAAATTATAGTTAGCTAGCCTATAAAAAAATAAATAATTCAAGAAAATAAAATAATAAAAATAATCCAAAAAATGATTAACAAAATATTTGTCTTATTGCTCAAGATATTTAATTCCTATTCTCTAAATGTCAAAGACAACAGCAAAACTGGCTTTTCACTGGCTTGGGAATCTAAAAACACAACAATGGCAACAGAATAATCATATTCCGATGGATAAATTATATTTGAATTGGTGAATAAATCTCTTTATCTTTTACGAGTGTTTTACATCTTATTAACAGAAAAACGCTTTTAAAACTTCAGTACACAAATTATAGTTCACTAGCCTATAAAAAATTAAATAAGTAAATATAAAAAAATTAAAATAAATTAATCATAAAATGTTAGACCTGTCGCTAAAGATGTTTAATTCTTATTTTCTAATGGTCAAAGGCTGCAGTAAAACCATTTGGATTTTTATTTTGAATCTTTGATTATGAAAAATCATAAAAAATAAATTTGGTTGCAAAAATAAATAAATAAATAAATAAATAAATAAAAAAATAAATAAATAAATAAATAAATAAATAAATAAAACAATGCAGAACTAAAAACAATTAAGTTAGATATTGCTTTTTTTCTCTCTCGTTAAAGTGAATAATGTATGTAGAATTCATTTAAAGTTGTTAATTAAAAAAAAAAAAAACTTAAAATAAAGATCAGAATAAGTCGTATAAAATTTTAATTTAGCATAACAAAATAAATATTTTTACATTTAAATTTCAGATTATTATATTAGATGTTATTTCAAATCATTTTTCGCGCGCACCAGACTTATGGGACACACGAACCATTTAAATTAAGAATTACAAAGAAGTATTCATTAATTGCATTCTGATTCTCTTTTGATGATTCGGAAATGCATGGAATTTCGAAGACACTTTCGATAAGTTTTATTTTACGGGGGTTTTCTAAAACATCATGAATTTGACATTAAACTTTGCATCATTTATGCAAAAGTAAACAAACTCTAAGAGCGTCTAGGGAAAATGAGATTTTTATTGACGTCAATTTTTACTCGATCATAATGAAATTCTCTTCCTTATCTTTCTCTTTTCGATGTTTTCAAATTCTCCTTCGGTGTGCGCGTCATACTTTCTCTATTTTGTTGCTCGTTTCTTCACAAATTTTGTAATCGCAGTAGTAAGATTCTTTAAGTTCCAAGGTGCGAATTTATATTTTCTCAAAAGCTTTATGCAAATACACATTTCATTCTAAATTACTTTTAGTATTTGCTTAAAAACAAGTGAAATTTAAATCAGGCTCTATTTGCAGTTGTATTTCTTTATGAAATATGTAAAATAAAGTTCATAGGCATTCATATTATTTTTTAATATATGCATATACTTTTTTTCCTGACAGCTTGGAGAGTTTGGAGACAATTCTATTGCTTTTGAACGAGAATTTATTGTATTTTTACATTTCACGAAACATTTGTATCGTTTATTTTTCTTTGTAAATTATCATAACTAGTATTAGTGTAGTTAATAATTATATAGTTTTTTAAAAGGTATATGAGATAGAAATACAATAATTTATTAAAGCATCAAATGAAAGGAAAACAAAATAAACTAAAATGATGTTCAATCCGTATTATTAAAAAAATAATAAAGAAATATTTTAAGGAGAATTTCAACAACAAAATGACTAATTTTTCCAAAAAGCTTCTCATTAAAATATTGTTTACTTATCTATCTTGATCTTTGACAGAATTTTAATAATTTATTGTAAACAATAAGTCATCATAAATTATAAAATACGACTTTTTTCTAACTAAATGTATGCTAATGTCTCTTCCTTTTTCACTGAGGAAAATTATTTTATTTAGCTTTTGTAACTCGCATGTAGTTCTTGATCTACTATATGAATAAGCTAGAAATATATTTTAGTTTCATTAAAAAATAAATATTACGAATTGATATTTCGGCTAATTTGATAGTTTAAAATGCTAACTAAATTAACGATTTAAAAGTAGGAATTTTACTGAAATACTAACTAATTTTTGAAACAATTAATAGCATAATTTTTGAAAATTATTATTTTTGTTTTACCATTATTTAAAAAAAATGAAAGGTCATAATTGTTTGTGTTGAAAGAAATGATAAAATGTCATTGAGTCATTATTGAGTGAGTATAAATATAAGTGTGTATAATATATTGATAATAATTTTGGTAAAATTAACAATAAAATATTTTAAGATGATATGCTTTAAAGTTTGATAAATATCATAACATTTGGAAATTTCATCACAATACCTTAGAGCATGGCATAAAAACCATTTATTCGGTTAAATTTAATTTTTAACTTACTGTGCTGTAATAACAACTGTACTTTTGAAAAAAATATAATTTCCGTTAAACCGTTACTATATGACCAAAAGAATTATCAAATGAATAGTTTCCTGTATTTTTTACTCTTAGTAGCTAAACTTGAACCTTAAGTTTCGCATGATGATTTATTCTAAAAGTATTACATTCTGAAAATTTACATCAGATTTCACTGAATTTAAGCACTCCTTGAACGCAAACAAACATTTAAAATATATAATTCTGATAATTAGTGTAAACTAAACAGTCTATTTCATTTCATTTCTTGTTGTTAAAACTTTTCTTGTTTTCCAACAAAAGATTACACGAAAGATAAAAATTTAATTAAAGCCACTGAAGCTTTTTCGATACAATCTCTAGTCAAACTTTTTTTCCTTTCCAATGCAAAAGGCTTCGTGTATCTGAAAAATCTAGATTATTTATTTCCTTCTCTGAAGAGAAAATCCATTTTCTGGATTATATTCGTGTATTCGTTCTGGATTATATTAGAACCTTTTAACACATCATTGTTTGGATTAAAAAATCCTTCTTAAAACTTTTGAATATTTATTTCTTGACACATATGGGTATTTTTGGAAAAACTGACGCTCACTTTGAAATTTGGAACAAATTTCAAATGATTTCCTCATTGCAAAAAATTATAAAAAACTCGCAATTTACCCTTTATTATGTAGATCATTAACATATTTTTCTATGAAAGCAAATGTTCAAAGATTTTCTACACAAGAACATTAACTTCTAAAGATTACTGCACTAAATCTTGAGGTTTCTTTATTAATCACCGTTATCAACTCTTTCTGCTGTCTTTAAGTTTCAATATTAATAGTCTACATTAACAGTAATTTGAATTTGAACATGTGTATGCACATGAATATCGAGTGTCAAAATTCTAAATTATTAACATCGACATTCTTCTTACCACATTTTCAACTTGTAGAGTAAGTTAAAAATTTAAATACTATTCTGTATTAAGCATATTCAAATTTAAGTGTTTAAAATATATATGACTATTATAATAACTGCATTTGATCTTAAGGATTATTGATGGAATATAATTTTAACTATTGTCTACTTTATTGGGAAATTTTGATTTTAATTGTAACACAGATAGTTAAATATAAGAGTATCGTTAAACTAAATAAAATTTTAAAAAATTAACACATATTATTTGAAACACCTTTTAAACTTGTAGAATATAATAAAATTTTAAATTATATATACATATTGAATTTTAACTGTTTAAAATGTGTAAAAATTTTGTATTCCTAACATCTATTACATTTTAAATGTATTAAAGCTCAAATTTATATACATATTAAATTTTAAATGTTTGAAATGAGTAAAAATTTGAAAATTTATTTTAACATGTTGCACTAGTTTTAATTTCCTATTCTTATTTAAAGTGATTAAAAAATATTATAAATTATATAATTAATATAATGAATATTTTCTAATTATTTATTTCAAATTTAAGTTCCGATTTAAACTGTCAGCTTTAACTGAAATTGAAAGTCAAATAGAGTAATATACCTTTGGTAATTGTTGTAATTGTAGACGTTTTGCCTTCCGAAATCTTTGAATGGATAAAAGGAAATTATGATAAAGTTAAAGAGAGAAAGATGCATAGCACTTTAAGCTGTTGATTGATTCAGTTGAAGTTTATTGTTTCTCTCATTAAGAAAGGAAACGTGATATTCTGAAATTTCCAGGTAATTATTTAATTAGCGATAAAATGTATTTCGAAATTGTAATTGCTGTGTGAACTAAAGTATGGGATTTTTAAATTTTAATGAAGATAAATCAATGCTTTTGAATAATTAGTAATAAACATATTTTTCAAAAAATTCAAGTTTTAGGTTAACGTTAATGCTATATGCAGTGAGAAAAAAAAATTCTGGCAAAATTATCGAGCTGTATTGTAATGACATTTATGGTTTAAAAAGTTATAATTCTGGATAATAAAACCAAATTATGTGGTATTTAAACGATTCATTTGATAATTTTTCTGTTTGTATGGTAACAGTTTATCGTAATTTCTGGTTTTCAAAATTATAGTACTTATATTGCAAACATTTAGTAAAAATTAAAAAAAACTGATAAATAAATTCAACTGAATAAATTGTTTTTATGCCATGTTCTAAGCTTTCATGATAAAATTACAAAATTTGAACCACATTGACTAAATTTTGAAAAATATTCTAAACATAAATGTTTCCAAAATTATTACCAAAGCACTTCGCTAAATATTAATGAGATTTTTGGTGTTCCTATAGAGCCAGAAATACTGTAAATGTTACCATATTCTGGTAGTGTAGATCATTTTTTCATCTTAGAGCTGTCATGAAAAATTCTGAAAATTGTATAAATATGCATTCCTGTTTTCTTTTTTAAAAACATTCAGTATATATATTTTTGTATTCTGTAAGAAATTTATTTTGACTCATTGTAAGGATATTAGTGCTTGTAAGACTTTTAATTTAAGTACATGGAAGTTTTTAAGACTTTGGCGAGCAATACAAACTGTTTCAGGGAATGTTGTGTTCAGGGAATGTTGTGAAAGCATTAATCGTGTATTTGATAATCACTATGTAAACTAGACATACACTATGTGAACTAGATATACACCTATAATAATAAGTAACCAATTGAAGCGTGCACAGGTGTTGCATTTATGTGGAAGGAAGAAAAGAATTCTCTGATCTCTATTGAGATAATTGGATTGCTGATAGTGAGATTTTGCACGTCTGGTTAACTTTTTCTTCTCTTTGAACTAGTTACACAATTACGCAAACGTGCGTATCTCGTAAAACTCTGGGATGTCTGTAATTATTATCCAGTTGGAGAGTGCATATAGGTGATGTATTTACAGGTAGAAGTTAATTATTTACAGATTTCTATGGATGTTATTAGATTTTGTTTTATTTTATGAACAATATTCTAATTTCACGACTGTCAATGTTCAACTTCAGCTCTGTAATAGTTTTCATGGAGGACTTTTTGATGGAACTCGCCCAATTTGTGATACATGGAGAGGGAAACCAGGAAACCATCCCACCAGTAGCCCGACGGCAATCCATGATCCATCTACCACTGAGAATATTTTACCTTCATCAGCAGTGTGGTCAGTGTGAGCCGGGAGCCGAGTTTGAATCAACCAGTTACCTTTGCGACTGAAACCTGGATCATCTCAATGGGATGCAAAATTGGATACTTTATTGGATTGCAGATATTTTGCTGATAAATAGATTTTATACTCCTCCATCATCTTCTTTCTCACTGAACTAGATACAAACTGCGCAAGTGTGAAGTAATTACTAACCGGTTGGACAGGGGTGCATTGAGAATGTTATTTAGTGGAAGAAAAAAATTGATCCACTTATCTCTATAGTGTTTATTGGATTGCTGAAAGGGAGTTTTTGAATTTCTCGCCAACTAGTTAGCTTCTTCCTTCCACCAAACCAGATATACGCAATCGTGAAGTAATTTTTAACCAATTGAAAAGCTCACATCGGCGATGTGTTTATTAATTCACTGATCTTTATGGAGATTATTGCGTTTCCGATAGGCAAATTGTGCACTTTCCCCTTTCGGGTAACTTCTTTTCGCTGAATTAGATACACACTGTAATTATTAACCAGTCAGGCAGTGCACATTGGTGATGTATTTATTTGGCAGGAAGAAAAAATGCACCGATTTCTATTGAGGTTACTGGATCACTGATAGAGTATAGTTTGACTAGCTGAAATAAAGCAGAATAAAAGCATTTCGTCAACTTGTAATTATTAAATACTTTTAGCATTTATGCCAATGAGCTCAATTGCTCGATTTAAAAGTTATCTTAAAATAACCAATTCATATAATAATTTTATTAGATTTAAGGTTAATGAAACTATTAAACGAAATAAAAGTTATTTTTCACATAAGAAATAAATTTTGGCTACTTTCATCACTTTCATAAGGAATTAAGGGGTGAATAACCCCCCCACTAGGTACCTGTTCTCCCTGCTTACCGTTAATTTGGCTTTCAATCTTGAAACATTAAATCAGCAATTTTCAGTTTTGGGAACATTTATATTTACTTTATTACTTAGTTTTTCTACGTTTTGTTTCAAATAGCCATTTAGAAAATTGTTCACGCCTATTCTAATTGTTTTAATAATACACTGCTGACAACCAAAACTGATATGCCATGATGATGGAACCATACATTAGTGAAATTTTCACAACAGATAAACATGGTGTGATGTGCAAACGATTGGATAATATTATGCAAATTCATGCAAAGCAGGGGGCAATAGTGGCACATACAATACGTATAAAAGAAGAGGTTTGGCAGCAATTTTTCACAAACTCAATTAGAATTTGAAAGTTATTTTCGGCTTAAAAATGTTGTAATGTCTTTTGTAAAAAAGGAGAAATGTTTACCAGTAAGTGTTTGACTTTGTTTAAGGAACTGCTATAGCCTACCGCGGCTGTGGTTTAAAGAACCACATTATTGCAGCTCGCGTCTTCCGATATTCCTTAAATGCTCGTATGATGTGGAATTGATGGTCTCAGGAAAGTCATAAAGAACGTCATGCCGAGTTTCAGCGGCCACTTACAGCTAATGGCTGAAAAGACAGTGTTCGATGACGTTTGATCTAGAACATTTCGTTGACGTTTACAGCACTACGGACCGTCAGACAGTGTTTGATGACGTTTGATCTAGAACATTTCGATGACGTTTACAGCACTACGGACCGTCAGACAGTGTTCGATGACGTTTGATCTAGAACATTTCGTTGACGTTTACAGCACTACGGACCGTCAGACAGTGTTCGATGACGTTTGATCTAGAACATTTCGATGACGTTTACAGCACTACGGACCGTCAGACAGTGTTCGATGACGTTTGATCTAGAACATTTCGTTGACGTTTACAGCACTACGGACCGTCAGACAGTGTTCGATGACGTTTGATCTAGAACATTTCGTTGACGTTTACAGCACTACGGACCGTCAGACAGTGTTCGATGACGTTTTATCAAGAACATTTCGTTGACGTTTACAGCACTACGGACCGTCAGACAGTGTTCGATGACGTTTGATCTAGAACATTTCGTTGACGTTTACAGCACTACGGACCGTCCTTGATGTTGTATAACACATAGGGGGACCTTTAGTGGTGTGATTAATGACCGACCTGGACACGGGACTAGCTTCACGATATCTTTAATGTCCAATACCAGTTCTGTTTACAGAATCCCGATATGTATACTGAATATACGTGTGTATACGGTTCTGTATACAGAATCACGAATCACTTAACCGTGTTAGGCGACACCATAGAGAAAGCATGTTGCTAACTTGCATTTAAAAATGTCACAATAGTGACTTACCCACAGTTTCGTTATTGGGTGCCATTTCATACGCGTGTCGCTCACCTTCTGTTTGCATTTATGGCCTTTGAAACACCAACTGTTGCATTTCAGATAAGTTAAGACGCTTGAAATTTAACGGTTAGTGGCTTTGTCCTATTTTCGAGACCTCTGTAATACTAATTTTCAGCAAACAACGCCCTACCACATGTAACCTGTTGTGTCCTGACCTTTGATACAAAACCTGTCTGACAGTCACCGTGATCAGCACTTTTTCCAGATCTTTGTGCAATAGAAAACATCTTGTCAATGGTTGCTCATCGATTAGCTCGAGTACCACCCACTAATCGTTATTTTCAATTAACTATATAATATTCTCTAAGCTGAATTGATTACGGTTCTCGAAAATGCTTGCAGTTTCTGTTTAACTTTCTGCCTCAGGTGGCAACTTTGGATAGTGATTTATTCACCCTCATTTCTTTCAATTTTAATCAATTGCCCTTTTCCTTAAGATATATATGACAAATAAAGTTCCTTTCGATACTTTCATTCCTTCCTAGTGTAACAATTTTAATGGTCAGCAATGTAGTTAGTTGCATAAATGAAGTAATGGAAGAATGAATTTTTTTATTATTGAGCTTTTGAAATTTCTTAAAAGAGCGCTGAATACAATGTATTTTCGAGTATTTCCAAAAGGATTGCATATGCATATTGAAAGTGTTCGCAATTTATATTATCCTATAATGAAAAAACCAAAATGATTAAAAATAAACATTTAGGGTTCAATTAACTATGTAAATTAACTACAAATTGAATAGTGGGAAAACCAGCTAACCATATTTATGCATTTAAAATGTATATAAAGGTATTTCAAAGGAATGACGTATTTGATTATTACAGGAGTGCATTTTTACTTTTACAGTATTTGATTTTGATTTGTTTTGGTAAGGCTCCTCTTTTATGATGTGTATTTTTTTGAAACAAACAATTATAAAAAGAATTTTATTGCTCTGAATGAACAATAAAATACTGTATTAGAGAATATTTATCCGTATTGTATACTTTTAGTTAAAAAAAACTTGCAGCTTTCTGTATCAACAGCTCAAAAAAACATATGATTCTAAGAATTTTTCAAAATTAAACAAAATAATTAAATATTATTCAAAATATTAAAAAATAAAATTATAAAGATTTCTAGAATTAAACTAATTGATGGCAAACATAAATTTGGGATTCTCATATTTGGTATTTTCTGTATTTGCTTAACAAATGAGGTGAGTTGTTTAAATTTTGGAAAGCAAACAGTTTGAAATGATTTATATATGTGTTTTAGGGGAATGCGTTACAAATTATTTATTTAGCTTTAAAGCTATCTCTTTCATTTTTCTTTCTTAAAAATATTTATATATTTTTTAACGCTTGCAATTCATAAATGAGAAGTAATTAATGCTTTAGAATTTTGTAAATATTTCTTTTAAATACTTTTAGTATGTTTGAGCTTTAAAACTTCAAAGTCAGTGGCAAGACTTAAAAATATCGGATAAATAAGCAATTATTGCTATTTTACGAGCAAAAAATTTTGAATTTAACTTTTAACCATCAATTGATAAAATCACTATAAAAATATATTTAATTACACTTATCTAGTACAGAAAAACATGCAAAACAAATGTAGTATGGAGGCACTCGCTTTCTGAGTACACTGTAAAAAATTTAAATAAAAATCAAATTAAGGTAAAAAACACCGGTACTCAGGGTATCGGTAATAAATATTTTGAAATCCTGTTCTACCGTAAAGTTCTATGGAACAAAAATCCGATGCATCGTAATTTTTATATAGTAATATTTATTTTAAAATCACTGAATCCCTTCAATTAACTAAATATAACTGCAAAAGTTAAAAAACTAAACTCAGTGGCGTAACAGCCCATAGAGGGCCAAGGCATACTGTGCCCATCTCAGTTTTCTTGACCATGGGCTCTGGGGTGCTGAAACAGATGTTCCGGTAAGGGGGTCAGCCGAACGCGAAACCCCTAGTGTTTAGTTCCTAAGCATGCTTGGTACTCATTTATCGACCCACTGAAGGGATGAAAGGTTCAGTCAACCTTGCCCGGCCCGAGGATCTAACCCAGGACCTGTGGCACGGGAGCGCGAAACGCTACCACTTAGCCAGCAGGCGTCGCAAAAGTTACAACACAAAATTTTATTTTAAAGAAAAGGTTCTGCTGTGAAACGAATTTTATTAATGCTGCACTCAGGGTACTAGTACTTTTTATTATAACTTAATCTGGAATTTTTTTGCAGTGTAATGAATCCAATTTATGTTTTGTTTAACAATTTCTCAACGAAATATTTATCATTTAGCATTTTAATATGCAAATTGAGTTAAAAAAGACTTCGGGATTTTTTTTACTCATCGAAATATATATAAACTGTCGTTTATCCACAAGCATTTTTCATTTGATTTTCTAAAATGCTTCAAAACGGTTTTATATACTTTTAATTTGTTCTGTTAAAAATATCATTTCTGTACAGGACGTCACTGGGGTATTCTTGCATGCGCTTAGGTCTAACCATGTGTTTTTTAGTGGTTACATTTACATTTACATTTAGTGGTTACATTTTACATTGTGTTTTTAGTGGTTACAATTTTAGTGGTTTACATTTACCAGCTGTCAGCTCACATGTACTACACTGTAAAAAATTCCGAATCAAATGACTTAAAAAATACTGGTATTCGGATCATTGTACTTTTTACCGTAATTTCATCCAAAGTGCTCTGCTGTGCCAAAAAAATATAGTTAATAGGTATTAGTTTGCATAAATAATTTTGCTCAGAAGAGACTGGCATGACTCAAACTGCTATATCCCTATCGCTATTTTTGACAATCTGCACGTGTTTTTTAAAGGAACGCAAACTCGTAAATGTTTGACGATACATCTTTCTCTGTCAGGTGTTCTTAGTGCAGTTTTTGATCTCTCAGTCATATTTTTAATTTGGTTTTCAAAGAGTTTGGATTGTAAAGTGTAATGAGTTAATACAAGCGCTTATTTTCTATGATTTTCCCGGTTCGAATCTTGGCTGTAGTTGGGATTTCATTCGTATATAGTCCATACGTTCTATGTTGTATCTAGTAATAAACTGAGTAAATTGATATGCAGTATTAAGCATAATATATTCAAATCCTCCTTACTGAATCGGCTGGTCATGCATGCTGGTCCACGCAGTGATCACGACACTGATGCTGACATAGGTATTCCATGGATTTTTTTGTTGTTGTTAAAATAACAAAGTTTGTTTGTCAAAATAACAGTACTTATCTGCCTAAAAGTATGCGTCTTTTTCCCGTGAATTACACGGTCTTAAACAGGCGAACTAGCCTATAGTTCATGATATTCTAAGTGTTAAGATTATCTACGATATTATGATATTCATTCTTGATATTATACTACGATATTATGATATTCATTCTCATGTGCTGAAGGGAATGATATTATGAAAAAAAAATCGATTGTAAATATTTTACCACATTTTAAAATGAAATAAATAATGTAAATTATTTAATTTTTTTATTTGTCTTACATTTCCTTGAATCAAATTATTTCTCCACACCAGTTCAAAGTTTAATTTAGTTGGCTTTATTTGGATATTTAATTCAAAGAAATCTAAGAGAAAATATTTTATTGTTTTTTTATAATTATTAAAAAGGGATTACGAAATTGTAGTATTTTGTAAAGGATTTCCGAACAAAAAGAGCAACATTAATTTTTTAATGCGAAAATTCAGTGTAACAGAATTTCCTTTTTTCAGCTTGCTGTATACAATAATAAAAAGTGATTAATAAAGACGAAAATTATTTCTCCCGTAGATTTTTCAGAAGAGCTACATTTTGCGTTAAAAATTGAATAAGCAAATCTTTATTCGTGTCTAACAAGATTTTAACTTCTTACATATAGACTAACATAGACAGTGGTTAAAAACTATGTGATCTTAACTTACATACCTCTATAAAATTTAAGACCCAAGAAACTCGCAATCCAAAAAATCCAAGTAACTTGGCAATCTTGGTGTTGCTAGGAAATAAATTATTATAATAAATATTTTATTAATAAATATTTAAATTCAAATTGTATTCAAATGAGCTATTGATCTATAACATCTAAAACCCTTATGAGTGTATTGTCACACAACCGATGAAATTCTTTCCATGTTTAGGCAATTATACAAACTGAGCTGTAAGTTAGACAATAAAAAAAAAGTGAAAAACCAAAACAGTTCATATAAACGAACAAACTGTTTAAATAATGATTATGAATTTAGAAAGGTAATATAATAATTTTGAAATTGAATTTTATTTGCAATGATGTTAAATAATTAACGGAGGAGAAGGATGCATTTTATCAAATTGATCGACCAATAAAATTGTTAATGATTTAATCAATTTTTTCCAAATTCTTGTTATTTTTTTGTTTTGTTTTCGTACCCTTCTCTTGTTTTCTATACATTTTACGAGTTTATGTCAGAATGCAGAATTTGAAACTGCTGTGTTGCTGTGTTTCCAAACACTGTCATTTGTTTTTGCTACAATTTATTTACGCTCAAGTAGGATTGAAAGTATATAAGTACACAGAGTGTAAAAAATGATCACCCTGAATAACTTTTGACTTTTCGTAGTATGGGCTGTAGCGCCACAACTCTTCATGTAACGCAAATGTGGGCAAGTTCCAGCAAAAAGTCCTCAACGAAGGTTAGTTTCTCGACATGCTTGATCTAGGAGTTCCCTTGTCTTCTGGATTGGGTTCAAAATTACAAGGCTATGGAGTTAAAAATTGGTAGTCGTAAACTCAAAATTAGGTGGCTGTTCAAGGACGGGTATAAAATAAAAATCATTAAAGACTGAGCCGTGTTTTCTCAGAGGATAGAGATTTTGACTCCCAATAAGGTGAACTGGGTTCGAATCCCAGCGAGGACCCGGTTCACACCAACCACAGGGCTAATGTAAAATATCCTCAGTGATAAACGGATCATGGGTCCTCTCATGAGTCCTCTTGGCGTCAGACTAACCGTGTGAGTTTTGCCTTTTTCCTCTCTATATCGCAAACGTGGCTTAAATCCACCCAAAAGTTCTTCCGCGAGGGCAAATTTCTCCTAATCCTTGATATAGGAGTTCTCAAGACTTCTTGATGGGTTCAAAATTATTAGCCTATGGAGTGAAACATTGGAACTCAAAATTGAGCCGGCTCACCTCAAAATTGAGCCGGCCGTTCATCGGAGGTAATAAAATAAAGTCAAATCATTAAAGATTTTCTGCATGTATAATAATTTGAAGACGCGCGGTTGCTGAGCGGTAGCGCTTCGACGTCCCGTGCCGCAGGTCTTGGGTTCAATCCTCGGGCCGGGCCAGGTTGACTCAGCCTTTCATCTCTTCAGTGGATCGATAAATGAGAAACTAAACACTGAGGGTTTCGCGTTCGGCTGACCACCTTACCGGAACATCTGCTCCTGCACCCCTGAGACCAAGGTTAAGAAAACTGAGATGAGCACATTAGGCCTTGGCTCTCTATGGGCTGTAGCGCCACTGAGTATATTTTATAATAATTTGAAAAAAAAAACAATATTTTTAGTCAGAATTTCATTATTTAAAACCAAATATATGGATTTATCCTTCTTCGTGTAAAAAGTACAACTTCAGACATGCTTCACATCTGAATTTAGAGAATCAATTAAAAAAATTAATAGACAATTTTTCGTTTTTTTAATGAATTGAAATGCATGCAAAATTTTGCATGCATTACTTTTTTCAGGAGCTAAAAGTAGAATCCATTTATATTGATCTATTTTATGGTCTGCTTAAGAATAGTGAAAGAAATTTTAGTGATAAAATCAGTTATTAAACCCAAGGCTTCAAACTCAAAGTCTAAATAAATTTTAAATATGTTATTCCGTTATGTGGGATAATCGAAAAGATTGATGATGCTTCGCAGTTATTTCCTGCTATTAAAATCTTTCAGTTGTTCAAGTGAAATTAATTTAAAAGATTAGGATTTAATTAACACAAAATTCTATTTGTACATTCCTTTGAATCTTTTTATTCTTTCATTTGATATGTCATATGAAAGCGAGAAATTTCTCTCTCACAGAAAGCATTGAATTAGAAGCAATTAATATTTAATTATTCATTCCTAAAATATTTCGAAATTAAACTAATCATTTCTTTTTTTATGATCTTATTTTCTTCCTTTTATGATCTTATTTACTTCCTTCTAAGGCATTTTTAAAATTAAAATTCTGTCTTGTTTCTGTTCTGTAACCTATAACCTATAGTAGAACGAGAAGTAACCTATTTTTTTAAAATTTTTTAAATTTATTTATTTTGTTTCTTACAGTTTTTTTTTTAAAAAAAAACACGCTATAGAATTTAGAATCTGTTTTCTTAGAATTGCTTCACGTACTTTATACCAGTTTTTGTCTATGTTAGCAACCGTAAAAGTATAAATTATATAATCGCTAATATTATCACTTTAACTATAGTTATTAAAAATTTAATAATTACATTGCAAAAATTATTAGTCAAAAATATTGATCATGGGCTGTAGTCGTAAATCTTGGCTGAAACCAGTTAAATGTTTATTATTGAGAAAAACGATTGTTTAGGTCTGTGAAAAGCAATTTTTTTTCATATGGGTCATTTTAAAAACTTTTTTCTCTTGGGTCGCATCACTGCTACTATAGATTACACGATATCTTAAAATTTACATGCTTAAAGCACAGAAAATAAAATACTATACAGATAGGTTAATCCCATATGCCTTATCTAATATCACTAGGTGAACGACTGATCACTTTGCCTATCACTGATCTATGTCGTCTGCATTTAAAACTTGACGACCCCCAATTAACACAGCTAGTCTTATCAATATAGATACGAACGCTTGATTTTTTTCTAAGGAATTTGCCAGTTTGTGAATCTCCCTAAATTAACTTTAAATAGTGCATTAATGAGTAAAAAGTCTTAGTTCTTCCTCACAAATTCTGCACTTTCCCGCTCCACATTATTTCTACTGCATTGCTGCAAACGCTTGTTTTCCTCTGCTAATTTTTTGATTCCCCCAAAAAGTTCTTCATGGAATAAAATATCTTAGTGAAACACTACGTTGAATGGAAATGGAATTTCTGATAAAAGAAGCCATAATTCTGATTAATAACAGTAAATTTTACCATATTTAAACTATTTATTTAGTAATTTTTTCCATTCATATAATAACGACTAACTTTAAATTCTGGTTTTCAAAATTATAGTTCTTATTACCACACATTTAGTAAAAATTACGAAACTGAAATGCAAGTTTAAACGAACAAATGGTTTTACACCATTTTCTAAGGTATTTTGATATAATTACCAAATTTACCGCATTTTTCGAAACTTCATAACTTATTATAAAACCATATGTTCTGGTCAATTTTACCCGGATAATTAACAGAGTGCTTCAGTAAAGGTTAACGAGCCTTTTTGGAGTTTTTATAGAGCCAGAAACACGGAAAATTTATCGTTTTCTTAATTAAATTAAATTGAAATTATTAAAGAACTTCGTTAACATCTTTCGTATGAAAATTCGTTTCTAAAGAGTTTCAAAAGTAGTGAAAATAAAATTTATTTTCATTAATAATTATTTTTTTCCAACGAACAAGTGTAAATAATTCGAGAAGTAAAAACAAAAAACAAAAATTAACTTTCATAATATTAATTTAATTTCGGGCATTATAAAATGAAAGTAGTTAAGAGAAAAAAAATATTCGAAAAAATTCTGGAATGTAGAATACTAGCATAAGAGTGAAATATTAAACAATCAGAAGTGACCTGTTTTGCTTCAGCCAAAAATATTTTCAAAAAGTTTACTATTCAACATCTTAATTATATCTCATTTGTGGGAGAATTTTAATAAAATAATTCATTATAAAAAATGGTACGAGAAATGTAAATTAATATTCTTTCCTTTCAAGAAAATTACTTTTCAAGATATTTATCAAGAATTTAAATTAATATTTGTGCCAAAAGTCTTAAAAGTATTTCGTTTGCTTTTGCAGTCAAGTAAATGTGCAATTTTTCTTCCTTTACGCTATAAAAATTCGTTTTAGTTTGCTAAGAAAATTAAATTTTGAGATCAGTATAATATTCTTAGCATTTTCAGTATTTTTAAAGTGAAATGCCATGGAATAATAAAAGGTTTGTATGAGTTTAGATTTTGTATGTTTATTAAATTTAATTTAATTTATCAAATTTTAATCTCTAAGCTGCATATAGTTTGAGCTGTTTTAAGCTAAATGATAAATTCAACTGTAATAAACCCTTTAATGATTTATTATTTGATAAAATAAAAATGCATTCCAGTAATATGACTACGCGTTAATTGGAGTAGCATATTTCTAAAATCTATTTAATTTTTTTTTCCATATAATTTGTCAAATAAAGTTAATAGAAGAGCAATATAAGTAAGACAGAAATAGTTGATTAGAACACGCAGAAGAGTGCCAAGAGAGAGAGAGAGAGTTTATTTATTAAATGTTTATGGGAAAAAATCTTTTCTGAAATATCTGAAACAATGTTTTTATCGTGGCTGGGTGGCGCAGTTGGTTTGTCGTCGACCTTCTGAGCCCAAGTCTGCGGGTTCGATCCCAGGTCTAGACACCGGATTTTGAGGATGCAGAAAATCTTCAGCGGCCATGTCGTATGGTTATGCGGTATGTAAAAGATCCCTGGAGTGCCTTATTGGCTCTTGGCATTTCCGGTAAAATTAAATTCCTAGTGCACTTTGGCATCCAAAATAGAGTCTCGGTGCTGCCATCTAGTGTGGCAGAAACTAGACGTCCAAACTAACATGTCCAACGGTATCCAACCCATTGTGTTGGTCCTGAAAGAGTGGATACCACTTCTGGAGAACGCACTAGGTCTGCTCATCGGGAAGACTGATTGTGCAGCTCATTGGAAATAGAAAAAAATGTTTTTATCTGTAATAAAAAAAGGTGTAAAAGAGTTTAATTGATAATGTAAAAATATTCATTTTCTTCAAAAATTAAATTAAGTCAACATGCAGCAAATTAAAGAAGTCAACATGCTTCGAGTGCTCATAAACTGGTGACAATCCTCAATACATACAAGACGTGAGGGTAAAAAAAACGCATTTGGAAATGAAAACGCAAAGTTGTAAACGAAGAAAAAAAAAAAAAAAGGAAATGAAATAAAGGTGGAAAAAAAACAACAGCTGTGGTAGCTAAAAGAGGCAAATCAAGGCAGTTTTTCCAAGCGCAATGTAGTTGCGAAACTCTTGGCGTTATCTAGTGGATGGCATCCATATGAATGAAATGAAATTCCAGAGCATTAAATGACTTGATGTGATAGAGTTTGAAGGAATTTTGATGTTTTTGAACTATGAAATGCTTGTTTTTAAAAATTTATGCCCAAGGCACCAACAATGTGCGACAAGAGATGATTTATCAAATTTCTGATGAGGAATCATCTTATAAACCGTCATGCTCCCTTAATCTAAATTTTAAAAAGCGCTTGGTTAGTCCAACATAATCTAAATCGCAATTGTAAGTGAATTACGAAGCCTATATTTTAATTTTACCAAGATTGACACCAAGACAGGAGCTTCAATTTTTTGCCACTTGTTTTTTGTACGATAAATAGAAAAACTAATATACGTTACTTTTCTATGTTCTAATTATCAGGATAATTGGAGCGAATTGACAGCAATACTAAATGCATAGTTTTCCAAAGCTTGAAGTCTCAATTTTGGATCACATGTTCTTTACAAAATTAATAGAAAATAAGCAGAAAAAAACAATAATTGACATTCCACGTATCTACAAGAAAAGAAGCCTCAAAATTAGACCACGTGTTCGTTATCAGATATAAATAAAATCTAAAAAAAGTTTCATTTTTATCATTATCCAGGCAATTAGCTTATTTGACCATAAAGCTAAACATCACGTTTTAACTTAGATAGAAGTCTCCAATTCGGTTCTTGTTTTCATTATGGGATAGTATTAGAAAATTAAAAAGAGATTCCCTTACATAATCTTTAATTATCGAGTTGATTAGCTTAATAGACAGTGATGCTAACTAACACGATTTTAAGGTATCCGACTCATTTCAAAGACATTTTTTAAATATTAATATAAAGTTTATAAAAAACTGGTTAATTTGTTTATTAGGGTTAAAAACTAGCAAAAAGATAATAATAATTATTTTTTAAATTTCCATTTTTAGGTAAAAATAATTAATTTTTTTCGTCATATATGCTAAACACGGTAAAAAAATTTTATCAGCTAAAACCAAAAATCTTTTAAGGATTTTATTTAGAAAACTATCAACTATGTTTTGAACTGTTACCTTAAAATCAAGTCTATATATACTACGGACTTACGGATCAATGTTGTTAAAAAAGCAATTTTTTAAAGATTTTCGGACTTGTCTTTGTCAAAAAAACATTCACAAAAAATGATTCTAATTTTTTCTCTTAGTTTGTAATTCAAAACATGCATGCTATAATCATAAACACTCATCAAAAATAGTAGACGACTATTTTAAAAACCACATGAAATTTCATGTTTAAGGTATTGAAATGGTTAAATGGGAAATAATCCGATTTTTAAATCGATTAGTCGATCCATTAGTCTATCCACTGTTATCACTTTGCACAAAAGCTGCTATTGCTTTGTAAATAATTGTAGTACAAATAAAAGTAAAGTACTTTAAAAAAGCTAAGAGTACAGGAACCATAAATTTATAGCAAACTCATTTTCAAAGATATTTTGCCCAAAGTAATGTTTTTGCAGTAGTCAGATACCTTAATAAGACAGGCGTAAAAACGTGAGTACATGTAGACCAACCAGCTGGTCGTCGCAAGCGGTTAGTTATTGAAATAAATCAGTACGTAATACGTAATTTGTATACGTAATTTGCGTAAGTTTTTATTTATTTATAATTAGCTTTTCCACTACTGGTGATATTTTTACTCAGTTCATTTCTTTTTTATTGACTTTCAAGTACATAAATCAGTGAAATAAATAATAATAATACGACCTAATATCACTGTGATGTTTAAATATAATATCTCCTTAACTCGTATCACCATAATTGTAAAAAAGGTATATTTTTACTGAAATCCGTCACGCAACGAAATGTGATTTGACACATTTCCAACTAAAAAAATTTGGCGAATACCCCATAAAATATATGATATTAGTTGGGAAAAGAATCGTGAAAAAAGCAAATTGGAAAAGGCCTTTTAGAGGACATTTATTTTTATTGTTAACTTTCTACTTAATTACGGATAGAGCAAATACAGTTGCTTTTTTATTATTTAAAAAGTATATAAAGGTTGGGAAGTAATGAACCATTTGATTTG
Organism: Parasteatoda lunata; assembly: GCA_949128135.1. Taxonomy (NCBI): domain Eukaryota; kingdom Metazoa; phylum Arthropoda; class Arachnida; order Araneae; family Theridiidae; genus Parasteatoda; species Parasteatoda lunata. The sequence goes on along the minus strand of OX421976.1, from coordinate 64,701,834 downwards.
CTAAGCATTAAATATAAAATTGAACAAAAATATATTTATATTAAAAGCACATTTTTAAAAAAAATTTCAGTTGCCAAACAGTACCAATGAAAACTTTTAAACTTTTTAGAATTGATGTTTAGTAATTTAAGATCGTATTTAAAGTTAAAGGTCACTGAAGAACACTGTTTGTATTGAAAAAACGTATGCTAAACTCATACTAAGTGCTTCCTTGACAAAACGCAAGTGATGAAGAAATATTATAACTCAACTTTATTTTTATGAATTACAACTCAGTTCATAATTATGCATAAATAAATGTATTACATTAAATGAATAATCTAGATAAAATCCCAGCTAAAAGCTTCCTTTACGAAACATTTTAAGTATGTATAAAAAAAAAGAAGCACAAAATGAAACACAATATTTTTATATTGATTATTTTTTAGAATTAAGCATAATTATATATATAAGTGTACTATATACAAAATCTCATAAATGCTTTACAAAATATAATAAAAGTAAAAAAGTACTGAAAAAACCGCATTAAGATACATAGTAACTACGGTAACAGGTTTTAATTTTATTAAAATGACCATATTCTGTCGAATATGTATTAAGATAAAACATGAAATTGCGAAGCCATAGAAATTGATGATAGATAATGATATTTGTCAACTTATATTTTATATTAAATAGCTAACGTATTGAAATGCATGGTCATCAAAAGTATGTTAGTAAATTAAGCGGGAGAATTAAATATGTTTTTTCACCACATGTAGGTTTCCATTTACCTGGAAATTGGCTTTATACCATAATGCCAAATGATACCCTTCCTTTTTTTATTTTGAACGAAGAGAAAGTAGTGAAATGCATGGCCCACATATATGAGAGAATTAAGAAAGAAAATTAAATATGTTTTTTTTTTTCTTACAAGATTGAAGTAGGCATTTAAATTGAAAATTGGCTTTATACGCTTATTACTAGTGTGAATACATTAATACAATTTTAAGTAAAATAATTTGTAAATAAAGCATTTTTTGATTAATACAATTAATAAATTTGTTATTTGAGATCATTATTCTGAACTAGATGACGGAATGACAATGCATTTAACTAGATGTAAAAATATTCATAAAAAATAAACTCTATAGAGAAGATAAAAAGTGCGTGGATCTTACCTTTCCATCTACGGATTAATAGTTTGATTTTAGGCATTGAATTTTAAAGAAGATTTTTTTTCCCTTTAAAGGAATCATTAAAATACTTGAGTCTTAAGAGCTTATAATTTTGAAAATTAGAATTTCTGGTAAACTGCTATCATATGGATGGAAAAATTTCCAAATGATTAAATTATGCCGTATATTTCGCTTCTATAAGCGAGACTTAATAAAACCAAAATATACCTTATGGCTTTTTCTTACCAGAAATTTCATTACCATACAGTACGGTAATCGTACAAGAATTTTTATTACCGTGAAGAGTAGCTAAAATTTTTTACTGAACAGTAATTATTATCTAATATTTGTTGTTTACGTGTTTTGCAAGTTTGTTGAGCATTTTATAAAAGCACTGAATAGTTAATATTTTTAAAAAAAGTTCAGAATAAAAATATTTTATTTGAGTTTCAGATATCCAAGAAGAATAAATAAGTTGTAATATTGATTGTTGTATTCTTTTAATGAACAATTTTGAATTAAATAGTTTTTCAGTAAAAATTCTGAAAATATTTTATAAAGTTAATGTTTGTAAATTTTCAAGAATACGAGGGGTGATTTTCAAGTAAGAACCGTTTGGAAATAAAATAAACAGAGATTTTTTAAGAATTTTATTTTTATATGAAAGCCTGTACTTTAATCTATTTTTCTACATAATTGTCACTTATCATATTGTGTAACGAGCTTTTGCATACCATCGTCATAGAAGTCTGCCTCCTGATTTGTCAGCCACAGCAACATGGCCATTTAGACATCATCTTTATCGTGACGCTCGCCGGCCAGACGTTTCTTCAAATGCAGTAACAAGTAGTAGTCACTGGGACCGAGATCAGGATTGTAAGGAGGATGATCGAGTTGTTCCCATCGAAATTATGTGATCAGGTCTTGGGTTCGATGAGCCGTATGTGTCGTGGCATTGTCATGAAGCAAACGCACGAGTTTATTTAGCATACTACGCCTTTTGTACGCCTTTTGTATTTTTTGCTGTAATTAAACAGCTGTAATGTATCAAAAATCTTAACTAATAACTGAGTAGAGAACTTAATACCAATATTTTAAATGAAATAGACACCTTTATTTCATAATAATTTAGAATAATATTGGTTTCAAAGAGGAAATGTAATTTTAAATAATTAAAATCTGCGGTATTCTCTTTAATGTCGCATTTCAAAGGGCTCTGAAATACATATATCAATTTAAAACGTAAACAAAGAAAACAACTCGATGTTTCAAAAGTCTAATTATTAAAATGTTTCATCTCTGAGTGCAAAGATTATTTGAGTGATAAAAATTTAATTAAAACTGTTGAAAATGTTTCATGTTATTCTAAAAATACTTTTCGATTTCAAATATGTTTGGGCTTTTCGTAAAAGTAAATGAAACCCATTTATTTTATTTTTATTTTTTTATAATGTGATTGAAACAAAACTGGGTTATTTTGAGACGGCAAGAAATATTTTATCTGTCAAAGAACTGTTAAGAAAAAGCTAACAGTATCGCTAATCGAAATTTCCTTTTCCATTTAGACAGTTTTTCTTTTATAGCCTTGTGAGTAAATTGAACTTTTTCTGATTGCGTCAAGGTTGTGTAAAAATGGCCTGTTGAAAAAAATAATGTTTTGCAACTGAAATGAATTTAATAACACATGTTTGTAAACTTACATTGAATTGTTAAACTATTAAATATTATAAATTGTACTCAGCAAGAAATTATTGTTTATGTGTATATAAACTGGTTAATAATGCACTTATTATGGAAAGTTCGAGATGATTTTAACGAAGGGACAGTCAATTCAAAGGAAATTTTAAGTCTGATACATGTCCGATAAACATATCATTTTATATCTAATATATTTGATCATTTTACATTATAAATTATAAATGACATAATATAATTAACGCTGCTAACATTCAGAAAAAACAAAATGCTGGTAATTAGGACACTTTATTTTAACTCTTTTCCTGGATGAGTAATCAGTAAATAGAACTAACTTCAAAAGCACATACATTGTAAAATTTCTCATGTGCATATATATATATATATATATATATATTTTAACAGATTATAAATCGTTAATACGATTGTTATATTTAACACATTTATAAATGTAACTGTAAATAAAATAGTGGCAGTCGAAAATATAGCTTGCTGCACTTGAAATGCGTTTGAATACTGCACTGGAAATACGAATGACGTTTTTATCTGTCTGTTATTTAAATTTTTTTAAAATTGAGAGTCATAATTTAGCCGTAATTCTACTTTCAGCCACCATGATGTGATCATATGCAGTCATATGCTTGTTCTTAGCCAATAGGCTGAGAACCATAGCATTTATATTATTATTTTTATCGTATTATTATTATTTTTTTTATAGTTTTTAACCAAACAATTCCTTTAAGGTAATCAATTTTTGGGTTAAGAAAAATATAAAAAAATATAATGAAAATTGCGTAATAGTATTTTTTTTCTTTAAAAGATTTGTTTTTTCCCCATCATATCCTGATGCATATGCTTGTATGCTTGTACATCAAATCTATATATATATATATGTATAAAAGTTCACTAAATTGCCACGAATTCGAATTTTTGTAAAATGATAAAACTTATTAGCTTAATAAAAGTAAATCATGGTTTTTATTCGATATAGAATTATAAAGGAAGTAATTGAGGATAATAACTGTTTCATTTCTAACCGAAAAATTTAATAACATTTACAGCTATAAAAATGGCTGACGGAGAATAATTTTTCATTCCACGAATATTAATAAGGTACTCTATAATACGATTTCCGTAGAGGTTGACATTTATACCGCAAATTAGATAAAATAAATGAATGACGTTATCTCTCCCATTTGTGACTTAATGGAATATTTTTTTTTAATTCAAAATAAAATTTCTACCCAAAAATGGATAACTTGGATTACAATACATGATGTTTACTCGGTTGGGGAGATAAAAAATAAAACTTGCTGTAATTGAAAAAAATTGAAGAAGCTAAACGTAAACTTTATTTGTAGGAATATGTTAATAGATTTGAGGTAGGACTTTTTGAAAGAAAAAAGTATAGTGAGGAACATGACAAGAGAGGTCTCATCTTGTAGCGAATAACCATTTTATTATAACAAGACGTAACTTTTATGCCTATGATTGTAACAATTCGAAAAAAAACTCTGGTTGGTATGAATTTTACAGGGCAACCCGTATATTTTATTGTATGATTTTTTGTCCTAATTTCGCAAGGTTCATCAAGCAAGTATTTGAAGCCAAAAAGTACAAAATAACAAAGATTTACCTTAAAATATTTGCCTCTTCATGATACTTTTAATTGTACATTATGCCCTGGTTTTTAAAATGCTTATTATGAAATATCATCTTAAAATATTCTAAACTTACAAGAAATTAAAAATTTAGCCCTAACTTGAACTTTAAAATCATTATTTATTTTTAAAATGCGTGATCATTGTGAGTGAAGGATTTAGTAGTTTCAAAAAATAATTAGGAGTATTCATTGGCATTTATTTTAATTGAGAGAATTGGCCGAAATTGAAGAAGAGAACTCGTAAGTAATTAGCTTTTAATTTCCAATTAAATTTAGGAAATTTTTAAAAAAAGCATGAAATCGTTGTTACATTACTTTTTTTTCGTAAATTTAAAGATAACGGAAAGATTATTTAGGAGCGTTTTAAATAAAATTCCTTTGACTCATTATTGGATTATTTTTGATTTCAAAAGACAGACTTAACTTTGTTTTCATATAGTATTTGTTAATATTTTATCTTCTACGCTATGTTATAATCTTTTGACTTATTGCTGGAACAGTTTTGATAACAAAAAACATATTCCAATTCAATATCGCTTCCTTGCTAAAATTTGATCTTTTAAGAACTCTTCATTTCTTCAAGAGCTCTTGAGCTTATAGACTCTTTTGAGAAATTTTTGGAGCATTTATGTCAAAAGACAGACTTGGTTTCTATTCAAAATTTCATCATCTACTAGCCAAATACCAACACCTCGCAATGGGTTAAAATAATCACAAATACTAAATAAATCGTCATAAATGACGATACGCAATCACGCACAAATCTTAAAGACATAAACTAAGATAATTAAAAAAAATTTAAAGTGTTTTCAATTTTTTCTTTATTTGTCACCCTTCTTTGTGGCTTTACTTTATACGATTAAGAAAAGATGTTAAACTTTCCAGAAAAAAGTAGAAAGATGACTGTATACTAAGTATTATACGGCACCGAAAATGATGCTATTGATCACGGCAAGTGCTTGTTGTATATTTAGGTCTATATACTCAGAAAGATGATGTATGTATACTTAGTATTATACGGCACCGAAAATGATGCTGTTGATCGCGGCAAGTGCTTGTTGTATATTTAGGTCTATATACTCAGAAAGATGATGTCTGTATACTTAGTATTATACGGCACCGAAAATGATGCTGTTGATCGCGGCAAGTGCTTGTTGTATATTTAGGTCTATATACTCAGAAAGATGATGTCTGCATACTTAGCATTATACGACACCGAAAATTATGCTATCTATATTTTCGGATGAATTTGTACTTTAGAGCATAACTGAAATTTTTTATTTCTATTATCATATGCTTCTATAAATAGATTTATAAAATCAAGTTGCAAAAGCGTAACTATGAACTAAATAAGCTCATTGTTTCAGAAAGTTTTCAAATATCTAATTCAGTGACGTAACCACAGGTAACTAGGAGACAGTATACAGTTGGCAAAACAAAAAACAGACTACCTTGAATAACGTTTGATCTAATGATCAGATCTTCATGTTCTAGAGCTCATTCTTAATGGGTTAAGGTGGTGAAATCGAATATGCTAATTAAATAGCACAAACTAATATTGCATTTACATGGTAAAATTATATTCTTTAATGTGGTGCAAAAATTTGCTTAAGAAGTTTAAGCAGTTCGCTTTTTAATTTGCTTAAGAAGTTTTTGAGATATGGCGAAATATGCAAAAAGTAAAATAACATTAAGAGGTCCAAACTATGGGGACCATATTTCCCAAATTGTGGCTACTCCATATATTTTGGAATTCAGAAACCTGAAAAAAGTACAATATTCAGAGAAAGTTCATTTTTCTGTCTGATTTCATGGCTTTAAATATTGTCTGCACCAATTAGTTAGCATATTTAAGGTCAACCTCTCGAACCATTAAAAAGGAGTTCTATAACATGAGGATCCAATCATTAGATCAAAAGTTATTCAAAGTGGTCTGCTTTTTTGGCGCATTGTACACGGAGAAAAGACTATGGAAAAATTACTTTACTGAATGGTACATACATTTCTGGTATTAAAAACCATAAATATGATGTTACATAAACCAAAATAAACATAATTTAAACCACTAGTTCGGTAATTTATCTGTTCATATGGTTTACCGGAGAATCTGGTCCCTCAGTAAAAATTACCGTGATCTTACGTATTACCATAAAGCCAAAAACGTGGTAAATATTGCAATATCCTGATAGTTTTGACCATAATTTATATCTCAGTGTATGAAAGACATTGTTCCCCTCAAAAAATAAAAAAATGATTCTTAAGAAATAATTTTGATCAAAGTTACCTAATAAAAAAAGTTCATTGTTTGGACTTGTTGTTTTAAGCCCTTCAAAATTAGGCACCCATTTTCAATGCTTGTCAGACGTGAATGACCTATTTTGGAAGCGCTTGAAACTTGTTATTTTTTTAAATGTATTTTTGAAGCGAATGAAGATTTTAATCAGGTAATATCTTATTGCTTTAGTTTCACGGGATTACTTATTTTATCTAACCAAAAATATTAAATTCAAATAACTTCTTTCTAACTAATTTCAGAATGCTTGGAGAGTTCTAAATTAAATTAAAAGCTTCGGAAACTTAAATTACCTTGTGTATTGTTTCCGTAATATAAAACATCTCAAAATTTTAATTTCATAAATCGCTTGACAATAACCAAACTATTGCCTTTGGCTTATAAACCTGGTTAAAGGCAATAAAATAATTGCCTTTAAATTCAAAAGTATTTCCATAAACTCAAAACATTATCTATAAACAGCCGGAAGCTCTTTCATAGCAGTTTATGAAACTATTTCCAGTTTCTAGCACAAACCCTACCTTTTATTCTATCGTCCTCTATGTGGATGTTTATATACGGAATGGGAAAGATCAATAGAGCTAGAGCCACAAAAGTGGTAGGGCTCTTGATGAGCTATGAATGTCCCTGAAGTCGTAAAGGTAAATGATATAGAGTTTCGAAGACCAGGCAATTGCGGTAAAATAAATAGAATAAATACAATCAACCATCTGGCCTGGAGCACCCAATAAGATCTTTCTCTCAACACTGTTTACTAAAGTAAATCAACACGGGGAACAATTTCCTGTCTTAGGCTTTTGATAGCGAGGTTGTTTTTATTTCTTCTAAGAACAACTTCACCGATACTTACTGTTCAACCCCAATCTTTCAATTCCTCTTGGAATTTCAACACTGTGAAGGAGAAGCTTCAGGGGAAATTCGAACATTTAAAAAGACGAAGAGAGTGGATTAACTTGGCTATTGATGTAACTTCGAATTTCTGGTATTTCGGTTGGAATTTGTAGTATGCGATGGGTTTTTATTTCGTTTTTTTTCCCCTCTTTCTTTTCTTCCTTGGTTCTTTTGAAGGATTTTCAATCTTCATTAAGGGTTTCAAGTTGAAAACACGGAGGGAAGTTTCGAAAAAGTTTAAAAAACTTTTTAAAGTGACTTTGATAAATGTAAGTGAAAGCAACTTTAAGTATTTGAAATCAGTTGAAATATTCTTTGGAAATTTTTTTTAGATATATATTTTTTTTTGTTATGTATTTCTAGCATAGTGAAACAGAAAAGAATGTAAAGAGAATCTCTAGTTTGATTTTTAATACCTATCTTATTCCGTCGAAGGCTCTTTTTTCGAAATGAATTATTTTTTAGAAGTATTTTATTTCGAGTTTTATATGCATTTCAAAATAATTTTAATTTGATACTTTGATATACATATTTTTTTTAAACTTTTTATATCTACATTTTTTTAAAAAAAAGGTGTAACACATTGTAATTGTATTACAACGCATGTTTATGAATATTGTTAGTAAATGTCTATAGACATCTAAACATCAATGCCTTTTTATTATTAATATTTTAATATTTATTTAACAGCAAGGAATATTTAAAAAAAATCTATAAATTTGAAGTAATTTCAATTTATATACTTGTTTCAAACCATTAAGCAATAATTAGACACACTAATTTCTTTAAATAAAAAAAATTGAAATTTCCCAAAATTTTTGAAAAAAATTTGACTTTATTTTTTACGTGTATTCTTACACTTTGAATGAGATTAGAAATAAGATAACTTCATTTTCAATGAAAATTCAAATTTGTTGCGTTACTTATGCTTGGTCCTTCAGTGCATACATGCTATTAACTCTATATTAAAACCAACAACAAAAACACATCGTTTTCTTTTATTTAGTTTTATTTCAAGAATGGATGAATTAGAAAAAGCTGATCTATACTAATTGTATACAAATTCAGTGCAATAAGGGTTAAATAAAAGTTAAATTCAATCAGAAGGAAAGATTATTTTTGCAGAAAACAATTGGGATAAAATATGTGTTTCAAATCAATGCGCTTGGGCTACTCATAACTGATAGCAGACATTTTTAAATAAGATTTTTATCCTTTTTATGAAACTTCTAAAAAAATTGAGACTCTTATTAAATTTCAAGTATACATGTGCTTTTAATTTTTATTTTACGAGTATGGCTTTATAAGAATTTTATATAACATAACTTATGCATTTAACGGTTATAATGTCAATTTATTTAAATTTTCTGAACAATTCAATTAATCCAATAAAAAAAAAATCCAGATACTGCTCTTTCATCAATAGTATATTGTAAGTCGTACATTTTCAGCAAATTTAAACTTGCTACACGGTTAAAAATGATGATTTTTATTCATTTTCTAAAACACCCCCCCCCAAAAAAAACAAGTTGAAAAACAACAGAAAATGTATTATTTTATACTTATATAAGCTGTACCAGGTTTTAAATTTATTTTTAAATCGAAGTTACTTTCCCCAATTCCATGCACAGGTGTTGAAATTCATAATTTTTGCAATAAAAACAACAAAGATACAGATTTGTATTTATTATATTATTTTTTTTATCACTCTACAAAATGTTGATCCAAGTTAAAGATCTCTATTTTAATTAAAATTTTGTGTTTAAATTGTAGTAATAATATTGCGCTTGTTTAATCAAAATATATCATATTTTAGTTCTTCTTTTTTCTATTCCTATTAATTTTCAATTTCATTTTCCAAAGGACGGATTAAAAGATTCTATTTAAAGTTTCAGTTCAGTACAAAATAAAATGTATACTAAAAGGAATTTGAGCAAAAAAAATTAAATTAAGATTCTTATTACACCATATTATTTTAAAATCTTTAGGATAAAGTACTTCATTTTGGTGAATTGAAGTAACTGAAAGAATTTAAATTGAAATTTTAATTAAAAAATCTATACAATAAACAAACATTTCTAAAAATGCACTAGATGGGAAACGCTATATCAATTTCAGAAAGAAAAGTTTCTAGAATGAATGCCAATTAATTTACTAGATTTTCACTTATTCGATTTAATGAGTGTTACGATGTGATCTTACAATCTAAATTTCGACCACTTCTCGATTCCAATTGAAGCTATGTGACTGATGTCAATGCTTCAGTTAATTCAAGTTTCAATCACTCCCTGATGGATAACACGGTATGCAGTTATCTGATATAATCACAGAAAGAATTTACTGTGATATTACTTTATTTTATAACTGTCGTAGAACAACAGACCCAATTTCGAGTTTACGACTACCAATGTTCAACTCCGTCTCCTTGTAATTTTGAACCCAATTCAGAAGACAAGGACGCTCCTGAATCAAGTATAGAGAGAAATTTGCCTTCGTGAAATTTTTTGATGGAACTGACCCACATTTGTGTTACATGGAGAAGAAAACGCCGGAAATGTCCCACGGTTAACCTGAAGGCAAAGGAAATCTAACCCCATGATCCATCTACCACTGAAGATATTTTACATCAGCACTGTGGTCGGTGTGAGCCGAGTGCGGAATTCGTATCGACAAGTCATTGCTGGGATCTAACCCGGGTCCCTTAGTTGGGAAGCGAGCATTCTTATCTCCTTACTTACCATGGCTCCTATTGCAATATTATTGTTTATTATTGTATTTTTACCACTTTTGGACTAGTTGAAAAGTGTTGTTGTTTCTATTAGACAAGCCAAGCTCGTCAGCCATTGACCATTTGCGAATTAAGTCAGAAAGGTGCCCTTTTTATTGACAAGAGAGCATCGCAGGGGTGAAAATTCGTCTTAGATCAGAAGACAATAGATAGATGGCAGCAACACTCTTTCATGAAGCCATTTTCTAAATTTAGAAGTAATATCTGAAGGTGAAGGGAAAATTTTCTTTAGATAGACTAATAGTATATAAACTAATATATAAAAAAATTTTACGACATGTAGACTGATATATTACAAATTTGGCCTAGAAAGGTATTTACAAGTTCTTACAGAGAAAAAGTTCTGGTAAAATTATCGTACTTTAATAACATAATTTAATAACCTAATTACGTATTAATAACATAATTTAATAGTTTATTAATAGTTTATTAATAATTTATTAAAAGTTTATTTAATAACAAATTTTATCACATAATACAAAACCATATTTTATTGTTAATTCTACTAAAATTACTTTAGGGTTTCGGTAAAAATTACCGAGATTTTTTGATTTCCCACAGAACCATCGGTAAATTTCACCAAATTTTGGTAGTTTTGGCTAAACTTTTTTTCTCAGTGAAAAAAAATCAAATTATTTTTAATTATCATAGCCCAAATTATAAATCTACCGTGATAATGTAACCTTATATTTTATACTTGGTACATTTAGATACATTATACGAAGTTATAAGTTCAGAAAAACAATATTAGTAATTAATATATGAAACTGATAGTAAATTAAAAAGAATACTAAACAGAATAAATAATAAAATGAAATATAAAAATTTCAAAAAGGAAATGATTTTTTAAAAAATTATTAATTATCTTTGGAATAATTATCAAATAAATCAAAATACTTTCGAAAAATATTTTCGATTCAAGAAATCTTAAATAAATTACTACTTGGAAAAACAATTATTCAGTAAAAGATATGGACAATACATCAAAATAAAGAAAATGTAATAAGATTTAGATATTAAGAAATAAAAATATTTCAAGTGCATAAAAATGCAAATAATTACTTATAAATTTAGGAAAATAGCAAGTTCATAAAACTTGAAATATTTTCAGAGAAATGGGAGAATTGTTCATAGTTTAGTAAATATAACTGATTTGAGTATAAACTTGCTGATAAACAAATGAATATTTAAAAGACATTATGGTAATGCACTTCATACATATTCTATGTGTTGTGTGCATAAAGTTCTGAAAAGAAAAAGATATTTTGGGTAACTCTATACTTCTCAAAAAATGTCAAGCTGTCGTTGCTGACGAGGCCGGAAATATGAGCTCTGGGACTGCTTGAATATGTGCGTTATTAAAGAATAAAAAGACTAGAAAAGACTGCATTTAGTAGGAAGAAATCTTTCATATACCCAAAGCATCAATTTTCTTGGTTTTAGTGCGGATGATTATTTCTAATAACATTGAATGAGTTTGACAAGTCTTGATAAAAATATTTTTTGAAGAGTAAATGTTATTGAGAGTAATTAATAATGCCAGTTAAATTGAAAGAAACTAGATGTGTAAAAAATAATGTTTTAATGTTTAGTCAACATATTTAGTCAACATATTTAGTTAACATATGGATGTAATGTTTAGTTATGTTTTAAAATAATGTTTAGTCTTTTTGTTATATTTATCGTGATATTGCTCGAAACAAAAATAATTAGTTGTTTTGTGTTCTACATAACTTTTTCTTACTGAAATTTAGATTTGAGGGTAAAATTAGAATACACTTTAATCCTATATTGAATTGTCAATTGCTGTAATTTTTAGGAATCTCTCCAGCTGTGGACAAGATAATGATTAACATAAACTCAATTGGACCTTAGATTTTCTGCTGGTTCAAGTAGCTGAAAAAATAACAAAAATATTATTTTTATACTACTACTAATATTATTACTAATAAATACAGCTTTTTGTAGGGAGAAATCTTTTGTATACCCAGAGAAACAACTTTCTTGGTTTAATTGAACATGATTATATCTCCGAACATTGAATAAGTTTGGATAGCAATATTTTTTTTAAGGTTAAATGTTATTGAGAGTATTCAATAACGTCATATAAATAGCGAAACTAGAAGTGTAAATACGTACTAGAGGAAGCACTACATCATAAAACGATATTGTTTACATATGGTTTTTTTATGGAATTTATTTAATTGTCTTGATAATTTTTTAAATAAAATAATACGTTATTATTTATTTAGTATTTCTCTAAATTTAGTTCAAAAATTAAAATTAAATAAGTCTAAAATGTAGACTTATGTCATAATCTATATTTAGTCTCTTAGAGTATTTTCAAATCATAGATTACATCAAAGTTGTATATCTTCATCACCAAACAAATAGTAACAAACAGTTTTTCTTAATTTCTAAAATTTTATTACACTGTAAAAAATTCCGGATAAATTTGCTGTATAAATTACCGGCACTTTTGGTGCATTATTCATAAAGTAGATTTCACCGTAAAATCTTTTTACCGCAGCATATAATTCCGTAAATGTTACTATAATATTTATTTAATTGGAGTGATTCAGTGGTTTTGCAGTAATTATAACTGTAAAACTTACTGTAAAACAGATTTTCTGTTCCGTAACATTCTGGAACTTTCTACCGTGATTCTATTCGGAATTATTTACAGTGTGCTTGCAGAGTCACAGGCAAGTAAACTGGCAAGATTTTTAGATACATTTTTTGTAACTAAGATTCCTAGATCTTAGGTAAATGTAATCTTTGAATATTTTATTTGTTAGGTTCACGAGAAGATACTAACACGAGAAATTAAACTTAGTAAAAGATACGTATTTTAATTAAGTTTCATGAAAGTTTTAAACTATATTCACACGAATTGTAAAGGAAAAACGGGAAATCTTCAAACGAGACAAAATGGGAGAGTACCCAACATCATCTGTATTTGTCTCATTATTTTCAACCTGCTATTTCCTACTACATTTACCCGACAATCCAAATGCTTAGAAAGCCGCCTTCCCATCTTACTTACACACCCATCGTCAGGTTTTGTTCTGTAACGATATGCAAGAGTAGGGTTGATATCAAGTGTAGTGAATATAATAAATGAGGCCATGACTAGTGATCTGATGTTAGCGTAAATTATAACAAGTGTGTATCTGAACAGTGTTCATGTCCTCACTCTCAGAAATAAAAGACTCACTTTTGACGATTCAGCAGTCTTGGAGCTGTATTTCGTTAATTTTCAGAATGATTTCATAACGAAATCATGCGATTTGTGTCAAACCGCGAACACTCAAATATGTGATGAAAATGTTTCCTCATCTTGAAACCTTACTGTAGTGCACTGTGAGAGATTATTAACTAAACTGATGAATCTAGATTGAAGATCAGACGATCGAAAATAAAGTTACGAAATAAGCCGACCTGAATGTTTGGTGGTCAAGGAGTTGGCCTCTACCAGGAAGATCCTGCGTTCGAATCCAGCCTTGGACATGGGTGTAATTTATCTTTCTGTTCCATCTGTCCCTCTCATGTTATTAGGGTAACATTGATCCGCCTACATGGGGCCCATGATAAAGTGTTTACTTGGAAAATTAGATACATTAAGCACTGCGAGGTTTATTATTTTTTTTTTTTTTCGGAAAAAAAATAGGAGACGAAATATTTCTTTAATTTTGAGGAGATTCATTTCCTCGAAGAAGTGACGATAGCTATTTCGTGAATTTGACGAAACATTTTCTCGGAAAATACACAAGGAAACGATTTCGTCAAAAATGAAAAATGTTTCGTGATATTCGAGTATCCATTTTTACATTGCAATTTTGCATCCTCTTCTATAGCACTATGAGAAATTTTGAAAAAAATTTTTTTAGAAAAAAACTGACATATGGTGTGCCAGTGAAAAACCATTCATTTCTAAGGGAAATATTGTTATTTAAAAACAGATGCCTGATTTTCAAACAAATTAGTACTGTTTTTTTAACAAAATAAAACTATATAACATAACGCATGTCAGCATTGTGGTCGGTGTGAATCGAGAGCAAAATTCGTATGACCAGTAGACACCAGGATTATAACTGGGGTCACCTCATTGAAAAGTGAGCGCTCTGTCCAGCTCTAGTGTTTGGTTCTGAAGAAAAATCTTAAACTGTGTTCATCTTAAAAGTCTTATTGAAATCATACTTAAGTGTGATTACGTGTTTAAAACTATAGTGGTTCACCCGAATAAGAATGTCAGGCAATTTATCTCTCTGAAAAATAATGTCTAAAGATCTATGAAAATCAGGCAAAGTATCAATTCGACAATGAAGTTGAATTGCAATTTTGTATTTATACGATGCTCAAACCCATAAAATAATTTTTGAAAAGTGCGACAAAGTATAGAATGTAATCGTAAAACTATTTGGAAGAGGATAAACTTATCTTACGGTAAACAAAACATGGCATAAACTAGAACTTGAATTGGCAGTTTTAGTCTGCTTATGAAAAGGGTGAAAAACGGAGAAAAACTGTTTTTTGAAAAATAGCTTTAAATAATCAAATACACGGAGAAAGCTTGTAAAAAATGGTTTTTCATCGCAGTGCGCAAGTAGACCATCTTATACAAGCTTTCTCCGTTAAATTAAAATAGAAAAAAATCTGTATTTTTCCTTAAACAGTTTTTATTTGTTTTAGCTAAATTCTTTTATACTAAAATATTTATGATTTCAACGTGCAAATTGAAAAATTAAATTTTGATTTAAGATAGTGAATTACTAAATGGAGATGATTTTTTGTTGCGTATTATAATGAAAAGGAAAAAATCATGCTCAATGGTTGTGAGATTTTTGATAAGAAAAAAAAAAACCGAAATTTTAGTAATAAAACCAGGAATAAACAGTATTTAAATAATTCATTTGGTAATTTTTCCGTTCTTATGTCACCGGTTTAACTGAATTTTTTTTTTAAAGTAATAGTATTTACTGCATATTTTGCAGTTCAGTTAATAACAAATACAAAGCTTAAAAGTAAATTTAAACGAATAAATGATTTTATGCCATGCTTTAAGATATCATGATCAAATTACTAAATTTTATCAGATTTAACTGAGTTTTATTACATATTATAAAAGTATATTTTATTGTTAATTTTAATAAAGTCATTGTAAAAAACATTATCAAATCATTTCCTTAAAAATTACTGAGGTTTTTGGTGTTATCTTAGAGCCAGAAACGCTGTAAATTTTACCATATTCTTGTATTTTTGACCATACTTTTTTCTCAGAGTCTGGTTAACTATTTTATACTTATATTTTATAAATATTTACTTTTTTTTATTTTTACTTTTATTAATTTTTTTTATTTTTATAATAATTTGAAATTATAATTAGTTTTCAATATTAACAAACACAGAGGCATTATATTTGAAAATTCTAATAAAAATTTAATTAAATTTAAGGCAAAGACTTCATAGCCACTTAATTAAAAAATAACGTAAATAAATTTTTTTTTATATAAAATGTTTACACTCGTTCATCTAATTTTAAAACGCTATTGGGTTTTACAAAAAATAAAGCGTTCTTGTAAAACATTCTAAGGAAATTAAATTGCATAAAATAAAATTGGATGGTTAAATTTCATGCTAAATAAAACTTGGCACTTTATAATACTGTAAAAATATTTATTTAATCGAAAAATTTTGCTTTTTCTGGATTAAATTAAAAAATATTGTAAGTAAGAAGCTTACTCCTTAAATATATTTGCATATCATTATTGTGGTTTTTCTGGAAGCGTTTCAGTGACTTACTTCAATTTGAAAAGAATATTATGTGTCCTATGTGGAATGCTAAGCTATTTATGAAATGAATCCCTCAAATACAGTTTAAAGCCAGATAATAGAATGTATTTTTATTTCCAAAAATAAGAAGTTAAGAGAGAGAATAAAAATTTTAGAACTTTCTCTATGTTATGAGTTTATTTAAGTCTTCTTTTGAATAATTAAGATTTCAAAAAAGAAGCATGGCATCTTTTTAATAGTATTTGAACAGGCATTTTTTACCTTGCTTTTCAATTTTCAAGGTATAACTCACATCTTATTTCATGCTTTCAAAACTAGCATATTTTTTATTAATTAATTATTTTAATATGGTAAAAAGTTGTGTTTCTTACTTTTCATATAATTTTACTGTATTCATATAATGATTTTAATTGAATACGTCTTTTATCTTTCCAATTTTTGTATTTACGCGAAAATTCCTATTTATTTATTTAAATCTATATACTAATTTAAAACTATTAATTTAATTATGTTCTATTAATTATCTTAAAAATGCATATTTTTATCGTTTTCGAATTTCTGAAAAAAAACTGTGTTTTTTTGTATTTCATGTAATGATTTTTTTGGGTCACGTGAGGAAGTTCAGAGGAATAATGGATTCAAGATATTCAAATTCAAACATGAATTCAAGTGAATATCTTTATAATAAATTTCTAAATTTATTTAATTCATTATAATAAAAACATAATTACAAGAGTAGCAGTACCAATAATCAGTCATTTAATCAGTCACCTGAATTCAGGTGAATGTCTTTATAGTAAACTTCTAAATTTTTCCCCCTCATTATTATGAAAACATAATTATAAGAATAGCAGTAACAATAACCTGAATCAGACACCTGAATTCAAGTGAATGTTTTTATAGTAAATTTCTAAATTTAGTTTATCCTTTGTCATAAATTTAAATTATTAGAGTAGCAGTATCAATAATAATCAGTCACCTGAACTCTCTTCAGTAAATTTCTAAATTTAGTTTTTTCATTATTATAAAAACATAATTATAAATCTTGCAGTATCAAATTAGTCATTTAATCTGACACTTGGATTTAAGTGAATGCCTTTATCGTGATTTTCCGAATTTAGTTTATTTATTATTATAAAAACATATTTCTAAATATATAGCAATATCAATAATCTGTTATTTAACCAGACACTTGAATTCAAATGAATTTCTTTACAGTAAATTTCCAAATTTAGTTTATTTATTAATATAAAAACATAATTCTAAATCTAGCATTATCAATAATCAGTCATTTAATCAGTTACTTGAATTCAAGTGAATGTCTTTATAGTAATTTTCTAAAATTACCTAATACATTATTTAAAAAACATAATAACATAATTATAAAAGTACATAACATAATTATATAAATTATAAAAATAAAAAAAACACAATTGTAAAAGTAGCAGTATACTATCAGATACGTTATATTTTATTATCCTTTTACAGAATCTTCACTTCCGAAGCATAATAAAGCAGTTTCCGAAGGTTTGTTATACCATCAACTCCTTTTCCAGTCGATTTATATCTGTCCAAATCAGACTGGACATGGTAAATATGCAGAACATAATTGTGCCACTTGCATTCCTAATGCATAATCGATCTCTGAAGTATCTCAATTAGAGCCAACAAATAACGATTGTTCCTTTAACTTCCAAAGCAATTAAATGGCCGCCGGACATTGAATATTCATATGCTTTAGGAATGGCATAGGTCAGCATGTTTGAGTCTCCATTCGTGTGAGACAAGGTGCTTTGATCATTTTCCTGCGCCGCCTGGAACTCGCAGCTATGATTTGTTATGCATCTAATTCGGCTCATTATTCTTGCTGTGTATTCATAGCCGAGAAAGCAATTATGCAAAATATGATTCTGATATACATCTTTTGCTATATTTTCTGATAGCTTTAGCGATTAGTGTTTTAATATTGTGATTAGTATTAGTGTTATTAGAATAATATTATTAATTTTTTCTTAGTTTTTTATATAAATATTATGCATCCAATTTGGCTCATTATTCTTGCTGTTCATTCATAACCAAGAAATCAATTATACAAAATATGATTTTGACATACATCTTTTACTTTGTTTTGTGATAGCTTTGGCAATTAGTGTTTTATTATTTTGATTATAAATTTTTTAATAAAATAATAGCGTTATTTTTTCCCTAGTTTATTTTCTTACACATTGGCAAAATGGGTCTTGGTTTGGATTTAATGGCGTCCACACACTCTTTAACTGTGTTCAAGCGTAACAGTAAACAGTGCGCATGCGTCGTTATTGCATGCGTTGCGATGGCAACCGTTGCTTTTTTTCTCTTTATTTTCACTGGCAGGCATTTTTAATGTATTCACATAATAATAATTTAAAGTATTTTTATATTCTTTTTCTTATTAACGTATAATTACTGGTTTGACGGTGATTTGATTATAAATATGAATGCTGAAGAAGGAAAAGTATTTTGTGACGCCGTGAAACGGGTACAAAGGCAGGATTTGAAAACCAATCCGACGACGAACATCAATGGAGATAGTTTTTGCAACCCATGATTTGAAATGTTGCGGCATTTAACGGAGTCAATCCAGAAAGAAAAAGCATTTGAACAATGGGTAACCAGTGAACTTTTTTTACTGATTTTTTATTTATTATTCATTTGTATTTTCTTATTGTTTTTGCTGTGTTTTTATATCTGACCAAGACATTATGCAAAATATGATTCTGAAATTCATTATTTTTGTTACTTTCTAACAGATTTAATAATGAGTTTCTTCCTATTTTAGTTGTAAATGTTTTTTGTTTAAATTTATTTATAGTAAAATAATGTATAGTGTAGTTAATTGTACTGTGCTATAATACTTACCCCATCGCACGTAACATTCATTAGAGTCGGAAAAATATGAACAGTGGTAGAGGTATGTAGGTTTTAAAATATATTGAAACCTATGTAATACTGAATATAATGCCGAAAATTAGGCAATTAAAATTCATGCGGAAATTGTTTCTAATTTCTCAGCAACGCTCTTTTTTTGCTCGAGATGAGTTTTAGATTGGAATTCAAAATCGTTTCGTCGAAAATTAAGACAAAGGCAATCTATAAGTATAAACTCATATTCATGAGTGAGAGTGGATTAGATTTCTTCCTCTTACATGTTCTCACTTTTAGATCTTGTGCGTTTTGGGGCATTTTTCAGATTTGGCGATGATGAGTTTAGTGATGAATTTGTTATTAAAATGTTCGATATAGCACTTGCTAGCGTTTTAAACGAAAATTGCGCTAATTGGTTTAAAATGCATTAAATTGACCAGTATACCTCAAACTTTACTATTGGTGGATATTAGAACAAACTTTTTTTAAAAATCAAACTGTTATTATTATTGTTGTGTTTGTAAAATAAATGATCTATTGCAAGTCAATGTACAACTTTATTTGTAATGTTTTTTTTATTTTACTGGAACAAAAGAACGTTAACTGTTATAGTTAGCAGTCAGAAAGAATACATGAATCTAAGACCAAAAAAAAGCATTTACATTTTAAAGCAAAAAAAGAAATTAAAAAAAAAATATTGTTTAATGGTTCCGATGAAGGACTAAAAGACAGTTTAAATGAAATAATGATTTATTAGGTTAAAAAGTTAAAATCCTTTTTTTGCAATCATACGACACATTCAAACGAAAATGAATATGAACTTTTGATTGCTAATCAGTTTTATTTAACTTTTTTAAGCATGTTAAAGAATCACTTCATGAAAATTTGAAAACTATAGAAAAAAATACATTACCTATTGGTACCTCTGTTCTCCATTACTAATTATTAGCGAACATCTATAAGGGTAGAATTTTGTTTATGTATATAAAGATGTGTAAATTGACTTATGTATCGATAGTATGTGTGTTCGTTAATAAATTTCTATAATAGATTGCAATTAACTTAAACTCCGAGTATATTGGAGTTCAACGCTCATCTACATTTTTAACCGTGTTAGTAATACTGTAAAAAAATCCTGGTCAAATTACGTTATTAAGTGCCTGCACTTTGGATGCATCATCCACAAAATCCATTTATTGCAAAGAATTTTACCGTAAAACCAATTTATCCGTACAATATTATAACGCAAGTTTTACAGTGATATTTATTTAAATGGAGTGATTCAGTGATTTTACGGAAATTATTACTACTGTAAAAATCATGGTATGTCAGATTTATTTTCCGTAACATGTTCCGGTAAAAATGGATTTCAGGGTAAAAAATACAGGCACCCTTAGTGCCCGTACTTTTTACCGGAATTTGATCCGGAATTTTTTACAGTGGAGTCGAAAGTTTGTAGAATATTTAGATTCATTAGCAATAATATTTTTAACATAAACGTTATCAATTAATTTGATATAAAATCTATCGCATTTAGTTAAATAAATCATTCAAGATACAAAACAATACTCACAAATTTATACTCTCTATTTAAAAAAATAAATAAAGTAAAATTGTTTTTCTGAATATTTCAGATGGAAATTTCAAATGCACTCAAAGTAAACAAATTGAAAAAAAAAGCATTAAAAAAATACAAAACTTACAAAAAATGATCTGCATCAAAACTTATTTATTCCACATAATCGTTTACTCTCCAACTCAACTCGCGTCTGCAAGTATTCGCTTTCCTCTTCTATTTTCGAACGAAACGTGCCCATTCAGATATTCAAACCCGTTATTGGAAGAAGCCTTGTGAGCAAAGGTGTACTATGTATGGTATCTGTTCTTTCACTTGTATTATCGACCCAGCAGTTGAAGCATTGTTATGAATTATGTTCCTGATATGTCGATATCTGTTGAACCAGAAATCCATGCTTATGGAAAATAAGGGTATTAACTGAAAGAAAACTGATGGGTTTTAAGTACTTTTATAATCGATAAAATTGTCGGTAACGTTATCAGCTGGTATGAGTATATTCCGAAATAAGATATTCCGAGCCAATATCAAATATAATATGAAAACTAAATTAAAGAGTTATCGTCCAAATGAAGTATGTATCTGATTTTACGTATTTAATGCTTTTCTAGTTATTATTAGACGGGAAATAAATCGAGAAAATTTTAAGGAAAAATCATTCATTAAAATTAAAACTGAAGCTTAAGTTGCCTTTCTGTATAAGCTATTTTTAATTAAAATGGAAGTTCTAAGAAGAATAAGAACTTTTAAAGAGTCTGGGAGTAAAAAAAAAAAAATATTGATTAAAATGCAGAAAATTAGTTTCCTTTTAAGATGGTTAATCTTTGAAAAAGAAATAAGACAGGATTGTTTGATGTGGTAAAAAAACGTGGTATTTTATCCAGATGACTTAATTAAGTATAAAAGCATTTGAAATAATTATGAAATGAAATGAAATGAGTTTTGTTTTAATTAGGTTGCATCTGTTTCTTTGCTTGAGGAATTATAATTGATTTTTGAAGTGCGTGCCTTATCTAGCACTTCATGGTTTTTATATCTGTTTCGTTAAATAAAGTGGAAGCAAAAATTAAAATATATGAGCTTATTGTAATTTATTTATTTACTGTTTATCCTCTCATGAAAGGTATTAAAATTGCTAAATAAACTTACTAATTTCTTTTTCAAAGAAATATATATTTCAGAGCTTAATTAACTTGTATAAAAAGGTGCTTCAGCTATATCGTAATAAAAAAAGATTTTTGTCCCTTTTTAAAATTTAATTTGACAAACTACGTATATTTTATCTAGAATACTTAGATCTAATAACTTAAGTTATTTCATCGTCAGTAAACACAGAAATATTTCAGCTGTCTCAAAAATGATATATAAAGTCTATATCGTATTTCAATGCTTATATATTATGAATTTAGTAAAAAGAATAAATTGAATAAGTCATAAAACAAATAAATCATGAAACAAATAAATCATATATCTCAAACATATACTTAGTTACACAATTTTCCGATATTTCCAGAAATTTAGGCTAGTAAAATAGAAAATATCAGCAATAGACTTTTTAGACTATTATTTGTTTTCAGTAAATAAATTATGCATTTATTGAAAACAAATTTAAAATTTTGATGACCAGTAATTTTGAGAGAATTCTAATATGTTAGATCAAAGTATTTCCTGTTTCGGTATAGTTGTAACCCAAATATTCTTATTCATTGAAACTTCAATGCGCTGTATGCATTGGCCAATGTAACAACTTCTTGTATTAAATTTGGTCTAACTGTTAAAAATATTCACGGAATTGTTTAATTTTATATATAATTTTTTTAAAATTGAAATTAATGAACGGCGACTAAATTCTGAGTTTATTACTATAAAGTTCAACTCCGTAGCCCTGTAATTTTGAACTATATAATTTTTTTTAATTAAAATTAATGAACAGCGACTAAATTCTGAGTTTATTACTATAAAGTTCAACTCCGTAGCCTTGTAATTTTGAACTCAATAAAATTTAAATTAAATTCAACCCCGACAAATTTAGCGTTCATCAGTCACCATTTTGTGATGATTCAGCTGGAAAGAGGAGAATCCAACTCACGACCTCTCGGACTTGAGCCCTACCAACTAGGCTATCCCAGCCCATAAGTTAAGTTAATTTTAAGCAACGTCACTACAATACTGCAATTAAGGGATAAAATTTAGTAAAAAGTATTTTGATGTAAAACAAAGTCTCAATTTTGAAACATATGTATCGCTGATTCTACAAGTTTCTATGAACATTAGTATTAACGAATAATAAAAACCTCCAACTCCATTTTTGTTAGGTTTACAGTTGAAAGGGCGAAAAACCGGTTTGGAGTTCCGTAATGCATTGAGTGATAGAAGCCTTATAAAGTAAAAAATTTCAGATCAAATTATGAATTAAAAAAAGCATTGGCATCCTAAGGGCCTGAACTTTTTGCCTTAATATCTATTCTTACCGTAAAATTTCAAGAAAAAATAACCTGATATTTCATCATTTTTGTAGCAATATTTATTGTATCAGTGAAATCACTTTCAATATCACTTTCAATACTATTAATCAATATTTATTATATTAGTGAAATCACTGTAATTAAATAAATATTACGTTAAAAATTACGGTAAAAATGGATTTTACGATAAAAACTGATTTTATTGTTATTGTTGTTGTTGTATGCGATTAAGGCAAGAAGGGTGCGCTTCATCATGTTTTTCTAGTTGAGCCATCTATGGTCAAGAATTCAACTTCTGCCACAAACAAACGCCACAGCCCGTTGTACAGGGAGGATACATTCATGGACCATCTATCCATCCTCAGATCGTAATTTTGGCCTGAACCAGACCATGATCAATCTCCGTACATCTCCAGTACCCCCGTAGGTATTGATTTGCTATGGGGACATGGAGGACTTTGTTACACTCACAGAGTTAGTGTGCCCCAGTCACCATTTTGTACACGGGGAGTCTTCGGCTGGCGGGGATCGAGCTCCCTCTTGGCTATGGGCAAAACGCTCTATAAACCAATCTATCTCGGCCCTGATTTTACTGTAAAAATTAATTTTATGGTTAAAATGGATTTTACTGACTTTTTAAAATTTTTTTTCAATATAACAAGTAGATCAAATGATGAAGAATGTTCTGAGTAGAAAAAAAAATATTTTCTATGCTTTTAAATACTTATTACAATTTCAAAATATTCGCCTAAGTTTTAATTGTTCTAATTCATTGTAATATATTAATTAAACGAAACACCCTTAATTTTTATCCAATTTCTTTAAATTTGAATTCTATGGTTCTAGTAGATATAAATTTATAATTATCACATTGATTACTTTAACTTTTGCTTAACATTCTCATAAATTGGTTGTTCTTTCTTTAGACTACAAAATTACTTAATAATAAAATAGAAACATATAAATTGAGAACATTGAAAAACTTGAAAGAGTTTGTAATTAGATTTTGTTTTATTTTCATGTATTGATACTGGAATAATACATAATATGCATTTATAACTTATTTAAAATATGCGTATCTGACAATACGCTAAACAAAATAAATTGATTTTCAAAGCAAGAAATTTAAATCATGAATAGTTTATATAACCCTATTCATCACCCCTCAAAACTGAGAAAGCTTGGTACCCAGAATTCCCTTTAACATAAACTTCTGAGCAGGAGAGAGCGTTTTAATTAGAATTCAACGGAAAGATGGAGTTACTTACGTCTAAATTAAGCATGATTAATTCTCGTTGATCAACAAACTTCCAAAATGTGATCCACAAAGCCTAATAATGAAGACTAAATGCATCCACAAATCCCCACATGTCATTGATCTGAACGAGGCTTAGCTTCAGATGTTCGATACTACATCTCATTCGATTTGTCAGACGCGCCGGCTTTAAATAAAATGACGAACCTTCAGTTACACTTAGATCAATATCCTAAATGAAGGCCTTAATCTCATGTATTCGAACTGTTCTGATTTGGTTATTATTGTTAAATAAATCAAGAAAGTTAATGTATTACAGTTGAAAAGTCAATTATCAAGATTCATACGCTGTATTGGTTCTCAAAGTAATGTATTTCATTAATCATTCTTTTTTGTAGGATTTATCATTTAATGGCAGATTTGTGTTTCACTGATGTCAAAGCTGTATAATAAAGAGTGGCATAACATGATTTATCAGACGAATTTTGTTTTTGTTCATGAATGTGATTAAATCATAGGATTTACAAGGTACATTTTATGATCGGATTAATGAGCTTCGCTTCCAGATGCATTAGTATAATTTATATTACTACTATATCTAAGGCAAAAAGCTCTTATTATACAAGGATATTTTTACTTTAAAACATGATTTCTTATGTAATTCAATAAAACATACTAGTTTTGCTATAAATCTAGCGTTCAAGGAATTTTTAGAGATTTTTGGAATGTGATTAAGTATCTCATTTTTTAAATTAAATATTTTTTTTTTTTTGCTTTTTGAATCAGATTTATTCGGAACTTATGTTTTAAAAACAGAATATTTCAAAAACCTATTAATAAGAAATTTTAATATCTAAATTTGTGGTCAGTTTATATTTTTCAAACTTATGCTTCTGAGAGTCGAGTTAATAACATGATGCTTGTCGATTTATGCATAAAAACAACTAAAAATCTCGAAAAATATTTTAATTATTTATTATAAAATAAGATTAATTGCACGGAAATTTACATCATAAAAATAGAAATATATCTTAAAATTCATATAAAAATATCTTCGGCATAATACATGATGTTTCATTTTTCGCAATTTTTCCAATTAATATATTCAAATTAATTTAATATATATAACAAGTTTTTTTCAACTTAACTATAGAAATCTTTGTCCTAAAATGTAAATTAAAAATGAGTGTTTGAATTGTAGGACTGACAACAAATCATTTTTTATGGAAGTAAGGTAAAGTTCGAGTCATAAAACTAAAAGTTTTTAAACAGCCCCAAAAAAATTAACTAGTAATAACATGTGGCTTTATTAAGATAGAGAATTTTAAAAATAAACCATATAATTTTGAAATTAAATTTACAAAAAAAAAATATATTTTTTAATTTAATTTTTCTACCAGCAAGTTATTAATTAAATTTTTACCAGCTACCTGCATGAAATTTTAAGCCATAAAACAATACTTCAGTAGATCTTCGATGAGATTCGTATCAAAGAAGTTGTCGAACCCCATAAAATAGTGCAATTTTTCAAAGAAACTATATAAACTTTTTAAATCCACAAAGTTTTGAAAATGAATTCAAGCATAGAGCCCTCAAATATTACAGTGTGTCCAAAAAGTAGTCATGCTCTCAGTGGGAAAGATTA
This sequence comes from Parasteatoda lunata, assembly GCA_949128135.1. Lineage (NCBI taxonomy): Eukaryota > Metazoa > Arthropoda > Arachnida > Araneae > Theridiidae > Parasteatoda > Parasteatoda lunata. The sequence continues at coordinate 64,675,709 of OX421976.1, read as the reverse complement.
AGTGAAATGAGTGAATAGCAAAAATTATGTATAAACTCGACAATTTAAGGGGTAAAAATGTCAAATTCAAAACCAATTATGCAAATAAAAACTTGTGAAATGATGAAATAGACTTAAGTTTAACAGAAGCGCATATGTTAGGTACAGTCAACAAATAACTAGGCATAGGGCTTAATTCAGAAACTGTGTTAGAGAAATGAAGACGAGCTGAAATGTAGTTACATGCGTCATAAAAAAGATTCGCGCGTATTTCTCTCCCTTGGTTGATGCTAACCATTAATGATAAAATGATGATAACCATTTGGCCTTTGGACCAATAATTAAATTTCTTAAAGTGACGTTTAGTTTAGTCACAAAGATTTGATCCTTGTCAATTTTATGGAGCATTGGAGAAAGATGGAATGGTCATCGATTTTGAAAATGTTTATAAAGCTCAAATAATTCAAATCGAATGCACATAAATTTTGGTACCAATATTAGTATATTTAGAACCTGTTAAAACACCAATTTAACATAATAGCAGTAATACCGATTACTGAAATTAATTAAGCATCATAAAGCGATTTTAAATGGTTTTCCTGGATGAATAAATACTTAGTACAAAACGTATTTTTTTTTTATTTAAATTTGTACCTATTACAAAAATTAATTAAGCTCTATTGGCGTCAATAATAATATGGCAATATTTTCAAGTTTTATATAGACGAATAAATACTTTTTCTTCAATTTATCTTTTTATTACAAAACATTTTTTTTTATTTTAATTTATGACTATTGCCAAAATTAATTAATTCCAATGCTTGAGAATATTTAGTAACGACACTGATATTTTTGTAATCTTTTTTTGGTGACCAAACTAATATCGGTACTCATTTCGAAGGTCATAAAAAATGGCCAAACTATTATTGACACCAGTGATGTTTAACTAAATTTATTATTAAATACTAATGGTATTTCCGTTATAAATACTGGGACAATGGGAATATATTATATCAACATATATAGTTATATAGTTACTGCGTAATATAGTATGCGTAATATAGTTACTGTGGTAATAGCTTCGTTTCTTCCCTCCGAAATGTATAACTACCCTATTATTACCATACTATATATTCATGACATCGAAATACACAACCTTTTTTTTCCGGTGCGGCTTGATACTACTTTATTTACCATAATATAAATCAAAGGTTTAACTCACCAAAATAAGGATTAAATATACAAATAGTATAATTTAAAATGTGTTATTTAGGAATTAAAGCAATTTTTCCAAGACTCATTTGATAACTTCAAATTTATTTCCTTAGCTTTTGCTCAGTTTCCATCATTTAAGTTAATATAAACACACTTTAAAAGCGTAAATATCAATATAAGGAACGGGAGATTTTCAAGACCTTTTAAAATAAAAATTAGGTTACGTCATCACTATACGTTGCGAAACTATCAACTTGTGGTCAACGAATATGAGTGATCAAAGATGAATAATTCATAAAAACCTGCAATAGAACTAATTTTTGATAGATTGGATCTGCAAATTAGTACACATATTGTAAAATATTTATAATATCCTATAGAATTTTATTTTGGTGGCATGTAGTGCTTGAACTGGTCACCGGAAAGAATTTTAAAGTAGACAGTTAGATCCGTCGTGTTTTCGAACGTATTTGCAACAAATTATGTTCAAGTCGATCCAGAACTGGGGATTTGTTTAAGGAACATGCATGCACACATAAATAAAAACATGCTGCTTATTTTATATAGATTGTGTTCGACCTTAACAGTTGAGTTTTTTTCTGCCTAAAAATACATAAAATATGAAATAATTAGCTACATCTACTTTTCTAAATGAAAAAATTAAGTTTTTAAGTTAGATCAATATTAGATGATTAAATATTTCTGAAATGACTTATGGTTTTAAAAAATGAAAAGTGGTTTTGTAATAAAGTCTGACTTCTATTTTAAAGGATTCATATGATCTGTAACTTATTTATGTCTAAAATTATTTTATTTTTGAGGCTAGCAGCAGTTTTAAATACTTTTATATCATGTTCCGGCAGTTGAGTGGATTAGACGACATAATTTGACGAGGTAATACTATTATTTTAAATGCACCAAGACAGTGAGTTTTACTAAAAACCACCGTCCTTTAAGGATAACAATTTAGAAGCCAAAGCTTCACTTCAATTGAGTTATACTTAAGGTGGAAACAAGACTGGTCTTGGTAGAAAAAAATGCGTATATGCTATTTAATTAAGTTTTTAAAAAATGTGATTTAAACCATGATATACTCTTAAAACAGTTTTAGTTTTAAATCTTATTTTCAAAACAGCGAATCCAATTTTAAAAGTACCGTTATTATTGGTTACTTAAGGTACTGCACAACTTAGGATTGCAGCAAATTTATGAACTTCTATCTTCTTTGACTAATTAATTGTAGTAAATTCGGGTCTATAGTAGAAGTTTGCTTGAAACTTTCTTGAAAGTTTTAAGAATCATAGGAGTAAGTGGATTAATACCGGGTAGCTAAGATTCGAAGGCCTGTTGGAGCTCAAGTGTTTTACCCAGAATTCGTCAAATTTAATCAAGACATTCGTTGTTTAGTTGTGTACAGTCTATCATTCTAGAAAAGTCATTGATGCAATACTTATTTTATAAAAAAATTTTTCTGGAAGAAGTGAAATCCACTGGGCTTACCCCTCTAGTAAAATCAAAAATACTAGAACTTCTATGAAGAAGTAGTAGCCATTTCAATTTTATATGAAAATTTAATAAAAGTTAGCATGCAATTTACATGTAATGTAGTCAAAGCCTTACTCAAGGAAGGAAGAGAGAGGAGCAATTTTCCTAGCGTCCAGAGCTACCGAGGGTCCGGCCAAAATTTCGTACAAAAAGTATCATGCTTATTAAAGAGCTTTAAAAAAAAAAAAAAGAAATTGCAAAGAATGTCTTTATATCGCTATAAAAACTTCAATTTTGTATAAAAAGTCTTCAACAATTATAAAAAATATGATAATAAGTCTTTTTTTGTTTTGAAGAAGGGGTCTGCAATGAGTTTTGTCTTGACGATCGTAATTTGTTTCTTCTGACTTGGAAGCAGTTGTCTTTGTCTTTTGCTGCACTGCAGCTTGTGAGGAGATTTTATTATCGATTATGTCAACCTTCATCTATCAAAAGGTGCCTCGTGATGGAATAAAGTTAACATGTCTTATATACTAGTGATTTGGTATTTTATATTTATAGTGGTAGTTACGCCACATTACTCCCCTTCCAGAATTTTATCTGTGATAGCATTCGATGAACGGATACCACTAGTTGATTCATGCTGTTTATTTATTTATATCAATTTTGCTCATTATATTTTTTTCCTTCATCATTTTTAATAGCATTTCGCTCATTTTTTTCTTCATTTTTTGCTTATAGCATTTTGCTCATTATTTTTTCTCTCTTCATTATTGTTATTTGACCGGGAGACTTTATTTACTTCACAGGATTTTCTTTTTTTTTGAGCAGTATATTTTTAAGCAAATAAACTGTTTAATGTGGATCATCCATCGATATTGGCATGTTCTTATCACGTCCTCTGTTCACCATAGTGGTAGTTACGCCACAAGCTTTTGTGGGCCCAATATTGACACATCAAGGGATTGCTGGGTTTTACACGAGAGCAGAAGGTATCGATAAAAAAGCAGAACAGTGCTACTATTGAATGAAATTCTTAATGTATATTAAGATATGAACGTGTTAGTAAGCGTATAACAAACTATACTAAGAATTACTTTTATTACTATAATGACCAATAAACAATAACAAAAAACTAAAACTAATATCTAAAAACTAAAGAGCATTAGAAAGTTGACAAAGTAAAACAAATTCATCTTTACAGATGCCGTGAATTAATCAACAACAACACACCAATATGGTAAGTTTTAACTTTTAAACTGTAATTGACTAGTAAAGTTAGTTCGCTAGAAAGAGTTAATTTACACTCTATCAAATTATTCGGTATTAATCCACTCTTCTCTATATGTTGAAAACAAAATAAAACATAGAGCTTTAAATTTCTCTTAGATATAAGGAAACTTAAGACAGCAGTGAGAATTGAAGATTTTGCTTATGAAAGTTGAGGGTGGGCGTAAGAAAAGGTAGGTAAGTAGGTATGTTATTTACTTACTAGAGCTGCACATTGGGCTATTGGCGACCGCCTGGGAAACATCCCTGAGGATGATCCGAAGACACGCTTTCGCAATTTTGATCCTCTGTAGAGGGGATGTCTCCCCTGCTCTGGTAGCCCGAAGGCCTGAGTGATAAATCGAGCACTTTACGGTATAACAGCTTAACGAGGATCGATACTGCTCCTCCTCGGTCTCTACGCAGGCTGATTAAAGTGGTCACCCACCAGCTTACTGACTGCAGCCAGTAATGATTAATTTCGGTTTTCTACTGGGAACCTTGTCTTTGCGATCAGTTCACTACGGAACCGGTGTAAGGAAAAACTAAAATGTATACATAAAACTCCCAAAATATTTATTATTAAAAATAAAAATTTGAAAATTATTTTTTTCCTCCATTTTTTGTTACAGACTGTACAGTAGCAACGATATTTACATTGTGCAAATCCGCAGTTACGTAGAAAATGTTTGAAGGCTTTGATACCCTGTATAGGAAAGAAAAACTATACATTTATTACAACTATACATTTATTGCAAACTTTACATTACTAACCGTTGAAATCTTATAAATATAAAAATATTATTTTGAATAGCTTTTAACGTTTTCAGCAGTAAACTGGTTGGTTATTTTTTGTGATAAATGCAAATTATAAAATTCTTCAAATTATAAAATAAATCATTTCGAGAAAAAAATTGTAAAATGGAAAGTAATTGAATCGAATACTGGTATTAGAAATTTATATAAGGTACTTCAACCCAAGTAATTTTAATAAATACTAAAAAGGATTGTAAGAAAAAAACTAAAAAAAAAAAGATTCATGACTATGCCAACGCTATATGTTTCTGTTTTCAGGATCTATCTTAATTATAAGTTTTATTGATGGTAATATTAATAATACTGTCTATCTATTCAAATTTTTATGTTTAATAGCACTTAAATGATAAGACTAATTTAAATGAAATTAACTTTTACTACACACAATTGTGAATTATGTGAGATGTAAAACTTAGAATGGCAATTGAAAATAAATACACATTAATGCGGCACTTTACACAGAATTTTATGAAACTGAAATGAGCAAATAAATTATCTAACTTGTATTTGTTTTATTCTACAAAGCGGAGTTACGTGGCAAATTTGAAAATAATAATAGCATATGATATTAGCTTCTCGATAATTAAATTTACATTCCACTTGGGATTAGTTAATGGTAATGGATTAAACTTCTGTATGATTTGTAATTAGGTTTTTTTGAGGCATCCATTTCTCTGTAAGGAGTATTTATTGAACAATAATAAAGTCAAATTATTATTGAATTAATCGATAAAATTAATGATGCGACAAACTGTCAAAATGCATTTTCAGTTGCGCAATGATAAACAATCACTTAAATAATGAACTCATTTTACAGTATGTAAGTACTAATAATATACTTGATCACTTTCTTTTGAACTATAAAAAAAGTATTTTTAATTACACTTTTACATGATTACTATGTTTGCATATATTCATTTCATTTTTTTGATGTAAAGTTGAGGGTGGGGAATATAAAACAACTATTACCACAGTACCTATTTTCTCCTAAATAATTAAAACTAAAACCCCGCTTGACATAAGATTGAAATAAAAAATTTTGTTCCAGATTTGTAATAGATTAAGAATTAAAAGAAAATTATATATACAGTGAAATCTAGCTTCAACTCTCTGTTGCACAATAAAATGATCGCTAATGGAGGTTATAAATGGAGGTTTTTAGGGGTTGCCTACATAGACTATGATTGTAAAAACTTTATCGAGGGTACATGATTTTTCGCAAGAGATTTTAATTTTACTCAGTGTTATTTTCTTGATGAGGAAATGCCACTTGTGTTGGCCGCCAATAAAACTTGGTCGATGAATAAAATTTAACTTTTACTTTTTACCTATAAAATTTAACCTTAACTTTAAAAATGACCTTTACTGATATAATTATGTGTAAAAATAAATTTACCAATTATGAATGACAGAACTAGTTTAAATAAATAAACAATTATGTTTTTTGCTTGAATTTATCTTTAATTTCACTTCATAAAAACTAATTAGCTTTAAATAATAAGAAGAGGTTTATTAGTTTGAGAAGCTTAGTTTTTTTTCTAAATAACTTTTTTTTCAAATTAAACTTTCAGCTCTAAAAGTAATCAATGAGCATCGTCTTTAATGCATTCTGACAGCAAGATGAGGTTGCCGATCTCTTTTAGAAATCGTCAAAAAGAGCTCTCTAAGGAAGTGCCACTTACAAATATTTTGAATATATTTAAACCTACTTATTTTTTTGTTAATATTTTTATTTTGAGCTTTATTTTTTTTCATTACTTGACCTTTTCCGCATTTGGTGTGGAGGCTTTCCCGGTTGCTTGGAGGAGGTTTTGATGGTCTCTTTTAAAGAGTTTCTTCAACATAAAATCTATAGAAAAAATTCTGTGCCACCCAAAAGTAGTCATTAAAAGAGGAGGTCGCTACACAGAGGTGGTCTTTCCTGATGGTTTCAATGTGTATTCAGGGAAATTTCCTGTTATGGACACTCCTGCACAACAGACGCCTCTCAATATAGACATATTTTTAATTTCCGAGAATTCTTTTATGAATAAAACATTATGTACATTCTCCGCAAAGCAGACACTCCTGTAACCAGACGCGGACAATTATTTTTGCCCTGAAACGTTATTTTCTACCTCTTCAAACCGGACGCTACTTGAAATTAAATTTGAAAAAAAATTATTATGAAATTTAAGAAGAAAATGCCGCTCTCCACTATTTTTTAAACCATGTAAATTTTTTGCCTTATCCATAACTAAAAACATTAAGCTATTTCAGTTCTAAATACTATATCATTCTCCTGTCACCTTTCTTTTTCTTTTTGATTTCATCTTTGGCAAGAAAGGAAGGAAAATGATTCTGTTCATGTAAAATATTTGGGACAGCGGCATCTTGGGGTCTTTTTATCTGGACTACACAGTTGTGACCCCACATGCTCAGTCTTGAGACCCCACAAGTTTAAGTAACGCATTAATTGTTATCAATTCTTCTTCCCCACTGAAATTTCCTTTCTACTTCTAATCAGTTTATACCCTGCAACTCGTCCCAGCTGCGTTAAAAGAATAGAATATAAAACTTAGTCATACAGATATTATTGATTCGGCTTAGTTGGTATTTAGTGCGTGTATTTTTGTTTCGTTTTGTTTTTACAATACTGTCGAGAAAGTCAAAATTTAACTGTGCTATTCCATTTCAGGATCGCCAAACATTTTTTAATTAATTTTTGACGTCAGTGATGTTTAATTTTGAAAATTAGTTTGGTAGTTATGACTATCCAATATACTAATATTGGTATAGATTGTTATAAGTTCCTAACAGCTGCTTTAGCTAAGACGTTTGTAAGTTTAGAAAAGGTTAAGTAAAGTGAACTCGACGCTCCTTAGTTTCCTAGTCCTCCTTAGTCCTTAGTCCTAGTAATTTTCATTCAGTTTTGTTGCAACCCTGATTCTAGTTACCGTGATATTCTAGAAGTATTTTCTTTCAATGACGTCATCTTAAGGTTCCCGCAACTTTTGTTCACCGTTATGTCATAGGTTCTTCATCCATTTTCATATATATTGGTTTATTTTTAAATTACTAAACATAACAAGGGCGCCTGAATGTCAACCATTACTAAGTGATAATTGTAATTCTTGAAAATAATTACAGCATTTTTTTCATTTCAAAAAGCTGCGTAGGTCATATAATTAACACTTAGTAAAATATAGAAATGGAATGCATGTTAAAACATTTTCTAATTATTATCCTCAAATCTAATTATTGCAAATGAATTCTTTTAAGAGAGGAAGTGAGAAAAATAAGCTTCCAATCTGCTTCACAATTCTCACAATTCCACAGTTCGGTTTCCACTGAGTATTCTGGAACTGGGAAATAAATGAGTACAATGACTAGAATTCCAGAACTAATAGCTTTGATATAAGATGAGAAAACGTGCTTTGATACGAGAATGATTCTATTTATATTGATTTTCTCTTTTTGTTAAAAATAATTCACTCATCTAAAAAATAATCATGCTCTCGATTCGTTTCACAAAAAAAAACCGATTGATGTATCGGCCGTTTTTAGTCTTACAGGAAAAAAATAATTAAAGAACTGTTACTGTCGTAAATAATAATTTTTTTTTTTTTTTTTTTGAAAATTAAGATTTACAAAATTATTGTGTTCTCTGTACTTGAAATAAGCTTTTAAAAATCCATTTTAAAGAGGACCAAAAAGGAGAAAATAATTTAATTTTTCGCACCAAAAACGAAAAGTTTATCAATTTTAACATAGTGGGGGCATTTTTGATTGTGATAAATGTTGCAAGAGTGAGGTGTCCCACTGTTTTCATTTTTGTTATGATTAAAAAAAACATTTTCTTGTATTTAGCTGTGTAAAAATACGCGTTATTTTATTTTATCGCCTCTAAATTAGTTTGGTCATAAAGTTTAACTCTTTATAAATTCTGCTTAGAGAAAAAATAGAATTGAAAAATTAACTATAGCTATCTAAAATCAATTGAAAAAATATTTCTTCATTCAGTACAAAGAACCAGTTAAATTATGAGCATTCGCTAGGCCAAAAAAAGGATGAAATTTTGATTTGAAAGAAATGATCCATGTTTACCAATTGTCCCACGTTTATTATTTTAATTACGAAAATATTTCTCCTCGTATTTAATTGAGTTAAAATACATGTTTTTTTAATGAAAAAAAAGTATCTCTCTTGCTTTAATTTAGTGCTCCTAAGTTTGTTCAGTCATAAAGTGGATAAAATTTTGACAGTTGAAAAATCATATTTAGATAAAAAAAAGGAATTATAGTAATGCTTGTAGAAAATTAAATCATGCAAATTCTATCTTGACTAAAAAAAGGATGAAATTTAGATTGGAAATAAATTCTATTCCGCAATAAAAGGAAGATTAATTCTACTTGTTTGAAACTTATACTAGAAGTCTTTCAGAAAACACTAGTCGGAATATAACTGCTCTTGATAGTCAGAGAAATGGATAATTTTTAATAAACACTCTTTAGTTATAAACTAGTTTTAAATTCTAATTGACGTAAACAAGGAATTTGCATTCTTATCTGGCATAACAGTTCACTCAAAATTTGGGAAGTCTAACTAATCAGGAAGAGGAAAAAAAATTGATTTCCTCATACTGACACAAAAGAAAATTAAGAAAAGTCATTGGTTGCAGGAATCATCTCTCATAGATACAAAAACTTCAAATAGTTGATTTCAAAAATATTTCCTCTCAGATCCAAAGTAAGTTAAATAAAAGCTTTGATTAAAAAAATCTCCTATCACAAACATAAAAGCGAGTTTAGTAAAACATTTGACTTCAGTAACCTCTATCCTCACACACACAAAAGCATTAAGTTTAACACTTGATTGTAAAACTTTTCCTTCACAGGCACAAAAACAAGTTAAATAGAACCTTTTATTGAAAGAATATCATCTCCCTAATACACAACAAGTTTGATTGCAATATCTTTGCTCACAGACTAAAAAAATAGTTAAAAATTCTTTTTTTTTCCAGTGCCCACCTGCATATTAACATTTGTTATTCGGGTATCAGTAGGAGAGATATGCTGATTAGGTGGTCCGTACTAGGTGGGCCAACGTTGCTCCCACTGAAGGAAGAGCTGACAGAACAGTATGAAAGAACATCCATACCTTGTGGGGGAATCGGTGAATCGAACTCGAGACCCTTCTGACATGAGGTAAGCTCTCTGACCACCATACAAATGGTCAGCGAGTTACGTTCTTTGACCATAACCAATTTTTCAAAAAATTAATTAACTAATTCCAACACTTTTTGAGAAACTGGGGTTAAAAAAAATGAACATTAAAATTTATTTAGTGAATCAAATACTTTGCATGGGAAAAACCAAGATTTTTCTTTAAAAATATTAAGTGTTAAAGTATTCTTTTGAAACATTTGGAATTCTTTCTATAGATCTATGTTAGAAAAGCTGATGTCATGATCTCTATGTTCAATAAATCACTTTCTATATTTATTTTGCCCCCTATTTATAGATATCAACGGTTGTGAGTAAAGATATATTTGCTTTAATCTTATGACCTCAACGAAACACCAAAGAAATATACATTAGCTGTGAAGGCAATATTTCACTCGAATAACTTCTCTTTATCGATTATTGACCTACTTGTTTCTCTTCACAAAAATAGAAACCTTTGTTACCTTTTGTATGAAATCTTTTTACTCCTCTTCAATACAACTGATTTTGTTTACTCTGAGCTTTGTCAATATTGTATTGGTAATAATACTCAGAGTATTGCTATATTCTCTAATAATTCTGTATTTTATGTTATCTACGAATGCATATCATTCATAGACATGCTAAATAGATTTTTTATGAGAAATAGAAATTTTTTCAGATTGTGATTTTCATAATAAATATAATTTTTAAGAAAAATAGATTTTTTTTTATATCGTGGTAAATCGAAAATTGAACAATTGTTTTCATTTTCTTTTCTGTTCATAGAATAATTGAAAGCCATGTGTTTATAAAGATAAAACAATTTGCAGAAATATTTAGTCAATGTTGGAAATAGCTTGTGGAACAATTTAAGAACTAAAATGTTCAATTTTGCCTCATTATTATTAGGGGAGTTTAGGGCAAACATTCCAGGGGTTTTGGAGAAAAAAACTGAAAACTGATCGTGTTTGAAGCCCTCACAGACTGAGACTGATAAAAAACCAGAAGAGGCTTTCCCGTAAGCTATTAATTTGATCTATTGCGAAAAAAACAACAATTCATATTATTGTAAAAATCTTATTTTTTAAGAAAATTACACTTTAGCTGAAACTATTAAACTTTGGAACTATTCATTCCTTGAAAAGCAAATAAATTTCTTTTACCTTAGTTACTTACCGTTTTTTCTTTTACCTTACTTTTTTTTGCTTCTCTTAAAGTAATAATATAAAATATTGTGGCGTGTTAGCAGAAATAGAAGTAAGCTAACATTTACATCTCGTTCAAATATAGTAGATACTAATCAAGGAATAATATGAAGAATTAATTTGCAGATTTTACCAGAAACTGATTCAAGTCAAGCAATAGAGCCATCAGTTAATCTAAGCTCTACTATCGTAGTTAATTAATAGCTTAAGCATTACAGCATCACATCCAAGCTCTTAAAAATCGCTAAAAAACAAAACGTTCTGTCAGAATAAAAAAGAAACCAAACCTAATTACTTACCTTTGCGAACGGCAAAGTTGTAGTATGCAGTGTAAGTATTAATATTAATTTATCACATGCTGGACGTTTATATTCAAACATAATATATTATTTGAACAGTCTATCAATATAGCAATTAAGGTGTTTTTTAAATAGATGTTCGTCATTTTAGAGATATTTAATTATTCTGTGTCTGTACTTTAACTCACCAAAAGAAGCTGTAATAATGCTTAATCGTAGTAAAAATATGTATTTCCCTAAGGTTAGCAAGACTGTTCATGGTGCACCCTCGGAAACGAAAAATTTGCTACTGTTTCCACAATTTCAACTGTGAAGTTGTCTACTCGAGAAAACCGTACATAACGGGTCTTTCCAGCAGGTATTCTCTACTGTGATATTAAAGGAAACGGGAAAGATGATCTTATAGCAGAAAGAGGTAACAGTTTGTTCTAGAAATCAAACATATTTGCTCTTTCATTCATCAAAACTATAGATTAAATGAATCTTCTGACAATCTTTCTAAACAGCTGATGATTATACTTTTTCTGTATTAATTCCCGAAATATCTTCAACACTAATTCATACATTTTATAGGAATCTAGTATTCAGCTGATTGATTTCTGTGCTATCGGAAAGATCTGGATAGCGATCACCTCAAGAATTGCTCGATAGTTTTATTGTTTTTATTTACAACTCAATTGCAAGGTTATTCTCAGTCATGCTTTTATTCTCTCTCGTCATCTCATTGGGTTGCTCATTGACTGATTTTAAAAATACTGGAATAGGGAGAAAATAAAACTTTGTTCTATTATTCTATACTTTACTTGTTCAGAGGTTGACTGTTGACTAAACATGACTATCACTGAACTCATTTTTATATTTATAGATTTTTCTTTGAGTGTTTTGTGTTCGATTAGGCAAGGTGTGACAGCGGTACATATTAAGCTTATTTGAATTATCTTGATAAAATATATTGGATGGCACACCGTCTAAGAGTTAACAAGCTGCAATTTGATAAGTAAAATTGCTTTCCTTTAGTTAAGAAGAATATAACTATCATTATACTTCAACGGCTCACTTTTTGCACAAATCAAAAGTTACACATGAGAGCTACAAGCGCATTCATGAAGCATAAAAGCCAAAACGAATTGTCAGATTACTACTACTGTAAATTTACGGTATTTCAATAATTTAAACTGGTGAATATTTCGATATCCTCAAATTACTCGACAGTAAATGCAATACTTTTTTTTAATAATGTTTTGGATCGGTATGCAGTAATTTTGAACTACTGTATACAGGAGAATTTTGATTATGCGTCTCTCGAAATATATGAAACAGATTAAATTACGAACAGGCATTTTCTACTGCAATTTTTTTTCTTTTTCATTGACAATCCTTGACTTTTTTTTAAAAAAAAATAGGTTTTTTTTTTTTTTAGTTTAGGAACTTACTTTCAGTTATTCCTGAGTTTTTTAGAGCTGGTTCTAAAACTTCATCAATATCTTACAGTAATCAGTTTTAATATGTATTCGTTTTTTTTATTATAGCATGCATCGAAACATTGAATTATTAATAAAGATAGGTTTTTATTTCCAAGTCCAGTTCGAAGGTTTCACACCAATTTTAGAAAAATGAAATTTTTTTTATCAATTAATCCATTCAGAAATTCTAAAAAAAAAACTTTTATCAATTGAAATTTCTCATAATTTTAGAATTTGTTTCCTTTTTCGAGTTTCTATTGCGTCTCTAAATATTCAAGATATTAACTTTTTCAAATAAACCAGTATGTTTTCGAGAATAAGTTTCGAGTATTATTTTTTATTATTTTAATTTCAATTTAGTATTAACTTAGTTTCAAGACATTGTAAATGAATATTATATAATTATGATTTTGTTCAGTGCTAAAGAAAGAACAAGTACTAAAATACTGGTAAAATTCCTGGCATCAATCTGTCCATCCGACTAACCATAAAGTTTGTGACTGGAAATATTTACAACAAGCATAGTTTCCAAACCACAAAAGTAAGTATTAAATGGACATTGGGGGTCTGTGGTGGTGCGTCTCAGCTACAGTATGCATCCAACTGCAAGGAACAAAATGACATCATCAAGTGGATGTAGTTTGCGTGGATAGAACTTTATGGTTGTAAAACAGTACTAGGTAAAAACAATCAATATACGTTTTTTCTTACATTTAACAGTTTGAATATCCTTTTTTTAACGGTTATTTGACTGTTTTAATTGAATATGATAAAAAAACAATTAAATAAATTGCTATTTAACCCTTTTTAAGGAGAAATTTCTAAAGTGTAGTGATGTCACGACGTTGCATCAACTTCTTTGAGTGTTTCGCATGTTAACTAATATTCCATCATTCTTTTTCGTATTATCATCCAATACTTTCATTGTTTTCCATAATAAATTATTTTCCTACTATTTGAAGTGATTTTTCTTCTCATCTGATTTAAAAAAATTGACAATATTTGTCAAATATCAGTTTGTGCTATTGCAACCTATCAGAATTATCATAAAACAAAAAGAATAAAGCGTAATTTTCCTTGTGTTATCTCAGAAAATAGAAAACTGTCATCAAAAGAATTATCAAACAAACCAGAGGAGTTTTTTTCTGCTGTGAACAAAAAGCAATATGTTTATTCTAACGCTTAATTAAAAAAGTCGAAAAAATGCATAAGGTCAAGGAAAATAAGTTCATGAACTTTAAAAGTGAGAGTTATTAATACTTAAAAATTATTTCAATTGCATAATCTATTTTAAATGACATGATTCTAAATATATATGATTTTTTAATTATGTCACGTTAATTTTAAATATCTAGAGACAATTGTAAAATTTCCATTGCTATACGCCAAAAGATTTTTCTATTTTTATTAATTAGCATTTAAGGTTGCTGTTTCCTAGACCCGAAGCATAAAATAAATTGTTATTATCTTAGAAAGAATTCATTAAAATTAGAAATTTACATTGCCCCCAATTTACAAACAATTGTTTTCAAACAATATGAAACCATAAAATTGTCTACGATAATAAACTGTAATGGCGACAACTAATTGAGATATTTTTTTTGCTTAAAAATGTGATGTTTTATTATAATTAAAAAATGCAAAAAAAAGAAAGAAAAAACCATGTTTGGTACCATGTTTTTGTACAAAAATGTTTGATTAGTTGTTTAAAAGTTTGAAAACTAATTTTACAAAAGTATCGAACATTCAGTTCATTTCTAACAGAAAGTTTACCATCAAAGTTTTCAGATCCTTTACTTGTGATTTTTGAGATGTGCGTGTCGCGTGATGTCATGAGCTGAGGAATTGAAGCTTCAGCTTAAAGTTAGGAACGAACTGCTCCTATTTTCCTTTCTTAGTCCTCATTTCGTCATACAATGGGAAAATGTTGTAATTCATAAGTGCTGTTCGTAATGTTATTTTATTTCTAATTCTGCACCAAAATCAGTCTGAAGGCTCACACACACACAAAAAAAAAATTCTTGAGTTAAGTATCTGGCTGAGCATTACTTTGTGGAATTTGTATTTCATCGGTGGACTTTCTATTTTAGAAACAACTCAAAATGTGTATTTGACAAAATGGGCACAATAAAAAATGCGCCTTTTTAATTTTCAACCCAAATTTAACAAATGAAATTTCGTACTTAGTTTTCTTTCTTTTTTTCATGAGAAAAACCAAGCATAGTACTTGAAAATTCCCTGATATCAAAGTCGAGCTGGTTGGTTATATAACAAATGCAACTTTTCAGGAGACCTCTTTGTATTCAAAACCCTAAATAATAAAATGGTTTTTAAAAATCTAAATTTCAACTACGCAAATTTAATAGCACATATTATAAATGTATAGAATCCTTGACAGCCTTGCAAAATTAACTGCTGACATTTTAAGTCGTTTTAAAAAAAGACTAATTAAAAAACAAACTAAGTGTTTCAGGAAAATGAACAACGTCACTTGACGGATGTCTTTGAATTCCTTTAGAAAAAAAAGCAATTTTTATAAGAGAAATGTGATAAATTAAAAAAACTATGCTCATTTTCATAAATAACTATGTCTATTTTTTAAATATAAATTTTTAGTTTTCTTTTTCTTAAACACTTATTTTGATCTGTGTGTTAATTTGCTTAAGCACGCATTTTGATCTGTGTCTAGAATAGAATAGAAAGTTTACAGAGGAATTTGATAACATGGAGAGAGAAATTACAAAACTCTAGCCCAACGACATCGGAACTCTAACTTACGATACGTCTGTCATTGACGATATATTCTTTAAAAGAACTGAGTTAAAAGCGAGTCGGTAGGGCATCTAATAATGCTAAAATGACCCATTTTCGATGAAACTACTAAACGATATCATGTGTAGTTTCCCAAGAAACTACCCATGATATCGTTTTAAAAGTTTTTGGGCAAATTAGAGATTATATCAGTTGTAAGCTGTGATAATGTTTTACCGTTATGCAGGAATATTTTTTGAGATAGGAAAGATTTTTGATGAAACTTTTTAAAATATTAAAAATTCCCAATTCATAATTTTTTTTAAAAAAATATCTACCAAAGATATGTATTAATAGTAATCACAGTGCAAACATGTAAATATTTTTTACAGTACATATATCTTAAATATATATGTAAATATTTTATGAAAAAACAAAATCTGAAGAAATATCATGTTTAGAATTTGAGGAAAGGTACACCGAAAAACGTAAGTTTTATCATTATTGATAAATATAAAGGGGTCCGATTCCCCTACCGATTCCCCTTAAAGCTAGTTTTGAGCATTACTGCCTGTCAAATCAAAGAATTTCACTCATTACAGAGTCAGGCACTTTTTACTGTTATGGAAGCAAGAAAAAAGAAAATTTTCGCTTGGTGATTGTTTGATACTTCTCTCACCCGCGGTGAGTATCATTCTCTCTAAACAAGTCCTCCATTTGACATCTTATTAGTGAAACAGTTTAGCTATAACCATAATCACTAGCAGTGTCCTAGACAACTAGTGAAAGAAGTTCTTTAGCTAGACAGTCAGTATATGAACCAATTGGCCATTAACAGAATTCAAACTTGAAAGGTCTGTTTCAGGATCAAGGGCTAAACATCTTTTTAATTAATTGTGATAGGACAGTCTTAAATTAAACGTCTTTCATTTAATTACAGAAAAAACCCATTATATATTTAAAAAAAAAAGTAGTGCCAATATTTAGTTTAGGTATCTGATAACATGCAAAAATAGAAAGAAGAATTAATATAAAAAGGGCTTACGTGAGAAACATTGATAATTTTTTTAGAGAATTTTAATCCATACAAATAAGCGATAAATTTATCTTTTTTCATTTCTAATTATAGTACTTTATTATATGGCCCGTAAAACTTGAAGATAAGTGTTCTGTCATTCAATACGACAAGTTTCCATTTCCTAAATAACCTATTCTATCTTTATACAGCTCCATCAAGGACGTCTAGCATAAAACAATAGAAAAAAATATAGAAAAAACAGTCTATAAATGAAACAGAAATCGATAACGTTTCGCTTCTAGAAGCGTTATTCCACACATAATAAAGCGAAGCGAAAAAAAATTAAAGAGCATAACTCAGTCATCAGTTCTAATTCGAATCTCATCCGAATGATTTGGTTTTCTTGTCTTCTGAATGTGAGTTCACCCTAATGCAACTGTAATTTAAAATCGATGAACTACAAAGCATGTGACCATATTCTCAGAGATTCGAAGGGCACGTCACATATAAGCGAAGTGTTGCCAAAACGTGATTAGTAATGACATAGGTTATTAACAGTTCTTTTCCTTCACAATGAAAACTTTAATGGAAATCAATGCATACGAATTCTACTGATTAAGAGGGGAGAATATTTCTTTTTCATGCGGGCGAAAGTAGCTAAAAAAAATACGACGTCACTAAATTCGGTTTTGAAGAGCGAAAAATGAAAGGTGTTACCTTTCTTTTTTCTTTTAGGCCTTTTTCAATTTCTTCTGCCATCTAGTGGGAAAAATTTTCAATTAAGACTCCTCTTAGCGGTTAAACTGTTTTGATGTCTTTAAAGATAATTACTTCGGTTCTTTTTCATTTAGAGAGTACTGGAGAATGAGTTATGTACTTTCTTTCGTTTCTTTTTCCCGCTGCTCCAGCTCTCGATTTTTGAATTTTCCTTTTAATTTTTCCCCTGAGGAAAGTCTTAGTTAATTTTCGCACCTTTTGGGATTGCATGCAAATTACTTCGTTTCCAAACCAGCGTTAAAGGAATTCTTACTTAAGCTCATTAAGTTCGTTTTTACATTGCAAATTTCGTGTCGTTGTTTCATATTTTGGGACTTAAAAGAATTTGAAGTGTCGCCAAGATAATTTCAATTTTAAGATAATGGTGGCGAAAAATGCTTTGTAGTAGAAAGTATTTATTTTGTGAAATGGTAACAATCTTAGGAATGCTTCAGTTAATGTTCATTTAAGTATAAAAATGAAAACATATTAATTAGATTGGAAACAAAGTAAAATTTTTACACACTTCGTAAATTAAATAATTATTGTTAGCTTTTCAGCCCTGTTTAATCTCTATTTTATGTTAAAAATATGTACTTTTACGAATAAAGTTTAGCTAATTACAAAGAAGTACATTTCTGTGTTAGGGAGAGTATTATAAATGACTTACAGTTTGTTAAAATAATATTTCATTATTATGTTTGGGTTTAAAAACCAAACGTAATGTGTTTAGTCGATTAGTTTTATTTAATTTTTCACTTTGTGAATATTTAAAATAAAGATTGAGTGTTCAAGTTAATCATATGGGTATATATTCAGGAAATTGTTAGCTTTAAAAAACCTCTTTTTATTCAATAATGATGACAGAAATCAATAGTAATCATGGTATCAGTAGTAGAGAAGCTAATAAGTATCAGTAGTAGAACAGTTAATCAGTATCAGTAGTAGAAATCAGTATCTACTTGTATGGTTAAATTCATCAAGTAATAACAATATTTCCAGCATAATCTCACGGTAGTATTGTAACACCGTGAGATTTATTTTAATTGTAAATTCCTGTTTTGTAAGATCTTGAGGTATATGAGAGATTTTTCATCATTTTATATAACAACATTGTTTTGTATTGTTAACTTGTGTACTTGAAATTGGTTAGTTTATAACTGTATAATATGTAGTATACATGATTGTGAACAGATAATTTTTGGTAGTTACAATTAGCAATGCAGACGCTTTTCGATATTCAATAAATTTTCTAACTTTCCAACTTTGATTAAATGAACACTATTATAACTCTTGAACTGCAATAATGAAGTTTAACTTTTAATTTCTTACAATTGGTTACTTATTGCATTCTATGTGTGTTATTCAATATATAAATTTTCAGTTACAATAAAGAAAGGGTAACTTCACGCTATCTATCTAAACTCTAAAAGATTCAATACTGGTTTACGATCAGTCACCAGACGGGATAACCTGGGTGGTAGGGTGATGGGCCCATGTACATGAGTTCGTAAGTTCGATCCCCTCTTCCCGAAGACTCACCATGTAGTTAATGGTGTCTGGTGCACATTAAATCTGTCGGGTCACAAAGCCCTCCATGTTCTCCTAACGAATCTTTCTTCTGGGAGTACTGATTTGGAGATTGATCATTCTTTAGATCAGGACAAAATTGTGATCTGTGGATGAAAGATTGCATGTATGAATGAGTCCACGCTATAAAAGGGTTGTGACATGTATGTGGCTGAAATCGCATTCTTGGCAATAGATGCCACCACTGAAAAAAGAAACGCCCCTCAGTCTTAAACATCATTTAGTTTCACCAAGCTGGCCTGCTGGTATCGGCAAGGAGCATTAGAAACAACACAAAAACCATAAAATATCGACAAAAAATGTTAAAATTAAAAGAAAAAAATATTTATTTCGAAACAATTGTTATGGCCAAAAAAATAAATAAATAAGTAAATAAATAAATAAATAAATAAATAAATAAATAAATAAAGGTGCCACTGTAAAAGCGGTAGATTTAGTCCCAAATATGACACCAATATTAAAGTCGACAATCGAGGAGTAATATTGGTTTTTGAAAAGTTTATTTTATTTAAGTATAGTTTTCATTCATGGGATGTTATAAGGAATTCACTTCTAAACAAATTATAAATTACTTTATTTCTTAATAAAAAGCTTTTACTATAAAGAAATTGGAATGTTGTTCTTTATTTAGTTCCAAAACAATAAAAAAATAACATAAAAGTATTGCGAAGCAAGAAAAATGAGAATTGTTCTGCTGCAAACACTTCTGATAATATTTTTATAATCGTTTTTTAATTTAAACTTGCAAAGAAAAATCTAATTTTGATTTAAAATTTTCGTGTTGCAAAAAACCATTACTCATATATTTGACAAATTTCTTTTTAAGTTGATGGAATACAAAGAAAGCCTATAGTTTTGTCAAAAATATCCTCGTTTAGATGAAGTGGTGTTTTTTTATTTTTTAAATTATCTATATTATGAACATCATTGGGACGCTATTTTATGCGAACATTTCCTTTGAAGACTTAAAATTAATACATAAATGCTTGACGTTTGAAAATATAGAGTTAAAAAAATGGCAATGCATTTTTTATAATATCTAAAATAAATGCTTTTTCAAAAATATGTCCCTCTTATCTTATAATATTATCGCTTAGATAAGTTAAAGTATAACATTTCATATTTTATTAACGTTTTAATAATTTAAACTGTAGACTAGAAATGTTATTAATTGTAATATGATTTAAAAAGTTTTATTTATTTTTTAAACTATTTGATTTTTCAAAAGAAAGAAAAAATATTTTATCTTATTAAAGTTAAATTTTATGATGTTTTGAAATAGTTAAACAATTTCATTGAAGATATTTGTATTTCTAGTTTTCACAAAAATCAAACTAACCTGTATTTGTTTAAAATATTGCTTGTTTTGCAACATCGCAATATTGATACTATATAGGTACATTTTTTGTATTAATTTATATAATGTAGTTTAATTATTAGTGAGAGATAAAATCAGAACTCAGGTTATTAAAAAGCGAATAGAAAGAAATTTTCGAGAGCAACAAATAATTAAGAACAATCGGTAATATTCCGTTCCCCCTGAAAGCGAATGATTATTTGTTTTCTTGCAGTGAAAGTAACATTGTAAAGAAGACACTTTCACAGAAAACTCCGACTGAGACGTGGTCGATTGGCGAAACCCTCGACAACTGGTTATTGCCTTATATGTAGTGGGGATAAGTTGCTTCATTTCGTTTGATATCTATGGTGGGTGAAGCGGCGTTTGATTTTTCAAAATAAATTTTATCCTATAACTATAACTATATTTATTATCAAAAGCTATTCTGAATAAAAATCACTCGGAAGACAATACGGACAAAGACAAAGCAGCGAAAATGTTAAAATCTGTAGTCTACAGCCTGTTAACAACCTAATTAAAATTAATAAAATTAAATAAAGAAAAAAAAAGTAAAAAAATAAATAAAAAATAGACTTTCTTAATTTTGTTTTAAATTTTTGTTTTTCTTTTAATTTTTGAGCTTTGTCCACATTCCAACTTGTCTTATTTGAGTCAGAAGTGAGCGTTGTATTTCTAATAGCAAAGAAAAAAAGAAGAAAAATTATATCGTGAAATTTTTTTAAATTTTATTTTATTTTAATTTTCGTACTATGTAATTGTCATACATACTTCTTTATTTTAATCTTTTGATTTTTTTACTTCACTTATTATTATTTTTCTATATTAATCTTTATATTCCATATTTGTGTTATATTATTTTTAAACTTTATTCTTAATTTTTGGTTTTTTAATTTATTTACATATTTTCATTTAAATTTCAGGCACTGTCGGCATCCACACTTGACTCATCTGTATTAAAAGTGCGCGCTACATCTTTTAAACCGAACACGTTCATTTTTATTATGTATAAACATCTTAATAATAATAAAACAAATGAGCTAGCAAATAGCTATGTATTTTCATATACAATTTATATTTATGCACGGACAATAATAAAGAAATGGTAAAATATCAGTTTTATTGCAAAATACCTATGTCTAAGTACACAAAAAGTGCATTCCATTAAACATAAGTAAACATGCTCGAAACAGAACAAGAAAATAAAAGTTAGAATTTTCCCTTGCTGAGTTGGTAGAAGTAAGGACCTACAAGTTTTAAAGATAATAAACTGGAGAACCTTGGCTAAGGGAAGAATGTATTGGCATAGGCTTGTTGAGAAGGCCAAGGCCCATCCTGGGCTGTCGTGTCAATGAGAAGAAGAAGAAGAGTTGGTAGAAACTGCAATATAAATATTTTTTTTGTGTTCTAATGAACTTAATTTCCTATATATTTACATTTCGCTAATTATTTATAATTAAACAGAAACAGTTTATATTACAATCAATATGATAAGGAAACTTTAACCAAATACAAATACGACTTTGAAGTTTAGCTTTAGACGAAGTAAAATTAAGAATTTGACTAAGTATATTATCTTTGAATGAGTACAGTGTGCAGAAGAGTGAACAAAACACTATGAATAATTTTTTGATCTAATAATCAGATAACGTTCTATGACTCAGTCTTAATGGTTTGAAAGGGTGATTTCAAATATGCTTATTAGATAGTGTAGACGATGAATTTATTGTTGTTTTGATATTTTATTTAATAATAGGCTAAAATATTTTCAATTGTAAGGCATAAAATTTTTAGTATCATTATAAAAAATGCAGTTTTATAATACAAAATAGAAAATTAAACGAAATCCGCCGAACAATTTCTAATAAATAGAATTATTAAAAAGTTGTTTAGGGGGGGGGGATTGAATTTTACTTGGAAATAAAGAGGGGGAAATTGGAAGTTTTGCTTTCGAACATTAGAAATTACACGGTAAAGAATTTCCTTAGGATCACTTGAAATTACGCAAAGCAGTTAAAATAATTTTATCCATGCTTCATTCCTTATCTATTTGTCTTTCATAAATTATTTATAGTTAGACTTGGAGATTTACATAGCAGAAATAATAAGGAAATAATATCCTTGACTAAGTACAAGAGAACAGAAGTATGTCAAATGTGAAAGTTCAAGCTAACATCGAAAATATCTCAAAATTCGCATTAAAAGTTCACATCAGCGTTTAATGCTTGATTAAATAATTATAATGAGATTCTCCATCTCCCTGACAGATGGAGTAACTAGAGATTAATTAAATGTTTGGATAGTATGCTCGACCAAGAATTTTGAAAATGTTAGATGAGAGATCTTGCATTCCAAAAAGCCAATATCATTTCTTTCTTGACAAGGTAAACATTTCGAGTTATGTTTGAAAACCGTTGCCAATATTGTTGATATTACTGATGTAGGGTTGAAGGGATTTCGCTATGAAATTTTTAAAATTCATTTTTTAAGTCACATTCATCATTTATTCTTATGTACTTAATCGATGCTTAGTTAATCGTTATGTTTAATTTCATGAAACATAAATGTTGAAAATACTAGCATTTATTTTTATTTTATGAGGAATCAAATAATATTACTCGTAAAAGAGTTTTTAGTTTCCAAGTAGATAAATTAAAATTGTATTACCTATGTAAATTGACTCGTTAATTACCAAATGTGTGGTATCAATCGTAAAACATATGGAATGTATAATTAAACAATGTTTCATATTAAAAGATACATATTTCCTTTGACTTAATTGCTTTAGAAATCAGGTCAATTTGATTATTTTGAAACTTAATGTTCCAACTTTCTTATAAGTTCTGTTAGAAAAGTAGGGTAATATAATGAACTCGATATTTTTCTGATGTAATTATTGTTATCAATTTGTTTTTTTAAAATAACAACAGATAACATGTGTGATATAATTTATTTACAATTAGCTCTGGTATTGACATTCAAGTATATATAAAAAAAGTTGATGTGGGGTAAAAGAGTGAGGAAATCTTGGACTCCATATCTAAATCATTTTATATTTTAGTATCAGTGCAACAGATGTAAATCTGGGCACATGCTTAATGCTCTGGCTGTGATGATAATTAAGCAAAAAATGGACCCTGGAAAAGAGACTTTTCCGTATGAAATATTTATATAATCTACAGTTTTTTTGCAGTTTTTGTA
The DNA here is from genome assembly GCA_949128135.1 of Parasteatoda lunata. Classification (NCBI taxonomy): domain Eukaryota; kingdom Metazoa; phylum Arthropoda; class Arachnida; order Araneae; family Theridiidae; genus Parasteatoda; species Parasteatoda lunata. The sequence goes on along the minus strand of OX421976.1, from coordinate 64,652,119 downwards.
TCGATTTGTCTAGGTTTCCATTTCATTATAGGAAATCTGTCATTGTATTTTTTGTGCTATGTGTGTCAATTTTACTATTTTTGAAAATAAATATTTATTTATATTGTTCCTTTTTTTTTTAACTTTCTTATTCATTTCATTCCACTTAAGAGGTAGGAGTGGGGGAAGGAATGTTTTGCAATCATCCAAGAAAAATTAAAATCGTTTCAATATTTTTTTTCATAAAGAATAAAGATTAAAAGAAATAACTTTTTATTATTTAAACCACTAACAGAGTTTAAGAAAATTATTTAAAGTTTTATTTCTCTATCCCATCTCTCGTTTCCCAATATACATTTTCTTAAACCTTTTTAGCTATTTTGGATAAGGAATATTTTCTTCTAATGAAATTTCCTTGATAATTTTTACAAATAATTAGAATGTTAATAATTAAAAGATACTTGTATAATCGTACAAGTAATACATTCATAAAAATTTTCTTTTTTTTAATTAAAAAATAATAAAAAAAATTGCAAAACTATTTAAATATCTCAAGTATCACTAATGTAGTTTTGTATATTATTTATGAACAGAATACATTCTGAACAAAATATAAAGTATGTGTTTTAAACATAGAGTTAGATTTATACTGATTTCCCTTTTTAATAACTTAGTTTTTAAAGTTTCTAATAAATTCTAAAACTTGCATCTAATTCCATACATTGTTACTTATTAAAAAGCAAAATGATAAAAAAGAAACGCGAGCGTATAGCTTTTTCAAAGCTATAAACAAGTATATTTTTCAGCACTGAGAAAAAATAGTTCAGGTATATGCATGATGTTTGTAGCATTATTTTAATCATGCATTAACATAAGGTTATATCATTGAATAGATGTACAAATTTTTTTTTAAATATTTTTAATTTGCATTCATACTGCATTTTATTGGTTGTGCTTTTTTTAACATAAAGATAAATCTCATAATAATGATATTAATTTTATATATAATAGTAATGGAACGTTAATCCAATATATAATATATATTAATTAGAAATGAATTAACATTTAAGTCGAAACAGTATATTATTGCGAACATGTTGATCTATAAGCTTTTCCATTACTTGAATCAAACCATTTTAGAGTAATATTTCGAACAAATTTTGTTTTTTCTTTTGTTCGCGAGATTCAATCATCTCATTATTCATATTTGAGTACAAACTCATCTTTCTCGCCAACATAGCCTCTTTTGTATGATTAAACCAGAATTTCAATGATAAAAGCTCTACTGGAGTGGGAAAGTTTCCCCAAGGGAGGAATTCAACAATAAACTCTCGCCAAGTCTAAAAGTTTAATCGCAAACTCTCACTCAACACGTATCTTATCTTCCCTTTTCAAATAAAACGCTGAAGGAAGAAAAGAAGAAGCAAACAAAACCTCACTCTAACCGCAATCATAGAAAGACTGAGACATGGTTGGTCAAACTTTTGCTGGGCTCTTAAAGGTGAAAAGAATCCTTAAGGTGATGCGCAGATAAGATTCTACAAAAGAGGCTGAGAGATGGCGCCGGGCTTTTGAAAGGAGCACATCCGACTCAGACATTCAACAATAAGAAAGTTGGCGTCAGCAAGTCCCCGAGTAAAAGTATCCCTTTCCAGAGAAAGGGCTTTTCTGTCAATTACGAATCGGTCGATTTCAAGGTGTGTATATCATTCTAGTTTTCATCTCCTTTGAACCCGGAATTTCGGTTGCAACTAGACAGGCACGAGACACAAAAGTAAATTTATGAGACTTTTGAAGATAATTAATTAAGAATAACATGAGTTAAAACCTCAAATTTTAAATACTTCATTAACTGAAAAATACAAATTGTTATTCACTTTTTTAAACCTGAAGATAAATTGCAAAATAATGTCAACATTATTATATTCGGAACAATAAATTGAGACTAAATATCTGACGTCCTCATAGTGGGAAATAAGATCACCTAAAAGTCAACACTTATGTAGCGCTAGTCCTTCAATTTTAAACTGCCTCCCTGTATAGAAAACGATTTTTACCTTTCCTTTGCATGTTTAGAAAGGTAAGAAATGCATCGTATTTCCATCAATATTATTTTTTTCCTTCAGTTTACGGACCATGACCCGTTGTACTCTTGTCGGGTGTTCATACAGCTGCAAGGAAATTCTCTCAACTGTTATACTATGATGAAAATTCCAGTTGTCGTCCGAAGTTCCCCAAAGTCAAGCATCATCAGGTGCAGTTAGTACTTGGGAAGGTGACAACCTGAGAACCCGTTGCACTTAGAGCTCGGTGAGAAAAAAACGGTTGGTTGGTTTTGAGTTCTGAAATAGTTCCTTTTCATTGGCAGAAATGAGAAGTGTTATGCTATTTGAAGTACTTTGTACAACTGAATAAGATTCTTTTCACAACACTTAAATATTTACTTTATTTTCTTCATATATAGAGAGAACAGTCGGCAAAGAATTCTGTTAGGTTAAAAACATTTCGCTAAAAACAAAAAAAAAAAAAAAAAAAAAAAAACGAATTCTAAAATAAATAAAAATTAACAATTCAAAAAATAAAAATGCTGTTGCCAGCCATAGACATTTTTGAAAGTTAACTTAGCAACATAAAACAAAATGACATACAAGTGCAGCTAGATCAAAATTTTGAAACCTGAGCCCTTGACGTAAAACTATTGCTATTTTATTTTGAGTTGAGCGCTTTACTATTCCACGTTTTGTCTTTAATTGTAGGCGTTTTGTACAAATCTCTAATTTTTTTTCTTCGTATTTATCCACATAATTAAGAAGTTGTGAACTCATTGCATAAACACAATAGCATTTGTCTTCGGTTCTCACCGAATTCTAACCGAATATGGCTGTGCCACATCTCCGATTGTCCCCGAGAACTAATCGGTTGGTTGGTTTTGAGTTCTGAAATAGTTCCTTTCCATTGGCAGAAATGAGAAGTGTTATGCTATTGCTATTTTATTTTGAATTGAGCGCTTTACTATTCCACGTTTTGTTATATTATTAGTTATGAGTTAAATGCTGTTTTATTATTTCATATTTTAAGTTAATATTTTGTTTTATTTTAAGTTAAATTTTATTAGAGTCAAATTATGAATCTTATAAATCTACGTACGGTATATAACAATCTACGAAGAAGAGAGAGCCGCTCTAATGAAACTCCAGAAGAGCAATATCAACGGAGAACAATTAGAAATGCTACAGAACGAGCACGACGTTCTAATGAAACAACTGTAGAACAATATCATCAAAATTAAGGTTTAGAATTGCCTGGGAGAATTATAATTTTAACTTTTTCTACGACTATACTAAATTTCTTACTCTTTTCTTTGTTTTTTATACATTTTATATTTTTGTGATAAAATAAAAAACTTATAGTTGTTCTGCTTCTGAACACTGATGATAACGCAAAATGATGCTTCATCAACAATCAAAAATATATACATTTATTTTACAAATTCCATATTATTTGGGTGGCGCCCTTCAGAGAATTGAAAATACAAAATTATCTTCATCGAAGCCGATGCTTTACATCCGGCGTTCAGTGGCAGACTACTATTGAGTATTGAGTATAGTAAAGTGCTGCGAGCTCTCTGCTTTCGCTTATAGCTCTGCGTTTCAATAGGTAAGGCTTAATTTAGCCTATCAAGATTTATATGAGCTCTGAGGCTCTTCTTCAAATTCAACATGCTTCTACCGAGTCCAACAGGGAACTAGGCAGACTACTATTTCATATTGTTTTACAACACATGGCTTTAGCCCTCTGGTGGGAAAGACTTCAAAACAAAACTTACAACAGTTACTTTTCTCAACAATTGAAATTTAGAATAGTGTGATTACGAAAAATATGTGAACTGTTTGATATTTCAAATTAATATTGAAATGTACAGATTTAGAATTTTCTACAGTGAAAAGTTTTCGGAACTTCAGTGCTCAAAAAAGTATACAAAAGCTAGACGTTAAGAACGTATCCAATGAGCGAGCAAAGCGAGCATCGGATTGCGAAGCAATCTGAAATGAACTGCGAAAGCAGTTCCGGGGGTTGGCGAGCGCCAGCGAGCAGGGGGCGAAGCCTCCTAGTCTTATTTATTCCATAAATATATTGTCTTACGGACACAAATTTTATCTTCTATCACCTATTTGGATATTATTATAATTATAATTATAATTGGATATTATTATAATATCTAACTAAAAAAAGTATCAGTAATGGGAATACTGGGAAGTTGCCTTTCAGTTGTAATAAACATTAGGGTAGTCAATACTAGGTAAAGATATATTAAACAATGGCTTGTTATGTTAATTAAGCAAAGGCTTGTTGCCTAAGTAATAAGTGTAGGGAATGCCGGATAATGAATTACGCATCACTGCTGGGCTATCATTCTTGTTTATCCAATAATTATAAGTAATATGTGATGTTTACTAAAAATTTATGACTTTTCTAATAATGGAAAGGGGTCATGGTAGCTGAGAGAATAGAGTGCTCGCCCCTTAAATGAGGTATCCTGGGTTTGAATCCCAGTGAAGGCTGCTCGAAACTCATTCAGCACCCGGCTCACGTCCACCACAGTTCTGACGTAAAATATCGTCAGTTGTAGATCAATCATGGGTTTTAATTCCTTTGTCATTAGTCTAACCGAGGTTTCGCGGTTTTCTTCTTCATGTAATGCAAATGCTGATTGGTTAGATCAAAAAGTCCTCCACGAAGACAAATTTCTCTCAATACTTCATCTAGAAGTTTCCTTATCTTCTGGATTGGTCTCAAAATTATAAGGATGAGGAGTTGATCATCGGTAGTCATAAACTCAAAATTGGGTCAGCTGTTCAACTAGATTTATAAAATAAATTTAAATCTCAAATTGTGTGAAGTTCGTAAACATCACCAAGCTGAAAAAGTATCTTAACTAATGAAGTAAAAAATGAAAAATAATTATCTACATAATAAAGATACACAGTATAGAAATATCAATGTATCCGAATGCATTTGCATTTTTTTATTATAAAGGAAATATTTTATTTTCATCTTTCAAATTCTGTCTGGTGTATCTGTTTCTGGAAAATTACCCAAATGCAATTTTTAACTTTGTACGCATGTAAAAGACATCGAACCGTTCACTCCTGTAATCTATATAAATAACAGTTCTGCTTTTACAAAAAAAAAAAAAAAAAAAAAAAAAAAAGTTTTATTCACAAACAACTCAAATAGTAAAAAATATGGAGTACCCGTAACGGGATAGTTATAATCTTGTAAGAAAACTCAAATTCCAAAACAAGTCTCTAAGAAACCAACTACTTTGTTGTTCCAAAAATTGTTCATTTTGGTCTTAAAAATTATCACTTGCTTTTATTTTTTTATTCAGCTCTTTATGTGTTTATTTTATTTTATTAATGCTTTTGCTAGCCCGTTATTTTTTTAATATTTTTACTTTTATTCATGCTTTTGCTAGCCAATTATTATTTAATATTTTTAGACTTTATACTCCTTATAGGGAGGCATCTTGGAGTAGAAGGATAAGCACTGTACAAATTGCGATTGTTTTGTAATCATGCTATTGGAAAGCAGGAATATCAATCAACAACTTTATATTATTTAATCAAAGATTATGTTTCAATAAAGATGCTTGTTTAGGCGCACAATTCCACAAATGCTCAATTAGGGAACATGGCATTCATAACATGGTATTAAATCACTTATTGTTCATGTACCTGATATCCGCACATTTTTACTTGAAATAAAGTCTTACTTGCCAACAACTTTTCATTACATGGATTCCTTTTTTAAAAATAAATTCTCTTCAATGCCAAAGGAATATAAATTTTTCTTAACAATTTTCTCCGATACTTATTTTATTTATCATTATTACTTGCAGAAATAATTTTTATGCATAGTGAAAAATATCCTCTTTTAACATATAAGTCTGATAAACGCTTAATCCACTCATTTTTATGAAAACGCAACGTAGAGAAAAGAAACTTATCCTTTTCAAGGGAACTTCATACAACATTCATAAAACGAGATTATTTTTCCTTTGTGTGTAGAAGATATAAATCGAATTTAACCCACATCGCTGTAAATGTATTCATTGTATGAGTCATAAAAAGAATCTAAGAGAACAGAGACTGGAGTTGTGAAACCACACACAACACATTTTTATCCTATAACTCTACACCATCCTGGGAAATAGTTGCACAATCCCTGCCTGAGATAAAGAAGGGAACAACACCCGAAATAAAGAAATATTTCTCAAAAGAGAGAAATAAGGAATAAGAAATGTAAGAACGAGAGTAACCTGCTGCCAACGAGAAAAAATAATATGTAAAAGACGACGAAGTAAAATGGGGGAAAGAATTTCTTCTAGCTCTGTGGCATCAGTTCTCACGTATGAAGAGACGTGAATAATTGAAGTCGAGCATCAGGACAGAGGCGAATATTCTAAAACCCACGTAAGGGAACTTTCTCGAAAAGCACGTATCTGCCTTCTTCACTTCACTTCCATTCCCATTTCTGTTTTCTTTTTCTTTATGGTTTTTTTTTTATTTTCGAAGACGAGAATGGGAATTTCCAAAAGATGGATGACATGGCAAAAATCTTAAGAGTTAAAAAATGAAAGTGCAATTTTTTATACTTTTCATGTAAGAAAAAAAATAGATATCGGGGTATTCAAACCAGGTGATACGTCTGGGAAAATGGTTTGAATATTTATGCTTTTGGAAGAATTCATATGAGAAAAAAATTGAGCGGGAGTAAATTTAAAATTCTTCCTCGTGGCAGATGTTGTAAGGTTAGAATTTTTTTCCCTCAATTTTTCTCTTGAAATATAGGTAAAATTCCTATTATCTCTAAAAAGAACGATTATTGGTTATTTTTTGTTGTTTCGGTTTTATTTATACCCTTAATGCATTACAAAAATTATATGGTTAATGTAGTGAAAGTAAATTATTAATGTTCCAACTTCTATACTCAATATATCTTAAAGACTATTTTAAGTTTATGTTTTATTGATATAATTAAAGCGATTATATTGAAAAATGACTACATGAAAGTTTGGGATCTAGAACGAATAAAAAAGCATTTAGATTAATTTATTTTTTCTTTCAGATAATTTACAATAATATACACCTGTGCAAACATATAAATAACTAATTCAGTTCCAAATAAATTTCGCATTATGATGTGTAATGCATGAGAATATTTTACAATTTTATATTTTTTTAATAATTCATAATAAAAAATAAAATTTAATGAAATAATATGAAATTTCATAAATTTTTTTCTTATTTGTGTACACATAAAAATGAAATGAAAACTACAATCGGAGAAGCACAGGAATATGGACAAATTTACAGTGTTCTTGACACTATGAAAAGACAAAAAGTTTTGTAATTTTATCAAAGTGCTCTGGGGATAATTTTTGCGAAATTAACAATAAAATATAGTTTTATAACATGTGATAACATTTGGTAAATGTAAATTTTGATAATTGTTTCAAGATGGTGTAGAACATGGCATAAAAACTGTATATTTAGTTAAATACACTTTATAGTCTATTACGTTTTATCAAATGTGTAGCGATAAGAACTGAAAGATTGAAAATCAAAACTTCCGGTTAACCGTTACCATATTAATGGAAAAATTACTATTACTAATTAATATCTATGGTTTAAATACCTTATACTTTGGTTTTATTAACCAGATTTGGGCTCTGTTTTTACCAAAAATGTTATTGACATATCCAACTGTAATTTTACAAGAAGTTGTTTTTCTCCGTTTGTAATCTAATTGGACAGATCACATGGTATAATCGAGAAGTTGCAGATTTTTTTTATTTGTCATTATTATAAAATTAATGAAAGTTTTAAAATTATTACTTACCTTTAAATTTCTTTTAATTTTTAATTTATATGTATTTGCCTATAATATTTAATTATTTATTAGTTTAATTTTAAATATAAAGTTTTTGAATTTGATTATTATTCAAATTAAAAACTATAATCAAAACCATATATTTGAGAGTTCTTTTTTTGTCACAAATCACGTGATTTCTAGATGAAAAGTAATTCTTTTTTACATTAATGAGCAACATCTCGTGGTAAAAACATTTAAAACGGTACGCGTCAAATTAATAGTTTAACAACTTCTAGACAATAAATAAGTTATATTGTTCTCTTATATATATGTCTGTGTGGAGTGTTTTTACACTCCTGTGAATCATACGTATCAAGTACTGCTGCTAGAAATAAAAAGGGTTCTGAGCTCGAATTCCGGGCAAGGCATGGATATTCTTTCCGTACTATCTGTCCTTACTGTGGGATCAGCGTTGAGCATCCTAATATGGGGCCATTGAAAGAGTGGCCAACAAATATGCCCTTCAGATGCCTGTGTGACTTAGGTCATTTTTCAGGTAGGCATTCGAAATAAATATAAAATTTCATATAAAATTGTGTCTGTTCAACAAGTATAATTAAAATAATAAATACATATATTGTAAAGATATTATTGTTGGAGTAAAATTTTCACATAGCATAAATAAACTCTTAAACGTAAACTAATTTGTGAGTTTTTATAGCAATCAGATTAGAAGTTTAAAATAAATTATAGATAAAGTTGCAATGGTTACTGAGAAAAATTATTTTTCCCACTTGAATGGAGAAATAGAACTATGGAATTAAATATGTGTTAATTCAATAAAAAATATTGGGAGCTTTCATTTGAGTACTTTAAAATTTAGTTTTAGCAATCTGTTTACCAACTAAAAGCAAAAACCGATAGTTGAAAGCGTTTGGAATGGTGAGCAAAGCAACTGGTAATGTTTGAAAATCAAGCGATAAACAATCTTTTTATTTCTCTTTTTTTCTTTTTTCTAAGAAAACCCCTATATAATTTACAGTTTTTAAGCAGCACATGATATGGAATATTTTAATTATTTTTTCAACTACAGATTTATAGCAAATATTTTAATAAAAGTTCTAACTATCCCAATTATTATCCTTGATAAGTCCTTTGATTTTGAGGATTGAATTATCCTTTATTTTTAATTCTTTGTTCTGAATTGAATTAACCCTTTAATTTAGAGTGGCATACTGAATTTGCTTTTTTAAGTACTGATAATACCTGATTAAGTATTTAAATATTAGCATCAAAGTTTTTCTTATTTAATGAGCCATATTGTAATTTTAGGCAGAAGTTTGGTATCATCTTTAATTTGTTTTAATTTATTTCTATACCTCAGTTTTATTACGATTTAATTTAATAAAAATTAATAGCACATGATATGGTATATTATATGGTATTTAAATATTGTAATCAGTACTCGTTAGATGCTTATTGTTGCAATGTTTAAAACAACATTTGTTGCAACAGTAAATAAGCATGTAAAATGCTTTGAAAAATCAGTTTAGTAATAAGTTAATAATGCGATAAAACTCCAAACATTAAGGCTTAGTAAATATTTGAAAAATACTGGAGCTGAGGTTTTAAAAAATAAATCTGATTTATTTTGATTTAATAAATAAAAAAAATCAATACAATTTTCCTTAGCTTCTAGGAACTCAATTCTAGTCTAGCACAGAAAATAAATTTTGTTCAGCAAATTGAGTTCAGAGGATGTAAATATTTTTATCCTGTCATTCAAATATTTTTTTTTTCAATCAAAATATATTTTGGTACTCTTCTCCCATCGGAACATCTCGTTTTTTTATTTTACTTGCAGCATGTAGGTTATTTATGCTTCACAAAACTTGATTTGTTGAAGTTAGATAGTTATTTTTCTAGTTCATATCTTAATCAAAATCCAATATTGAAATGTTGAATGAAGGAAAAAAAATATCTTTATTCTTTTTATCGATTGATGTGCGAATATTGATTATTTCGAACTTATATGAAAATATGATTAAATATTTTACTGTAAAATCTTCTTTTGAAATTCTATTTTACATTAATAGCATTTGCAATAGAAGGAAAAAAGTTGTCAAGACACTTATTTTGGAATCAATAGTGAAGCTCTTACGTTTTTTTCTAAATTGCATGGCAGTACTAGTCGTTAATAGTTACAAAACTGTGTAGTTTTGGATTTACGTTTTTTTTAACCGTGCAGTTGTAAGCGGTTTCCGTGAAGGTAGAGGATGCTCCTAACCATAAACTTTATAGTTAATCAGATGGATCGACTGCTGATGGTTATTTTACCGTTTTTTTAGTATGAAAATTCTATCTGAGTGGAATTGATAATAAAACCACTGAAATCAGATTTATGAAAATAAAAAAAATGTGTATTATTACGTTTTGCTATAGTGTATCCTGAAAATGAACGTAAAATTTACCATGTTTCTGGTTCTATTGGAACAAAATGCTCCGTAATTTTTACCGTAGCTCTTTATGAATTATATTGTAAAATTAACAATAAAATATGATTTTATAATAGGTGGTAAAACTTGGTAATTTTCTCATGGTTTGGTAATTTTCTCATGGTTTGGTAATTTTATCATAGTTTGGTAATTTTCTCATGGTTTGGTAATTTTCTCATGGTTTGGTAATTTTCTCATGGTTTGGTAATTTTCTCATGGTTTGGTAATTTTCTCATGGTTTGGTAATTTTCTCATAGTTTGGTAATTTTCTCATGGTTTGGTAATTTTCTCATGGTTTGGTAGTTTTCTCATGGGTAAGGCAGAAAAATAATTTTTTTGGTTAAATTTAATTTTTAGTTCTGTATTTTTTACTAAATGTTTAGTATTAAGAACTATAATTTTGAAACGCAGAATTTTTGGTAAACTGTTACCATATAAACGAAAAAATTATCAAATTGATGGTTTAAATGCCAAATATTTTGGTTATATTAACCAGAATTGTTGTTTTTTTTTTTCACAAATGTCATTACACCAGAGTACGCGATTTTACCAGAATTTGAACTATTAGGGTCACACACATAAAATTATTTATTATTAAGGATAGAATTATTAAAATGCATTTTTGATTGTTTTTTATTGTTGTATTTAATGATCATTGGTACCCTTTTGAAATTTTTAGATATAAAACGTTTTGGATTTCCTAACACTGTATAATTTTAAGCGTTAAAAACTACAATTTTACGCACAGTGTTCACACACATTTGGTCTAATATAATTCAGAAAATAAAAATAAAAATCTATAAAGTTTATTGTTTTAAGAAATTTTTTTTATGTATTTATAAAATGACATTGACATCAGAATCATAAAAATACGTATAGTATTATATTTTTGTACATTGCACAAAAAACTATCTTAAATAATTTTTGATCTAATATTCAGATCCTTCTACTCCAGAAGGTCCTTCTACTTTAGTTTACACCAGGTTTAAGTAGACTCACATTTTCTTCTACTTATTTGGATGTTCTACCTTCGTAATCATCAAGGTAAGTAGTTTAAACCATGCTAAATAGACTCACTTTTTTTTCTACTTATTTGGATGTTCTACCTTCATAATCATCAAGGTAAGTAGTTTACACCAGGCTAATTAGACTTACCTTTCCTTCTACTTATTTAGATGTTCTGCCTTTATAATCATTAAGGTAAGTAGTTTACACCTATCTAAATAAACTCACCATTTCTTCTACTTATTTAGATGTTCTACCTTCATAATCATCAAGGTAAGTGGCATGGGTTTTCAAAAAAAAAAAAAAAAAAAAAAAAAAAAAAAAAAACGGTTGAAAGTTTGAGAGTTTTAATGTTAGTTTTCTTCATTCTATTTAAGAATTGTGAGTGAGTGAAAAAATTTGCACACATATCTAAAATAAATTTAGCCGAAGAAAGACATCGGTCGTAAGATACGTTGCTCAGTTGATAACAATCCCTAGTAGCACTCAGTAAGTGGGTGGATGAGCACTTTGATCAGGCAGCAAAGAGACCTCGTTAAACAGTTTTACTGTTAAGTGCTCGTACGTAGCTCATCAGGTTACCAAAGCGTGGAAGTTGTCATCCTCTTTGCAGATGATCAAAATTGTGAGGCCATGTCATCGGATCAATTTTAAAGTTTCCCAGACCGTCGCCAATAGACAAATTTGTTGCTCCAATGCGACGTAAATAAAGTACTACTACTACTATCAAAGATAACGTCATTAAAAGGGAATTTTTATTGCTGTATATACATTATTAAATCTATTAAGGATTGATATATTTTTGTTTCGTAAATTATAAAAATGTTTCAATATGTTTTACATAGGTATTTTCAAATGGAAAAAAAAAATCAATCGTACAAAATTTGTCTAATGATTGTGAAAAATGGAAAATATAGCAATTTATAAAATTAAATTGGCAAATTATACGTATCATTCTCTAAATTTAAAAAGTTAAAATAACAGTTTTTAATGTTTACAAAACACTTTATGAAGCTAAAATATGAAACAGTTATGAAACATTTTTTTTTTTTAAATTAACAACAATTTTTAAATCAACAATTTATTAAATAATTGAGTTTATTGAATTAATTTTTACGAATTATACATATATTTTTATAAATCATATGACACGTAGTTTGTTTACATGAGATATGCTTATAAATTACATAAATTTGCATATTGAAACAAAAATGTTTCTTTTTAAAATATCCGGTGTATTTTGATAAATATTTTATCTGGTAATTTATTTTAACATTTTTCAAATATCAGTAACTGTAAACGAAGTAAAAAGAATCCTAGAGCCATGATATTACGTCAAATAAGCACTGTGACAAAGGAAATAAATGATTAATAAGTTATAAAAATGGAAACATGAAATTTGCTCTTTTATTAATTATTGAGGTAATGTGTCTTTTATTAGTAACACGAAGTTTACCGTAATAGGAATTATCCATCCATGCTCGAGTTTTGATTCATTTTCCCCCAAACGCAATTCTCAGAACCAATCATTGAGACAACGATAAGGTTAATCAAAAAATTAATTATTAATGTGTATGTTAGGTTTAATGCTATTTTTACATTTGTTGCAAACGTAAATGTATGGTATTATAACATCAGCGTAGATTACATCTTGTTTCAATTAATTCGCTGGTAACTTTTAAACTGTTAGCGCATACGAGTGCTTAAAATCTTTTAGCTTATAAAGAATTTTTAATTAAAAGCAAAAAAGGATTCGCGTTGTTCTTTAATTGTTAGCTTTTTATAGTAATTCACTATTTACTGACGCTTCACAGGGTGTTTTCTAAATGATCGAGATGATTTCAAGAATTAAGTAAAGAAAAATGAAAGAATTTAGCTTAATACGTTCTGCTGAGGAAACTAGATATATTCTCGCTTACTTTCAAACTTAGTTTCTATATTTTCTATTGGATGCAGTTGTTGATTTCGAGAAAATGCAAATCGGTATTTTCAAATTAATACCATGCTGATTCCAGGTATCCAATTTGTTTCAAATTATTGGTTATTTTTAAATATTTTTATTTAAAAAAAATCCAATGCATAGCTTATTCTTATTTGTAAAGAAATATTATATTGCATATTTTCAAGCCCACCCCAAAAAAAATACATTTTTCTTACACTTTAAAAAATAAATTACGGTTTTATTAAATCTTGTTCGCTATAAATATCAATGATTAATCTTGTCTAACTCAATAACTTTGCTAAGCGAGCGAAAATGAACCTATTTTTAATTTAATGATTCTATGAGTTTCTCTAAAATTTGCACATAATTCGAAAATGATACATGGTTTCTGAAATGTTTTTATTTCATAAAATGGTCACCGCCATTTCCACCACCGACATTTTTTGAATTATAAATTTAAAGAAGAAATAAAAACCATTAGAAAGAGAATTTGGCAATCATTTCTGACGATTCATAGCCTATGTATGGATTCATTAGCGTCCTTCGGGGATGAGTGTTCTTATCTTCTTACTTCCGCAATTTCATATTTGTCGGAGTTGTCATGTATGTTTAGGTCTTGCAATTATAATCTTCGATTTTATTTCAAAATTTATTATTTAAAATTCAGTTTTGTCAACAAAAACAACAACTTGTTTACTTGGATGAAGTATCATTTTTATCAAGTTGTGAACTCCAATCGGCTATAAATAAAAACATGACTTCTGATTTATCAATTGTTTCATTTTTATAGTATAATTTTGGGGGTTTGTATCAGGTGGGTTTAAACTAAACTTAACTAATATTCAAGCGGAACAATGCATTACGCATATGAAGATTAAAGAGAAAGAACGGTTTCTGTCAATTTGTTTTTAAAAAATCTCTGCAGCACTTCTAGGATTACTGAGATTTTCGATATCTATATCGTGAGAAATCGGTTCTTTTTGAGAGTTGTTATACAGTGAAGATATTAGGAAAAAATTTATTTTCCACCTTGAAATTTGTCTTTATTCAAAATCAGTTTTCATGGACATAAACCTCTCTTTTCTCTTGATCTTCCTATTATATTCTTATTTAAGAAAGCAAAATGTATATTATCTTTTTATTTAAAATAAAATTTAATGCATATTACTCTTTTATGTACCAGAAATAAGTTTAATATATTTGACAGCACTTCGTTAATCATCATCTAGAAATTGAAAAATACGTAATGTATTCCAGAAATGGAAATTTGACTCTTCAAAAACAATATAACAAAAATTATTTCAGAAAATTTGAATATTTGTTTTTTGTTAAAAAAATCAAAAACCTCGAGGCTTTTAAGAATTTTCGACGAAATAACTTCTAATTATAGATTTTATCGGGTCATAAAATAGAAGCAGCTATTCTTATTTTACTAAAATGCTTTAAGGAGGGTAAAGAAAAACTTTTCTAGCTAAGATATCTAATTTCACTATTGAAAGCTTTTCAAGCATTTTTTAAAAGTATAGAATACATTATTCTGAAAACTTTAGCATCGTTGGTATCTTTTATATTAAAATCAAAATTTAATACAAGATGACAGTTCATTTAAGAATGAGAAAATTGGCAGGGAAAAACTGTTATCAATTTTTAAAAGTCTACTTTATGCTTTAAAAATGCCTCTAGATATAGAGACGATTCTTTTATGGAAAATAATTTGGCATTTGGGAAACTTTTCTTTTAAAAACAATTCACAATTTAAAGCATTTTCATTAATTTTTAAAGATAAGAATTAACTTTTAGATTAATTTGTTTTCTAATTAAATCTTATAACTTTATTTAAAATAAAATGATGGTATAATAAAATAAAATGATATTATAATTCTACCGTCATATAAAACATTTGAGATGCTTCTTTAAGGAATAAAATAAATGGTTAATATAATAAAATATTAACGAAATCCGTAATTTCAGAAAGAAACATTTTTATAAATAAAGTGAAATATACACTGGATGGTATATTTCATATCGTAGGTATTGGTGATCTACTGGGAACCGTGTCTTAACGATTCACAGAGAGACTATTCAGTTGTAGTTCATTTACGTCGCACCAGAGCTGCACAATGGGCTATTGGCGACGGTCTGGGAAGCATTCCTGAGGATGATCCGAAGACATACCATCACAATTTTGATCCTCTGCAGAGGGGATGGCACACCCGCTTCGATAGCCCGACGACCTGCACGCGAAGTCGAGCACTTTACGGTAAAATAGTTTAACGAGGACCAATACCGCACACCCTTGGTCCTACGCAGACTGATCCAAGTGGTCACCCACCCGCACACTAACCGCAGCCAGTGATGCTTGACTTCGGTGATCTGCTGGGAGCCGTGTCTTAACGATCAGTCCACTGCGGGACAGAGTGACTATTCAAATTTAAACAAAGTTGTGAAGTGATTCTTTTTCCTCATCAGCACTACAACTTTGTGCAGGCTAAAGCTTTCTCAATCTGATTCCACAAAGCATTGGTGGCTAAGGGGATAGAGTGTTCGCTTTCCAATGAAGAGAAACGAGTTCGATTCCCAGTGATTGCTAGTCGATACGAATTCCTTTTCCGGCTTGCACCGACCACAGTGCTGACGCAAAATATCCTCAGTGGTTGACGGATCATGGGTTAGAGTCTCTTTGCCGTCAGGCTAATCGTGGAAGAGTTTTTTGGATTTCTTCTCCCCGTAACGCAACTGCTGGTTAGTTTCAGCAAAATGTCCTCCATGTAGCTAAATTTCTTCCAATACTTGATCCAGGAGTTCCCTTGCCTTCTGGTTTGGGTTCAAAATTACAAGGATACGGAATTAAGCTTTAGTAGTCGTAAACCCGAAAATTGGATCGGCTGTTCAACGACGGTTATAAAATTAAAGCTCTTGTCACCTACTTTAAGATGGGTATTATTAAAACTGATAGTCATCATGTATCTGGTTTTGGTTTGGCTGATTCATATATGCATTTGCTTTGCTTCTTTCTTCAAGAAAAGAAAGGCTTGTTTGATGGCCCCTGGGGGTCAAGGTTACTATAACAATATCATCAGCAAACGCAAACATTTGCACAATTTTGTAGAAAATGTTCCTCTGGTGTTAATTACAGAATCTTAAATAATTTTTTTGGTGGTTTAGAGGATAGAGCATTTACCTTGGAGTAAGATGAACCGGGTTCGAATCCCAGCGATTGCCGGTTGATATGAACTCCGCACTAAGCTAGCACCAATCACAGTGCTGACGTAAAATATCCTCAGTGGTAGACGGAACATGGGTTAGAGTCCCCTTGTCGTCGGGTTAACCATGGGAGGTTTTCGTGGATTTCCTCTCTATGTAACGCAAATAGCTGTTAGTTCCATCAAAAAGAGATTCTTCTCAATACTTGACCCAGGAGTTCTCTTTTCTTCTGGATTGGGTTCAAAATTTCAAGGCTAAGAAGTTGAACATTAGTAGTCGTAATCGTAAAATCGGGTCAGCTGTTCAATGACGGTTATAAAAAAAGTAAAATATGCTTCCGCAAAGCAGATAGATTCAACGCAACATTTCATGATATTTCTCTCCCATGAAGAGATTAAAAAGTTTTAAAAGTAAAACACATTAAAAAATTAAAAGGAAATATTCTTTAAATGTATTACTCAGATCTTGTTTTTCGGAAAATAATTTGAATATTAGTTTAGGAAAATGAGGCGCTTAGGAGAGGAAATGCCGTCTTTAGTCAGTTTTAAAGTATCGTTTCCATCGCACTTTTCAGTAAATTTATCAAATAGGATAACCGTGACACAATGCCAGATTAACAGTTTTGGTGAATGTATATTGGTTTTCATTGTGTAAAGCCCATTATTCACAAATCCATTTGCATAGTATTATGCTACTTCCTTAATCATTATATTAGTTTTAGTTCCTTCAATAAATTTCCCTCCTACATAAAGTTTCACCTTTGGGTCATTCAATATTCTAAGAGCTATATATAATTTACCAATTTTTTTACCACAGTGTGTCTTCTCCAATCTTAAAATTAATTATAAAAAAGGCTTCTAACGGAAGTTAACAACTTCTATTTTTTTTAGATCTAAAATTATTACTGATGATTTCTCCTCATTCATTCAGATTGACTTTTATGGTGATTCGCACGTTTTTAAAATATCCTTATCTCCTTTTCCCTCAAAATAGTGATTTTTAATTCATAATACGTAAGTTTCTGTAATTTCATTTTAAATAGTGTTCTAAGGATATATGTTAATGTCGTTAGTTCTAGAGCACTATATTTTATTATTTTTTATAACCGTCGTTGAACAGTCAACCCAGTTTTTGAGTTCACGACTACCAATGTTCAACTCCGTAGCTTCGTAATTTTGAACCCAATCTAGAAGACAAGGGAACATCTGGAAAAAGGAATGGGAGGAATTTGTCTACGTGAAGTACTTTTTTTATTGAACTACCCCGCATTTGCGTTACATGGAGAGAAAAAGCATAAAAACCTCCCACGATCAGCCTATGGGGATACTAACCTATAGTTCGTCTACCACTGAGGATATTTAACATCAACACTGTGGTTTGTGCGAACCTGGTGCGAAATTCGTAGTGCACTACATAAATAGTGTTCCATAATAAGCACCTTTTATATGTATTTTTCGAAACTTCATCAAAAGTCAAGCAATGAGGTATGCAATTTAGAGACACACTTTAATATTTAAGTAGGGGGAAAACAAAAATGCTGTTCATATTTGCCGAATTATAAGATAGGAAGGCGTAATAAATCTTTTAGATTTTATAAATTTTCTTTTGTTTTTCTGATTGAATTCGATGTGTTTCTAATAATTTCCTTAAAATTCCTATAAATGAAATATATTTAGTAGATTCCAACCCCGCAATTATACTAGAAATTCATTTATTTTCTACGAACTTTTTTTTCTTTCATTTAAATATTGTTTCCTCACCTAAGGTGTATACTTTTTTGTCTTCACTTTTGACAAGTTTTCTAATTATATACAATAAAAGAAATGTTTATGTAAATCCCTGGGAAAGAACTGATATAAGCAATCAGTGCGATGATTGCCGAATTCAAACTGAGAAATTTTGTTTGACTTATTTTAGTAGATGCGGTATATTTTTTTAAGTAAACGTTTAAGTAAATTTCAACCAAATATTTAAACTATTACTTGAATTTCAGATTGTTGTGAGGTAAACATATAATTCTTATGATCACATCTATGAATCAGATCTTAATGTTAAATATGGTAGAAATATTTATTAATATCCAAGACTCAGTAAATAAAAATATTTTGCACTCGTGCTGGAAAAAAAATTAATATTTTTTTAAAGATACGTTTATCTTAAAATAACGCTTCAAGTATTATTTGTTCGAATACCCCAAAATATATGAAATCTGCATTTGCAAGACAAATATTCAGCTTGTATTTTTTCACTTAATTTTTTTTTCTGCTTTTGGAACCAAAATCCTTTTCGACATGTTTCAATACTTCTTTTAAATGTATGAAAATGTTCGATAAAAAGCTAGGAATGCATTCTTAAAAACAATTCTTTCTTATTCAATTTTTCAAAAGAAAATCTTTTCAGTTCTTAAATATTTTTAACTTTATGATTTCAGTAAATATTTGAAGATATTCCAAACATGTATGCTTATTTTAAACCGTTATTGCGAAAATAAACTTTTATAATAACAGAAAAATGGTTTCATTTTGTTTTGTTATGCATTTTTAAATTATTTAAAATGCTTTGTTTTTGTTAAAACTGATATAAATTTCCTTGAAATATGTGTTTTAAAAATTTTGCATGATATATATATATATATATATATATATATATATATATATTTATTGTTGAAGAACTTATTTATTAATTTCAAATAATTGATTCCTTCTATTAACTATTTAATAAACATTTGCATTAAAACCGAATAAATATTTATGAAAAATATTTAGTACTAGGTGGCTAAGCCCCCTGTTCGCTGCCGCTTACTAACCCCGATGAGTGCTTCGCAATAATTGTCTTTTCTTGGCAGAAAACAGTTTTTTTACATAAGTTAAAATAATTCACTTAACATATATGTACTAAAAGGAATTCTGTTTGCTTACTCTTGTGCCTCTACTTCCCATGTCCAAATATTACTATTTATTAGTATTATAAACATTTGGATCTCTAGGTGAACGGAAGTGATTTTTCGAAGTAATCATTTTTTAAAATAACATTTATATTATAACATTATATTGTTCAAACAAATTTGATGAGTTCACAACCATAATTTAATATTCTCGCTAATAATAGCAGTACTGGAAAATAAGTTTAAATTAGGGATACAAAAATTTCTAAAGATAAACAATATCTTTAAGACTATTGTTAATTTTATGCTGATGACAACCAAAACTATATGGAAATGAATGAGGGTAAACTGGATCCTACCACGTGATTTTCCGGCCAATAAAAATGCGCGACAACAATGGAAAACTGCGACACCATCAATTGATTTTTATATATAGTAAGATTGTTGACTTATAAGATGTTTATTAAATTCTTCAAAAAAATAATGTCAAGTATAACATGTAAAATATTTTCTGAAATTCCTTCTTGAGCGAAATCCTATTTATATATTTGAAACCTAATGAAGTGGATTTCTATTTTCCATTTTGATCTGTCATATAGTTGCCTTTTTCTGTTATTCAAGGTTGTTTACATATAAATATTACCAAAAACATTGTAAATCGATTGTTATATTTTCTAAAAATCAACTTTTCTTAATTATATTTTTTTTTAAATATTGTATAATCTTTTACTAGAATATGCAATTTCAATAGATTTAAATACAAATTGCTAGTTGTAAGAAACATGTTACTAAAGTCTTACATATGTGTGGTTCATGTATTTAATATACAATAGCAACACATATATTATTTTTTACAAAAAGAAGCTTTACAAAATTTAAATGGAAGATAAGCAGAGAAAATATTGGATGAGAACATTTTAATTAACCTTAATGAAGAGAAATGTTACAACTCACAACAATGAGAGAAAAAAACACTGCTTATGTCTTAAGTGTAATGAAATTGAAAAGGTTTTTGGTAAATATATTACAAATGAAAGTTATCGCTAAGTAAACGTTTAAGCTTATTTTAATTTTAAAGTTTCTGTTTAATAATACAAGATTTAAAATGACATTTTTGCTTTCTAAATTAAACTATTTTCATAGTTTTAAAGCCAAACAATGAATTCTTATTTTTCATTCTGCCACAAAAGATAAAAAAAATATAATAGAGCGTTTAAATTATTTATAAAGCGGTATCTTATTTGCTAGAACAATTTTTAATATTAACTTCCATTATTTTCTTAAATTCTATAACATTTATTTTTTTAAGTCTTAAAATCTATTTCTTTAAATTGCATATAACTTTCTTATTATTTAAATATGAATAATTAAAACTAAATTTTTAAGATGAAGGTTATTGTTTAATTCTTTTGATTTCATAAAAATGTATTTCACAGCAAACATTAACTTTTATTGTTCATCAATAAAGCATCGTTGCATCTTTGGAGTTCGTAAGAGTAAAAATCATTTTTTCGCTACAAAATAATTACTTTCTCGAACATTTTTCTTGGAAAGTAAATATTGTTTCTACACTATATACTATTTCAGACCTACATATTTGTTTTATTTCTTACAGAAATTGTTCTTAGAATTTGAAGGATATACCAAGATATTCAATTCCAATTATTGCGGTATTGAAAGTGTTTAGGAAATACCATTTTAAATTACTTAAAAATATTAAGTGTTACAATTTTTTCATTATATTACAAAGATTTCATTTGAAGCAGCGTATAAATTGGTTGTATTTACACAAGATAAATTTTAAAACTAGATATTAAATACAAAAAAAGAAAAAAAAAATGCAAACATATATTTATTTTCTTTTCCCCCTGTCATTCGTTTCAAATATAAGTCTTCCTAAAATAAAACAGACATGGAATTGTACAAAAACCTGGAAAGAAAAAAATATTTTGCATGTAAACATTTAGAGAACTAAACAAAAAAACTTGATAACTCCAAACAGCGAAATGAATTAAAATTAAACTGATCATTCAAAAAATTGTTTCTTCATCACAAAAAATCGTTTTGCCTTTGAACTCACCAAAAAAGTTCATATTTTTTGCCGAAAGCTTCAGCTAATTTACGTTACTTGGCTCTCAGTCTGGTTTTCTAGTTCACAGAACGTATTATTCCCGTAAAAATGGTTCGGTATTAAACTATAGTATTGGTAATTTGAATCTCAATAACGTATCAAATTGACATAGGGTTTTGGCACTCATTGAACCACAGTATCATGTATTCAAGTTATGGATGTATGAATATTCTTGATTTTAGTATAATAACAATATTCAAATAGCTCCAGAATGTAATCTATCCACGTATCCAGTAATTTTATTCATTTTAAAATTTTAAATCTTTTTAAGAAATTTCACCCCATTGACAAAGTGTTTTTTAAAACTAAATTTTCGAAATTGCAATACAATTGCATGAAGATGAAATGCAATAAATGTGATAATTGTATGACGCATGTTTGTAAAATTGAACTAGAAGTAAATATTTTAACTTAAAAGTGCCTTGCCATACGAAAGTGTCTTGATCGATCTAGGAAATGAAAACTTATTCTTTATAGGCTTAATAAAAAGAATTATGAACTATAAATTAATAATTTGGATACAGCCCCCTTGGACATTCATTTCACGTTTTTCCTTCAGCTCGAAACTCTTCCATATTTACTTTTAACTACCAAGTACCCTTTTCGGTTTGGAAACTGAAGAGCTCAGCGAAAACTATTGGTCGGCTACGTTGCTCTCTATTTGCCTCCGGGACAGTTTGTGTTCATATCCTCTCTTCTGACCCCCCCCCATTCCTATAGGAGACTACTTTTATCCGGCTGTCCTCTAGGATGAACACGTCTTGGTTAGCGAAGATTGTAAATAGCTCTCAACATAACATCATCAGATGCTCTCAGCTGAACACAGTATTGATTGGTTGATATTGGAAGATTGATCATATCCATACACTTAACGATTATTATTTTTTTTTATCAATGCAAGATTGATGGAGTTGGGTGTGTCTGCGGTTGGAACGTGGTGTTTATTTATGTAATGTAGATATTTCTTTGAAATGTTAGAGGATATATATTTGCTTAAGTGTCAAAATTAGAGATCCATTCCGATATTATTCTTATCGATTCATTTTTATGTTTTAAGGTTGGTAATGAAAGACTGGATGGAAAAAATTTCGATACTTACCTTTTGCGTTTGTTAGGAGAATACTTCTTTGCAGATAAATATTTCGGAAAATTAAGTTATCCGATAGAAATAACTTCTATGAAATTTTTGATTGGTTGAACCAGAATAGAAATGCATACCATCACACCTTATTATTTCTAGAAAAATGTTTAGATATTTCTCTTTATTTTCTGATTTAAAATGTTGTTTGAAATCTATGTCTATATTACTTCATTTTAATTATTTATTTAATAAAATTGTTGCTTTATACATATTTCAGGAAAATATTTCTTTGAAATATAATATTTCTATAAACTTTTATTTTGTCTCATTTAAAACTGCTTCAAAAAATTGTAAATATATTGAATACAAATAAAAAATCACTAATTAAAATTAGTTAAGAAATGCTTCATACTGTGTGTTATATACATTTATGCTAGTAAATGACGCTTATTGAAAGATTTATAGGAAGTTAATAATTAAATTCTTCAAGTACTTACCGTTATTTATAAAAATTAGTTCTCTGAAATTCAATGAAATTAAGTCATGCAATAACAATGATATCAGTAAAGTTTAAGAAATTTGAATTGATGCAGAGATCCATTTTATTTTTCATATGTTTAAATAAGTTCAATTTTTTTGTCTATTTAAATAAACTATCTCTTCATATTTCGTTATTAAGCATCGGTTTTCTAAACTATTAAAATATTCAACTATTTACGTACTTTATTTTACCTAACCGTTTAAATGCCGAATTAAAGAAGTGTAAGCAAAGTAAATTGAAATTTGATAAATTCCCTACATTATTAGAAATTTCTCGGAAAAAAGGTTAAATAGCAATTTAATTAATTGTTATTTTACCGTATTCAAACAAAACAGCCAAATAACTTAAAATACGACGCTGATCAAACTATAACTGTCAGAAACAAGAATCGTTGGAAAACTGTTAAAAACTGTTTATCTGCAACATAAACTGTTACAATTGTTGAGAAAACTATTTATTAACTGCTTTCACTTAATGCGGTTAAGCCACTATCATCGCACCAGTTAGGCCCACTTAATGAAGTCACTTAGTTTCTTATAACTGCGTACATGTTATAGCCGACAGATCTAATATCTGGGATTCGAACCCTAGCGTTGACACCACAGTATTCCCTCAGTTCCCTTCACATGAAGAGTTTCGAGTGTTCTGCACTCTCCAATGCTTATTACCAAACGAAAAGCCTAACTTCTATGGTAAGTAAAATTTCTTTTTTACGGTTTTATAACCGTACTAGTATTAAACAGTCTCAAAGCCGTAAAGGTAAAAAATGTTCTTTAGAGTAAACTTTACGTTTATTTGAATGGACAGACTGCTGCAGCCATAATTTTTGAATGAAATTCTGCCAGTATAAAGCACATCTAAAAACAATGAAAAAATGAGAGCAACAAGTTTAAGCACGTTTTTAATGGTGCTCCATTTTTGGAATATGGGCAATTGGTATGGGGATTTTTTATGGAAGAAGGTCAATATAACTTCATCTGTATTCCAGTACATGTCGTTAGTGGGAACAAAATGGTGTCCACATAGAAGACCATAAAAATGTAAATTACAATTTTGGAAAATATATAAATAGTTAAAATTTTTTTTAAGCATAAAATGTTTATAAATTGATGAGATGTTCTACATATATCCAAGAATAGTTTTTAAAATACGCCAAGAGAAGTACAATTACTGCATTCTTAAGATTTTTATAAAATTATTTCCGACTAATTAAAATCTGTTGGCTCATCAAGTTTCACTTTCTTCTTCGATTTTATAATTGGGCTTTCATTTTTTTTGCGCTTCAATTGAACTTCATTGTAGGATTCCTATTTTCCACTTTAACTCCTCCAATATTAATTTTCAAAGCAATATCATGCAGACATGGAATACGATACTCTAATTTGATTTCGCTGATGTTTTTTTTTTTATTAATTAAATCTCCTATTTCATCAAGCTTCAGTTTATAAATATCTAGGTATTTCAAATCTTAATCAGAAAATGTTTCTAACCAAACCATTATATGCTTTATCGTTATGTATCTCTTAGAAATGGTGCAAAAGAAAAATTTGTAGATGTGAGAAATAAAAAATGACACACTTTTCTTTAACTCCCTCTATAACAATAAATTTATTACAGAAGTAAAATAAATTATTAGAGTCCTAAAGAAAAAAACTATCAATAGCAAGAATCTGCTTAATACTACTTTTGAAAAGTCATTTCAAAGCTCCTTTGAAGTTGAATTTTAACTCTATCAAGATCAAATAACACGGAAATTATAAAAGCCTTTGAAAGCCATCACTTTATCAGACAGCATTTCGATTCAATAGTTAAAATTTCAGCAAGCGAGTAACACACTGAGTATGAAAGAGAGAATATCTTGCTATACTTTCTAAGTATTCTGCCACTATCAATCTGTTGTTAGTCACCTGTAAATTGATGGCAAAGGAAGTTTAATCCAAATTCATTTATCCTCTATTTTCCATTCAAACATTATTATCTTGAATCAGTGTTAGACCAAATTAATGAAATGCACACAACATAATTCAATACGGCACTTGAAATCTTAAAAAGAAAACCTTGAAACTATAATGTTCCAAAAATGAAACAATTGGTTTTACACTAATATTTTGACTTTAAAATTTGAAAATAAAATTTGAAATTTCATGCCTGAGAAAGGGTTATATTATCCCTTTAAAAGTCTTTAGACTTTGTATTCTTGTTATGAAAATTGGATTCTTGATAAATTTTATCACAAACAGGATGGAATGTTACAAATTACATAAAATTTCTATAATACATAAAAAATTAGAATAATTATAGAAACAGAGCCAATTAAATGAGATAAATACTTCATAAATTCAAATTTTAAACAAATGAAAAATATTTATTATGAAAAATATTATGAAATATTATTCGAACTCAAATTGCTCAACAAAACCAAAATTCATTCTTGCAACATTGGTATGTGAACGGTTAAAAGTAACCTATTTGGAATTTGGGGAATATTCATCTAAAACAAAATATTTTAATTATTCAAATCACTTTATTTGCACTTTAAAAATTGTTACAAAAATCTATATTTTTTTCACTAAAATTTAAAAATCAAAGCGCAAGGGTTAATAATGACCGTAAATATTTTTTTAAAGAAATTATTTTGTAATTATTTTTATAATTATTTATGATTTAATGTAAATAATAGAAAAGATTAATGCAATCAGGAAACAGGATAAGGAAGTAAAATGGCGTAATTAAACTACTTTATTGTTTAATAAAAGAAAGTAATGTCTGCAGATAGAGCTGTGAATCTAGCGGCTCAGTTAATTTGAATTATATAAAAAAATGGACAAACAAGTGTCTTTTATTGCCTATATATATAATCAAGAGAATTTTAATATAATAATAAAATAATAACAAAAATAATTTAAATAAATAATAAAAATACTCCACTTCTTAAATAAAGTGAACAGTTCTATTAATCACGAAAGAGGGAGTTTTTAGTGTGTTTAGTCGAATGGCGTAAAAACGTTTCTAATTTCTTTTTTGAATTTGGAGTGTTTTTTTTAAAGTTCTTACATTAAGCATTTTTTCTATTCAACTTTGATCCAAGTTGTTTTCGGCTTTCGATGTCACTGTGGCTCTTGGGATTTATATTCATTTAACATTCTACTCGACATTTAAAATAAATTGAATAAGTTTTCACAAAATAATCTATTTGGAATACTTTTGATAATAAAAAAAAATTCTGCTTTTATATAATTAGGAAAAATATAAAAAATTAAACTAAAAAAGCTTGAGAATCAGAGAAAAACCAAATGATTTCTTTTTCAAAACTAACTAAAAGATACTTTTGTTAAATTACAGTTAAATTTGGAAAGAAATATTTGTCTCTGTTACAAATTAGTAATTTTGTTCTTGACATCTTAACTCATTTTCAGATCACATGATTGATGTGTTCAACGTGCTTTATGGTTACTTTTATTGCATTCGTAAACGTCTATTTCTCTTTGTCAAATTTATAAAAAAAAAAGGGACAGCTTTACTCGATGTTTAATTAGGGAAATTAGATTATGGTTCGTACAAACACATTATATATGACTGAGAAAAAATTTAAAACATTGTAGAAAATGCTTTAATAAATTCTTAAAATTTAAAAATTGCATGTTTTGCATTTTTTCAAAGGTAAATAGCATTTAAAGTTTTTAAAAACATTATTTATCTGCAAAAGTTTCACATGTATATAAACTGAATAATGTTCTTCTAATGGGATGTAAAGAAGTAAATAATCAATAACACGTTATTTATCAACACTACGAAAAAATCCACTAAACTGTGAGACAACACAATTAATAAAGTAACTTAAATGTAATTTTTTTTTGTTTATTGCTTTTTTCGAGAACTTTAAGTTACTAGATGAAGTAAAAAAAATCTTTAGAAATTAATTCTTAGGAAATATAAATTAACAATAGTCAGTATCAATGGGATGATACTACTCCACAAAAATTTCTGTTAAAAATCATAATAATTCTATAATTTTCCTAATTTAAAATATTTGATCTCTAAAACTACAGAAATTTACTGTTTAACTATATCGTAATCTTTCAAAAGTAACATTTTTCTGTTGATTTTTAAAAAGGAAATCTATAATCATTCATCTAGATTGTATGGGCTGGGTACCGATTTTTTTTTTCAGTTTTAAATATGAAAAACTTTGCTATCAAAGCGGAACCAAGTAATTTGATACATTGAAATAGATGTTGACTGGTTTGTATTGTATGGAGTTGATCTCATACAAAAAAGGTCCCGATTTTGAATCGTTCTCGGAACGTCTGAAATTAACGAAAATAATGAAAATTCTATAACAATCTTTTCAAACTTCATGATTTTTGAAAATAACACATGAATTGAGTAATCAAAAGTTTAAAAAATCAGTTTCAGATATCTGTTTCTGTCTGTATATCAGAGGCATACAGCTACCTTCATATCAAATTTTTCTGCCGTATCCTGACCTACGAAAAAAATCTGGTATTTTGTAACATGAAATTTATCTCAATGTGTTTTTTCTGTAGCATACGGATAATGTCTATTCATTTGCAGCTAGAAATATTCTGTTACATAACTGATTTTGTTTTATAGTTTTTTGCCCGAGGCCAAATCATGACAGTCAAAATTCTTTTAGAATTAAGCTATAATTGTACTTAACCCTTTTAACTGGCCATAACTGTTTACCTGAGCACTTGTATTTTGTAATTTGAGACCTAAATTAAACATTTATATTGGTATATTTCGCACCTGAAGCACGTGGTTTCAGGTAAGTTTAGAAAAGCTAAATTGGGGACGTAACCTTTAGAAGATACCCAAATTGATGTTTAAAGTTAATTGTTATAAATGAATATAAGAACTGGTTAGTCAGCCTGAAGTAAATTCAATTATTTTTGTTCAAGTATATTTTGCTTCATTTGATAAATCTTTTTATTATACTTGACTTTTATGTGTTTAAAAAATTAATACAATAAAAAAAAATTGAAAAAAAAAAGTTGGTGGTGGTCTACATTTTTTTCATAGAATTTCTATGGACTTTTTTACTAATCACAGCTGTGAAGTAAGCAAGCATCACTGGTATTACTTTGTAATCATAGGGAAAAAAACTGAAAACTTAATTTTACCAAACAAATGGTTTTTATGCCATGTTATAAGATATCAAGATAAAATGATCGAATTTTACCACACTTAGAAAATTTTATCACGTATTATAAAGCCATGTTTTATCGTTAATTTTATTAAACTTATTACCAAAGCACAGATGTAAAAATTTACTTGATTTCTATTGTTTATAGAGTCAGAAACAGTAAATGTGACCATATTATTACATTTGTTTACATTTATTTTATACATTTATTTTTGAGAACAGTATGTTTTTTATTTTTCTTTTTAAACTATATACAAAGTATGTGGTATCCTGTACTTTGTTTTTAAATCAGTGAAAAAGATAGCCTTGCAGTCGTCATAAATTGACTGTTGCAACTCCGAAACCGTTTTCCTTGTATTTCATAAAGTTTATAACCTTGCATCTATATTTGTGAAGAATCCTTTATTTTTTAACAACTATGAATTATGTATAAGTCATTAACTTTAGTTAGAGAGATTTTAACACTTTTTTTTTTCTTTTGAAAATTAATTCACTTGAAATCTAGGAAAAATACTTTTTGATAAGTAATAATAATACAAAACAAAATTTTAATGTTTCTTTTTAAAATTTTACAGCACATTTAAATAAATAAACAAATTATTTTTAAGAAATCCCGTTTAATGACTCAAAATTAAATTGTTTTGTGTTCCTTATAAACCTGAAAACTTAAGTTGCACTCTCAGAAATTAAACTTTCACTTTTGCCGACTCCACAATCCTTGATCTGTAATTCATTAATTTTGAGAATCATTTTGTCACAAAATCACGTGATTTGTGGCAAAATGAGAACTTTCAAAGATATGAATAAAATGTTTCCTCAACTGGGAGCCTCATCACAATGCATTGTAGGCAATTGTGAACTAGAATGACAAAGCTAAAATGTAGACTAGGCGATCAAAAATAAAGTGACGAAATAAGCCGACCGGTGTGTATGGTTGGCAAGGAGTTGGTCTCGTACCAGGAAGATGTCGGGACCGAATCCCGCTTGTGGCATGTGTGTAATTTATATCTTTTTTCTATCTCTCCTTCTTGTGTAATTGATCCACCTACAGGGTACCCACGATAAAGTGATTATTAAAAAAAGTAGGTAAATTAAGGGCCGGTAGGCTTTTCTCCAGTAAAAATAGAATGACTAAATATTTCTTTAATTTTAACGACATTCATAATAGTTATCTCTTTACTTTGAAAAAATTTTTGCGGGAAGAAAAATAACTCGGAATTTATCTGGACTGATTTTGTCAAAACGAAGAAAGTTTCGTGAAATTTGAGCATTCCTTTCTTATAGTGTACATTATTTTATGCATTTGTGCATACATTTCATCAAAATGTTCAAAATCTTTTAAACTAGATAACAGGTATAAAGTCCTTTAGTTAGCAAAGACATAGATTTTAAACAAATTTTTCTCAAAGTGTTGAAATAAAAATAAATATACGAGTTATGCTAAACTTAAATCATCCTAAAAATTTATTTCCGAAACAGCAATGAAGCATATCTATATTTAATCAACCGAGTGAGGCTCAGCGAAAGAATAAAAACCACGGGTGGTGTATTTAGGCCATTAACAGTTCTTATCGACTCACTGTTTTCGAATCAAGCCTTTCAGTATCTTTCCACCAATCAGGAAGAAGTTTCACGTGCGCCATCCCTCGGAGAATTGGGCGAAAGAACACAAAACTAACTCCACCTCACTTGAGCACGTGCTCTCGTCCTGTCGAGGAGGCTATAGTTCTCAAAAATAGAAGATTTTTATTGTTGTTTCAAGACAGTGGATTGTTTTTCTGCCGACACTAAAACATATTTCAATCAGAGGAGAAAAAAGTCTAAAATTTTTTGGAAAGTTATTCAGTTTGTGTGAAATATTCTGTTGGTTTAAAAAGAGATGAAATTCCCTTTGAAGGAAATGTTATTAAACAAAAATTGATATGTTTTTAATGAATCTCATTGAATAAGTCTTGTGCATCAAAACACAATGTTATGAATCTTTTGGTGCATTATTAAAATGGTATAAATATTATTAAAGTTTCAAAAGAAAAAAAATGAAACTTGGTGAAAGATAACTGTTTGGATATATATGGGATATATTTTATTTACAGCTTTAAAATAAAACTAAACAAAAGTACCTTATAAAATTTTATTTTTTAGAAAATAGTTTATTTCTGGAATTGAGAGTCAATTTTAATTGGCCATAACGTATTTAGATAACAACATTGATGTGAAGCTGGTCAATAATATCGATCAAATAGACTAATGCTCTAGATTAAATAAAAAAAAGTATATTACAATATATATCTTGGGTAGTGTAATGCTTGAGATTGGCTAAATAAGGACATATGAATTGTCTAGTAAAAAACATCTCTACTTTTGGATGACGGCCAATTTTATGTAGGTTTCTTGGAGCAGATTTAAGAGGATCAACAAGTGGTTTTTTGGCAGCATTATCCGACATAAAGAATGCATACTGGGAAATTGTGCAGGTTCCTTAATGCAGTAAACGTGCTGATTTTACTGGCAAGAATAGGTAAGTTACTTATCCAGTAAATGATAGCGCATATTATGTGTTGTTTAAATAGAGAAAATTTATCGCCATGTCTTTTTTTTTTATATAAGAATGTTTTTAATTTACGAGCGCGAATGTGGTTAAATTTCTTAAGTGTCTGACATTACCAGTTTAATTTATCTTCAAATTTTAGGAAGCGAAAAAAAATAATAAATGAATGAAACAAAAAAAATCTTCTAATTATATTTCCCGTTGTATTTTAATTTATTTAATGTTTCTACCTTAATTTTATTTTGCAATAAATGTTTTATGCACCTGTACACTTAATACCTGCTTTTAAATACCTGCTTTTTTTTAGTAATTGTTATGTTATACGATATTTCTAAAAGTTTATTTTATTTTTATTCTCTTAGTGTGTTTGTTTGTTACTTGTGCATGTTTTTCTGAAACTCTTCAATATTCTTTTGTTTATTCAATTCTTATTTTTTATATTATATTATTTATGTTTTTGAGAATTCTGTAATTTTTGTTTAAATAAATTTTCTTTTCTTCTCATGAAAACCTTTTTGAGTTTTTATTTTCTTTTTATTAAGCACTGAATTATGTTATAATAATTACTGTGTCAAATTACCCATTGGTAATTACAATTAACAAAGCATAAATGTAAAATGTAAAAGGGTGCCACAAAGACTTATAATAAGCGATCCTTCTGTGTTGTTTTGGAAAAAAATTCCTATCAGTCTGTAGTCGACGAAGGAAATAGAAGAATTTTAATAAACCCTTTAAGTTGACCAACAACAAAGATTTATTCGATTAAATTTCTTGGAAAAGAGGGTTATGTGACAAAAAGAAATACCCTAAACTAAGGATTACTTGAAAAAATTGCCTCAAAACACTGGATTATTTCATAAAAAAATCCCAACTACAGTAAGTTTCTGTTCTGTAATGTTTATTTTGCACATTAAAACTGCTTAAGAATGTATATAAGTTTTATTTTATTTATTCTAAGTAATAGAGAAAGCATTATAGTTATTTTTCATTTGGATCAGGAAATTGTACAAAAATGTAAAAAAATGTGCTTTTTTATGTAAAAAAAAAGAAATGTGTTTAGAAAAATTTTATTATTATAAAAAGAATTAGATATACTAAAATGAACAAAATTTTAATAAATATTTTAAGAGTAAAAACGTGTTTTCTTTTAATTTAAAATGCATTTATATTTGTCTTTAAACGTAATTTGCAGTTTATTGAGCAACGGGATGCTCTTATTGCAGTGCATGAAGTTTGTGTTGGGAGTACATTTATAGTACAGACCATAGAAAAAAGAAATTAAGAAAATCTACCAATTGATATTGCAAATTATTGATAATTATATATTACCAAAATATCGAGCTATGATGTTGTTCAAAGTTGGAGCAACCATAAAATTGTGCTAAATTGTACCCAAATCATCTTACTTTTTAGGACAGAGTATTAGATGGTTCCTCTAGATTAAAAGATTGTTGAATTTAACACTTTATTAAGGTCGCAGCAAATTTGCAGATAATTGTTATTCAGCGTTCAATACATATTTCTGAGAGTGTCAAGTTTAAATTTTTGGGAAACTTGCTAACAAACGGGAAATATTTGGAAAACGCTTACCTCATCATCATCATCATAGTTGACCAGACAGCCCCATGTGAGCCAATGCCTTCCCCTGAAGGTTTCTCCATAACGACTTCCGATTTATCTTTGATCTCCAATTCTTTTCATTAATAGCAAAAAAATCAGACTCCACTGAGTCAGCCTATCTCAACCGTGGCCTTCCCAGATTTCTTGTTCCAGTGGGTCTAAAAAGCAGTATCTTTTTTATTGTATTGTCATCACTCATTTGAATCACGTGGGCCATCCAATTCGTTCTATTTATTTTTATGTATTAAATAATGCCAGGTTGTTTATAAATCTTGTACAGTTCAAAGCTAAATCTCCTTCTCCTGTTTTTGTTTTCATTCACACCACCAAGTATACTCCGCAAAATTTTTCTCTCAAATATTGCGATACAATTTTCCTCCAGTTTTGTCATTGTCGAACGCTTACCTAAGTAATGCCTAAATCAAACTTTTTCAATTTAAATTAAGGTTCAATACTGTGAATTCAACTAGAAAATTATTTTCTGGAGTCCCGCCTGAAAACTATTACTTAGTTGTTTAAAAAGGATATATTATATATAAAATTATTGAATTAATTATTGATATTTAAAAGTATAAATCAATAATTTAATATATATTAGTGGGCTCTCCGAATACTATCAAAAGCCCATACAGTTTAAGTATTTTCGATTTTTAAAAAAGAATACTAGACCACTTTGTTATAGCATCTGGTTACCCAGAGAAATGATCTGAAAGTATCTACAAAAGCTTTTGTTTGACAAGTGAGCAATAGCGAGCAGAAGGTGGTATATCCCGTGTCTCTTTAGATAAATTTGCATATCTATTATTCAAATGAAGTAAAACTTATGTTTTACTTTATTTGATTGTAATGTTTACCTTATTTGTTTATTTGATAAAGGAAAACTTATGTTTTACTTTATTAAAGTAAAACTTTGGTTTTACTTAATGGTAAAAATATAAAATGGTTCGTTTTAATTTTTCAGTGTAAACTGTGGGTTAGAATTAAAGTGCGTCAGAATTTGAATTTTCTTCGTACACTGATAAAAAAAATAAGTATCGTCAAAGCTACTAGAATATGACATAAGTCACCGTATAAGCCACCACACTCTATGGGAACACCAAAAAGCTGAGAAGAAGCGCTTTGGTAAAATTAACAATAAGATATGGTTTTACAATATGTGATAAAATTTGGTAAATGAGTTCAAACTTAGTAGTTCTACCATGATACCTGTTAGTATGGCGTGAAAACTTTTTCTTCATTGAAATTATTAGTATTCAGTTTTGTATTTTTTATTTAAAGTGTAGTGATAGAGAGGAACTTAAGTTTTAAAAATTGGAATTTTCAGTAAACATCTTTATACAAAGAGAAATTACCAAATGAGGGGTTTAAATACCATTTATTTTGGTTCTTAGTACCAGAATTATGTCTTCTTTTTTTTTTTTTAGTAGAAATATCATCTCCACACAATACAGTAATTTTACTGGAATTTTTATCACCGCGTAGAAAAGTAAAGATAACAAACTTGAAGAGTAAAATTCGCAGCAACCTTTAAAAAGATATTTTTAAAACTTTTCCTCAAAACTATCTACTAAACTATTACTAAAGCTATTTTCTATATTTTGATAGCTCTGACCATATTTTTTCAATGCAATAGTTATACAATGTAAAATATTAAAGTATTTTTCATTTATGAGTTTCTAAGTTTTATTTGAAAATAAACTATTGTAATGAATTTAAAATAAATGTTTTCTGAAACGTAAAATTTAAAATCATTTCTTTAAACAGAAATACTTTAAAAATATATTTTCTCTCTCAAACTATTCTTTGAAATAAGTACTCGCCTTTGATTCTATTTGAGTACAGCCTTTGATATGACATTCTCATCGTAATGCAGATTTGTAAGGTTGTTAGAAGTATGCTTCTTTTCTTTGGGCACATTTTCTTCTGAAACTAGAAAACATCGCTTATATTAAACATGAATAACAGAAAAAAGGCAACCATATGGCAGATCAAAATGGAAAATTGAAATCCACTACGTTAGGTTTCAAATATATAAATAGGATTTCGCTCAAGAAGGAATTTCAGAAAATATTTTATATGTTATACTCGCCATTATTCTTTTGAAGAATTGAATAAACATCTTATAAGACTACAATATTAAATATTTTTCATAAATATTTATTCGGTTTTAACGCAAATGTTTATTAAATAGTTAATACAAGGAATCAATAATTATATATATATATATATATATATATATATATATATATATATATATATATATATATATATATATATATATATATATATATATATATATAAAGATTTTTAAAAAATATTCCTAAATTTAAAAAATTTTTGAATTAAAAAGAAAAAAATGGAAATAAAATAAAATTAAGAAAAGCTGTATTCTCGTCACAATCAGTTCACACGATTATATCCGAAAAAATAGTGCTTTCTAATATTGTTTTAATACAGTCAAAGCAATACAATAATGTGAGAAGCACCAAAAAATTGAAACGAAAGTAGATCCCATTGAAATGCTTTTTTCTAATTTCATCGAAATTTAATATGCTCACTTGCGTTCCAATTTTGAATCATTGAATAAAAAAAAGTTACTTTTGTCTGGTTGTCAACTCAGTAATGTTTTTTGAAGAGAATGTGAGGGTAAAATAATGCGTAGTTTCTTTTGATTTTTATTATATATATAATCTTCGATATCATAAAAAACACTTTTGCTATTCTTATAATAGAAAGATATCTCTTTTATCAGAATTTATTTCTGAGTGGCTCTGATTTCGAGAAATAATTTTGATTATTTAAATTTCTTTATCAAATTTCATCTAAACTTGATATGCTTACTTGAACTCCGATTCTGAATCATTGAAGAAAATAATGCGTAACTTATTTCGATTCCTATATATATTTTTATTTCAATTCATTAAGGTAAACCAAGAAGTGAAGGAACATTTCATATATATTGATTAAAAATAAGAATTTAAAAGTTTTTCTTTAGATTGATTGGTAACAATAACTTACTGCCAAACAATAGGAAGTCATATAGCAATGTTTTAGATTACCTGGTCAAATAG
This sequence comes from Parasteatoda lunata, assembly GCA_949128135.1. Lineage (NCBI taxonomy): Eukaryota > Metazoa > Arthropoda > Arachnida > Araneae > Theridiidae > Parasteatoda > Parasteatoda lunata. The sequence goes on along the minus strand of OX421976.1, from coordinate 64,616,573 downwards.
ACTTCTCTGCAACACCTTGTTTCTTTGAAAAAATTATAAGGTGAGTGTTTGTATTTATATGTTTGAAGTGGAATTAATTGCTTGTAATAGTTTTATTTTTCTCACTGCGAAAAAGAGAATTCAAAATATAATTATTGAAGTTACGTTTTATTTTTTTTAAGCATCATAGCATAATAAAGTACTGAGATAAGGGGGTGTTTATTCACTGGATCACCAAACGATGTAAAACCAGTGAAGGAACAAGTGTTCCTTTACTGGTTTTTTTTCTAAGTTAATGAAAATTAAAGATAAATTTTAACTTTCTTGTACCTTTAGCGATGTTCCGCATCAAAAGTATGTTTGAAGTACGAAAAACAACTTCTAACCAGTGAGGGAACATGCATGTTCCTTTACTGGATATAGATTTCCCAGTGAATGAACAGTATGTGTTAATATATTGACACTTTAATTTTCAATTCATGATTACAAAAAAAAAAAAAAAAAAGGTTAACATTTTCCAAGTATTTATATGTTATAATTTCAAGAATAGGCTTGTTTTTAAGTATGTGTATGGCTTATAAATTCATAAAGAGCATTAAAAAAGAACCAAAATTAAGTGTTCCTTTACTGGGTGTTCATTCACTGGTAAGAGCTGTTCCTTCACTTGGTCTTCTTACTACTTGTTATTTGAACCTCCAAAACTTTAAAACAATATTATATAAGTTCTCTAAAATTTTTTTACATAATTTGCAATTAGTAACAAATATGTTGACACTGTCATTTAACTAAAATTACGAATTTTGAAATATATATGATTATTTAAAAGGCAAGCGAAACTTAAGTGTTCCTTCACTGATTAGTTTACCCTATATTTCTAATTTTCGATATCATAAAAAACGCTTTTGCTATTCTTATAATAGGAAGATATCTCTTACACCCGAATTTAATTCTAATTTGCTCTGATTGCAAGAAAAAAGAAAAATTCACAAGAGCTCAAGTAAGCCTATTAAGTTTAGTTGAAATTATGAAAGGATTTTAAATAGCCAAATTCCTTTTTCTGTTTCTCTGGATAATTTTATTACCATTGAACATTTCTTGAAAGCACATTTTAAAAGAGACATTTATATTTTATGGAGATATTTTTTCTTGACACATTTCTTTTCCCTCCATTTTTAAAGACATAACAATGAAAATGTCTGAGTATATATCTAATATTTTCACCTTTAAGATTGGAAAGAACTTGTCAATTTATTGAAATTTAAATCAGTTTATAAGTAATTAATTATTATAGATGTTAATACTACACTAGGTAATGATTTTTTAAAAGAAATAAAAATATGAAATGAAGTTGTAACGTCGGAAGATATATCAGATTGCCAGAAGAACTATACTACTTTACTCATTAGAAATGCCGGAACTAAAGACATGAAGAGAAATTGAGGAATAAACTGTTTTTTGGAGTAAATACATAATATTTATATCTTAAAGTTCCAAACAGTTACTATTTTGACTAAAATGTTTCTTATTAAGCGAATTTCTGTAAACTTTTATTATTTTAAATCATAAAATTGAATTTCTTTTCTTTTTTTAATATGCAGATAAACTCTAAAAATATTATATTGCTTTAATTTTAACAAATTTTTAAAGAAGTTTTACTATAAATAACTTTTAATTTATACTATTTTATTGTTTCCAATACAAGCACATATTATTGTCTAAAGAAAACTTTTATTTTCAATTTAAGTAATTAGCACAATCTGAATCTATAATAGAGTCGATATCGTTACAGAATCTCTAAATCCCATTGATTTTCTAATCTGGAATTACCCAGTTCCCGTTACAATTTAAAGTTACAAATTACAGTGTATAGTTAAATTGTGCGCCCTAGTCAAATCGACGAATGTATCGAAGAATTGGAGGATTATATGTCATTATGGGTAATTTGAAGTCGGGTCTTGTAATTATTGTTTAACGATTTGAAAAAGAATAAAATATTCCAAAATGTTCAAATCTAAAAAAATAGTCATAATTTTTAATCATAATAGTTATCATAATCTTATAAGCAATTTATATATTAGTGAAACAATTAGAAATTAATTATTTTTATGTTTTATATATTTTATGAGCAGTATTTTATAAAGTTTAAAAAATATTAAAAATTGATATTTATGATTTTAAGAATTTCTACAAGTATTTTTAGGAACTCATATGATACACGTTCGTCAATATACAATACAATTTACATTATTGTTTGGTTTACATTTATAAATCAATTTACAGTTCAATTACAGTACAATTATACTGACGATACTTGAAGTTTTAATAGAAATTATATACTTTTTTAACTGCAATTTAGTCAAAGTACATAAACAAAGTACATTTTAATTAAAATTTTTTAATTAAGTAAAATTTCAATTACAAGGCCACTGAGGTAATATGTAAAAGTATGAAAAAGTATAAGCTTGAATAAGTAGAAAAACGTATGCTTATTTCTGTTAGAAAATATGCTGAGCAACGAACAATTTTCGATAAATTTTTATTAACATGAGATATCAAGAAAACATATATTTGATGATTATTTGCCTGGTCAATACGGAAATAATTGAAAGAAAGCAAGAATTTGCTTTAAAAATTGTGTTTCGGCATTAGTACACAAAGAAAAAATTCTGGTTAAATTGCTGTATTTTATGATAATGATATTTCTGGCAAAAAAAAATCATATTTTTGGTAAATAAAACTAACATATAGGATATTTAAACCAATAACTTGGTATTTTTTCCGACTTTAAGATAACAGTTAAACAGAAATTCTTGTTCCTAAAATAATAGTCCTTATTACAACACATTTAGTAAAAAAAGCAGAACTGAAAAATAAGTTTTATTTAATAAATGGTTCTTATGGCATGTTCTTAAATAGCATGATATAGTTACCAAATTTTATCATATATTTTAAAACTATATTTCATTTTTTATTTTACCGAAATCATTACCAAAGTGCTTCGTTAAATGTTACCGAGTGTTTTAGTGTTCCCATAAAGTAATGACAAATCTATCACGTTTTGACCATACTTCTTTTCGATGCGTATATATTTCTCCTCAGCAGCCCCCTTTTTATTTTATTGCGGGTGTCTAAAGAGAGTGAATCCGAATTATTAGTATTTAGCCAAGTGAGGCATTTTTTTCCATTTACATTTTTATGCTGAATCGCATGGCAATAAAATTACGTATGCAAGAATAATAGTCTAGAAGTTATAATAGTCTAATTTTAATACTTAAGTGAAGAATTATAGACCAATTTTTCTATCTAAGCAAGTTAAGTATTATTTCCCTATGAATCATTATTTTTACTTTGAGTAGAATTGGAATAAAAGCAAATCTATAAGATTAATAGCTTAGAATTTATGTTATTAATATGAATTTATGTAAGTATGATTTTATGTAAGTATGATTTTATATAAGTATGAATTTATGTATGTGTTTTATGAATTTATGTATGATTAGTTTTGGGTATGAAGAGTATGATTTTAAGTTAGATATGTTCGAAAACAATTACCTGGTAATTTAAAAAAATATATGCTTGATCGACTTGAATTTAATCTTGATACATTATTGTTTTGTTAAATGGGAAATGGTTGACTGTGATTTTCATGTCCAGATGCTTATGTAAGACATGAAACTGTGTATATGTAGTATAAAGACGAAATTATGATATTATTATGATATTATCATAAATAATATCATAATAAAAAACATCTATATTTTTTTTTATTATGATCATAATAAAAGTTTTATTCAGTAACAGTTGTAGAGATCGAGATACAAAATTTAAGAATATTTTATGCAAAAGACTTTTTAAGTGAAATAATAAATTTTTGCATAATAATATCTGTAAGGGCATGGAGATAAATCCCTCATGACCAGCCTAATCGAAAGTCAAATTAATAAGTGATTGAATTGTTCCCAGTTAGGAGCATGGAAAAAGATCCATGATTGGAGATTTATTGAAAGACAAGACAGACAGAAACAAAGACAACCCCCGTAATCAATATTAAATCTGAAAATAATTTGGCGAAAGCGAATCGCCAAAAAATGACTCTGAGATTTAGTATAAACATGTAACTGAAAAATGTTTGTGGTAAGAAATAAAGAATAGAGTTAAAAATAGATTTTTGTTTTCGATTTAGACGCGACATTGAATTGATGAGTCTTACATTAGTATTGAAATAAAAATTTTGCCATTATATTGATTGTTGAATATTTAATAAAATATTTTATATTCGCTTTTGGAAAAATGTAATAAAAATTAAATAATTCGTATAATTTATTTAAAATTCAGTTAAGAATAATTAAAAAACATATAAGTTTAAGAAAAGAAAGACATTTTAAAAACTAGGAAATATGTAAAGTCTATCGAGGCATCATATGTCTATAGGCACAAAAATTATTTTGAAAGTATAATTTCGGTAGACTTGGCTTCAATCGAATAATACAGAGGAAACGTCAAATTCGTTGCGTTGATAAGATTTCAGATGCGAAAATTTGGTTTTTGTTTTGAATCCGAGTAAAACTAACGCAAAAAAATATATAAAACTTGTTTAGGTTTAAAGTAGAAGTAAATTAACTCTCCCGACCCCTTTTCACCACAATAAATTAAAAAAGATTTTTATTATTCTTCAGATATCTATATTAGGTCTTTATCCCAACTTTTTAGTTGATTTTCGGCATTTCCTTCACTTCCTATTTGGCAAGACAGGTTGTCCCAGCATTTGAAATCGAAGATAATAGGAAGTGCCAAGCATGAAAGTTAATTTGAATGAAATGTAAACATCATAGCCGTGTTTAACATCAAAAAGTATCCCTGACGTCAAAGGAAAAGATGAAAAAGGGAAAAACGAAATAACAGTCTTTTGAAATAATAAAGATATTTCATTCATTTGAATTCAGTACACAAGAAGTTTTTTGGTCCTTGAACCTAGCTTGTCATTGATACCATCTCAACTATTTAGAAACAGGTTTATAAAACAGTTAGCTTATTTCTCTACATTTAAATTTATTAAATGTTTTTATTTAGTCATTTATTTTTAAATATATCTTGGTTATTAAGATTAAATATAAATTGGATATAATTATTTTTTTTTCTTCTAAAAATGGCTTTTTACTCATCTTTTTTTTATTGAATTCCATGTTTACTTCAATTTAATTTTTTTATTAAATAAATCAATCCCAATATTTCCGTTTAAATTGATTCAATATTTCTTTTAATTGACATATTTAATTAAATTATATTAAATATCTATATTTTATATAATCGAATAAGTGAAATATGTTTAAATGTTATGTTTGTTCAATTTAGTGAGTTTAAGATTATTTCAAATAAAAATATGTTTAAATAAAAAATAAAGAAACTAACAATATTCGTAGAATTAGTTATAAAAGTTATGTTTGTTCAATTTAGTGAGTTTAAGATTATTTCAAATAAAAATATGTTTAAATAAAAAATAAAGAAACTAACAATATTCGTAGAATTAGTTATAGCTTTAAACATATATCATCTACAGGTATAGTAAAAAATAATCAACATTTTAGTCAAGAGTATCCTAATGATTATACATTTCTGCAAGAGAATATTTTTTCCCAAATGCATTTAATGTATATTGTAAAAATGTTCAAAATGGTGTATAGTACAAAACTAATGGGAAAAGGCTCATCAGGAAGCAACACATTACATTATGAAGAAAACTAAAGAAAAAGGTAAAAATTCCGAGTAAGGAGTTTGAGAAACACATCTTCGGAACATCTGGAATGTTCTTTTAACGAGAAGAAAAAAAATCTTATTCTTCACCTTCTATTTCTTTTTACCATCTTGAATGGTTTTTTAGGCCATTTTTTCTCTATCGAAGATCCATTAGCGTTCGAGAACTTTTTTTTACTATTTCTGCTGCATGCACCTTTTTTAAGCTTAACGTTTGACACTTTTTTTGGACAAGGAGAAGAAAAATTCGCATTTTAGAGTGGTCGTTTAATTTCCCCAGTCGATGAAATTCGTCCCTCCTCCTATATTATATACTTCTAGAAACAGAAGTCTTTTATGAATGCATAAAATACTATAAAATGCAACCTTAAGGTGCCTTAAGTAATCATTTTTTTTCTCGACTAGAAGAAAAAATCTTACTGTAACAGAGAGGTAATCTAACAAGAAAAAAACTGTTATAGTTAAATGATTTTTATAAAGTAGATAAATAAGTTCTAATTTAGTTTACAAGAAGCATTGTGAAAATTAGAAAAAGTTCTAAATGATCTAGCTTGTTATATTACTTCTCTTTTTTTATAATGTTTATTTTCGAATTTAAAAATATTCTTATTTTATTTATGTATAAAATCAATATTTATACCATTTGAAAAAAAAAAGTAAACTGAAATTTAAATATTATTTCTTTAGTAAATAGGCATACAACATTAGTGATTTGTTTACACAAACATTTTTATTTCTAAAGAATTGAAGTAATATTAAATGATGATGTAATTAAAATTTAACAAGTTTAAGAAACAGAACGTATGTTTTCACATTATCACTTAGTTCAAGATTCAGCTGCTAATTTTCAAATATAGAGTGAAAAAAAAAATAACGGATGTCTCAGAAAAGAAATTTCTGTTATTAATAATTTTACGCATAATTTTTATCACAATCTAATGCAAAACACAGAAGTTTGAAGTGAAAAACCTTCCGTTAGTCTTTATTGTGATGTTGGTCTGAAATGTTATACCATGATATCGTTTGTTCCACATACGTTTTGCAACAGTAATTAGTACACTGGAAAAAAAATTGTCAAGATTACAGAAAAGAAACGGTCAGCTAGTGTTTTAGCATAAAATCATTTATTTTTCAGAAAATGACTGTTATTTAAAAACAAATGCATGTTTTGTAAGCTTATAAGTATTGTTATTTTAACAAACTCCGTTATTTTAACAAACAAGTAATGTTTTTTTAACAAACAAGCTATGTTATTTTAACGAAAAATTTTATAAAATACATATGGATTATGGGCTACAATAGTGGCACAACTGAAAAAACATAAGTTTTGGACTAAGAACGGGTGTAAATAGGAAAATACACATTCTTTCAGCAGCCATACTTGCACAACTCATAATTCAACTTGAAGGTAATCTTCGTTTAAGCAAACGAAAGCATTTCCTGCGCATTTTGCTTATAGCCATGAAAACTTTAAACTCAACTATCTCAAAACTTGGTTTCTTGAGTTGTGCCGTTATTGAAGCCCATGAGCGATATGTCAGCATTATGGTGGGTGTGAGCCAACATCAGCATTCATATGAGAAGTCAAAGCTGGGATTCGAACCTGTATCACTTCATTGGGAGGGGCGTGTTCTGTCTTCTGAGCTGCTTTTACTCTAATGTCGCAGTATGAAGAAAATTTTTTAACTGTTTTTATCTTAAGATTCTTAATTATTGAAGTACTATTGAAGTGTAAAAACTTTGAAAATTGTAGAAGTTCACTCGTATAAAAATGTGTTTAGCTACGAAATTTACTAAACAAAATATATCTAAATAAATATAATAATCAGAAGAAATATCAGTTTTACAATAAATCAGAATCTCAGTTTTACCTATAGGATGTTCTAAGTCATAAAATAATTACTGAAAAATAAAAGCAAGTTAAAAAAAAAAATCGCAAAATGATTTGAAATAAGGTAGAGTTATTATATTGTAAGCAAAATTGCAAGGTAAAAACTAGAATTTGAACAGCCGGTTTTAATCCATTTATGATTGCGATGAAAAAATGAGAAAAATCGTTCTGCCTCTAAAACAATAGAAAAAAAAATTGTATTTTCCTTTAATCCTTTTTTTTCTATGAAAAATATGTTTTTCTTCTGCAGAATTTACAGTTATTTGTTACAGTGTACGTAGAAAATTTTATAGTTGTAAAGAAGCGATAAGTTGCTATTTACTATAATAGTTAATTACATTTGTTAGAATTGCAATATGATGTCTGCGTTTGATCGTCATAACATATTTACTATGACTAAACGATACTATAGGGACACAGGGCAAAAGCCTGTTGCAATTCTTAACTGTTGCAATGCCGTTCTACTTTTTCAAAATATCTTTGTTGTTGTAAATTGTCTACTAAATAAACTATATGTCTACCTTTTTTCTTGTCTTTTTTTCAATGAAGGTCTAAGTCCAAAAATTTTCTATGCCCCTTAATAAAAACATAAATTATGATAATAAATATGTTTTCCCCATTTTAAATCTTTTAATTATTTTACACTTTTATACATAAGTATAGAGTGCTTTTAAGTTAAAATATACATAATGAGCAAATTTTACAACGTGTCTTATACGCGCAAAGTTTTTTTTTATATAAATTCTGATGGACATCTCCTGTGTAAAATGTTTAAATGTTTTGGTAAAATAAATTCAACACATCATTAATTTTCAGTTAAATTAAATGCCTAATTAATTGTTATTTATCTTCTTTATTACAAAGAATGTAAAATAATTGATATTGTTTATGGATTGCTATCGCCTGTGTTTTATAGCTCAAATAATACTGAGTGAAACGTATTTCGGAATAAGAAAATTATATTTTATGACATAGCAATCATATTTTAAAGTTCATAATATGTTTATGATATACTTTTGAATAATTGAGCAAAAGAGAAAACACAAAAATAATTAAAATATAAAAACTTTAAATATATTAAAACAGCTTTATAAAACAAGCAAAATTGAGCAAAAAAGTGAACAAATATTTCCGATAATAATTTTTAAAGAAAATGTATGTTAATTACGTGAAGGGCTTTATCAGCCATCGGGATATATATGTAAAATTCATTAAAAAAAATGGTCCAACGTTAAAATTAAAAAGAGCACTGAAAAAAAGGATGGTACAAAATGTAAGAATATGATAAAATTTGCTGTGTTCTGGCTCTATATAACTTTTAAATGTGAGCTAATTTTCGCCGAAGTGCTTTTGTAACGATTTTTGTAAAATTAGCAATTAAATATAGTTTTGAAATATGTGATAAAATTCAGTAAATGTCATTTGGTAATTTAATCAGGATACCTTCACAGTAAAAAAAAACATTTATTCGGTAGAATTTACTTTTCAGTTTTGTTTTGTTTACTAAATGTGTGAAAATAAAAACTATAATTTTGAAAAACCAGAATTTTCAGTAAAATGTTGCGATATGAATGAAAAAGTACCAAATAAATAGTTTAAATACCATAATTTTTTTTAAAACCAGAATTAGGTTTTTTTATTATCATATATTGCGAAATTTTATCAGATTATTTTTTTCTCCGTGTGGATATCACTGTGATCGTTAAAAAGCATTTTCTTAATGCAAACAGTTGCAATAACATAACTGATTTAAGAAGGTATTATTTGCTGATTTTGATACGCAATTAATTCTTCGATACCGTATCAAAAACATTATGAATTTTTTATGTGTACTCAATATTGATTTCTTCTATAGTTTTTTATTAACTCTCTAAAAATCTCTAACACCCTTTAAATATCTAAAAATTTGTTAGCACCCCCCTCAAAGCCTCTACTGCACACTGGGGACAATAGTGCCCATATAGAGAACCTGTGGTCCAAACTACGTCAAAAATGTTAATCTTTCCGACCTTTTGTTTCCTGTACTTTATGTGGTAAGATTTAGTCTACAAGTTTATTTTATGGTCAAAGAGTATTTCGTGGTCCGAGGTTGGATTACAGTTTTGCGTATATTGCACTTTTAAATTGTAAATAAATTGAACTAATGAACCCGATCACCTGAGTCAGAGGAGCAAGGTCTCATTTCTCTAAACCAGCAAATGCTTAGTGAGTGATTAAGATATTGAGGGAATCATAATTCAACAGTGTTAACTGCCAGGCAATGCACCGGACGTCACGAACAAGCTTAACAGATTGAGTTATGCGACGGGCGCAGCTATGAGAGTCTAAGCATTAAGGTTCTCTTAAGCAAAAACCACTCATTCATCATATCTGTCATCTTAAGTAGCTTTATGATGGGACCTCAGTGAAGAAAATATTTTTTTTAACAATTCAAGCAAAGTTTTATAGCGCTATAGTGTGTCGATAAAATTGTACTGATTGCACTCAATGCGATAAAAAATTGCGAAGAGAGTAGTTAACAAATTGGATTTTTTTAATTTTAAATTAGTTTAGAATGAGAAAAAAAAACCCTCAAAACTGTTGAAACATTTTTAAAACTAGGAAAGTAATTTAAAACAAATCAAAATCATGATTTACATTAGCAATTTGGAAGCTGTGAGATAGGGAAAGATATTATTTCACCGTAATGTTATTATACTGAGATTATATTAACATCGTTAAAAAAAGATGCGTCGTTTTATATTTTTACTACACAAATAAATTCTATGCAAAATCCCTTTTTTAGAAGTTTTTGAAAACAGAGCTTTTTGTGGTGGTAAAAATTATTAAACCATTAGATTAATAATTAAAAAATATATGCATATTTATTTTTACCGAATATAAACTTTGATTATTTAGATTCCATTATTTACATTTAATTCCGATTATGTAGACCCATCTTGATAGACGTAGAACCCATATGGTAAAGTGATTAAAACATTGAGTTGTAACTGTGAAAGACCGGGATTTCATAAATAATGGCGGATTGAACTGTTCTAGATCAACAGGTTGTAGTTTGTTTAAGAAGTAAAAATTTTCAACAAAAAGTTTTTAACAAAATGAACAATTTTTACCTTAACCTCCATAATCACTTAGGCTGACAACTGGCTGCTTCTGGAGAGCTTTTTTTAATGGGCACTCTTTAACCTAATTATATAGTATTATATGGTACTACAAATAAACACTTTGTTGCATGTTAAAATGATTCAGGGTGATTCATTTCATAATACTCGATTAAAAAATTTCAGTCGCTTAAAAAATGAACAGATTAGAAAAAACATTCGGCATGTTTCGAGCACTCAAAATAGGCACCCATTTTCAAGACTTTCCAGACCACACGTGAATGAGAATAAACAAATGAGATTTAAAGTATAATACGTAAAGTTGCTAACGAAAAATAGAAAATGAAGGTGAGAAAGAAAACTAGAAATCTCAGTAGCTGAGAGAGAATAAAAATAAACAATTAAAAAACAGAACAAGAAAAACTGCCGTAGTCAAGAGGGGCAAATCAGGAGCTATACGTCGAGCTATAGAGAGGAGGTGAAGAACTGATGTCGTTAATAAGGAAATCAACTTTCATATGATTAAAACACGATTCCTGGGCATCAAGATGAGCTGATATGACAGATGCGGAAATATTTTTGGCGTTGTCGAAATTGAATTCATGTCCAAGATTACAGCAATGCGCAACAATTGTTGATTTCTCGCATTTTTGATAATGGACACATCTATCGTGTTCCTTAATTATAAATTTTAAAGGGTTCCCAGTTTGTCCTCTTCACTTTCTTAGGACTATTTATTTAATACTGGTATCATAGTTTACTGTTGTACCAATTTTAATAAAATGCAATTTTTGCAATGATAAGCTTATAACTAATTGACATTTTAAACTCTGCTTATCATTATCACTGAATAATTAGCAATGTATTTTTAATTTATTGCATTCAAGCTGATAAAAAAGAATTTTTTTGAATGCTTTATTACATTTAGATTTGCATACTCGTATTCATGCTTTGATTTACAATTTGTGTTATTTTTACCTGTTTGTGATAATTTTCACTGTTTAATTATCAAAATTTTATTTTTCGTATCATAATCAAAACTCAAATTTTAAAATAATAACTTTTTTAATATTTGCTTTTGAAAAAGTAGAAGATTGAATTGATTTTTATCTTTTACAAAAAGCAATAAATTTTGATCTAGGAAACTTTTTTCAAAAAAGATCAATATTTCTCAAACTTCCCCATCCAATTTATTGTTAGTTTCTTTTTATTGGTTTCCTAAAGAAAATCTGTTGTATTTTTAGAAAGATTTCATATCATTAATAAAAGTAAGCAATCATTTTTAAATGTTTTGATAACTTTAAATAAGAAACATTATGCAAATGGTTATATGCTATGTACATTTTTCAAAAAAATTATACATTGTTTAGACTATCTAAAAATGTTTGATTAAATTCAAAATTAACTAATTTATTAAAACTATACTTGATATAAGAATAATGCTAATTTAGTGGTATCTTAAGCTTAACTGAACGTTTAAATGGGCAATTACTGCAAAATACATGCATAAAAAAATTCCACAATATAATTTTTATCAATTATGTTTATTGTGAAATGTATTCTATATGTAAATACATTTTTTGCAGAAACCTTTAAAACTTTTCTAATTTTAACTAACAACACAAATTAAAGTGGATTGAAATATTTAGATGTATTTTCATATAAATATTTCTCACAAATCTTACTCCAAAAGATACAAAAAAATTCTCGAATAAAAATATAATATCAAATTGATATTAAAAAACAAACAAACAAATACTATTTAATTCTCAAGCAAAAAACCAACCAGCTATGTTTCAAAGAAGTACTAATTAAGTAAAGACGTAAATTAGTTCATAAATACGAAAGTTTTGTAAAATATCATATTTATAATTTTGGCCATCTTGTATCAATTTTAAATAAAATATGGTTGTTGAGAATTAATTGTTCAACAGAAAAGAAACTATTTTTTTCCTTTTTGAAAGGTATTTAATACTTTTTGTTTGTTTATTTTTTAATTAATTTTTTAATAGTAGGAACTTTCTTGAGTTTTTTGTCGAAAATATATTTGCAGGAAACTAAATATAAATTCTGTTATTACACAGTATGTTAATATGAATATAGCAATTTATTTTATTTTTATAATTAAAAGAATAGATTATTCCTTGAAAAATATGCCATAATATTCACATTTTCTTAAATAAATTTATATGTATTTTACATTATTAAGTAATTATCAAATTTGCATGTATGTACATCTTACACTGAGGAAAAAGTTTGGTCAAAACTGCCAAAACATGGTAAAATTTATAGTCTTTATGACTTTATGGAAACACCAAAAAGCTTGGTAATTTTTACTGAAAAGCTGTGGTAATGATTTTGTTAAAAATAACAATAAAATATGGTTTTATAAATTATGATGAAACTTGGTATATGTGGTAATTTTATTAATTATGATACCTTAGGTATGGCATAAGAGCCAATTATTTGTTTAAATTTAGTTTTCAGTTTTTTTATTTCTTACTAAATATGTGATAATAAGAACTATAATTTTGAAAAGCAGAATTTTTGGTAAACTGTTACCATATGAATGTAAAAATTACCAAATGAATGGTTTATATACCTTAAATTTTAGTTTTATTAACTAAAATTATGACTTTTTCTTTAACCAGAAACGTCAGTATTAATCACTATGGTAATTTTAACAGATATTTATTCTCAATCTTATATCTCATGAATCAAATATTAAATAGAAAGTATGTATATTGATCAATACAGTATCTTCATGCTTTTACTTAGACGATTTAATGTCTTGTAGATTAAAAAAAAATAAGTTGAAGAACTTGCAATTAACCATTCTTTTAAAACTCGAGAAACGAGAGAAACCATTTCATTCGCCCATTGTAATTTGAGTAACTGTGCCTTATCTTAAAATACATAATTACTATGATTTCGTTGCGTCTTGGATTCCAAAACTATAATTAAGTTTACCTTGCAATTAAAGTAGTGAACGAGAATCTGGTATTCTCTTACTTTTGATATGAATATCGATTTTATTTCAAAAGAGTTGTTCTCGTCAAAATATTACTAACAATGACAAAGTTTGCATAACGCCGCTGCAAGTAAAAGAATCCCGAAAAAAGTGACGAAACAGAAATTTTTACTTTTGCCACATCGTAATTACATATAATATGCACAAAAATAAAATATAAAATATGATAGGAGTTGCAAAAAGAATTTGACAGTGATTGCAGTGCTTTAATAAGCATTTCAGCATTTTCCCAAAATGGACGTACCGTACAATTTTATGAAAAAAGAACAAAGTTAAGAAATATTTTGGCAATTATCTTTGCTAATGCGACACTACATAGTTTATGCTGCTTTCTTATTGATTGCAAGTTGTTTTAGAAATTTAAGAGTAATTTTGTATTAGAATCTTTAAAATTTGCCGAATATTGGTTCTTTTGTTTGGTTATTTCACTTTTCAGTTAATTCCCCTACTGTATATATTGAGTATCTCTGACAAAAAATATAAATAAAGGAAGTGAGTCAGCTTTGGTTGACATATACACATGAATGTATATTTATTATTGTATAAAGAACAGAAATATTTGAGAGTACAACAATTGAAAATATGGTCTAAAACTGTTTTTGGAAGTCTCTTTGTAGTCGCAGTAAATAATGCTTTTTTGAGAATAATATGGTATTTAAATAACTGATGTGAGTTTGCAACCCTTCCTCAAACCTGTTAGGTCAAGTTTAATCCATTTTTAGCCATTGCACTCTCTGTTTATTCTGAAAACGTCGACGCAAAACGTCAATATGGAGGAAAACAACAGTTTAGAAAAAATAAGAAACGTTTCTGGTTTAATTTCTTTATTTTTTAAAAAATTACTCCAATTTTGCATTTATCTGGGCTGGTATAAATCTTCCAAAAAATACACGCATAATAATACGGCATTTATTTTGATAATTTTTATCTAGTTGAAAAAATGTCACCGAATTGGCGAATATTAAAAAAATTTCTTAACTTTTAAAATATTTTAGTTATTTTTTTGTTCTAAAGACCAGATAATTCTTTGCAGAAAGATGATGACAAATACAGTTTAAAATTAAAGTTTTGCTTCAAGTATATGGCACTTAACCTGTGACTTTTTATTTTTCTTTCCGAAGTTGCTTAAAAACCATGTTAAAAGGTTTCATCATTTTTCGCATTTCCCCTAGATTTTACAGTTGGTTTTGGCAATAAATTTTGATCATGAATTTATTTCATATGCATTCGACTTCAAAAGCTTTTTAATTAACTACTTATTACATTTGTATTAACAGTTCAAATATACATTGTTAACTTCTCTATATTTAATAGATATTGCTACAAAAAATACATATTTCATATGTATTCTATGAATTCCAAGGCATGCATATTTCATATGTATTCCTTATAAAGGTTTTTGATTCTGTTTTTACTTATATGTAGCTTGGTTTTAGAGAATTTTACGTTCCCCAAAAGTTGCTGAGTATGCTTAGCATTTCAGGAATGAATTTTTTACGGCTTTATTTGGAGAACTTAACACACTTTTACTGTTAATCGTAATAGAGATTCCTGTGTTTAAGCACAGTAGAGGATTTAGTAAAAAATTCTTAAAAAGAAATTCGAAACAAAGTATTTCATTGAGAAATTTTGAAAGTTAGCGCCATTTATTTTTTGGGAAAAGTAGATAGTTTTAACTTTTCCCGTTTTCTTTTCGAAAGTCGAGAAAGTCATAATGGAAATTTGTTTGGTAGAAATATTAATAAAACGTGTTCAATAAATAATGTCTAAATTTGACAGATGGGTTTTAAGAATTTATATGAAGAAAATGGTTAAAGTTAGAAAAACTCCTTACAATAAATTCAAGCCACAAGACACAATTCCCCCCCCCCCTCCAAAAAAAAACTTTCGGATTTTGCTTCAATGATATTTTGACAGATATTGCTGTAAATAATAAACTTTTACAACAAGGAAAAATATTTGAAAATCATATCATAAATGAATGAAAACTGCAATACATTGTTTTTGAAATATCCAGAACCAGCTTCAGCTGCATGTCATAATGTGACATTCTCTATCTGTCATAATGTGACTTGTAATATTCAATTTCTCTTGTTTGTTTTATAGACTAGGAATTTGCACGACCATCTTTCAAATGTTTTAAGTGAAACAAGGAAAAGTAGGAGGAAAAACTTATGTACTGGTTCAAGTTTTTACTGTAAAATTGTTTTACCAGGTCGACTACCCTAGACTGATGATGTTTTTATGTTGCTTACAAACTCTTTTTAAAGCGATATTAAATTTTAAAGTAATTGGAAGTAATAAATTTTAATTTAACATTAAATTTATAATATTAAATTTATTAGTTTCAAAAGTATTGATTGATTTTAATTGTAAACAAGTCTTTAATTAATTTTAGTTTATTGATTGAAATTTAAATCTCTGATTTTTGATCAAATACTCATCAAAACTATGATTTTTTCTGCAACATATCGAACTTTAAATTTTGCATTTCAGCTCATTGAATGGGTTTTAGAATCTTAAGCCAGAAATGTAAATAAATATAAACTTTTGATACATTTGTTCTACAATTCTTTTTGTTGAGATTAAGGTAGGTTAGTACTTAATTAATGTCGCACTAGAGCTGCACAATCTCAGCTGCAAACATGCTTGAGGATTATTCGAAGACATGCCATCTCAATTTTGACCCATAGAATTTAAGAATTTGATGCAGATAATTTTGATGACTTGTCCTTGGTAGTTCGACGACCTGACTGTGGAGTCGAGCATTTTACAGTGGAACAGTTTAGCGAGAACAGATATCGCTCACCAACGATCCCTACTCAGGCTGATCAAAGTGATCTTCTATCCGCGTGGAGTCCGCAGCCAGTGATTCTTGACTTTGGTGTTCTACTGGGAACCGTGTCTTTACGATCATGCTTATTTACACTGTTTATTGTTGATTTCCCAAAATTATTACCAAAGCACTTCGGTAAAAATTATCAAGCTTTTTAGAGCTCTCTTAAAACCGGGAACATGTTAAATTTTTCATTCTGTTAGTTTTAACCACATTTTTAAATGTAATATACTGATTATATTGATTAGCAGTGTAATAAAATTGATTCTCAATGTATTCTCAGTGAAATATATTGATTACGTATTCTCTGCGTTTCAAATTATAATCACGGTTTCTAAACAATATTCATCTATTATTTGTAAATGAACAAACTAAGAGGGGTATTTATTTAAATTATAACCATTTTTGAAAATATCAAGAAACATAAATTTACTCGGGAAGATTTTTAGCTATTATTTATTTATCAGTTGTAACTTGTGTCATTTAAAACACATATGCATTAATTTTTTACTTTTTACGTTCATAACTTTTTGCTTTTAAAATCGTATATTTTTGTAGTTTATTTATCGTTGGTTAAAAATAGAGCTCATATAAAGATTCTATTAATCTTAATAAGTTAATAAACTTTTTAAACTATAGTCATTTAAGCAACGAATCATATTATAGTTAATTAAGAGCGCAAAGAAATTTTAATGTTATAATTACTTAGGTCGAGATTTTAATCTTTCTCTTTGTCTTAAATAAACATGAGAATATTTATACCAGTAGAGAGGGATCATCAATTTCATTACAGAGAGATAATTAATGCTTCATTAATACCAAAGTAAACGTCTTTTTAACGTTTATGTTAGTTCATGCACATTACATCATCGATTAAAAGTAGCGGAGGTTAGAATTCATTACGGAAAATTAATGAATCTCCTTCAGTTTTATTTAAAATGCCTAAAACTGAGTAATGAGCGATTAGATTTGCGTGATATTTATTTAAGAGTTTCGTATAAAAATAAATTTTAAACATTGAAAATACAAAGTAATTCTGTGTGAAAAAAATTATTTCTTAATTAATGTGAAAAAAAAATATTTATTAAAAAAAGCTATTCCTGAAAAACGTTATTTTTGATGGTATGGATATTGTGTGAAAAATTACAGCACGTTTGAATGTCAGTTAAAAGGTTTATTTTTATAAATATTTGAGGTTGTTGTTTAATTTATGAAATAAATTAATCCTTGTGAAAAATGAAATCTTTTTAAGACAAAATAAATATTATAATGATGTTAACTTAATTAATATGCCCATAGAATTAATTTTCTGTAAAATGAATACTCAATTATATTAAAATAATGTATTTTGCTCAATCAGTTAGTCAATGCCTGAAAAGAATATTTTGAAAGAAACTTTGAGGATATATAGTTATGCGGTTAAAAGTTTATTTTTTGTTCTTGTTTGAAAGGGCATGTCTATGTAACTTTCATTATGTGATATGAAATAGTTGGTTTTCACTCCATTTTTAATAATTTTTTTATTTTTTTAATTTTTTTTTTTTAATAAAGTTATTAGGAAAGGAATAGTTTAATTAAATTTTACATCAGGCTTAGAGATTAGAATTGGTATGTCTATTTAAAAAGTAAGATTTAAAAAATGTACATTTTACAGGAATGCATTTATTTTAAATTGTATTTCCAATACCTAATGTATTTAAATTCCCCCCCCGCTACTGTATCTCATACTAAATCGCACAGCTAAACTTTTGTTAACGTTAGAAATAATAACAAATAATTCTAACGCATTTAAATTTTTATTTCGTTAAAGGAAAAAAAAATGCAATTGAATAATGACTCTGAGATTTCGATACTAAGATAAAAAATAGTAAATATTGATGCCTGATTAATCAAATAATAAATAGCTTAAGTGGTAACACCAAATACTGCCAATACACTAATACGTGAGTGTTAGAAAGTTATGTATCTTGTTTTCAATATTTCTCTTAATATTAGTAAAATAAAACTTATCAAGTTCGATAGAATGTATGAAGAGCGTACTGATGTATGCGGATTGACCAAATAAAAATAAGATTCTTGTGATAGCGTTAGAAATAGTAACACAAATTAAATTACAAATTAAAGCATTAAGCGTGCAGCACTGATTACGTATAACTGGTTAAGGTCAACCAGTTTACAAGAGAGTTTACACTGTCAATTACCAATTGGAGACTGTCAATTGGAGACATAGATTACACTGTCAATACTACCAGTTACACTGTCAATTTTCAAGGGCAAGCAAACACCGAGGTCTCTCTTCAATCTATTGCTGATACTGATTAAATGTTTAGAAATAATCGAAAGATTTCGTCTCATGGTATCTGCGATACGTTTTGTCTGTCTTGAATAAAAGAGTGATCGAGTTGATCAGTTCTGGCGGCATCTTTCTTTGATTGACCTTACATTCACTATATATGCTGTGATTGTTAGCGGGTTAATCAGTAACACAAAATTTTTGTTCCAGAGTTGTTGTATATATTTTTTAATTCTGAATAGTGGTGCTGCTATCACTACTATATTTTTGGTGTTATTACATGCGTTAAATTTTCCTTATTTATATTCAAAACTCTTGTGTTTAATCAAACATAGCTCAATCCAAAAATATATGTTATTTCTTATATTTTTCATTAATGGAAAATACCTATAACTCCCTTGTCTTAGGAATGTATTATTGCATAAAAATATATTGTATAAGTTATAAATATATTACATATAAGTTTTTTTTTATTAATATAATAAAAAAAATTACTTAAGAAATACTTAAGAAAACAAATTATTTTAATCTTAAATTGAATAACGAAAAATCTATTTTGAGATATGGTAAATATGTATTAGTTATCCCTATTTTATTTAAAAATGAACACAACGTATCAGAAAAAAATAAACCTGAATTATATTCACTTTAATTTTTTTTAAAATATAAGTTCATTTATATAAAGATATTAAAGAAAATAATAGTTTATAAAAGAAAATGAAAAAAAAAATCAAATTTAAATTAAGTAATGTGTTAAGCCTTCCCTCGTTTGAACTGTCTCGGCATGTGACCAAGAAGCTATTTTATTAAGCCCTGCTGGAGTCTTATTATTCTTATGCAGATAAGAATGATAATAATGTGGGGGTTAAATAGAAAAGAACAACTGCTGTTTTATTGGCTTCAGAAGCAATACTTTCCTTCCTTTTAATATCGACCGAAAAAAACTTTGTTTTTCTTTGGGCTACATTATTGCAGTTTTAATATAAATTTCTCGTGACTTAGAAAAAATATCAAATGAAAAGAGCAAGGAAAAAAAACTGAGTAACCGCATAACGGAAAAGAGAGGTTTTTGCGACACTAACTTTTCTTAACGAGCTTTGCTATTTTAATTATTTTTGTCGCCGGGAAAATTTAAGATCCTTTTTTTTCCAGGAATTTTCTCACAATTTTTTCATTTGTTTCTTGCGCAGTTGCTTCTTAATGCAATTATATGCGGCGTAGGTATTGGGTTTAATATTTCAGAGATAATGGGCTTTCAACGGTATCGTAATTAAGCTTTTACAGCTACTTTTTAGTTTCACTTTGCGTGGACTTGGACTTTATGATAATTATTTTATAAGTATGCAAGTGCTGTGTAATAGCGTATCAAATGTCACGGAGAGATAAAAAAGCAAATTTCATATATATTTCCTTGGAGAAATTGCTTGATTATCACTTTTTAGGATAAGCGAAATATGAAAAAGTTTTTTAATATCTTGACTTTAAATATGCTTCGTATTCAAAATTTATTTCCTTTTAGAATAAATTGTTACTTAATTAAAACTCAACCATTTGTTTTGAAAAAATATTTTTATAAATTTTGCACATTTTACAATTGAATAATTATTAACAATGTGTTTGTAGTCTTTTTATTATTGCTACATAAGTATTAATGTACGGAATGCAAAATAAATAAGGAACACTTTTAGTTTTCTGAATTATGCTAATTCAGCAGATAAAAGTTTGAAAATTGATCAACTTATTCTACTTAAGAGAGTGACAGAAAAAAATGAAATTAGTAATGAATTTAAAACATCGGCAAGTTGCAGTAGTAGACAGTAATAAGGTTGAAATCTACACTAATGTTGGGCAAATAATATGGAATCTCTTTAAAATCATGAGAATCTTTACTCGGAGTCATAAAAAGATAAACATTTAAAAATTAAAATTGTTTGCTTCTTTTAAGGCTACAACAACTTTTCAATAACAACTTTTCAACTTTGCAAATCTGGCATTTATTATACTCTTTCATGTTAAACAGTTTTTCTTGTCTACACGTTACTAGTACTCTTTTAAGCTGTATAGACCACAGAACAACAGTTCTTATTTCTTTTGACATGGATAAACCCTTATTGCTTATTTTTACTATGCAGAAAGTCTTATGGAGTGCTCATAATAGACTTGATGGTCATCTTTACTTAACTGAATATAGACGATCATAGAGAAAAATTGGATAACATAGATTTTTAGAGACATAGATTTTTTCTGTCATTGGAGACATAGATTCTGTCATTGGAACATTGGATTGGAGACATAGATTTTTTCTGTCATTGGAGACATAGATTCTGTCATTGGAACATTGGATTGGAGACATAGATTTTTCTGTCATTGGAAACATAGATTCCGTCATTGAAACATTGGATTGGAGACATAGATTTTTTCTGTCATTGGAGACATAGATTCTGTCATTGAAACATTGGATTGGATACATTGGATGGAGATTTTTCTGTCGTAATAAACTAGCGAGAGTGATGTTTATATACATAAAATTAATATTATTATTTACATTTTAGAGTAAATAAAGTTTGATAGAAATGTTTTTTTCGTGTAATAGCTATTTTCTGAACAATAAGCGAATATGTTTCGATAGTTTCAAATAACACTAAATTATAATATTTCAAATTCATCGAAATAGATTAACAATACAGTAATGAGTTGACTTTAAATTAAAGTTCTTAATACATGTAAAATATAACTCACAAAAAGTTTCAGTCAGTTTTCGGTTGAGATTTATGCCAAGTAACTTGAGTTCCAACCCTTTTTAGCAGCTTAGGAAAGAAAATGCAAAAAAGTAAGATTTATTCAGTTTCCTTTGAACAGTCAAGATTCTTTCTTCGAAGACCCAGAAAACATCAATTTATTCCGGATTAAGACTCAAAATGTACTTTTTTTAACCTTTTTTTTTCATAGAAAAGCGAAAAATTGAAATATCTTTAAATGTAGCATCAGAGTTTTCCTCCATCCTTATCTTAGACTTATATTTAATCCCTATATATTTATAGTAGCTGATTTCAAAATATTCCCTACTTATCTTCATGATAAATTTTTTGTAATAGAATTACAGCATATAGCCACAAATATTTTCAGAATACAATGAAAAAATACTTTTAAGAATGATTATGTTTTTATATTATGTTTTCTTCTTTTTTTGACACATACTTAAATGTAATTATTGTATACAAATACAAACATTTTATTTAGCGTAGCTTTGACCTTTGTCTGCAATGTTTGCTTAAAATATTTACACTATTTTGCTAACTGCGATACAATTCATTTTTATATTCAAGAAAATGTGCTGTGCTTAAATTGTTTATTATTTTTTAATCATATCTGTATTTAATTATTCTACTAAAGATAAAGTTCTAATAACTTTTCATCCATTTTTACTAATTGCGCTGCAATTTAGTTCATATTTGTAATAACTCATTTATACAATAAAGTTATCAAATAGAAAAGCTTATTTCAAGGAGCAGCGTTTGGGTAACATTCTGATTAAGAATCTTAGATATAAATCTGTTTAATAGCCTGCTTACAATGAATGAGGAATTTATGTGGTCGAAAAAAAGTGGTCATATTAGTTGGAATTTCGTTTTCTAAGTTATAAATCATACCTAATTGCATCTTTCTTCCACGATCAGATAAAAATAATATCGTTTTTATAAATTATTATCATCAATTAAATGTTTTAACACTTTTAATTGTATACAAACACAACATAAACTAATAAAGTTTGTAAAAGTTTGCAAAGAAATAATTTTAAAATATTGATTTCGACCGTATTTTTCCACAATGTATAAAAAATTCTATAAATTTTATAAGTCATTAATGAAATTTTTTCTTGAATCGAGAAGAAGTACAGTTAAAACTACCAGAATATGGTAAAATTTACCATTATTATCGAAGTAATAATGGTAATAATGGTGCTTTAGTAAAGATTTTTTTAAAATCAACTAAAAAAAATTTTTATAATATGTGATAAAATTTGGAAAAAGTAGTAAAATTTCGTGATTTTTTTCATGATACTTTCGCATAAAAACCATTTATTCGGTTAAATTTGCTTTTCCGCTTTGTATTTTTTTAAATGTGTTTTAATATAAACTAAAATGTTGAACACCTGAAATTTAGGTAAACCGTTACGATATGATCTGGAAATGAGCATATAAATGGTTTAAATCTCGTATAATTTGGTTTAAATAACCAGAATTGTGTGTTCTTTTACCTAAAATAATTCCTAAAACAAACTGAGCGCTCTAACTCATGTAACATTACGCATTATAGGGAAAAAAAGCTTTAAAATCAGAAAAATTTGCTTTAGAACTCCCAGAATATACTGAGAGGACATAAGAGCAAGTGTAGTTTGCTTTGTAATATGTTTTCGTAAATTTCTAGTAAGTTTCGTAAAATATTTTATAGTTCGTGTTTCAGTTACAATTACGTGATTTTATGGCGAAATAATTTTAAAATGATTGTTTAATCTTCAAAAATGAGGGTTTGATTTTTAAGTGCATAGCAAGTCAAAACTGAATGATCTTATTTTAATATTAGAAATAAAAATAGTTTTTTAAACATCAAAAGTGACATGACGATCGTCGCTATAGATCTTTGGACAAGGTTGAAACGCCATGTGATCTGGATATTATTTGTGAAAATTTGTAGATATGAAATATTGAATACAATTCAAAGATCATCAATTTATTATTTCTTAATATATATGCTTCATATTTTATTTTAAACAATTCTTGCGTATTTGATACGAGCTGTACTGATATACTGATATTGTTACTATACTTTGATCTCTGATTGATCTTAATTCTTAATCGCTTTAAATCAATGTTTGGAAGGAAGGCAGTCAACGAGTAAAACTGCTATATGATAAACCACGTAATTTTTTTGTGAGTTAATTTATAGCTATTTATTATTATTTGTAAGTCAAAGCTTCTTAATAAGTGTTTTATTAATATTTGTTAAATTTGTTATTTGAAATTTAGCAATTTATAAACAGTTTATAATTACATTATCAAACAATTTGTTTTTGAGAATGAGGCATGATATATCCCCATCATCATATTTTTTTATTTGAAATACTAGTTTTCCATCCATCAAATTTTGTTGATCCAAGTATCCAATCCTAGATGGTTCACTTGGAATGAGTTAAAAGGCCATATGATATATAGAATATTTTTATTAATTTATTGCTATAATTTATTATCTGTAATTCGGAGTTTATCTAGGTTTGATTAAATAATATATAATGTTGAAAATAGTAGCTAAAAAATTCAAGCAGGTTTGATAGGTATACTGTACTGAAGCTTGGTCTTACTGATTTGATAGTTTTACGGTACATAATTAATAAAAAGGTAAGTTAACTGTCTGAATCTTTAGTTCTCTTTCTCTATCATAGTTTTGTTAAGAAGTAGAAGTATTTACTCTAAATTGCTAAAAAATTTAAACTAAAATTTAAATAAACTTTTTAGATTAATTTCTTTTTGAATACGTAGTGGCCAATTCATTTTTAAATATTTGAAATTCCACACATGTACCATTGATTTAGTGAAATTATTTTGTAGCTTTAAAATGTTTTAAGTTCTGTATTAAAAATTTTAAGCAGTTAATTTGATAGAAGAGATAAAAATAAAGATCATACTTTAATGAGGAAGCATCGCGCTACACTTGCAATTTCATGAATTATTGTAGATTCTTAGATTTATCTCATAATCTCTTTGAGATGCTGAGATTTAAAATAACATGTTTGATCTCTTTTGTATCTTTTTAATTTTCAGTTTTAACTTTTATGTGATACTTTCCATTAATCCTAATATATTCATTATGGGCTGGGATAGCCTGGTTAGTAAGGCACTGGGCCCACGTCCAAGAGGTCGCGTGTTTGATCCCCACCGGCCGAAGACTCACCGTGTAGTAAATGGTAACTGAAGCACGTTAATTCTGTCGAGTGACCAAGTTCTCCACGTTTCCCTAACTGACCTCTGGGGGTACTGATCCTGGAGTTTCCTTGTCTTCTGGATTGATTTAAAATTACAAGGCAACGGAGTTTAACATTAGTACTCGTAAATCCGAAATTGGATCTGGTGTTCAACGACGATTATAAAATAAAATAAATATACTGATTATGAGATTTTATTTTTAGCAAGAATCTTAGATAAGTACTGAAAGAAATTTTTTTCTAATTATGTACATGAGTCTGACTATAATATTTTAGTACATAATATTTTTTAATTATGTGTAGAAAGATATATAATAGTATATGTAGCGCTTGTTTTATGCAGAAAAAAAACCCTACTAGAATGTGGTAAAATTCACCGTGTTTCTGGATCTATGGGAACACTAGAAAGCGTGGTAATTATTCACTGAAGGTCTTCAGTAATGACTTTGCTAAATTTTACAATGTTTTTGTTTCGAATGACACTTGGAAAAGTCAAGCCTGTCAGCCATCGGCCCTTGCGAAATAAGTTAAAAATGTCGCCTTTCGTTTGACAAGAAGGTAGTGCAAAGATTAAAATACGTCGAAGTTTAGAACCCTACTGATAGATAGCAGCGCCATTCATTTGTCAGGCCACTTCCACAATTTAGACAGTGATCTGAAGGGGAAGGAAATTTTTTCCATAACCCTGTACCCATTGTGACTCCTCAGATTTTACGAGCAAGTTTGTATCCGATATACTCGATAGGTCTTAGCGAAGTCGCGAATCGTACACCGGTCCCTAGAGACTAGAGTCTGATTCTCTAACGACTGAGCTACCACAGCCCTAAAATAGCAATAAAAAAGGATTTCATAATTTTAAGCTTAGGTAAATGTGGTAGAATTTTGTAATTTTACTTTGATATGTTAAAGCATGGCATAAAATCCATTTTTGTGGTTAAACATACTTTTCAGATTTTTAAAAAAAAAATTTTTTTTTTGCGGAAAGTGTATTATTAAGAACTATAATTTTGAAAAACCAGAATTTTCTTTAAGCCGTCACTGTATCAGCCATGGTACTTTACCGGAAAAAATAAAAAACCAGTAGTAGTAAACACATATAAAGTTTTCCTTCCTTTCGGCAGAAGTTAATTTTTGGTGACTATTATAACCTATTAACAGCTACAACCGAGATGCTGTAAACATATTTCTTTTACTTAGTTGTAGTCACGGTGAATATATTTCTCATAATGGAGAGATAAAATTAAGAGTCTGCATAACCAGTGTCTTATCTTTTCCGGATAAGTAGCATAAATATATAACTGAAAAATAGCAAAATGAACTGTTTAAATTCCCTATATTTTGAATAAATAATCCTAAGAAACTGAAGCGGTAAGATATAACCTGATCGTAAACTTCATTCGATTCAAAAATATACAAATATGAAAAAACTGCCGACTTGTTTAAAACGCTTTAAAAAAAAAAAAAATTAAAAAAAAAAACCTGTTCAGAAATTGAATTTCAACCAAGCTAAAATTATTTTCACCCCAGTCACATCATTTCATCTTGATGTCCTGGAATTTAGTTGTATTTATCTGAATGCTAATTTTCCTGTTGATGACACTGTTGGGCAAATAAAATGAATACTTTCAAGAAACTGAAGCGGAAGAAAATACTTGATAATGGAAATGAATGGTTTCAAAAACTATACCGATGGAAAAGTCGATGTGTTTCTACCACTCGAAAATAGGCACCCATTCTCAAGACCCACCGGACGTGAGTGAAGATAACGAAACAGATTAAAAATAACTCTACATTAGTAATATTATTTTTAATCTGTTTTGTATTTTATAAGAATTATTGGGCACAAGTTTAATTTCAATAACGGCACAATTTGTTTTAGCCTGATCACTTTAGCTCATCTTGATGCTTTTGATACTTGTTTTATTCATTTGACCGCCGATTCTCTTTGTTAACGACATTATTCATCCCCATCTCTCCATAACGCATGGAAATGCATTTTATCCTGATTTTGCCTCTCAACCATTGTGATTTTTCCTGCCATTTTTATCTTTCATTTTTTTTCTGTCTGGACAAATGTGATTCTTCCAGTTCTCTGTAATTAAATATAAGAATGACAGCCTCAAATGAAACTACCTTCATTTTTCTTTCTTCATTGGCTATCTTTCGTTTTTTTTTTAATTTAACATCATAGTTGTTTCTTTACATTCGCGTCAGGCAAGTCTTGAAAATAGGTGCCTATTTTTAAAACGATAAAAAAATGTCAACCGTTATTTTAGTATTTGTATATTTTTAAGGCGAAGGAGGTTTTTTAATCGGGTAGCAGTATATTATGGTTTTATCAACCCAAATCACAGATTGTTTTGTACCAGAAATGGTGTTAATGTACGGTACGGTAATTTTTCCAGAATTTTTTTCTTTATGCAAATTCACAGAAAAAATAATAAGTTTTGTGATTGTTATTGTATTATTGAAGTGTATTCAGGTTCAGGTTTTATTTCAAGTTTCTGATAGCACCCCTGAAAAAATTTTAAATAAATGAATATTTATTTTTAATTAACTCGAAAGCATTATACATAAAATATGTATTAGTAAAAATTTAAATTCCTATACATTAGAAAGATAATGTACTCTTTGCTTCTATCTCTAAAAAGTTATATTCAATTATTTGTAAAAAAAATTACAAAAGTTAAAAAAATTTAATTATTATTTTTGATATTCTTAAAACTGAATTTATGGTATCAAATAGAATGAAGAAAATTATGTTGAAATCATAACAGTTAAATATGCAAAAGTTGAAGAAAATAACTTAAAACCTGCAATTAAAAACAATTTTAAACATTAAAAGAATTTGATTAAATATTTTAATATATTTTCCAACGAAGTTTCGATAGTTTTCCTTAAAACAATTTCCTTTTGTGCTTCATAAAAAATATGAAACAGTTTTGAAATCAGAAAATTCTTAAAAATAATTAAGAAAATTAATATTTAATCTACTAACGAAAACATATTTATACTAATAAAGTAATTTAAAACAAATTCTTTGGCTTCATTTGAAACTTACGAAAGTAATACTATTTATTTGAAAATTCATTTTCTTGATAATATTTTAAATTATTAATAGAAAAATTTATATTTTCTCCACATTGAATCGATTTATGATTCATTTATTTGACGAAAAATAAGTAATTTATTATGCATTGTATTCACTTAGGAATATAATACTCGTATAATTAAATTATGAACTGCTTTTAAATTTCTATACATTCTTTTAAGTCGAGAATTTATTTCATGTAGGATTCTCAAGATGTGGTTAGGAAAAATATTTATCTTTTATTTGTGTCATACTTAATACTTCAGCTAATCTATTTTGCTTCTTTGTTGTTAATATTTTTCTATAAAAACGCTTTCAATGAAATATTAAGCAAATTTATAATATTATTGAGAACAAATATTGATATTAAATATACACATAGATGGAGAATTATTTCAGCTCGTATGTTTTTAGTAAATTATTCGTACATTGCACACATTAAAATAAAAATAATAAAACCCTGCATTGCTTTCGATTAATTGATAAAACTTTTTCATACTGAAATGCAATACCCTTTTTTTAATCATGGATATAGAATATGATAACTAATTAATACTAACTATTTATTTGATGAAAATTAAGAGCTCCATTGTGCGAGGTGTTAATGAAAGAAAACAGTATTGGTATAACTGAAATCTGAACTACGTTTAAAATTCAATACGTATTTTTCAGAGAAGTCGATTTTTTCACGTGAAAGTAACTCTGGTGATAACATAAAAAAAAAGATATTATAAAGAATAAAAGTTCTAACACTATCATTTTAAAGAAGTTAACATGGCTGGAAAATGTGATAATGGTTATAGATCACATTTTTTTCACAACTGTCAAAATAAAAGTAAATAATAGCACTTTCTTTCACCTCAGTGAAACTTTAAAAAAAAAAAATTCTTCTTATTTTACATTATTTACTAATACATGGTTGTGAATATTTTTCTAAAATTTGAAGTCGTATAGTTAAAAGAAGTATATGTAAACTTGGTTTTGGGGAACTATTCACCTAATTTTGCTCAAATTTTGTCATGTAAAATGACATACTTACAAATAACGTAAAAATTGTGCACCTTACAATTCAAAAATTTTTTTGAACTATAATTAAAACAAAAAATAAAAATAATAAACATTTACTAGAATTTATGTTTTGCATAGAATTATCTTTGGAAAAACGGATTTTATAGTTGTGTGCAAAAATTCTCTTAAACTTTTTTGTGACATGGAGAAAAATGCGTAAAGTAAAATTAACATATAGAGGTCTGAACTTTGAATTGCTCTCCTGAACAGATCGTGGGAATCATATACCTCAGATTACGACTACTCCCTATATTTTGGGTTGTCATGAATCCGAATCCGTTGTAAAATAAGTATGTTTATTCAGAGAATTTTTGTGCTTGATTTTATAAATTAGTATATTTGAGGCATTATTAATTAGCATATTTGAGGTCACCAACTCACATCATTAAGAATGAGACCCAGAACGTGAAGATCTCAACATTAGATCAAAAGTTATTCACGGTGGTCCGTTTTTTGGAGCCTTATACAATTCTATTGACTTTTATTATTCAAGTAATTCAGAAAACAAGCTGACTTCTCACCGAAACCTTAAAAGCTAGAACCTTTCTCAATGTCTGTACACAAAATTTGTTTTAAAAACTTTCTTTTTAACGCCTCTTTTAGTGTAGTAACATATTTTGTGTTTCTACACTGAGAAAATATGCCGATTTTTGTGCCTTCGTTTTTTTTTGTGTTATTCTGCTTTATTCATTCATAGCACAAAGTATACTTCTTTATTTGTCTAACCATATGTACTTTTGTACTAGTAATTTGATGTATTTTAAATTGGCATGACTGCAGAAAAGGAAAAGCTTGATTAAGTAAAAGGTAATTTTATAGAAATTAAATCAATTTCAGCACATACCTCTAAAAATGCATTTCAATACATTTCACAATATATTTTTGATAAGAGTAAGTAAAATATGCTAGTGAAATATATATTTACGTCTTTGAAAGTTTAACAAGTAAAACTATATATTAGATGTATTACTATTTGTATCATATTTGTGTGTTTAGAATTATTAATAATAGAAATGATGCTGAAAATCAACTAAAGAAATATTTATAACTCTAATTCATACAGTTTTAAAAATATCTCAGAAGAAGATGATCAAATAACATTTATTTAATTGTTATTTTATCACAC
Source organism: Parasteatoda lunata (assembly GCA_949128135.1). Lineage (NCBI taxonomy): Eukaryota > Metazoa > Arthropoda > Arachnida > Araneae > Theridiidae > Parasteatoda > Parasteatoda lunata. Next base: position 64,586,426 of record OX421976.1, on the reverse strand, counting down.
CCATACAAAACAGTGAAGCAAAATAAGGCGGTATTGAACTGTTAACTGTGAGAAAACGTTTATTAACTGCTTTCAACTAATACGGTTAAGCAATCAGAATTTCACCAAAGAAGCCATGTGAATACACTTAATGAAGCCATTTAGTTCCGAACAGCTGGTTATACATTATAGCCGAGAGGACTAATCTGTCAATCTCGTTACCGACGCAACGGTGGTTTGAGTCCCAGCGTTGATACCACAATATTTTTCCATTCCTTTCAACACATGCAGAGTTTACCGTCATCTGCATTCCCCAATTTGTGACCTAGCTCCAATATCCAGTTGACTTTTACTCATCCTTTTGAAACCATACTAGTTGTAAATCGTTAAAAAACCATATAGTTTCGTTATCATCGTTTTTTTACCTTGCTAGCTGTAAATTCAAATCCGTAAAAGTAAAACAAAATATTCTTTTCTGTAAACTTTACAGTTAATTGGATGGACAGACAGCTACTGGATATTTTACCATAATTTTAGAAGCAAATTCTAACGATGCATAACTAATATCATTAACTTAATAAATTTTCCTCCCTAAATCAGTTCGTCCATAGATTTTGGCAAAAATAGTGATATTCAAAAAATACACTTATTTTATTGCACCCAATAACTTCAAAAATATTATTTGCCACATATTTTTAAAAACCAGAGGTATATATCAAGTAAATATGATTACAACTGACAACGGCAAGTTTAAAGGCAGATAAAAAATATGTTTTTTACATAAAATGTGTTCGCTAATACTATTTATTGTTTTAAATAGCACTTAAGTAAAGTTTTTTTTCCTTCACATTATTACGTTGTAGTCGCATTGCATTCCTTCACGAAGTTTTGGATAATAAACCTACTTTTTGAACAAGTGTAATTAATGATTCTTCATTAACTTTAAAATATAGCTTTATTTATCACTATTTCCGGTTTCCATATAACTAGACTAAGCATCTAGTAAATGTTTATTTAATTTAAAAGGGTTGCTCTTACGCATATTTGAAACGTTTCAAAGATAAGCAAAAAGTGGTTCTTTTGCACGAACTCAAAAATTAAGACTCGATTAAATTTTTCTAATTTTTTTTTTTAAAATTGAACTCTTTGAGTGATTCAAATTTATTGAGTAAAATTTTTAATTATCTTGATCTTGTTATGTGATTCATTGTCTGAAGTTTAGATTCTATAAATTCTGTTAGATTCTATCAATACCAATCGCCAAAGATTCTTATATCGTTCAAAAAGATAATAACGATACTCACAGCATCAAAAAAAATAAAAAATAATAATAAATAATAATAAATAAATAAATAAAAAAAAAGTTGTTCTCCAGAAATTTCTAAACTACTCAACTACTAAACTACTCTTTAACAAATTGTTAAAAAAATTGAATCTATTTGAATCCGTTCCGTTCAAATTCTCGTCAATAACATTATAAATAGAATGAAATTCAAGTTCTAAAACAGGAGCGAAAACTAATTTCACGAATATTGAAAATAAAATGATTATTTCTTGCTACATTATTTCACTAGACTGATTAAATACATTATACATTATACTCAACTGATTAAAACCATTTGACTGCTCATTTTCATAAATTAAGTTCAAATTTCTCCTAATCTTTGTACTTTTTTTAGCTCCGAATTTTGAGAAATCATTATAAAACTATTTGGACATTACCTGGGAATTATACGTGGAAGATAATACTATTGAAGGAATTAACAATAATAAAAAGCCTTTTTTAAAAGAAATAATAAGTATCTTCTAAAGGTATATACGATTTTTTGAACTAAAACTAAAATTTGTTTTAGTTAGTCATCTTATGGAATGCAGAATTTTATTCTATTTATAATGTTATTGATGAGAATTTGAATGGAACGGATTCAAATAGTTTCTATTTTTTCAAAAATTTGTTAAAGAGTAGTTTAGTAGTTGAGTAGTTTAGTTTATGAACTTAAATGAAAGAGATTAAAAGAAAGAATGAATGAATGCAATAGGTGATAATAATATTAGATTAATTATCCCGCACAACAATACAAATTTTAGCTAATACCATGTCCTATAAATTTAAAATTTATCGAATAAGTTCTAATAAAAAAGTATTCATGGGTAGTGATATGTGTTGAATGTTGCGACAATTATATACTATGATATATTATGTTATATAATAGTAATTTTGATTTATCAAAACCTTACTACAAAACATAACTAAAGAAAACAAGCAAAACCCTTTCAATAAGCCTCAAAGCTATTAAATTTGAAATATGATCTAAAAAGACTATTGTGACTCGTTCGGATTTTTCTTAACTCGTCGTATCTTTGGAGCCACAACAAGAATTCAAGGAAAACAATAGGCCTTCACCCAAACAAATAAAAAAAAGTCCTTTGACACATCCACTATCTCAGATTCTTATTGATAAAGTGACCTATTTGTATAGGGAGAAAAATAAAAAAAAAGCCACTATCAGACCGGAAATTTCTTACGTATTTTTCTAGAGGAGCGGAAATTTATGGGTTTCCCTTTCTTTTCCAAACGACACAAAAAGCAATGTCCCCAAAAGATCCATCTCCCGCGTAATGTCGATGGACATCATTGGACCGATTTATGGACATATTTTATGTCCGGTCTTTCCTTATGGCCTTTCTTAGAGTGATAAGTGTCCAAAGCTCTGATGGTTCATCCAATCGCCCATTCGGGGGAGGTGTAGCGAGAGTATATTCAATTTCGTTATGAAATATTCCTAAGTTCTACCTGCTACGAGAAAAAGGACTGTAGGAGTACTTATATGAACGAAATGTAGATAGACATTTATTTCGAAAGAGACTCAAAGTATTTGTATAAGAATACTGGGCGGTATTTGAGAAAAATGGGAGTGAGATAAATGAATCACAGACTCCGGAATAAATCTCGAGCAATGTGTGGTAATTCATAAGTAATTTTTAACCGAAAATAGACTTGTTAGGCACATAGAATATTAAAATCATATGAACCATTTTTGTCCATACTTTCATAAGATGATTTATAATTTTGCATATACATTCATATATTCATTCAATCATAAAAGTACTTCTGCCGAAGTAGTTATATCAGTGAACGAATATATGAATGTATGAATGTTCTGCAGAAATAAATATAAGTACTTCTGCAGAAGTACTTATATAAATGAAATGTAGGTAGACATTTATTTTGAAGCAGTTTCAAAGTATCTGTATAAGAGTACTGGGCAATATTTGGAAAAATGGTAGTGAGATAAATGAGTTACAAACTCTGGAATAAATTTAGAGTAAAATGGGGTAATTCATAAATAATTTTAAACCGAAAATAGATTTATTTGAACATAGAAAATTAATGTCACACGAACAATTTTTATTTATACTTTCGTAAGATGGTTCATAATTTCACACGTTCATTCATTATTCCAAGTACTTCAGTAGAAGTACTTATATAAATGGAATGTAGATAGACATTTATTTTGATGGAGGCTCAAAGTATCTATAAAAGTACTGGGCGGTAATTCGGATAAAACAGGAGTGAGATAAATGAATTACAGACTTTGAAATAAATCGAGAAAAAAATGAGAAAAATATTAAATAATTTTCAACCAAAGCTAGACTCATTAGACTAATATAATTCTAAGGTCACTTAAACAAACTTTATTCAAACTTTCATAGATGGTTCAATTTTTTTTTTCAAAAGTGATTTGAAAAATAAATTTTATTACTCTGTTGTAATCTAAGTAAGATAAACATAATTATCAAGGAATAAATTGGAAGTAAAATTAAAAAAAACAATATATTTCAAAGTATTTTTTGATGCATAGGATGAGGTATACTAAAGTGAAATTATGTTTATAATTATAATATTGTTCGCAATTTACTTTTCATTAAGGTGTGTATAAAAATAAGACATATGTAAATTTTACATAATCAAGATCTTTTGTACCTTTTTAAAAACTTCGTTTTTTTTATTTGAATTTAATTGAAGTAGGTAAGACCTAAATGATATAACATTTATAAAACATTTTCACAATAATAGAGCGTGTGTATGAAATTATTATAATAAATTTATTATTGAGTGGTAATTCGGGAAGAAACTAAGCAAGTTAGATGAAAAATTGGGGGGTGAGATCTCTTTATTTCATAAGTAGAGTTGAAAGATGAATATTTTTAGCTCTAATCTAGAAATCAATTTATGACAACAAATAAAATGTTTGAAAATGATAGGTAGCTACCTTGCATTAAAAGAAGCATTAGCACCTTGCATTAGTCCTTATCAGTACTAAAACTCAGTGTCCCGAAACTGATTGTAGTTCTCATCATTACAAATTACATGTTGAAAATTTTGTTGGAGTTGAACTCCAGTGTCAGAAAAGTTCGCATGATCTTAATTTGAACCACATTATTGGACAAAATAAACTTCTTTGAACTTGAATACACTGCGTAATGAATTAATGTAAATGGAAACAGATTGTTAGTTGAATTTTTTTCATACAAATCCCCATTTTAATCTTGATTATTTAAAAGGAAACAGGATTCAATTTAAAATCTTATTAAGACTGCAAACAAGCTATAACGGTTTAATGGGTTAAGGTACTAATAATATGTCTTAAAGCTTCAGCGATTTTTCTGAGTTATCAAAACTGCATATATTTCTTTTAATTATTTTGTCTGGGAATTCTATGCTGTATTCTTAATATAATATTGAATTGTCTACATTATTTATAAGCTTCATTAATTTAAATTTAAAATAGTTGGTTTCAAGTAACATGTATCTGTAATTATTTTCAGGAGTAGTTGTCAGCTTTGATCTAGCTGCACCAGCATTTTCAATGGAACCACCTTATCTTGTGGAGTTTTACAATACAAATGGTGTAGAAATACCTTGTTCTGCTCATGGTCGCCCTAGCCCGCACGTCAGTTGGGTAAGGCGTGTTGGATCTGTTGTTGAGGATATACCAGGACTAAGACATTTGAAACCTAACGGTTCAATGGTGTTCTTACCTTTCGGCCCTGAAGATTACCGACAGGATATTCATGCATCTATTTATCGTTGTATTGCATCCAATATTGTTGGTACTATTGGAAGCAGAGATGTTCATGTAAGAGCAGGTAAGAATATTTAATTTTCAAATATTACGTGTAAAGATTAATATCAATGAGAATTTGGAGACAAAATAGGATGTAAATTTTGTAAGATATCTGCAAATTTGTATGTTTTGATAAAAATGACTAGCAGTGTTTATTAAAGTATCTAAAGTTAAATCCAGCAAGCGATCTTTGTTCAATAATCCATTGCTACCCCTGGATACATAAAGAGATAAATTATATCGAATAATATACGAAATTTAATAAAAAAATATGTATAAACAGCTTTTTTTGTATGTATTACAGCTAAAAAATATATTTTAATTTAAATAAAATATTAAATTTAATTAAAATAAAAATTTAGATAACATTTAAACACTTATAATTACATAAAAAGATAATTTTTATTGAGTAAAATAATAAATGTAATAAAATTCCACAGATATTTTTTATTTTAATTTCGTTGCATCTATTGATGTGATGCCACCTATTAAACTATAAAATAATTACACCGGTTAAGTAGGATAGATCGCATATTGAGCCTCACAACTATTTTCTTATATGTACTAGCATTATACACGATTGTATTAATTTTATGATAAATAAATGAAAAAACATTAAAAAAGACTGATTATTATTAATTTGAAAGAAATTAAAAGTCGCAAAAATATTCTCATTATTTGATTGATACTTGTTTGTAGTTAAACAGAAATTTTTATAATTGAATTTATAAGAATTTATAAGACAAAGTACATAAGACAAAGAGCAGTAATAAGAATTTTTTTTTAACTATTCCTTTCTGAGAAGAATATACTTTACAATAAAAAAAACCTGAATTAGTTCTTTGAAATATTTAAAAACTCAGTTTTTGTAACTATAAATGTCTAATCTAAATTATCTTAGCCGAATCTTTCAAATTGTAAGATGTAAAAAAGGCCGACAATGTCCAAAAATCTGCAAATTTAGAGATACATATATTAAACGTACTTTTATAAATCACATAAATTGTTTTAAACTCATAAGAAGAACTGGTTTGTTACTTGTAGTTTCCCGAAATTAAATAAGAAACACCTTTGAGGCTTTGTACGGTACATAGTGTTAAGAAACGTTCTTATTCTTCGAAATAGATAAGACGGTTATAAAATAACTAGAATATTAAAGATAAATTCATAAATATGCATATCCTGAATATCACAGAATAACTTTTTGATTGAAGAAATGTCTTAGAGCATTGCATAATTAATATCTGACTTGGAATATATTTTCAGCAAAGAATCATATTTGTTTTTCATCAATCGCCTTTTTTAATTTCTTGTAAAAAATAATTTAACACAAATTATCAAGTAGTATGTGACCAGAAAAATCTCTTTTTCCGGTTGTAAACCATTTTCGTTTCTTTTTTGTGAGGATTCGTTTTTGTTCGCGGTTGAGATTCATGGTTCTAAATTCTTTCTATTTTTAGTTATAAAATTTTTGTTTATTATAAATCTTTTTTACTGACTCTATAATCTTTACCTCTTATCGTTATAAATCTCTTTTCTTTCCCTTGTTGTTCCTTTCTTGACTATAAGCTCTTTGTATACATATGAGTCTTTATCCCAACTATAAATGCTTTCTCTTCTTTTGTATAACACGAAATATTTTATAAGTTATGCAAAAAACGAGCAAATATATAGTTTATTATCATTCTATTTTACTAATTTTTAAATCAATACACTTTAAAGTTTAAATTAACTTTTCCTTTTCGAAAGCTTTTATGAAACTTGTTAAAATAAGGCACTCTAAATCACGCATTAAACTATTCTTAATTAAAAAAGAAAGAAGCTTTCTTGCTAATTGGGATCGGGAGAAGAAGTTCTAAAACATCCCGAATATTAAATGCGGCTTCATAAAAGTTGCATATCAAAAGAAAAGACCATCTAATAAAGTTCTTTGTTTCAGCGGGTCGCATAATTAATATCAGGCAAAGGAATAACTTTTCAGCCAGAAAGAAAAACTAATATTTCCTCTCTCCAGAATTGCTTTTCCAAACTTCCCGCAAAGAAAAGCATTCAACACATAATCTCAAACACTATGTGTCCGGGAAAACCTTTTCCTTTTCTGGTTATAAAGAACTGAGAGGCTGTCATAGCAACCTTCTATTGACGTCAACTTTTCTGCTTCCAAACTGACACCCGGACACGCTTACACAAATTGGATTGCCTCTGTAACGCTCGGATCCGGGCTATTAATTATAATCCCCCGGACGTTCCCCAAGGGTCCTGCTGCCGGTAATAATGTAAATGGACTTGGGAATCTTTGTATTAACACCGCTTGCAGCTTCTGTGATGAATATTTCAGTTTTCAGAAGAGTTGGTTTTCAGTCGCGAGTAAGCGTGTTAAATTTACAGGGACTTGCCTTCCCGGAAGTCTTCCTGGAACTTCGCTTTTGTCTTGTGGCTATCTGGGAGTTATTTTACGATGTAGGGGGGCGCATAAATATTGAAGACGGGAGAGATTTCTTTAGGCGGATTGTATTTCTCTGCGTCCTCTAATCCTTAGAAATGTTGCTTTTTTTGAGAATATGAATATTTAATTTTTTTTTGTTGAAGATTTCACAAAATTGGAACGAGGAAATGGGACTTTTTATTTATTTTTTCCCCCGTACATTTGGCTTCATGCATTGATTATGAGCTGAATGATACATAAATTTTTATTAAACAATGGCGTACTATTTTAACAGAAAAGGAATGGAAAATTCTTAAAAGAACTTTCTTTTGTTTAAATATTTAAAGTTTGAATTCTTTCAGAGTGATGCTATAATTTCTAGAAGTGTATTTTTATAAGAACTTAGAAACAGTTTTAGAGTTCCCCCCCCCCTTCAAAACTGAATAATAAATAAAATAAATACAAATAAAATAAATACAAATAAAAGTAGATATTTATTATTTCATAAGAATTGTTTATTATGATTATTTTTTGATTAGTAAAATGTATAGGAATAGCATAAATTTTACAAAGATAGAATACAAATATATGTAATTTTCAATAAGTGTAGTTGGAACGGAATGTGGATTTGCTGGTTACCTTTAATGTTAATCTTACTTTTAGCTAATTTTACAGTATTTCGAGAATTTTTTAAGCGAATTGAAAAATATTGGCACTTAATTATAAAGTAAATTCTTTTATTATTAACTTTTAGTTAATATTTATTATTTTTATTATTTTTTAATAAACTTTTGAAGTTATTGAAAACCTTTTTAACTGTAAGTTACACAATTTTTACATCATTTTAAAGAATGTAATTTTACATGGCAAAATACAAAATTCAAGCAAAATTGGTAGCGAAATTAACTATCAAGAGCGAAATAATTATCGTATCTATGATTTTTTAACTATGACATTTTGTAAAGAATTTAAAATGTTTATTTATTCAAGTATTCCAACATGGAAATTAGTAAATATAAAAAAATGCACATTAAATAAAGTTCACATGATTTTGCATAATGATCTTCTAGACTGTTGTACAGTTGTCATGATTATGAGCTAAATAAAGAAGGGAAGAATTTTATAAATGTTTATCTAATGGTTAAATTTTAACGTATCAAAAGGCGATTATGATGCTTCGAGAGCCTAATTTTAATATTCTAACTAATGCTGAAAATATTCGAAATCAGAAATAAAAACATATTTTGTCTAAAAAAATATACCTTTCTTTTTACGGGTTTGAATTAATGATTATCAATCTGAAAGATATGGTTCCAATAATTTGGTTAGGTCCTAACTGCTGTCCTGAATAAATTATTGGTATCATTCTGCATACCATATTTTCCATTTTGTAGCTACTCCCTCTCATTTTTTCGAGGGTTAAGAATACATGTTTATTCCGAAAAAGAGCTTTTGCATGTCATCTATTTTTAAATTATGGATATTGTATGCACAAAAATAATTAATTAGAACATTTAAGTTTAGTTTTTTGAATCATTATGACTGCGTCGTAAGACATGAAAATCTGACAATTAGATTATATTATAAGTTATTAAGGTGTTGCCTGTAATATTTCTCAAATCGTACAAATATTTACAATGTAATGATTTCTAACTAGGTAAGACTCGGCGTTAAATGAAATACGTTTCTTCTACTATAGTCGTCGTAATTAGGTTATAAGTTATTAAGGTGATACCTGTAATATTTCTCAAATCGTACAAATATTTACAATGTAATGATTTCTAACTAGGTAAGACTCGGCGTTAAATGAAATACGTTTCTTCTACTATAGTCGTCGTAATTAGGTTATAAGTTATTAAGGTGATACCTGTAATATTTCTCAAATCGTACAAATATTTACAATGTAATGATTTCTAACTAGGTAAGACTCGGCGTTAAATGAAATACGTTTCTTCTACTATAGTCGTCGTAATTAGGTTATAAGTTATTAAGGTGTTACCTGTAATATTTCTCAAATCGTACAAATATTTATAATGTAACGATTTCTAACTAGGTAAGACTCGGCGTTAAATGAAACACGTTTCTTCTACTATAGTCGTCGTAGTTGAAGAAACTAAATAACTTAATACTAAAATTTTTGATTTGAATGCATATAAAATTGTAGAGCCGTTGTGACTTAAGTAATAAGAAATTACTTGTCATGATTTCATGAAAATCACATTCATGCCCTAAGCTTATTAAAAAACTACGTAGTTAATTTGAGTGAAGTTAATCTACACTGTTAAAATTCTGGATCAAATTTTGGTAAAAAGTATTGGTGCTCAGGGTGCCAGACTTTTACTGTAAAATTCAGTTTTACCGCAAGTTTTACGAAGCAAAAAGTCTGACATAACGTAATTTTTACAGTAATGTATACTTTAAAATCAATCACTTGATTCACTAAAATTAAATATTACGGTAAAAATTACGGAGCATAATTCTATGGTAAAAATGATTTTTTGGACAAAAAGGTTTTAATAGATGCTTTTTCATAGTAGAAACAGTTCGTTTATATTTAGTTAATATAAATATGAGAATTTGATCTTTATATGTAAGTTTATTTAGGCAAAAATAAAATAACATAAAATGTTATTTTTTATATGCTTTATCGATTAAAAAAATACTTATCTTGAACAATTTTCTCGGTAAAACAGCATATATTCCAAAATAAGTCCCAGTAAATAGTGTTTTCAATAAAAAAAAGCTTTTGCTACTTCTTTCTGAAAGCTAATATCAGAGTTTCAGTCAATAGTAAGTTTCCATAAGTGTTCGAATGACTTATGGAAAATGAAAGTGAAATTTTATGAATGTCTTGTGCAACAAAAATGATGAATGTAACGCAGTTTTAGAAGAAAAATATTCTTTTCACTTTAAATGTCTAGAATAAAAAAAATTATTTTGTGAGAAAAGATACTGCAGTATGTAAAACAGTAAAAACCATTTTAAGAACATTAGTGATCGGATTTCTTGACTTGTCCTGTTTACTTTAGAAGCATTTAAGTTTCACTATTTATTTTAGTTTAAGCTTAAACATTTTTATTTTCAAAAGATTTTATAAGAGCAATATCAATCATATTTTTAATTTTCGAATGCTTGAAAGATTATTTTAGATACATGATATATTTGTTGCTAAATTATTAAATCATAATCACCTGAGAAGAACAGTGTTTCAATCAGAAAATGAGCCTTTGGGTAATATAATACACTAAACAACATAGGTATGAACGTGTAATAAATAAAAGAGGTATGGATGTATAATAAATAAGAGTGGGTTCCTCAAGCACAAAAAAGTGCTGCTTTAATTTTAAGTTATGACACAAAGTTACTCTTAAAAACTGCAATTTTTAAAATGTACTTACAAGTAAATTTTAAAAATTAACCCCAACAGCTATGTTGAAAACTTAAATATTTATGAAAAATACGGAATAAATAAATTTCCTTTATTTTTATATTCCGAGTTAATTTATTTAAAAAAAATTTAAATAGCTGTGCAGCTCTTTAAATTTTCCTGCTGGGAAAAAAATATTATCTAAACTCTAAAGGTCAAGTCATGAAAATATTTTGTTTTTTATATTTGAATATCTGTCTTTGTATGGGCAATAATAAACTAATCAGAATTAATTAACTCTACAAAATCATGTGCGAAATTAATTAAACTAAATTAACAATTATTTAAAAACTAATTAAACTAATAAACAAGTCCATTTTTTCGATAATATTTTTGGCGCTTTTCCGGTGATTTTATCCTATCAAATTAAAACAAACAAACAAAGAAACATGTTTTTAGAAGTTCATCTCATCGAAATAAAGATTAATTGCATTTAGTATCATTAGATGTAATGCTATTGCTCGAGGGCAATTCCTGATCGTAAAACTTACCAACTTTAAACGATTAAATTGAAATAAATATGATAATAAACTAGATATTACAATATAGGTTATATTATTTGAGGTAAAGATAGTTTTATGTTTGAAATAGCATAGCCGATCTAAGCACAACTGCCAGTAAATTTTACATTTAATTCAATTTTCACCATATTTATCATAGAAATGGTAGTAATATGTCTTAGATGTAAGGTATCAAAAATGTCTTATTCCTATGGAAAGCTTCAGATTCATTAAATTTAAATATGAACGTGTAGTTTATTAAAGGTTACATATAATTGAATTGATAAGGATATTAAAATTAAGTTAAATCAAAAAATTTTAAAGTTTACTTACAGTATGTAATGAATGAAGAAATAATATGTACCGTATATCTCGGTCAAAAAGTCAACCGGTTGTAAATGTCGATCCTTATTTCTGATAAAGAAAGGGTATATTGGGTGTACAAGTCGACAGTTGAAAAATCCAATTTTAAAAAGTTTCATAATTAAAAACAAAACATAAAATATATTATTAATTCTACAAAATTTTTTCAATTTAAAAATAATTCGCTATGTTCTCACTGGACGTGATATATTTGCTCTCTAATAAGGATGCATAACGTTATTAAATCTGACACAGATAATCTGGAATATCTTGTGAGGTGAATGTAAGGTGAATAATTCGCTATGTTCTCACTGGACGTGATACATTTGCTCTCTAATAAAGATGCATAACGTTATTAAATCTGACACAGATAATCTGGAATATCTTGTGAGGTGAATGTAAGGTGAATAATTCGCTATGTTCTCACTGGACGTGATACATTTGCTCTCGAATAAAAATGCATAACATTATTAAATCTGACACAGATAATCTGGAATATCTTGTGAGGTGAATGTAAGGTGAATAATTCGCTATGTTCTCACTGGACGTGATACATTTGCTCTCTAATAAAGATGCATAACGTTATTAAATCTGACACAGATAATCTGGTATATCTTGTGAGGTGAATGTAAGGTGAATAATTCGCTATGTTCTCACTGGACGTGATACATTTGCTCTGTAATAAAAATGCATAACGTTATTAAATGTGACACACATAATCTGGAATATCTTGTGAGGTGAATGTAGATTTAGAGTACGTTTTAAAAGTTTTCATTGTGTTATTTATTTAGAACTACTCTTGAACAAATTATTATACTATTTCTTATTCTATTTTTTTAATGTAATTTAAAGTGTTTCTAAGAAACTTTACATGTAAAGAAAGTATGATGAAAGGAAATGAAAAATTATTTGCATGTAGCACATTAAAAATAGTTTTTAAAACGGCTAAAATGATATAGAGTTCTGCTTCATATCTATCTAGCTTTCATATCTATTTTAGTTTTCATATCTATTTTCATATCTATCATAGGTTTTTCTAAGTCATAGATATTTTACTATCAAGAAATAACTTATTAAGGATGCATAAGTCGACTCCCTGATTATCGTAATATTTTGAGAGTTTAAAAAATCGACTTAAACACCAAAAGGCATGTCTTAAATGTACAAAAATATTACTATCAATATTTAAGTAAATTTTTTTTCTTTTCATTAAAGATTTGAATGAATTGAAAGCTATCCGTCTTTGTCAAGAATATTAATGGACTCTATCGGTTAGTTGGTTGAAGAAATCCTACTTCATTCTTTATATTGTAGTGCTTAAAAGCAAAGATATTTCTTGACAATTTGCAATACAGTTGAAAATATTAATGATTCTTGCTTCCTTTCCTCATTACTTTCATAAATTTCATCAGGAATTTATTGTTCATTTAATTTTTGAATGATATTATATTTCTGTGATTAAAAAGACTTACCAGAATTAAACAAAGCTGCTTATATTAGTTTTAAGGCATATTTATCTTACATATCATAATTAAATAGTCTTAATAAAATAGAGATATTAAAGTTTTGTTTTTAACATAAACTTGTTTTAATTCCTTAAAAAATTAATAAGAAAGATATAGCATTTTAATCATTCCCCATTTGAGGGTATTGGAAAATAATATTATATTGATAAATGGTTTGATGTATTAAAAAAATGTTTATATTGTTTGTATCATTGAAAAAAGAACTACTTGAAAATATTTGTATTGATTTTATTACGCTAATTTAATATGTACTTAAAAAAATTATTCAATAATTGAAGCCAGAATGCTTTAAAAATTATATTTCATTAACTATTTTAAAATATTAATTAAAAGAAATCAAGATTGTATATTCTAAAGAAATTCATCTTATTTAATTCTGCAGAAATTTAAACAATTACCTAGTGGTTAAAAATATTACTAGTTTCTTTAGATTATTGTTTTTTTGAGATATAAACCAAAAATACTATTTTAAATGTTGGTTCTCTTACTATTATTTGAAGCAAAAGTAGTCTAAACCTCTTCGATATCAAGTCGTAGTATTTTAATAAATTATTAAACTTCAACGAGGTTTGCTTTATTTAGCTAAATATGAGCTTCATGACTCCCATAGTTGTAATAAATTTGATTCCTATTTTTGCTTTATTATTATTTATTTATTTAATTTTTAAAATGATTTTCTGGTTGTACGAAATTCGAAATATTCGTTTAATCTGTTTTTTCAGAGTGTGTGGTGTTGTTAAAGCTTCGTGTGTTTAACCCTTTTCGTAAATTTTGAATTTTTTTAAAAAATTGTTTTATTTTTTTAAATACTCTGAATTTTTTTATTTTTTTTTCATTGCCCCAATCGGACTATTGTAAAATTACTTTTTATGCCAAAAAATCTAAACAGGTTATGTATTAAAATACACACACACACCACACACACACACACACACACACACATATATATGTATATATATATATATATATATATATATATATATATATATATATATATATATATATATATATATATATATATATATATATACAATAGTAATAATATATAATAGCATATATAATAATATGCTTTTATAATATGCTTTTCTTTAAATTAACAGATAAGCAGATTTTCGGATTTTTGTTACTATAAAGTTATTTTGTAAGTTAAATATTTTTCTTTATTTAAGTACATGCTTTCATAGATAATGACTTTTTAAATTAAACAGTTATAAATATTTCATATATAAGTGTACAATAAACAAAATGTCTCGTTTCATCCCTTTCAGTTCATCTATTCATTTTGAAAGAAAGGTATAAAAAATAAATAACACCAACTCTAATTTCCCCTGTACTTCCAATCAAGCACCACAAACAGAAATCGCCAAGATTAACACTTGACAAGCAAGTAAACAGAAGTAAAGAAAAGCTACCGTTAAATTGAATGCACAAGTAAAGTACTTCAAATGGAAATATTCCCTTCAGGTTCAACAACAAATAATGAAAAAAGACTCTACATAAAAGGAATTTCTCTTAAAAGAAACAAAAATCTCGCTAAAAGAAGAAGAAAAAAATGTCACTCTGGCCGAAGATGCACTTCTTGATGAAGAATACAGCAAAAAGGAAACTACACGGGGGATGGTGAAGACATGGGAGTCTTTACGGAGTATAGGGGGTGTTGTAGGAGGTTGAAAAGAGTTGAGCAGAGTCACCGATCGTCCAAAAGAAGATGCTGCAAGGGCAGTAAAAGCAGCGGTGATGGAAAACCCTTGTACCTTGCTGAACGTCATGAAGTAGAGAAGGAAGTAGAAAATTGCATTAACCGTTCAAGCTTAGCTCCACATGGAAAAGATTCTTGTTCAACCCTAAAAGCATTCTATCGATTTGGTGCGATGCATGTGTAAAAGACATGAGTCCTTTGTTTATACAAAGACGAAGTGGGTTTTTGAAAGGATGGGAGTAGTACCTCATTGGTTTAAAGTAACTGTTCAAACAGAAGTTAAGTTTTAAGAGAGTCTGCTTTTAATGAAGTGTTTTTAGATTGCTCTGTGATGCGAATTTTTATTGCTTGAAGGTTTTTTTCTTTTCTTGTCTTATATTATTTGTATACAATTGGGAGACTGAATTTTGTTTCTTCATGAACCAATTAAGACATAATATTAAGTCAAAATTGCAAAAAGATTATAAAGATAACAAATGAAATTTGGACTATCTTTTAAAACAATCAATTTAATATGCTTGAATCATAACTGATATTACTTAAATTTGTTTAAAATAATCAATTATTCTCAATTAGCAGCATTTATCATCTAAAATTTGTATAAATGAAAGAGCAAAAAGGATTTTTTTTTTAAGGGCTGATGTGTTTTTTTAAAAATAACACATCTGGCTATTGTGTCTTTAGATAACGTTATGATGAGAATTTTTCCTCTTTTAATTCTTTTTTCTTAATTACTATTAATTGTGTGCTGATGACAAATCATATCAAATATATATTCTTGAATCGAGTTAGAATTTTTTCCCAGCTTAATTTAGCTTTAAAAATTTTGAATTATGAGACTTTAAAGATCGTAAATAAAAGCATTGAAACCCTTTTTTTTTAATAAAAATATTGCACTTACATTTTTTTAGTTCTTCTTCCTATAATTTTTTTACGTGTACTCCTGTGTTCGAAATATTTCGTACGTAAATATTAGAATTTAGAGTTTTCAAAGAATTTATAGAAGAGAGAAATTATAGACAATTTTTATGAATTTGTCAAAAACTTATTTTATTATTTTAATGAATCAACCATTTGTTGTAAAATCATGCGATCCATTCTAACATTTTATAATAATGAATTCTCCATCTTTATTTTTGGGTTGGTTTGCTTCTTGTACCCGTGGATTTATATAACCATGTTGTTAAGTCGAAGGTAGGTTAAAATAGAAAACAACATTTAACAATTATGAACTCCATGCTAGTAGCTTTGTTAAATTATGTCAACAAAACGTAAAGATACGTCAGATTAAAAGAAACGCTCTTACCTCTAATCTTACTTATGGAACGTCAAAATGTCCTGCGTCTAACGTCAAAATATCCAGCATACTGGTTACTAATTTTAAAATTTTAACTCAGTATGCAAATTTTCATATTTTAAATAACAATAAAATTAATTTAAAAAATGAAAAAAAAATGCAAGCGAAACTTTACAGGCACTAGGGGGGGGGGGGTTTGGGGGGTTACCTACGTTGATACCTACTTCTGTATATCTCTTTTCCAACTTCTATTTCGGACAATTTTCTTAGAAGCTCTCAAATTAAGAGAGCTACAGTTCCAGTGTGAACAAGTTATAAAAATTATTTGTTAGTAGAATGTTTACTCATGAAGAAGTTGGAAGAAACACTATTAAGCTAATTTTGATCTAAAACGTTCAATTGTGAATCAACATTCGTAAAAATATTCAATTGATTTACGAATATGAAGATATTAACTTATAATTAAGAATTTTGCTTGGAATTTATTTGTTAAAAAATATGATATATTGAAATCTCTCTCTTATTACGCATCAACATTAAATGCTAACTAACTATAACAGACCAGTATAACATATTAAAGAATATACATATTTTATAAATCATATAAACGACCCATTAAAGAAATTTTTAAAGTTATAACTATGCTTTAAAAATAATAAATCTCCAAAGGTTGCATTTTCATTAAAACATTTCAATCTATTTCAAAAATTTAAAAACATTCAACATTTTATAACATTTTCAATAAGAAACCTTATATGTATTAAAACACTAGTTTTTCGAAAATATTTCACTGTGCAAAATCAAAATACAAAGAGTAGTGGCCATAAATGTCGAACAGATAATAAATACAATCATTACTTTTTAAAATCATTGATATATTGTTGTTTAACTGATTATATCACAGAAAGCTCAATATGGATGTATCCACAATAACTTTACAGAAATTTTTTTTAAAAAAAATACTTATAAATGTTAAAAAAAAAAGAACATTAGGATTTATTTCATATTCTTTTTCTTATTTTCATATTTTAAAATCTGGTTTAAAAACAAGAACATTGAAAAGCATTTGGCAAGAGTAATTAAAAGCTAATATTGAAGTAGATATGTTCATAAACTTTTTGTTATTAATGCGTATACAAAGAAATTTAACGTGTTTTAAGAACTTGTAACGAAATATTCATTGATCTTGAGTCTAAACTTATTTAAAATTAAAATACCTCATCTATCTATTTAATAATTTAAAGCTCTTCTCCGAGAGAACCGCAATCTCAGTTATAAATCTTTCGCCAGGAGCTACGACGGAAAAGATTTTTACTTTAAAAATCTGAAGCTAAATCTTGATCAAGAATTTACTACAAAATAATGTTTATCTCCTTCTATAGTTGAATATTATGGTTACATAAATAATGTTTCCTGTTTAATATCTCTCATTTAATATTAATGATATCTTCTTGAAATAGCTATTAAACATTAATGCCGCCTAAGGCTTAAAGCCATGTTGGCGCTTTCAACAACATTATGATGTCATAAAATAACAAGAGTTAACTTCGAGAAGTAATCAATGTTTTTCTTCGCCAAGGCATACTTTTAGGCGACTGATAAAATAAAATTGCCGTATGGTGATAACGACAGACAAAAACATTATTTTTATGAAGGTACGTTTACGGTGTTGATAACAAATTTTTCAATACTACATTCCCAGTTTTTTTAACTGATTTTCGGTTATAAATAAAGTGATAATCTAGAGTTAATTGATAAAGGCATCGTTTTAATTTATTCAAGTAAAATATTTTTTACATAATTGCAAAATTTATTCCCATAAAGTCATTGATAATTTGCTATAAAAGTTTGTTTATTATGCTTATTTTTTAAGTTCAGAAGTATAATAAATTAACTATGCAAAAATAAAAAGGCAAATGTTATTTATTTATTTTTTAAATTTGTTTACTAGACATTTTATTTTTGACTCTAATCAATTCAGAAAATATTTCTGACATATTTTTGTGTTCATTTTTAGAAAACCCTTTTTACATTATAGATTTGTATTTTCAAAAATAATTGTATTACCAGTTTAGTCATTTTTTCTTAATTTTTCTTGTGTAAATGCTACTGAGTAACCTAAGTCATGATTAGAAGATTCTTCAACTTCTTATACAGCATTTATTATATACAGCAATAAATTTTACACAATGCAATAAATCTATTATATAGCAATATATTATGTTGTGTCAACTATGATTTTCTATAAAATACTTCATATTTAACATATGTAATTACTTTTCAATACCATTCGGAAAAAAATTACAAAGTGAGGTAAGAAATTCATCATTAAAGAGATATCTTACAAGAAAATTTAGGTTTTTCGACTTTTAAGTATTTTTTTAAAATGATAACAACTTAGATAGAATGATAGAATGATGCAATTGATTCTAGGCAAAACTTAGAACACGGCAGTACAATGTGTTGTATAAATTTTAAAACACTAATTTAAAGTATTTATTAATGAATAAATCGTATTATTTCTTACAAAATCAATAGGGAAATTAGAATAATAATTGCTGAAAGCAATAAATTATTTTTCTCCTAAAGTTACAGTTCTCACTTTTTTCTCACGACAGTTCTCACGAAAAAATTTGCAGTGAGATGTATATGATTGAAACTTATAATGCCGCAATATATTGTGCTGTACAAAATTTGAAAATTACTTTAAACTTATTTTTTATTTAATAAATCTTTTTTTTAAAAATTAAATTCATAGGAAAATTGCAAAGAAATATTGGAAAGTCAGCAATATAACATTTTCTCTTATGATTATATATATTTATGCTCTTATTTCTTAATTTAAGGCATTATATTTGTAATGAAAAAATCACGTGTTTAAATACATTTTTGCGTTACAAAATATGCTTCAGAACATGACAGGTCAGTTGATATTAGCCTTTTGACTCAGAATTTTTATTAAACATATTTTTCCTACGTTCTTTCGTTATTTTGTATTAATATCGTTCGCATTTTAATAATTTATGGTTATAAAATATGGTTATAAAATAATATAAATTTTTTTATGGTTATAAAAAAAGCATGAAACACCTACGTCATTTTCTACGAAAAGGGCAAAATTTTCCAAATACGGTTCACTTTCAAAAAAATTGTTTTAAAAATGTCATTTATCAACGTTACAGCGAAACAGAGTCTTATCATTGAAATTTTTTAGTTTACAAAATCAATTATTAATAAATGTTTGAATTTGAATGAAAAAAATTCAAATTTCTTACTTTTAGATTTTATTTTTCATACAAATAAAATTCCGATAGTCTAATATAATTTTTAGTAGATATTAGACTGTTTCTTATAATTAAAATATGCCAATCTATATTTTGGTACATAAAAATACCTATCTATATACCCATCTGCCGCAAAGAGTTATGCATAGGCTTAAAATAAATATTAATAAGAAAGATTTATAAGCTTTAAAATCCTTAAATAAAATATTGTATATAAATTGTTTCACGAATTTTCAAAATAAATAAATATATAAATCATAATACACAATAAATTAAATAATATCAACAAATCATAACATTTCCTACCTCTCAATTTATAACTGCACAGAATCTTAGATATACCTGATTCTATTTTATAATAAATAACGTAGATAGATGTTTTTCCGACAAAATCACAAATTGAGTTGAATTCCGAGAAGCAACAAACAACGTTTCCTGCACACTCAGCAGTCTTTTCTTCAGAAAATATCTCCAGTCACGTTTTTAGAATAACTCAAATCCTATAAATATCTGAAGAGAAAAATCTTTACCTTTTGTTCTTTTGGGTTCGCTTTTTAGCTTGTTTGCCTTTTGTCATCTTTGAAATTTTTTTCTTTCAATTGCAAGCCTAAGACTTCGTCAAAAGGATTTACCTATTTTTGTTGTATTTCTTTGATAGATTTTCTTTTACGAGTTCTCAGTCTTTTGTGATTCTTTTCCGCTGCTAATTTGCTTGCTTTTTACTTGAAAACATCGATAACGAAAGAAAAAATTTATTTTTAAATGTATTTATTATTTAAAATAAATGATTATATACGACAGTCAGTATTCATATACAATTTAAAAGGCAATCTGTGTTTGCATTGTTTTATAGGGCCATAAATTATTTTTTGAATAAAACATAGGATCGTTTTATTGTAAAACAGAGATAGACATGTAAAAGAATAAACTATTTCTTTCAAAAACAATATTAGAATTTGAAATTGAGTAGAAATAGCAAAAAAATTTAAAAATTTCTCTTTCAGGGAAAATGAAATCACTTTCAGAAAAAATAAATTCTTGCAACTATCTATTTTAATTAGGAATGAAAGTTGATCCCTAAGCTAAGAAAATGACATGAAGTACTGCTTGTAAAATATTCAATTTTTCTTCTTATTTCAAAATTAGTAAAAAATATTTTTTGAAGAGAATTATATTTAACAAATATTCCATTTAAGTGAAATAAATGATATATGAAGAATATGCTTTTGCAAAAGATTTTTCGCAATTGTTAAAAAAAAATTAATTACGAAGACGTAAAAATGGACTATTAAAGAAATTAGCTAATTTGAAAATAAAAATTGGAGTAGACTACCAAACTAGTAGATTATCTAAACTACCAACTATTTTAATGAATTTATATAGATTTTTTAAAATTTATTTACGGTACAAATCTCATTCAATATATTTTACATTTTAAATCCGGTGTGAACCGTCTTAGAGAAAATATATGGTATAAATGAAATTTAAAATTTGGTGTTATATATTTTTGAAATTTTAATTATTTTCTACTATTTTTATGGCTTACACCTCAGTTTTAATACTGGGGGAATATAATACTGGTTTTATTTATGATGTACATTTTTGTTGGGTATTTTAGAACATTTTTTTTTGTTCGGAATTCCATAGCTGTTTCTTATAAATTTTTATTTATTTCTCATGCCTTTTTGCATCTTTGCACTGTTTAAATTACAAATTTCATTTCAAAATTAAGCATATTTTTATTCAATACGCAAAAGAAGTAGAAATATATCCCATGTTCATATATAAATCCCATGTTCATATATATGTTCAGAAATATAAAAACAAAATAAAATAAAGTTAAACAATGTAAAAATAGAAAAAAAAAACATAGGTTTAGCCGATATACTATAGTTTTGGTTATACATTTAAGACCCTTCTTCTGTGTAGAAGTAGTGAAGAGTAAAGAAGGAAACACACACAAAAAAAAAAAAAAAAAAAAAAAAAAAAAGAAGGAAATTACAAACAAGATACAAGAGAAAAAAGGAATTTGAATTATCTTGGGCAGGGTAAAACATAAATAACACAAGAAACAGGTGTATGTGTGTGTGTTTCGGTTAAGGTAATATTTTATAATCAAGCCAAAACTGTAGTATATGATTATGTGTGATTAGTTTTTTTTATTTTCGCTAAGCTTAAAGGTAGCTTAAAGTAGCTTTTTCACTTAAAAAACAAAGTATTTTTCCACTTTAATAACAAAATAAATCCACGGCTTAAAGTTGAAAATTTTTTTGTGAAACTATAAGAATTGATTCAGAACAAAAGATCAGTATTTTGAATTAAAGCAATTGGTAGTGGAACAATCATATATCTTAAAATATACCTTTTATAAAAGAGAATTCTCTGTAATATAGGAATACTAGGTAATATAAAGAACCACGCACATGTTCTTCATGAGAGTCCTTGAAACAACATTTTACCTTAAAACACCAGCAGATATTCATAAAATAAAACTAATACAAATAAGTCTAAAACAAATATGAATGCATTGAAGCTGAATCATATTTTGTTGAAGGTTTATTTGCGTATACAAAAGCAAAAACAAACAATGCCACGACGTTTAGGGATGTTTTAGAGTAAAATCCCTCAGAAATTTGTCAATGACACATGTAAACCATTCCGAATAAAATAACAGCATGAAGTACTGGCACTTTGGTTGCATCATACGTAAAATGCCTTTTAATGTAAATCCATTTTTACCATAATTTTTACACTAATATTTATTTAATTAGAGTTATTCAGTGATTTTACAGTAATTATTACTGTAAAAATTACGGTATACTAGATATTTGTTCCCCATCATGTTCCGGTAAAGATGATTTTATGGTAAAAAAGTGCAAGCAACCTAATAGCTATAATTTGAACCAGAATTTTTTCCGTGCATATTCCATGGTATATACCCTATGGTCACATGTTTCATATGATAGAGCTCATATAATTAAGATAAATGGGAGGTTCTTTCTTGTATTAATCTTGAAATAGCAATAAACATCCATAAAACAAAATTATTACATATGAAAATGAAACAAATACGTAAATCCAAGTTAATGGGCCATAAAGAATGAAATTTGTGGGTTGGACATGCCAACTTTAGCAGCTTATTATTTGTCATTGGCTTAATATTTTTCTTTTGTTAAAGTATTGCAGATTTTATCTACTTAAGTTAACATAAACTATAAAATTTTGAAAATCTTTTTTTTTAAATATTAATTTTATTAAAAGGAAGTTTGAGCTCTTACGTCAAATTACGACCAACCAAACCATGCGAAACATCACCGTATATTCCGGCGTATAACGCGCACTTTTAATACAAAAAATAATATTGGAATTTATGGGTGCGCGGTATACACCGAATATAAAAAATTATTGATTAAAAAAATTTTAATATAGAAAAAAATTTTATTTTAAAGAAATAACATACCTTTACCTACATACTTTATTGATTTTCGTTATTACATAAATAGTTCATTATATTCGTCTTCCGTTATTTCTTCAGGCACGTCATCACAATCTGTTTCGTCTTCATCATCTGTGTTACCCTCATCCATAAATAAACAGTCATCTTTATACGTCCAGATTATTTGAAATGCTGCATTTTTTTAATGATTTTCTAACCATCTCAGGCTTAATTTCATCCCATGCTTTTAATATCCATTCGCACACCGTTTCCAAACTTGCATGACACATATGTCCTCCTTTCGTAAAGGTTTTCTCTCCCTCCAACATCCAAGTGTTCCACTGTTTTTTTAAATTGGCTTTAAATGGTTTGTTTAAGCAGACGTCTAATGGCTGAATTAATGGTGTCAATCCACCCGGAATAACTGCCATATCGGTGTTACATTCTTTCAACAATTTTTTTTGTATTATCTGTAAGGTGGGACCTAAACATGTCCCACACTAAAAGGCTTTCTGGTTTTCTTACGCAACCAGGACGGATTTGCCAGACATTTTTTACCCACAATTTAACACCATTTTCGTCCATCCAGCCTTTTTTGTGGACATGAACAAAAATACCGTTTGGAAAATTACATTTGGGAAAAGTTTTTCTCTTAAAAATAACCATTGGTTTTAGTTTGGTTCCATCCGCTAAGCAAGAAAGGGCTACGGTGAAATGAGATATCTCATGTCCCGTTGACAGATTTTACTCCCTTTAAATCAATTGTTTTATTACCGATCATGTCATCCATATTTCCTATTTGCGAAAGTAAATATTCCTTTTTTTTTCGCAGTTCTATAATATATTTTTGAAAACTTAACAATTTACTATCCAAGTCTTTTGGTAGTTTTTGTGATACTTTGGTTTTTTCACGTAGAACTAAATTTTTTTGAGCCATAAATCGGCTACACCAACTCACAGTAGCCTTGAAATTTTCACTCTCGTGTGGATTAATCTTTGCCCATTTTAGAGCAAACACAGTTTCTTGTTACAATCAAGCCATTTTGCCGATTTTCCAAAATCCAGTTTTCTACATTTTCCTCTAACACCGGCCATTTTGTTAGTCCTGTACGCAATGCACACTTATCCTTAGGCATATCCATTATTTTCTGTTCATTTTTTTTCCATTCACGCACCGAGCTTAGTTGAACACGTATAAACCACCAAAACACACTCCACGTCTTTATTCCACTTGCTTGAAGAACTTGCTGCTTCCATGGCGAAAGTGTAGAGAAAATGTGGGTGCATACTTTGAATGAAATACTTACTTATTGCTAGTTATTAGATTCAAACTATGAACGAACCTGGACGTTTTAGACAAATTTCATACTTGCTGACCTAATTAAACACATTTAATGGAGCAAAAATTTTTATTTGAGTTAACCAAAGCCAAAAAAAAGTTATTTTCAATAACAACACTTTGTAGTCCTGCATCCAGATGTCCTAATACATCTCTTATCAAATATGTGGTATCACTGGAAAACAATTTCCTTTGTTTTCTGTTTTTTTTCCGAGATTTTTGATACTTTCTTATCTTTGATACTTTCATATAACTAATATCAAATCTGACATCGATTTCCCTCTCCAAGCTACTGTTTTTCAATGACATTTTTAGTCTATTTTTTGTTGAAATATACAAGTTAAAGAACTTTATATGATAAAGAACTTTATATAATAAAGGAGGTCACATGAATGTTGCTACAAACTTCTAGGGAAGTTAGTTAACATTATAAGAACTGCACAGGAACCTCAATCACCAGAAATGTCGTCATATGCTTACCTATTATTAACTGCTTTGTTCTGTGCTTTTGATTAGGTTATTATAGTCAAGCATTCTTAGAGACAATTCCGGGCATGGTTTCCTGAGCAATTTTAATTTTGATAACGTATGTGCTTTAACTACACAATAAGTTTAAATCACTATGTCAGTCTTATGCTGTTTTCAAATAAAAACACGCAGTGCACTTACGATAGCACATCCTGAAATATGTTATCTAATATGATAGAAAAATCTCTTTAAAATTGTAGGAATCGGTTTTATAAAATGTACTTTTTACTCTGATTTTGAAACTACAACAGATAATATCATAAAAGAAGAAGAATATGTAAATAAAATTGAATATATATATATATATATATATATATATATATATATATATATATATATATATATATATATATATATATATATATATATATATTCAATTATCTACGGTTGTTTGACGTGATGATTGACGTTGACCTGTAATTACTGACTTGTGCAATGAATCAAGGTCCAGGAAAGTGTTTTTGCCGATATTGTGGTAAGGAAAATAAGTTCTTAGTGTTTCAATGGAATTCATTCCTTCTTTGCAAAGATATCGGGACAACTTCTTGGCATTTCTCGTCATCCCCACTGTCACTATGTGGCTCAGATTGTGTGTTCTGAATAAGCTCATCAAAAGTGCAAATCTCTTACGTTACAACATTCTCATCGCAATTCATGTATTCATCAAAAGTTGTCTCGGCTGAGAGCAAATTCCAATCATCATTGGTTATTGTATCATCATCGCTTAATTCATCACCCCCATTATCATCGGATGTTCGATGGGCAAATCCGGCTTTTATAAAACTTTTCTTTATTGTTGTCTTTGTTACCTGAGACCATGCCATCGAAATCATATTTATTGCTTGGAGAATACTTATTTTCTTGGGATCAGATTCTGCAATGCTTCGAATAGCGAGTAGAAATAATTGCTTTCTATACTGCAAATTTAGATTCTTAATCACTGCCAGATCTAATGGCTGAAGCACACTTGTGCACTTTGTAGGTAAAACGTGTAATTTTACATTTTCCGAAAATTAGTATCAGATGAGTAAGCTGGACATTGGTCGAAGAATAGCAAAATTTTTCGTTTTTGCCTCTTCATTGCCTAGTTTTTTTAGCCATTTAGTAAAAATTTCGGTCGTCATCCACGCATTCTTATAAACGTCATAATCCAGCGGAAGCATTTTGATATTCTTCAGATATCTGGGATTTTTTGTTTTGTCTACCACTGAAGGAGTGATCTTCCATCAGAGTTTACACAAAGCGGCAAAGTAAGGAAGTCTTTGCTTTTTGTTTCAGTTACATTTTTTGCCTTTATAAGCTAATATCCGATTCGGCATTAGATGATAAAAAAGACCCGTCTTGTCGGCATTAAAAATGTCTTTAGGTAGGTACTCACTTATTATGATTGGTATACTTTTCAGACATTCTGCGACAGAATCAGTTGAAAAATATCTTGATTCATCACTTACACCTTGACACGTGATCCCGTTCCCCTGTTGTAAATCCACTATCTGTGAGATTCAATTTCAGGGCGATTTCCTTAGCTTTTACCATCAACATTGGACCACTTACTGAAATATTTGACACACGACTCTGATTGAAAAAAGGGGGTAAATCCTTCTTCATTTCAGGAAATTTACCCTCTTGCATTCGCATTTTCTTTGATGCCGGAGATCTACAGGCTTTAGCATGTTCCTCAATTTTTTTTGACGATCATAAATAATAGGTTTTAAGGTCAAAGCTGGAACACCCATCATTTTAGGCAAGTCAGTTTTTGACCTTACCGGTAAACCTCTATCGAATTCCTTCAAAATTTCAATTCTTTCTTTCACCGAGATAGATTTGTGTTTTCGAGACATGTCTGAAAAAAGAGTAACAGTGCGTATGTAGCCGAAACAGTACACATAGCGAAGAATGAAAAAAAAAAATGAAAAAAAAAAAACGCTTTGTAGTGCTAGTGCACTGATAAGAAAAGAATGTTCTTTACTAGACGTAACAATAAATCAGGTTGGGGAAACTGCCTTCTTCGAAAAGGAATGTACACTCCCAGAGCAATCCGCTGTACGTTTGTTTTTCCACCCCACATTGTTATCACGTGTTACCTTTACACACGCCCTTTTCTGTGTCATTCATGTTGGCAAATTCCGCCCGTTCTTTTAATACACAAGAAAAAATAAAAGCAAAATAAACGTGAACAAAATCTAAAAAACGACTATAGATAACCTAGTTAATTATAAATCGAGATAGAAAAATCAAAGTTAAATCAACTAGACTACATATTTATTAATAAATAAGAAATAAAATATTGGAGAGAAATTGCATAGTTAACATTCGTATTGAGAGTGATTATTAATAGGACTTAGCGCGTGTCGTTCACCGATCGTGGTTTGAGTCCAACTACCCGCCAATCTTCTTCAGCTCATTCTTTTTCAAACCGTTGCCATTCGCAGACCTGAAAGTTCGATGCCCAAGGCGCATTCTCGCTATCGCGATATAACGCACTACACGACGTATAACCGATTCTGTGCGTCGTATAAACAATATATTTTTACATTAAAATGAATAGGAATTAATTGGGACCACACTTAAACGTCGTAGAAATGTAAATGTCGTGTGAACGATGCGCCACTGTATATAACAGAAGTTAAAAAATATCTAGTGGAAAAAATATTTCTTAACGCATTAAAAAAATAAGTAAAGAAATTTAATATCTACATTATGTCAGTTTTCAGCTGTTTTAAAAGAAAATACTCAGTAGTCCTGCGATCACACATCTTAAAATATCTTATCTCATGTGTTAGAGAAATCTCTTTAAAATAGTAGAAATGGGTTCTATAAAGAACCAGAATAAAAAAAAAAAGTTTTTTTCTTATATTGAACATGAACGTCGATACAACAAAAGACATTCGCGAAATAAAAAAATTAAAAAGAAGTTCCCATGACCAAGCAGAAGTTGCACTTGAGAAATAGCACCCACTTACCAGATCAATATCTTCACTGAAAAGAATTTTTTTCTTTATTTTGTGTTTTATGCCGGTAAAATATATCGCAACTGACGCTGAGTTTCATTTAGAAAAGTGCACTTATTTTTTATTTACATTTCAATATGCGTAAAAGAGAACCAATAATTCCTATTTAACTTGAGGAAAAAAATGGTTTTTTTTTTCTTGACGTCAGTTTCATATGGTCACATGGTCTGCATTATATTTCATTTCTTATGCTTCAATTTTATTTCATTGAATGCACTTGAATGGATTTTGTTTCGCTTGTGAGAATTTCAAAAGAATTTTGAAACCCATAAACTCAAAAGATTTCTTTATAAGGATGTGATCTTTTATTTAATTATTTCTTTGTAGCAATATCATTTTTTTTTCAACAGTAAATTTAGAATCAGCGTTAGTGTTTTTTGCTTGCTCCAATTTTCTTTTCGTGTGTTGGTTTCATTTCTCCATTTCAGTAAATCATGTAGAAAATACATTAAAAAAGCGCATTTTTTAAGTTTTGCAATTGTTGTAATCGATTAAACATATGTAAAATAAACAATTTGCAAAAAGTGTATTTACAAGGCTTTCATTCTTTTAAACGTAATTCTTTTTTGCGAATAATATATTTTTTTGATATATAAATGTTTTTATCGCAGTGAATTATAGATTGTGCTAGTATTACGAAGAAATTTTCATTTATTTTTATAACGAATCCTATATTTCAAATCTTTTTTTTAATTATTTATAATGGAAAGTAATTTTTCAATAAAAATATGTTTAAGTTTTTGTAAAGATAATTATACGATTTATATATATATACATGATGTCTTATTTAAAATAAATGAAGTAATCATAAATTAAAAAAAATAACAAAAGTATGTTTTCTTTTACTTTGAGGATGTTTAATAATAATAATAATAATACACTTGAAAAAAAGTTAAAAAATTGAACCCATTTACTAGATTTATATTTTTACGCCATTAAACGAGAACAGGTCCATTTTTTGTTTCTTGTTTTATGCTGGTAAAAGATATTGCAACTGACATTGTGTTTATTTAAAATGCGTATGAATTTCGATATGCGTAAAAAGAGAGCAAATAATTCCTTTTTAACTTACGGGAAAAAGCATGGAAATATGAAACTTTATATCAGTTCCATAGGGTCTCATTGCATTATACTCCTTTCATATACTTCAATTTTATTGATTTAACGCACTTAGCCTCGCTTGTGATAGCTTTATTTTATTTTATAACCGGTGATGAGCAGACAACGCAATACTGAAGTTACGACCCTCAATGCTTAACTTCGTAGCTTTGTAGTTTATGTAATAATAATAGCAAAGTTCCTTCGTATGCAGAAAAATTTTATTTGTAAGAAATATTTAAGTTGTTGAACCTTTATATTCCTTTTTGTAATTGTGTTGTTTTTACAAAATAATTGGTTATATTATAGTGAATTTTGGATCATGTTTCTGTAGTATTTTTTTCCATTTTTCTCTATTTAAATAAAAAACGACATTGTTCATAAAATCATGTAATCAAGTTTACTAGAAGCACATTAACTATTACCTGGAAAAATTTTCCCTGTTCAATAATATTTCAAAATGTCGCAGAAAAGTTATTGGTTCCTCCTTAAAATTTTTATAGTTTCTCTTAGTTCTTAAAATTTGTTAGCACCTTATAATAAAATAAAGTATTAATTCCTAATTCATATGAAATATATATTCTTATTATTATTTTATGTTGTATCCCGACATATAATTCTTGCATTATGAATTGCAAGAATAATAAAAGGTACTTTATGAATATGAATGTTGCTTGTAAAAAATATAAATAAGTTTTGTAACTGAAAAAATAAATAATTTCCTTATTTATTGTTTTTAAGTACATCATTTCACTAAATGCATAATTTTTATAAAATAACAAATTTCAAACCATAATCAAAAAAACTAAAGAAGATAAATATTTTTTCTGAATAGTAAAAAAATTCCCCATTTTCTGCGAAAATGCTACTAATATAATTTATTTAATTTTACTAACAACTTCCAAATAAAAATGATATTTTTTATGAAGTCTTTTATTATCTGCAACAAAATCAATAAGAATAAGAAAAAGAAATGGGAGAAAATTCTAATTATGTTCAAACAATGCTTCGCGAGAAGAAATATTTGCTTATCAGTCTCATTAAAAACAGAAGTAAAGAGTTAGTTCAATTTTCTTTACCTTACACATTTAATGGAGAAAAGTAAAATGGCTTTGTTTGGAATGTTTTCGGTGAAAATAATCTTCTCATTTTAATGAAAAATAAGATATACTTGATAGTTGACTTTGTTTACATAAGTACTTAATATTGAAAGGGATTCAGACTGAAAGAATTTTGAAGGATGGAAAATAATTAGCAATATTTGTTCTTTATGTCAATTCATTCTGCGTTTCAGAAAAATCCTTATTAGAATGTGATGTCAAATTAAACAATGACATCATGCCAAGGATATTTTCTTTTGTTTATCTAACATTGTTAAGAAAACCTCTAATATTATTTTAAAAGAAATCTATTTCTTCTAAAACTAAGTGTAGTTCAAAATTTACTTGAGATAAAAATACTTGGTGATTGATAATTTTTACAAAAATTAAGAAAATTGTTAGAGCGAAAATATAGTTATTTGAATGCGAAAATATAGTTATTATAGTTATTTGAATGAAGATAAATATCTTCGTCTATGAAAAATACTACCATTTACACATTTGTATCAGACAATTACTGTAAGAAATTTTATTTCTCTAGTAGCCTTTCATTTTAAAAAGTTGGCATAAAAATTTTCTTTAATTATTTCAAAAGATTTGTTTCTGAAACGTTTAGTTTTTCATTTACATTTCTTTCCTATAATTGTGAGCTGAAATATAAATATAATGTATATTATTAGTTAAGGTGTTGCATCTATTACAATGCAACCAATGAATATCATCAATTGATAGGAACAATACTATTAATAATTGTTTCGAAATTATTTATATTTATAATTTTTCAGTTGTGTGCTTTTAAAATGGAAAAACTTCCCTCGTTTAACGTTGTTTCTTTATTAAAGTTTTTATGTTTTTGTATTATTAATGTATTTAAGTTGAAAGAAGCACGTAAGATAATGGGGGTTATGCAGCATGTGTCTGGCTGCGCGTATAGCGTGCAAAAATGTTAACGAGCACTATGTATAACTTCTGATCTAATGATTAGATCTTCACGTTCTAAGACTCAATTTTAATGTTCTGAGGGGGTGAATTAATTGATGCAGATGATATTTTCAATTATGAAATCAGGCACAAAAATGTACTTTATCTGAATAAGCAAACCCTTTTAGTGATGAATACGACCCACAGTAAGCCCCAATTATGAAAATGTGGGCCCAATAGTTTGGGGAGGAAAGCAGCCAAAAACAATTGTATTTTCAAAATTAGATTTCTTAGTAACTATTCAACTGATTTTACTAAAATTTTGTATTTCGCTATGAAAAATTACATGCCTATAAAAGTTTTAAATAATTGCATACCTTGTAATAAAAAGTTTCTCGCCTCTTATTAAATAAAATAATAAATATTTACTGAAAGTTATTTTTGCATGATATTATTTTTTTGGGTTAACGATATGTGTGCAGAAATTTTTCAATTTGCTTCAGGAGTTCTCCAGATATGGTGAAATAAGCAAAAATTTAAATTAATATAAAAGGGCCCGATCTTCTGACCACTCACCGTAACTTAACTATTTGGACCATGTTTAGACGATTTCCTATATTTGCGGATGAGAATCCATCGAAAAAAATTATGTTTTTTTCTGAAAAAGAACGTTTTTGTGTCTGATTTTGTAACTTAAATTATCGACTGCACTAGTTAATTAGAATATTTGAGGTTACCCTTTTGAATCATTAAGTTCGAGTCAACGTAACGTGACACAATGTAACAAAAAGTGACGAGATGATTCGATCATTAGATCATAGGTTATTCAACGTGATCCGTTTTTTTTTTTTGTGTGCACTATCGTAATTGTGCACTGTTATTACATTTTGTGGAATGTCATCACACGCAAGTTGTTTACTCTTTTGTTAGAATCGAACTTATAGCCCTGCTTTTCAATCTGGTATGAAGAGCTGGGGATTATAGTTCGTCAATGATGTACTGGGTTATAAAAAGTAACATCATTTACGAGGAGCTATCTAATACTATCTAATTAATGTATACTATCTAATTAGATGTCACGAAATATTTTTATTTAATTTATTTGTTAATTTTCAATTTAATGTTGATCAAAAAAATTTTTTTATCATTTTTTTCAAATAATTTTTTTTTTTTACTTTAAAAAAGCATATTAACATAAATATATATTTTAAATGTATTTAAGAACTCCCTTACGACTCTTTAGGATACATTAAATTATTTGAAGCAATTCAATTAAAAGAAGGAAAATATATGAAAAAAAAAAAATCACTTTTTTTTTATCCATTTGAAAAAAGGAAAAATTCATTTATTAATCTAATTAAAAACAGAAATTAAAAGCTGGATCTTTTTCTTTTACATTTTCCTTAAGAAGAGAAAATTTGCTAATTTTTAATTGAAATAATGTAGTTTTTGCTGAAAATATTTTATCTGATTGTGGACTTTTGTTTGCATAAGTTCTGAAAATTGAAAAAAAAATGTAGTCTGAAATCAAATTTAAAAGAATTGAAGACAACAAACTATGCTTATTATTTCTGTATAAAAAAATCAATTTGCTTTGAAATACGGTTTTCAAAAAATTGTGATGCTCAGAACTAAACAATGAGACTAAGTAACTGACAATTACTCAATATTTTATGATATGTTGATGTTGTTTTGTAAGCAATTTTATAATGCTTTTTAACATGGAAGGAGTCCATGTTAAAAACCATGTTTCACTGTAATACGATAATTGAGAGGGCACGATGTTGCTAAGTTATTTTATGCATCTGAATAATTTTTCAAATGCTACTTGCTGTATTAAATAATTTACCATTTGGAGAACATTTAATAAACAAGGTTCCTACCCAAATGAAGGAATAAATTATCTTAAATATTCGTTTTTTAAAAAAATTATAGCGTTTTTTTCCAAGCTTATATTATATAAATGATTTCTTTGTAACTCAGGAGTAAGTTTTGTTCAAATTCGAAATAATTATACACTTTCTTAAAATAAAAACTCATTAAAAATCACTTATTATAATAATAACAATAATATTACAGCTAACTTAATTTTAAATATTAACACTGCCATTTCTCAACTGGAAATAGAGTGACTTTCTATAATAATGATAAGAATTTGTTTGTAGTAAACATGCTTTCTATTTATGAGTAAAACTCTGCATTTTGTCATCGAATCTCCATAAATAATATTTTTTTACAAGCAATTGTTCTAATATGCATCATTATTTTTCTAAATTTTATTGTTTTTTTCTTCATATTATACTTAAATATTTAATTGCCCATTTTTAAGACTAATGGGAATCTAAAGATTTGTAATACCGATTATTATTTCACAGAAAAAATTATTCTCTACTGCGCTTTACTCGAATTAAAATCTTTAACTATATTTTCCTTCAATGAATCCTTCCACCCGTGTGAATCCTACTAAAAAAAGTTTTTTTGACCATTAATGAAATGTTAATCTAAATGCGCAGGTGCATCAGAAATACAAAGTGGTTTTATTGGACTAAGAAACAATTACCCGGAATATTATTTATTTTAAAAATAACGTTTGTTTACTTTTAAATGTATTATAAATTTAATAAAAAATATTCAAATTAAAATTTTTCCTCTAAATTTAATTTTTTTAAAAATTCAAAATGCATATTTTAAAGTATCCTTTGTGGTTTTTATAAGTATTATTGTAACAAACTAGAATTAAAAATGATAATAGCGTACTATAGTTGTATTAGTTGACTTTAAAAGGAAATTTTTTTAATTTTATATTGTTTATAATGTTTAATGCATTAAAAGATTACCATTTAAAGTTTTCAAATTCTGTTACAAAAATACAAGTAGCACATTTAAAGAAATGCAGATTTTATCGTGCTGTTTACATTTTCAGGGCCTAGATTTGAAAACAATTAGAATATATTTTAGTAGTTTTAAAAATCATTTACTGCTACGCTTTCTAATTGCATTAGGGTAGCTGTATGATCTAAACTGGCATTTTTAATCAGGTTTAAGTTTATGCATGGTAATTGCTTTTTCTTCAAAAATAACTACTATCTTCTTTTAAATAAAATCCTGTTTTATTCTAAAAACACTGTATTTAAAAAATAAAATGTACTTGAAAACAGTATATCAATATTAGCCTGTAGAAACATTACCAAACGTTCTTTCTAAGAAATCTTATAGTTTACACAAGCGGAGTATTTAACACCATCAGTTTGTCTTTTAACACCTGATTAATTTATGAAAATTGTATTTTAATTTATACATGCACTAATATTTTTAAATTAAAAAGGTTTAACATAAGTGTATTGATGTAAAATCACCGATATCTGTTGCCTTTGAAAATGTATATGTTGCATAGGCATTATATATTTTAAAGTTTAATTACGTGGTGTCTTTTTTTCCTAGTTTTTATAAGGATATTTATTTTCATTTATATCTTGAAATAATGTAACTGAAAAATAAATTGAGAATTTGTATATTATAAATTTTTTTTTTTATTAAAATTTTTATTTTTTGCTAAGTAAAATTCAAAATTATATGTTATTACTTGCTCATCGTAAAGCGATTCAGTTTGTGGGGGCGGAGTTATCGACCATGCCAACCGTCATCTATCAAAAGGTACCTCAGGATTGATT
Source organism: Parasteatoda lunata (assembly GCA_949128135.1). Classification (NCBI taxonomy): domain Eukaryota; kingdom Metazoa; phylum Arthropoda; class Arachnida; order Araneae; family Theridiidae; genus Parasteatoda; species Parasteatoda lunata. The sequence goes on along the minus strand of OX421976.1, from coordinate 64,551,693 downwards.
CAAGTTAGCATGGCTTATATACCAGTGAATCGATGTTTAATTTTCGTAGTGGTAGTTACGCCACAATACTCCCCCACCAGAATTTTATTAAGGATAGAATTCGATGAACAAATACCACCAGTTGCTGTACTTGTGACAGACCGGGAAAGCGGTCACCGGAATTTTGAGTGCTGAATGTGAGAGGTGTATTAACTTCACAGTAGTAGCTCCTGTGTTGCCATTAGCAGTCGAGTGTATGTAGCCAGACGTTGTGTTTAATCGAGACGAGTGAGTAGCAACAGCGTGAGGAGGTGGATTGCAGTCACAAATAGCAAGCCAACTATTGAATGTGGACTATCCATCGAAGTAGGCGTTACCAGATCGAAGTGGGCGTTACTGCGTGATCAAATCACGTCCAGAGGTCACCAATGTGGGGGCGGAGTTATCGACCATGCCAACCGTCATCTATTAAAAAGTACCTCAGGATTGATTCAAGTTAGCATGGCTTATATACAAGTGAATCGATGTTTAATTTTCGTAGTGGTAGTTACGCCACAAGTTCTTTAAATTCTAAAAACTCACAGTTCGATAGATTTCACGGCGATTTAGGGAAAATGAAAGAATCAACGAATATCGCATAAAATATATCTTTGAATTAATTTTATAGTTATATACTTTTTGTTAAGGGAAGCAATCTAAACACATTAAAAAAAAAGTTTTTCTCCTGATTCCTTTGCTTCTTTTGTCAAGGAATACACTCATTCCTGAATGTGTTTTTAGTCAATTTTATTACTAATAGATAGAAAAAATGCAGTTTCGGTGTACTTCATCGGAATTTACAACATGAACGTGCAGTATTTTCAAAGTACTTCATAACATTTCATTGCAACGAGGTTTTATAACCCCTTAACTCTCTTTCCTTCATTATAAGCATAACAGAAAAAGTAAAACCAATTTTATTATCAGGCAATGATAGCTATTTCGTGTTGTTCTTTAGGACGTGATGACGTAAGTTACGTAGATAATGATGGACATTTCCAAGTTAAAAAGTCTGCAATGGTAATTAAAGTACTTTCGTATAACCTGTATTTATTTTTATTGACATAGGCATTATGTTTTATTGACATTATATTTTACATAGATAATTTGTAGAAATATATAGTTGTAAACTGCAGGAAAAGGTAGATATTTCTTCAGTTAATTTAAGCCAATTGTTACAATCTTATTTTCGGCTCTCAAAAATGACCGATAATTCAGAAAATCAGTGAAAATAAAATGGAAGAAGACAGAATGTTGATAAAAGATAATAGTATGGCAATTTAAGGCATTCTATTTAAGAAAACATGAATTTATTTTCACCAAATTTCAAAATTAGTAATTAAGTTCAGTTCTTTGCTTTTGGTGTGCGTGAACATAATTAGACAGTGTTTTCGGTTGCATTTCAGACTATTTCAAGTTAAATATTTGAAAAGGCGTTTATACATTTTGTTCTCGAAAAAGCACCACGTTATTGTTGCAAATTACGATTATTTTTAAAACATTGTCTTAACAATACCATCTGTTGACGAATTTTGTCAAGCATTTAAACCTAGTAAAGAAAGATTGTCTGGTTTCTAAAGGAGAACAAAGGAGTACTTTCTATTTTTTATTCACCAAATTTTTTGAGCAGTTTGTCAATTTTCGGAAGCTCTATTAATAAATATAAGATATTAACTTAAAATGTAACAATTTATAATATAACTAATTATTATATAACTGATAATACTGTATACGTTATGAGTTTTAAAACATCATCTAAATTTCTTAATGAATTTATTGTATTTTTTGCTTGCATTAAGATCCATTTTTTTAAGTAAAAGAGTAAAATTTTTTCATGTAAAAGAGTAATATCTGATTAATTCTGTAATTACTTACTTATTTAGGCTCTTCACGTCGTTTGACGCATGAGGCATCTAGCCCCTTCTCAATGTGCCGGTCTTTGAAAATATGAAATATGTATATATATATATATATATCTGTATTTTTAAAAATGTCTGTATGGATAAACTTCATTTAAAAAGAAATAAAATCTGAGCACAGACATAAGTTGTTCAAAAGATACCATTATCATTTGCAGCAAAATTTCTTCATCTTAAACGAAACGAGCTATTTCTTAAACTAGTTGATTTATGGCTTCCATCTGTGTCTTGTCTTGTCTTTTCCAAATTTCATTCCTTTTCTGTTTTATTGCTTTTCTTTATTCCTTGGAGATTTCTCTTTTTTCTCCTTCAATAATAATCAAACCTTTAAAGAGTGGAAGTTTAAAATTACATTGAATCAGACACTAGAGAGGTTCCATAGAATTAAATATTTTGTTCTTATATGAAATCAGATCTCGTTGCAATCAGTAAATGTTAATTTATTTCTGTTTTCATGTTTTTAATATCTTTAGCTTGTTTTTAGTTTAAAGTTTACAGGTTGAAACCTTATTCGAATTTTTTTTATGTTGTTAGTTGATATTCATAAGTGTTTTATTGTTTAGTGCACTTTCTTAAAATGTGCTGATTCTCTCTCTCTTTATATATATATATATATATATATATATATATATATATATATATATATATATATATATATATATATATATATATATATATATATATATATATAATGTATTTATATATATATATATATATATATATATATATATATAATGTAATTATATATATATATATATATATATATATATATATATATATATATATATATATATATATATATATATATAATGTATTTATATATATATATATATATATATATATATATATATATATATATATAAATAAAGAGTGAGAGAAAGAAATAAAAGTTTTGGTCACAATTACCAGAATATAGTAAATTTTACTGTGTTTCTGTTTTCAGAATTTTTAAGAAAGCACTATGATAATGATTTCTGTAAAATTAGCAATAAAATAGTTTTTTTTAATATTTCATGGAAATAGGTTAAAGTGGTAAAATTTGGTTTTTTAACCATGATACTTTAAAACATTGCGTAAAAATCATCTATTCGGTTAAATTTACATTTCAATTTCGCATTTTTTATTAAATGTGTGGTAATGAGAACTATAAATTGGAAAACCTGAAATACTGGTAAAAGTATCATATGGGAGGAAAATTTACAAAATGAATGGTTTAAATACAGTATATTTTGGTTTAATTAACCAGAGCAGTTTCTTCCGCGCATGTACATGCATATCTTTAGCTATACTAAGAAAATGAAAGTTATATGTGTCTGTGTGAGTGTGGCAGCCTTCCTCCAGGAAACAAAGTATTCACAGAAATTTTAATGAAACCAATGAGGTAGGAAAGGTGAAAGATGAATATGAAACAAGAAAGAAAAAGGAAATATTAGAAACAATAATTTGTGGAATAATTTTTCGTTTTGATCCAGCTTTATCTCATTAATCCAGCTTTTTAAAACAATTTAAATATGAATAATGCCAAAAACGATACCTAATTTCAGATTTTTTATTATTTTTATTTATTTATTTTTTGTGTGATAGTTTCCTTTTGTGGAGTGCCTTGTGAAATGAACTAATTTTTTATATATATAAAAAGTTTCCTCTCAAAAACTAAATACTAAATACAGCATTTAGTATTGTCTTCATATCATATATCTTATATTTTTCCTATTTTCCTTATTCGTGATTTAATCCTTATCGTGCTAGTTTTTAGTTATTTCAAACTGATTGAGTCTGAAATAGTTTGTTTCATAATCTTATCAATAGTTTCACAATCTTAAATTATCAAGTAACAAATATTTCTATTAAAAAATCACAAATTTAATGAATCAAAATTAGATTAAAAGATAATATCATCAGTTTTTCTGTTATATTTTCCTGTACAAAATCCTGTATAAAGTAAACTGCAGAACCATTAAATTGGATATTAACTCTTTTTTCAAGACTTAAAATGTGAGACTGATGTAGTTAAAAAAATTAAAACTAACTATGATTTAAATTCTTTATCAATTAAATTATTCGAAATTGTTTCAGAAATGATTTAGTTAATAATGAGATTATATTACAATTTCCGAAACTAATGCTTCCCGTAAATATTTAAATTTAATAATTTCTCGTTTGATTATTTTTTTATTTGTAAGTATCCAAGTAATCAAACCCACGTTATCTACTCATATGAAACATTTTCACCTATTCATGCTAAAAAATATTATAATGATTAGAAACAGATAATAAACATGAATAATCTAAATTTGGTTTAGACATCTTGGCGTAATTTTTCATAATACAAATTAAAACTTACACTGCTAAATTTTCTTAAAATACATTTTCCCTAAAATATTTTTAATCAGTTTATAGGAAATAAAGATTTTGGAAATACATTTCATAAAAAAGTTTTGAAATATGCCTATTAGTTAACTGTTTCCGCCAACTGCAGCTCTGGGACAATAAAATTGATTTATCGGAGTCCTCACGTTCCATAAAGACCTGAACGATAACTCCCATATTCTCTTATCACATCCTCTAATTTTAAACCTCCTGCGGTGATTAATAACTCGCGAAAAATATTGACGAGGGCAATTTCCTTCAAAATAAACTCAGCGGGTCGTTTTAGTGAGGCGATTCATTAAAGAGCTGGTCAAGATAAGAATAATTTTCATGTTTTCGTTTTTCTGGAGCTTTTATTTCTCTTAAAGAGCTCCTTCATCCATCAAAATTAAGGAAGAACAATTTCGATAGTTGCCCTTGGGAGGTTTTTTCGAACTCTATTCTGCTTGGCTGGAAATTTTGCTATAAATTGGCACCAATAATTTACTCAGCCATGCCTTTAATTCCACATCAGTCATTCTTGTCATGGTTTGAAAAGATTTTGTTTAATTATTTAAATAAGTTACATTAATCGAATTAAAGATGTTTCTAAAAGTGTACATCTTTAAAACAAATAAAATGTATTGTAATTATGCTTGCCTAATATAGAAACTTTTAACAAGACATGTTGAGAAGCTGCTAATTATATTAGTTCAAACTGTTAAAAATTGTGACAAAATATTCTTATTTTTGAATAGATTAAATAGATCTTAAATAGATTTATTTTAAACTCATCTGAAAACGGAATTGTCACATGTTATTGTTACATTCAAATATTTCTAAATAGTGAAGCCAATTCTTAGAATTCAATGTTGTGATACATCTTAAACGGTAGAAGTTCTTCAAAATGAGGATTAAAATAGTCAAACATTAACACAACTGGTGACATGTTATGGATATTTATTAACATTTTTATGAGAGAAAAACACAACAATGCATTTTTGTTTTTTTCCAGCATATATTAAGAATGATAAGTACAGAATTTCGTCAATACAAGTGATTCCTTTACTTTTTTTCAACTTTTTTGCAACAGAAATATTTAAACCCTATCACTTAATGGATAAATGAGAATATATGTGTAGAAACATTTTTGTAAGTTTAAAAAGAAACGTTTTAGTATGTAGTACAGAAAAATCAGAAAGCTACGAGTAAAACATTTTCTCGCTTAAAAAGAAAAATTATAGTTAGAGACATAACTTTCTTAATAACCTTAATAGCAGTTAAATGTGATAGATCAAAATTACTATTATCTACTAATATGAATATTTCTTAAGAATCAAGATAAATTGCAGAAAACATCATCAACATCAACGAGTTGTATTTTTTAAACATCTCATTTATAATAACTTTTTACGTGTTTCACATAATTTTAGTATTCTTTAATGACTATTGTGAATTTATATGTTTGAAAGTAGATAAATTACCATGTACACAGAGTGTTGTTACCGTTTCTCAGTATTAGATATTTAAAATTTTATATTATGTGAAAATCATAGCACCATATAGAACTAAAATTAGAGCTTAAACTTTTTTCAATGTTTGGTATTTGACTATTTAGATTATCTCTCTGTTCATGGTTTTCTTTTTTTTCCATTGGCTCAACAGACTAGGGTGGGACTTGGCCTTTTTAAGAAGCTTTTATGCAGCCAATCTTCCTTTTTCTAACAATTTATGCACATTGCATGGTAATTAATATAATATAATGTGCTTATTTTAGCTTTTAAGTTAATTTGGCTTTTGGTAGCAACGAATTATCTATATATTTTCTGTTAATGTGATGTTAACATAATTTTAGAAACAATTTAAAACAAAATAAACTAATTCCAAAACATTTAATACAGTTATAAAAAAATGTAACAACTCAGCACTCAGCATACGTTAGTTTAACAATAAGTTAATTTGGTTTTCAGTAGCTACGAATTATCTTTGTGTATATTTTCTGCTAATGTGATGTTAACATAATTTTAGAAACAATTTATAATAAAATAAACTAATTCCAAAACATTTAATACAGTTACAAAAAAAAATGTAACAACTCAGCACTCAGCATACGGAGTATCTACTGGGGAAGGAGACTTGGAAAATGTCGGCAAAATAATCTCCGTCTACCATTGTAAATAACTTTATTTCAGAAAATGTTTTGGTAAGCATAAAGCCAGTCAATTGCTAACAGAGAAATTTTGCATTAAAATAACCATTCCCCCCCCCCCCAAAAAAAAAAAAAACACGTCTTCGAAACTCATTTTGTCTGACATGTGACATTTTTAAGCCCGACGTAGTACGCAAACTACTTGGAAGCAATACCCGGAAAAAATAATAAGCAGAAAAGGAGACATCGAGACGGGAATGGGTGGGTTGGAAATATGAAAAACTAAAAAAACTCTAAAAAAAGCGAAACGAAGAAAAAGAAACTGCCAACTAAATACTTCAAAACTCGCATATTTTTCCACCCAGAAAACTCAATTTCTTTCGACTTAAAGCTTCCAAAAAATAAACAGAAAACTTTTTCCTCTTACCAAAACTTCACGCGTAACTTCATTTCGCGAGTTTTCTGTATAATCAGGCTAACTTGTGCCCCTGCAACCCAACCAATTTCCAATATTGCCGCAGTTCTGGAAAGTCTTAAAAAAGAAAAAGAAAAATATGCATACACTCTACATTTGCAGTAACCTTTGCATCACCCCTCCTCCTCACTCGACATAGAGCTACTTACTTAATGTTCAAATGATGTTGACACAACTCTTGATTCTTGTTTGCACATTGTGGGTGAAGGGAGGGAAAGTTCAATCACGTTCGAAAACTCAACTCAGAAGAGAACTGGTACGTATAGTACTATATTTTAATTTAAAAAAACGTGTGTTTTATATAAAAGTTTTTTTTTAAATAATTAGTTTATTTAATTATGTTTATTTTTGAATATTTTCAGTATAACTTTTTTCTCTCTCTTATATCTATCTAATCTTTGGCAGTACAAATCCAGATTTTTCTTGTTTTTATTTTCTTTATCTTCTTGCATTAATGTATTTTCCTTGTTTAATAGAATTCTATGAAAGAGTGCTTTTTATGCAAGTATTTTTTTGGATGTTATGAATGGAAAATAATTAATTTTTTTGGAGGTTATCGATTCAGTTTATTCCAAATTTATATATTTATTACTTAAATTATATTTTTTCGTATGTTTAGTAAAACTGTTTATAATAAAATTTGAAATGTATTCCAGAACAGTTTGTGACAAAAACAGTTAAATGGATTATTATTTTAAGCATTGTTACAAAATAATGCTCCTTAAATTATGATTTCAATTAGCAGGACGATAAGATTAATTATAAGAAATGGGGGAAGCAATTGTTTTATTCTTTACTTTAAGTAATGCCTTAAAGCTGTAATGCTTCACTCATAAAACATTCAATTTTTTATATGTTATTTAAAAGGTTTTTTAATATTTAACTAAAAGCATTTTCTACCATGTAGCTATATTATTTAAATTGCAACTTAAGAGAAGCAGATAAAATTCTTTCCTTTTATTTCTATGCATTTATGTATAGCTTTGGATAAGCATGAATTGATTAAAAAGAAGGAATTTATTTTTTTATTCATGTATTTAAAAAAAAACGAATATATATTTTTTATTATTACTGTTAAAAGTATTTTTAATTGAAAAGCAATTAAGTTTTTCATTAATAATACTTTTTAATTCGTTTGCCAATTATAATTTAAAAATGATTAATTAAATTTTCATTCCTACAATCAATGTGTCAATGGAATGTTTCAATGGCAGGAATTGAACACAATAAACCAGTTTCACCAGCTATTGTACTGACTCGTATAAGTTAGTGCAATTATACTGACTCACATAAACCTGTATAATCAGCTATGGCACTGACTAATGTAAGTTAGTGAATTTGAATTGACTCACATAGTGCAGGCTTATATAAAATCAGACCAAAACTTTATTATATAAATTTTGATCCTGCTTAAAAAAAACTAAGATTTAAATTTTCAAGAAGTGGTCGTGACGCCATGTTAAATAGAATGATAGCTAGTGGAGTACCACTACTTCTATTAGAATTAATATAGCCCCAATGCTCAGCTACTGTTCGAGAATTAGGGATTTGGTGGCTATGAATTGAAATATTGGTCATTTATTTATTCCCAACCACCAAAGTGTTTTGACCATTTCAATCGTATGTCTGTTCTCATCTACCTAAGCAGAGAACCATATTGATATGGCATTTACTGATGCTGTTCATTTTGGTCAACAAGCTTTGAAAAATAGTGTATAGATATATATATAAAACTAAAAATACTGTTTAACTAATTGTGCTCTAATAGAATTTTTTCTTTTTGAAAAAGAGTCATAATCTAATATTATTATGTTTGTCTAACAAATATTCTGACACCAAAATATAAATTCTGACACCAAAATGTTGTTATTGCAGAGCTTCTATTCTACTATTTTAGTATACTTAATAGGTGGATAATAATATAAACTCACAAAATATTCGGATTTAAAACACGAGTGAGGGAACATTTTCGCCTAATAAAAGAATAATTTCAAGACACTTATGTGGAAAGAAATACTTGATAATCGAAAAACTTTATTTGTTTCAGAAACTATAACTATGGATAAATCGATATGTTTTGAGCACTCAGAAATAGGCACCCATTTTCGGAACAGGCACTCGCCAGACGTGAGTGAAGAAAGCGAAACATATAAAAATTTATACTTAATTAGTAATATTATTTTTAACCTGTTTTTTTTTTTCAAACGAAGCATATTAGAAATAATTTGTTTTGTATAATAAATAAAAGAAGTTGTAATTAGAAATAATTTGTATTTATATGAATTTTTGGGTATAAATTTAATTTCATTAGCGACAAGACTTGTTTCAGCCACGTCACTTTGGCTCATCTTGATGTTTTTTAGATTATAGTTAGTTTCATTGATATGGTTGCCATCTCTAGTTAATCGCAGAAGTTCCTCACTAACTGACGATGGCGTTAGGAAAGGTCTCCTACCCTGATTTGCCTCTCGGCAACTGTGAAATACTTTGTAGCGGTAAACTCAGATTCTTACTGCTAATGTGGTTTTTCTAGTTTTGTCTTTAATATTTATTTTATTGCCAGTTTTCCGTTGCTTCTTGTTCTGTTTTCCTCCTTCACGGCGGGTGAGTCTTGAGAATAGGCGTCAATTATCGAACGCCCGGAATGTGTCGACTATTTCCAATTTATAATTTCGTAAGTGAAGGCAGTTTTCTTATTATTTATTATTTTTTTTTTCTAGTTTTGTACTTTTTTATTAGTTTTGTAGGACATTTGGGAGTTTATATTTCATTAAGGAATCATGAAATTTTGTGATAAAATGCGTGTGAAAAGTGATAAAATGAAAGCTCAATCGTATAAAGTGAGTACTTATGAAAGTGAATTTTTCCATGCTTTATATTTATAACACCTTATAGTGAAGATCAAGGAAAAACCATAGTATTATTTATAACAGTTTGATGTGCCTATCATTTGCCTTTCGATACTTTATGTAATAGAATTTAAAATATTTCCTCTAGTTTATTCCTAGTCTATCGCATATATAGTCCAGTCTAGTTCCTCTAGTTTTAACTATTTCTAGGGCATAAAAATATAAAATATTATTTTTGTATTCGCTGATTAAAATATTTAATATTTAAAAATATTATATGTATATCATTAAAAAATTCGGTTAAGAATGAAAAAAGATTTTTTATTTAATGCAAATAAAATTGTAAAAAAAAAATACATATACATATTTTCTATTAAGGTTTATAACATTTTATGTAAAATATTACACGGATTACATACATATTTTTAAAATATGACTATTTAGATACACATTTAACGTTACTGAGGCAGACTTTTAAAATGTACATACGATTTTCTTTTTATTTTATCTCAAATACCACAAGAAACAAAATACCTTTAATTCCAAATTGTGACACATAACCAAAACCATTATTGTTCTTAATAATAATTCTAAACGACAAAATTCTCAGATTTTCCCTAAAGCTGTATATTGATCTAAGTTTTACCTTTCCAGAGATGGCAACACACAATATTAACTTTGGCACATGAGTGCTAAAATTCAATCTTTGCGTCAAAGGGTTAGCATCGCCTGGAGAGGTCTTCTGACGCCTTTTAGCATAGGTATGGAAGTGTGTCATTGGTTGAAACGTATTTAGACACACCAAAATCGAAGTCGTGTAATTATCTCCCCGTGAATGCAAGCAGTGGGTGGAGTACCAGCTTCAAAACTGAGTTGAGTTTAGTTGTATGACAGTATATTATAGAATTGAGTTTGCATGTGAGGAGGAAACAAACGATCATTGGCATTGCCAGGGTGGCATTATTTCGTCGGTAGAAACAGCGATGGGTGTTTTCTTGTGACTGTATTTGAACTATTTTCATGACGTTTTCAAGGTGAAAATCGAGGAAAACTAAGGCGTTTTCTTGGCAAGTGTTGTTAATTGATATTTAAAATAAAAACATTGCGTTGAAAAATGCTAATTTTTCTTAAACATTTTTAAATACGATATAACTATTTCATACTGTTAACAATCATACAAGAAAATTTTACATTTACAGTTAGAACTTAAAACTATTGCGTTCGTTAATTTATCTTTTTATAAATAAGAACATTTGGAAAAAGAAACAGATAATAGTCAAAATATTTTTATAAAATTATTTATTATCAAATACTGTCTGAATAAAACGTATTTTACTGTTTCCTCACCGTTTATTGTTTGAAGTGAACCAACTCATCTGCTTCTTAAAAATTAATTTTTTGCGTATTAACGTAAGTTAAAAATATAAAGCAAATAATTCTTATTAAAATTGGAATTAAAATATTTTCTATTCCATTTTTTAACAAATTCTTTAAAGTTTGAAATGTTATTAAATGCAAGCTTTGTCTAAACCAAAAACCATAGATGTTAAACTATTTTATTTTTATCGCATATATATTCGAAATTTTATATTTCTAAAATATCAACAACTACCCGAAATATTAGCTCGGAAATTCTATTTAGTATAAATAAAGGTGTCATTTATATCATGTATTATAATTTTTTTTATATTGCATGCTTGTCTTTAATTTCAAAATGTTTTATGAAATCCAAAATAAATTATTTTTCGACAGAATATATGTACTTTAAAAGGGTATAGTGTATGCTTTGAGAAATGCGGGAATAAAGCACAATGAAAAACATAGACACTTACCTAAGCTTCGGTTCTATTAGATTCTTTCTCAGTATCTTAACATTAGATGATAGTGGATAAGTTATGACGTTGTTTCAAAAATTTCTTAATAAATAACATTCATCCTTAGTATTTAATTATCTTATCATAATCCTATTATTTAATAATGTTTTTATCTATTTTGCTTCTTTATTCTTCGTATTTATTGTTAACTTATTCTTTCAAAATTTCTTTTTTTTTTAAAATTTCCTTTTATCTAATAAAGTGTAAGGTAAATTGTTAGAACAAAATAAAGAAAATGACAAACATTTATGGAATAACTGGTAAGCGCAACTTCAATAAAACCTAATAGGAAAAATTATTAGATTTTTCACTTACTATTTGTAGCTAATTTTTTAAAAACTATAATTTGAAAAATAAAGAAAAAATTAATAATAATTTTTTTTTAACAGAGACATAGTTAAATCTAAATTTGAATGCTATTTTATGAAATTTAAATGTTGTTAAAACGGTTTCTGAACGAAACATATTTTAAGTATGCAATAGTACACGGGAAAAAAAATATCTGGTCAAAATTACCGTACTGTATAATAAGGAAATTTTGAGTTAATAAAGACAGAAACAAATTATTCGGTATTTTGAACCATCCATTTTATCATAGTTAATGGTTTAATGAAAGTTCTGGTTTATAGAAAGTTCCGAAAGTTATAGTTTTTATTACTATACATTTAGTAAAATATGTAAAACTGAAAAGTATAAATTGTTTTTATGCCATGCTCTAAGATATCATGATATACATTTTGATAAATGTATAGTTTTTATTACTATACATTTAGTAAAATATCTAAAACTGAAAAGTATAAATTGTTTTTATGCCATGCTCTAAGATATCATGATAAAATTACTAAATTTTACCTCATTCACCCAACTTTATTGAAACTTTATTTTCAGAACGATGAATCGTGATTAAAAAAAGACTCGTTAAGTTAAGTCAAAGAAAAATGCAAGTTTTTAAGTGCTTTATAAAAACTCAAGTTTAATTTTGAATTTTTTTTTCTATAATATTATCTCTAATATAAAATATTTCTCTTTAAAAGATGGAATATTATTTCTTATTCCATCTATAGAAAACATAAAGTAAATTTGTGTTCAATTTGAATTTGCTTTTCTTTTAATAACACAATTTAACTGCCTAATTTTAAAATATATCTTCATTATTTATTTACCGTCAGCAGTCATAAGTATTTTTGAATGCAAAAGCAATAACTTTTATATTTTTAAGTGCTTTACAAGTTTTGGTGCTTTTATTCTTTCTATAAATTAATTTTTTTTAATACAAGTATTGTTTGCCTTGTTCTGAATCATTTTAATTTAAGAGAGTGCTCTTATCTATGATGTATTAGCTTATTTTTAATAGATTTCCCATGAAACTATATTTTTAAACATTTTATTCTTAAATAAGATTTAGTTTATAATGAAGTGCATGCTCAATGTGGAATGGATTTTTTTGTTTGCATTTGATTTTTTTTTCATCTATAGGAACAATTCCAAGAGTTTCCTTTAGTAAATGCTTTTTCTAATATGCAAAACAAATTCTGATATATTTCACTGTTTGTTTCAATTCTCGCAAACTTTTGCTTTCTCATAATTTGAAAAATGCCTTAACATGAATTACGAAATTTATTTTCTTTTAAATTAAATTTAATATATAACTAGCTTTGTTAGTTATATAAATTATCATAAATCTATTTCCATCCATTTTCCTATATTATACGTACATTTTAAAATATAAAGTACCAAAAATATATCTATGTAGAAGTAGTTTTAAAAAATATGTTAATTGCTAAAGTAAAAAAAATGTATCTCTATTAGTGTTGCCCTCTAATTGCCGTCTTATTTCATCATTTACTATTGGCATGCATTTACATATTTAAAACATTCCGAAATCTTAACACATTAAATTTAGTTTGTAAAATTTTGTACAACAAATCCATTTAAAAACAACCATAAAACTCAATCTTCATGCGAAAATATCTGACGTTTTGTCCCCATTGACAAAATCAAACCTGGTGTGAACTCATTTTGCTGCACTCAATAACTCACTGGATGAAAAGTTTTAGAATTTGCACCTAATTAACTGGATGTACTTCAGCGATTAGTGGACTGTCCAGTTTCAGCCTTAAACAGAAAGTGGGGCACTTCTGATAACTATTGAATTATAAAGAGATGAAAACTTAGGAATCTTACGAAAAAACTTGTTCAAAGCTTTCAACGCATCGGCAGAGCAGTCGGTTTAGGTGTCATTCACACCTCTGTCGAAAAGCTGGTGGTCTTGAGTTCGATCTTAGCAGCCATTGAAACAACTGGCGTGTGTAAATGCAGCAAGGTGTACGCTAAATCTATCGTGGATAAATGTCCTCTTGTTGGTTGCAGTGTGTAAGATTGGGGAAAGAGGAATCAGCTCATCCTTAAAAATTAGAGTCCAAAAATTTGGGCTAGGTGCTTGGCTATGGTTGGGTGAGAATGATGTTCAATAGTTGCGGCACTTGAATAAACTATTTTATGACCTCTGTTTTCTTAGGGAACTATAGCTAAAGTTATAGCTAACGCCTCAGAAAGCAATTCACTTTTTTGTAGTCTAATGACCGCTTTAACAAAACCAATGTACTACAAAATGGGCAATTAGGAACTTAATTCATATCATCACTTCAAACTAAGTACAAAAATCTAAGCATCAGGAAATAATTTTTAGATTGCAATTTAATGATAATAAAAATTTAAATTCATTCTTTACATTTCAATTTAAAATACAAAGGTAAATGTGCTATATTTTAGTAAACAAGCAGTATTTTTCACTGAATAAAAGACAGTATAATTTATTTCAGTTAAAAATACCATTGTGTTTTCGTTGTCTCATATTTTACTTCCGCTTTTCTGAAGAATTTAGGTATTTTAATCATGTTTCCGGATTAAGGAATGCTATTCATCTTATTTTTAAACTAGACTCCTTGGAAAAAAATTGATTTGAGAAACGTGACTTTAAAAAGTTTCCTTTTCATGAAATTGAAAAGAATTAAATTTATGCTTTAAACTCTATTAACTTTAAAATTCAATTTTGAACAAAAAGGTAAATAAAACATATTCTATCAAACACGCAGTATTTCACACTAAACAGAAGTCAGTCTAACTGATTTCAACTTAAAATACTTTGAATTCTCGTTGTCACATATTTTACTTCCAACCTATCCAAAGAATTCAGGTATGTTAATAATGTCTCCAGATTTAGAAATGTCCATTGATCTTATCTTAAAACTCGAATCGAACGAGAAAAAAAAGTTTCTTGAGGTAAGCGACCTTCAAAAGTGTCCTTTTCTAGAAATTGATGATCGCTCGTCCTTAGGGATGCTGAAAAGGACAAGAATTTAGAGCTAATGACGCGTCCTACTTTCTAGAGAAATCATCGATTGATGATAGAATAGAAATGTTTGGCCTCTTTTCAACTTCGAACTTTATTCATGATTGTTGAGACTTCTTAACATTCAAGAAACGAGCATTAAAAATTCACGTCGCCATTTCTTGTTTTCATTCTTTCCTTTTATTTATAAAGAAGTTGAGAGAGCTTACCAACGCATTGTGAAATATTTTTACTTTCATGAAATTTCTCTTATAATTTATGTAGGTATGAATATTTTATCTATTTTCAAAAGAGTCAATTTTTGACATTTCTTTGCGGAATAAGTATAAAAGAATATTTTTTGGATTAAAAATAATTATTCAGCTCATCACTGAGATAAGAGGTAAATAGATATATATGTAAATAGATAAATAAAAAAATAGATGAGGAAGGAAGAAAAGTGAATGAGAGAGGGGGGAGGGAGAAGAACAATTAGAATAATAGGGGGGGGGATCTCGTGATGGTGAGACAGCTAGAGTGAAAAAGACCGAGAAATATAGAGATAGATGGCGATTGATTGATAGATAAATAGAACCACAACTATAACATATTGAATTAACAACAGCTTATCCTGTTTTCGTAGAATTTATAAAATTTGAATAAATGAAATAAAAAGAAAGCTTCAAACAATGAACACTGTTAAATGACTCAGCTATTGATTGTAAAGAGTTTTTTTTCCATGCTGTTTTACATTTTAAATCTATACCATTGCAGATTTTAACATCGATTAATATTCTGAGCCTGCAAATTGCCAAATCTGTGCCAATAATAACATCTCTGCATGTTTTCACATACAAACGGCTTGATGAATTTCTAGAATCAATTAAAACTCGATTAACTTGTTTATGATAATTTCCGTTAAGTGACCTCCATGTTATTTCAAGAAAGTCTTTATGTAGAGACATTGTACTTTCAATAACCATGTTGTGAGCAGTTGCGAAGTTGATGAGTTGCTCAACCATTAACATTTGAGACAGCATTTAAGCTGTGATTTCATATAATTGGTTTAAACTCTTAATCTCTCTGCCAATTTTATAATTAAAATCATCCAATATTATTTTCAGATCATCTCTAGGGCATATGTTTCAAATTATGTCTAAAAGAGAGATGTTTGGGATCTTCATTTAGGGTTTTTTTTATCCTCTTATTTTTTATCCTTACTAGTTGAATGAGAATTTTCCTCTCTTTTGAAAACTAACATAATATTGGAGAGATAGCCTGAAAATTTTTAACAAGATACTTAGTTCTTTTATTAAAAAGAAATCCAGTTCCAAAAACAAGTTTAGTTTTATGGTAATTGAGTACTTTTTATCATTGGAAAACACTTACTTTTTATCTGTCCCAAATTCTAGTACCAGTCTATAGAATTTCTTGAATTACAAAAAGGGCAACAGCAAACAGCAACAAACATTAAACGAATTTATTAATAAAACACTGAAATTTTATTTATGTTTAAAAAATTTGCTATAATATAAAAAAAAATAACAAGTGCGGAAATTAAAAAAAAATATGTTTTTTTTTTTAATTATAACTTTTTTGAAACAATTATCATTGCTTTGTATTTTTATAAGCAATTATTAAATAAAATCTTTTATAGAAATATTTTCATTATACGGAAACTCAAATGATATTATTAAGAAAGAAACGAAAATCGTTATCGTAAGATAACAAAGGAAGAATTTTTTATTTAGTCGTAACTTGATAAAAAAAATCATTTGAATAATCAAGAAAAAAATTAATTGTGGTTTTGGATGATTTTCTTAATTTTCAAGCATTTTGTTCTAGTATTTATTAGTTACAGAAATCTTTATAATTTATTCGTAAAAAACATCTTGCATGAGTCATATTAAAGAAGATAACTTAATATTCTTTATATATACCGGCATTAATATTGCAAATGACATCATAAATGTTTAACAATTCCTTTTTTTTCCCTTGAAGGTAAAGATTCATTTCTAATTAGTCCCAATTTTTAATTTTCCATTTAGCAATCTTTTCTTAATAATTAGTTAGGCAAGTTTTTTTTTTGTATACGTCACTTCTTAAGTATAAACATTTGGGAAATTCCAAGCAAAATTTTGAAAATAAATTATATAATTTATCTCTGGAAATAATATTTTGTTCTCTCATTGATATATATATATATATATATATATATATATATATATATATATATATATATTGATGTTTTGGTTATATGAATACAATATTAGAAAACATGAATTTGCGGGTATAATCGTGTGAGCTGACAGCAAAATTTAATTCCTTAGATTTTTAATTTTTCAAAATTATTTTTTTAATAATAATTTTTTTCATTATATTTTCTTTCTTCTTCTCTTGTTCTTTTGCTGTATTTTTATCAAATAATATCTTTTATCAAATAATATCGTACTTTATAAATCTTAAACTCTTACTTTTGTTTGTAAATATGTCTTTTCCTTTGCTCTTTATTGTGTTATATGTGATTCTACACTCATGGAACGTATTTGGAAGGTTTGGTTGAGCGTACGCTCAAAACATGTATTTTTTTGTAGAAAGAAGTAGGCCATAAAGAAAGTTATTAAAAAACTAAAGCAAAAAAGGATGCAAAGGAAATAAGTGTTTATTTAAAAGATCAACGCAAAGTATTTCTTTTCAGCAATACAGTATTTACTATAAATGTTCAAAATGACGACTACCAACAGCAATGCATGTTTGATAACGTCATAAAAGAGATTGGCTAACATGTTGAACTGATCGTGATTTGCTCGTCTCACTACCGCCTTCTGAACACTGCTTAGTCAACCAATTACAACTGTAGTTCATATAACTGGTGGTGGTCGCAATTTTGTACATAATATTGCTGTAGAGAAGCACTTTGCGTTGATTTTGTAAAAAGGCACATTTTCCCATACGTGTGATTTTCTTTTCTTGCGTTCGTGCCTTAAAAATTTTCTCACACTCCTATACAGAAACTACTAGTTTTAGTACGCTCCACCACCTTGCAAGGTTTGTTCTTCTTTAGATCTAAATTAAATTTTGTATAATTAAAATGCAACAAAGAAGAGGTTGATAAAATAATCCCTTGAAGAACACTTTTAGTGTACTGTTTCCCTGAATTATTAGGAATATTTTAATAGTTTTGTTGTAATATTTCAAAATTGTACATGTTTAATAAATTTACATCGAAAATTTAAGTGCAAATGACAAATTATTTTCAAATGAGGTTTGATTGAATTTTCTAATATCTAAATAATTTCACATGTCCTTCAATTAAAAATAATGTATGGATAACAAATATATCTCTTTACTTTTCATCATCTAGGAATCTTCATATAATTTAAAACTGACAAACTAGCATTTCTTTTTGACAGTTAACTTTTAACATGCATTAACGCTCTTTGATCTTTTTGTGAAGTTTCTTTAATAACCCTTTCACTTTATTTTTCTTTCAACAAAGCAGTTCTTCCATTTAAAAAAAATTTTCCTAAATACATTTGAGTGGAAATACAGTTGACCGCAACACTGTTACGAAACACATAAACCACATTATTGGGAAAAAAAATTTTAAAAAAATGTACTAATAATAACTCATTCGCAAATTCAACTGCAAGCATTCAAAACAAATCTGCATTTGTTTAAATATTTAAATAGTGGTTTTATTTTATCTTAATCAGAGATTAAACTAATTTTATGAATGTTTATGTTAAAACTTGTGATGCAATAAATCTCCTTGCTCAAAGCTATTTATCTGATTTCTAAAAAGGCAGAAAAAGAAATTATTTTATTTTTATTATTTCTATATTTCAATTTAGTTCATTTCAGTTTGCATCTGAGCAATTTCCTCAGCAATTGTCGTCTCCAGTAAGCTAACAGAGTTTGATTTTCCACACTTGTAAATTTTTAAAGTGGTTTTCTTCGTAAATTTTTTCTGGATACACCTTAAGTTTTTAAATAATTCCAAATCAATTTATGGTATAAAGTACCAACACATTGGGTGCATCATCCGTAAAACCTTTTGTATCGTAAAACCCATTTTTACCGCAAAATACTATATCGTAAATTACAAAGCAATATTTTTTTAGTTAGAGTGAGTTAGTGTTTTTATGCTTATCATTACTGTAAAAATTACGGTTTAGATGATTTTCTGTTCCGTAGCATGTTCCGGTAAAAATAGAATTTATGTTAATAAATACCATTACTCTGAGTGCCGGTAATTTTTACTGTAATTAGATAAGGAATTTCTTACACTGTAGTACACCATAAGCTGGATTCTTAAATTGGAGTGGTAATAAATTCTCTAAAAAACGGTAAAATATATAATCAGAAAGTGCAATCTATAAGAGCTGAAAAGCAATGTGCTTTGGTGAGCATAGGAAAATAGCACTGAGAGCAGTAGCACTACTTGCCACTCAAATTCTGTAATTGTTTGGATATGAAGATAACAACAGTGCTACAAAACACAACAACAATAATTTTGTTAAAAGAAAAAAAAAGCTGAAACAAATAAAATAAATTCGTTTCCAAATGCAATATGAATACGAAACATTGAAAATCTATGCTTATTTATTTGAATGATAAAAATCGCAGTTTTATTAAATCTTAATCAGCGTTTATGGCCCTTTTATAAACGTTAAGATAAAAATTTTCGATACAATAAAATTTGCTTGATCAGAAATATTCATTTGCGTCACGAAAGAACAAAAAAAAATTATTTTCAGTGATAAGCAAATTGAGAGAATAAAATAAGTTCTCTTCATTTCAGCTTGCGTCTGAACAATTTCTGCAAACACATTCAGAGCTCAACAAAAACCCATAAAAAGGCTCCAGTAAGCAAACTGAGATTGATTTTCCCCACTTGGAAATTTTTAAAGTGATTTTCCTCGTAAATTTTCCCTGGATACTCCTTCAGTTTAGCTCCCTATATACTGGAGTCTTAAAATGGAATGGTAGGAAATTTTCTGAAAAAAAGGGAAAATATATAATCAGAAAGTGCAATCGATAAGAGTTGAAAAGCAAAGTACTTTGCTCAGCACAAAAACAGTAGCACTATTTGCCACTCAAATTCTGAAGATGTCAAAAAAGGAAGACTAGCACTTATGAAATTCTTTCCTTTTTTATGGGAGGAATTGTTTTAACCCTCAGGGTTAACTTATAGGTTCATACTTTGTGAAACAGAAAATTTCTTTATGGTGTAAACCTTCTTTTAAATCTGAGTTGAGTTGTTTGTTTAAACTTAGACAGAAAATAAACGCAAATGTACGGATATATACATATAACTTTTTTTGCTGAATTCAGGATTTGTACATTCAGACAACTTTGTGTTTTACAAATACCAATTTAGTATTTATTTACTTTTAAAGGATTTGTTTTTTTATATATATTTTTATAAAAAAATTATATCCTGCGGCGATTGAAAATATTTCATTTTGAACATTTGAGGGAAGTAAGTTTGGTTCAAAATTTAAATGAAAAAAGTAGTTTTGAAAAAAGTAGATTTATAATAGAAAAAAAGCTTTGTAAAAATAAATAAATACGTTTTGAAAATGTACGTGTTAACATGCATGTTAAATATTGATAACAAAAGGAAATTTTGCCATAAAAAATTAGAAATGTTTATTAAAAGTCAGAAAAATTTAGTGGGTTTTGTGATCATTACCAATGCTTTTTTTATTTGCATTAGCTGCAAAAAATTATATACTAAAAAAATAATGCACAAAATATGATGAATTGCAAGAAAATTTCTCCTTAAAACTATTTATAGAGGGAAATATTTTGCTATTTTTGGAATGAAAAAAAAGCAATTATGGATTTATTCCGTACTTTGTTGATATTTGTTTTTACTCATGTTCAATTTAAACCTATGTCAATTAAGGTTAGGTACAATTTAACTTCCTCAGTGGTGCTTTTTTAAAATTAACAATTGAAAACTCTAAATATCAACTTAGTTAACAACGTAAGTCACTAAATATATACTTAGGTATTTTCTATCTTGCACGCTTTTACAATTGAGTCAATTGATTATAAATGATTAATAATTATAGTACATAATGTGATGATGCATACATTTTTTAAATCTCTATAATTTATTATTATTTATTACAACAATTACAAAATTTTGGCCAAAGAATATTCAATATAAAACAGAAAAAACTTAGTAATTAGAAGATATTATTTAAACTTTCTTTTTTTTCTTTTTCTAACTCTTTTCGTCGGTTACTTTGGATGGATATTATTCATAATTTTTTTTTATTTTTAAACTTAGGAGGTTTTAATTTCTATTTTTACAGATGAAAATAACATTTAGACTTAAAGTATTAAAAAAAATAAAAATAATTTACTTACAGTTATATCTTCTTAAATCAATGGTTTTCTTCAAAGTAATTTTGGTATTAATGATGGCCGTTTTTTAATGAAATAAGAATAGCCTACATAATTATTTTTAGACATTTTATATATTAGAAATTAAAATACCGAGAATAATAAAAGACATAAGCTATTAATTATTAGTTTAATACTGATAATTATAAATGATTGCACAGCTCATCATTAGTGGTAGATTATGGTAGGATTAGTGATGTGGTATATAAAAAACATGGCTTACTGGTGATTGATTATGGTTCTGATTTACAAGGACCACCTTGTTATAAATATAATATATAATATAAATTACGCACGATATTGACCCAGGTATTAAAATAATAAAAAAGTAATGATATTTAAAGCGCAATAAAAATTTTCAAATTAAAGTTTTTTATTCTTTATGTGAAAAAAGCTATAAATCCAGGTACATAAAATTATAAACAATATTTTTCTTGCATATACTATTTTGATTTATAGAAACGAGAATATTGCAATTCAAATATATTGTTAATAAACTGAATATAAATCCGCAAGCTAAATCCTAGGTTAGGGTTTCCCGGAATTTACTTCAATAAATAAACTTTAATAAATTCTTTCTCATACAATGGATATTATGAGACAGTTCAATATGTGGTAGCGGCTTAAAAGATAAAGGATTACACATGAGACAAAACTATTTTTCTTCGGTGTTTTATTTTGTACTGAAATATATTTAATGTATTTGGATATGAGACTAAAAAAATATATTTATTATGTAATGCAATGCTTAAAAAACAAACATATTTTTAAAGTTTAATACTGTTGCAACTTGGATTACCATTGTTTTTTTTTTCAAACAAAAAGTTTGAAACACTTGAAAAAGAAAGCGGATTTACTTTTCTCCTTAATTTTTATTTATAAAAAACTTTTTCGATTGTAATATTTCTGGGAAATGGATTTCAAATGAAATCCATCTTTCTTGATAAATTTATTTTTTAAAATAAATTTTGTTACGTTTTTTTTTAATATTTTTGTATTTTATTAACTCATCTGAGTAAATTTTCCATTGAAAGATTTATAAGACAATTAAATTAATCACGATGCATTGAAAATAAATATGCTTATTTTCTTTTACTTCTTAGAAATTAAAATTAGCTTATAAAGGAACAAAGATAGATTTATCTAAAGAAATTATAAATCCATCAAGATATTTACAGTTTTATTCTAAAATATATATTCTGAAACAAATTAATTTTACAAAATTTACAAAATATATTGATATAAAATATTTTTTTTATTGTCATTAAGAAATTAAATTTAAATTAATGTTGACTCAAATTAACATTTGTAAGAAGATGCAAAATCAATTCAATGTGCTTAGATTACTTTGATATGTTTGATTTACTAAGTTAGAATTAATTAAATAATAATAATAAGCTACTGAAATTCAAAATATAAGTTACTTTTGTAATGTTTAATTATCTCTTGTCTTTTTTTTTATTTAAATATACCTGCAATAATTATCTATGATATTTAGTACTTCTAATTAAATTATGAAACGTTAAATTAGTTGTCTTTTTTGAGTGGCGTTTATTGAGTATATTTTCTCAATAACTCAGACGTTAAATTAGTTGTCTTTTTTGAGTGACGTTTATTGAGTATATTTTCTCAATAAGTCAGACGTTAAATTAGTTGTCTTTTTTGAGTGGCGTTTATTGAGTATATTTTCTCAATAATTCAGACGTTAAACTGTACGCATTTATTTAAATTTGATAAGTTGCTTTATAGAGTTTATTGTTTTTCACTTCATACAGTGTATTTGTTTATTGTTCATTGTTGCAATTTGTACAGTTTATTTTTTTTTCTCATTATTTTATTTTTAACTGAAAAGTTTTTTTCTCGAAAGTAAAGAAATTTAGTAAACCCTTTTGGTATTTGAATTTTAAATCTAACACAATTTAAATAATATTTCCTACTTTCTTCTAAAGTGTTTAAAAATGTTAAAAAAAACTATGCTATTCGTGCAACCATGTTCATTAGTTTTATTTATAAGTTTATATTTGAGCAAATTCTAAATTAAAAAACATTTTTTTTTTTGACTAATATAAAAATGAAACTTAAAAATTCCTTTGAAGCATATATGTTTGAAAAGCCATTGATAAAACTCACGAAACTATAGACTTCATTAAGCCCTTAAACTTACATAAAGTTTAAATCAAGGATTAATACGTTTTTGTAATTTACATCCATTTAAATTGCATAGCTTATTTAATTTATTAATTGACGGAATATCTGAGCTTTTATGATTTTTAATATTAGTTAAGTTAAATTGTTGTAAGAAAAGTTTTGGTTATTGTTACTTCTTCTCTAAAGAGAGCATGCATTGTACATATTTTATTTATTTTATTTATAATAAAATGGTGATAAAAAATTTACAACAAAGTTTAAATGTAATAATTTTGTAATTAATACTTTTATACTTTAACAGGTAAACGCTGTTTTGCTCAACATTTCAGATAATATTAAAAAGGATATTTAGTTTCAAGAAATGTTAAAAATGAATTAAAAAAGGTAATGCAATGCTTTCTACCAACTTATGTCCTATGAGCCGGACTAAAGTTAATTTTTGAAACTTTAATTACCATTAAACAAGGCTATTTTAAAATAAAACCTAACAAACATTAGAGAGTTGACATAGTATAGTTTGTCTACGGTAAGAACTCCCCCTCCACAGAATCTGAAGCCGTCTGCTTCTATGGAATGACGCACTTCAGCGTAGTTTCGCTTCACTAGAGGGCTAAAACTTTCTTTCGCCGACTCGAGCCGAAACCTGGCCTAAACAATGACCCTATACCCCTACTTGGAATAGTTATACCTCGTTACTATGGTCACCACCACGGGTCCATATAAAAGGCTAGGGGAGTTTTTACTTTAGACAAACTATAAAACAAATTTATTTACACAGAGGCTGTGCATTTATAGATAAAACGTCAATATTGTAGGTATTTCTTTTTGACTAGAACACTGTAATTCAGGAAACAGTGTAATGTACGCTAGAAAAAAAAAAAAAAAAAAAAAACTTATTTCGACACACTTTAAGATCCAGGTCTCATTTCACTTCTCGGTCTTACCCCACTCTTCCCTGATTAGTTAAATTTACCTACAACTGTTATATTTTTGCCAAAAAAGAATTTTATTGTTGAAAACCAAAATTTCCGAAAGCCATTGAGACATGAAGGTAAAAATTACCTATGAATGGTTAGTATAAGTATATTTTAGTTTTATTACAAGAATTATGTTTTTTTTCTCCCGAAATGTCATAACCATGTTAGTTGGTAATTTTGCCAGAATTGTTGTAAAAAATTACATTAGTGTGACATTACTCCTAATTTCAAATTCTATTTAATATAATTTATATTTCTTTATTCGTATTTTTTTTATTTTATCCATTCATCATGCGAAGTATTAAGATTTAAGAAGTATATATAACATATATATTTCTTTAATCTGATATGTTATATATATATGCTCCGATGTGCTCCGATATGCCGATATAATATAGACAAAATATGAACTATTATAAAATATGAATCAGAGACAAAATATGAACTATTACATATTATAACTAAATTTAAGTATATTTTAATGAGCGGTTATATATTGCATATTTTTTTGATTGAAGGAGGTGAAAATGAACGGCGATGATGCAACTTAAAAAAAAAAATTTTCAACATTTACACCGAAGAGCTAACTTGTATACAAACAAAAAATACAGAGAAATAAAAGTAAAACGTCAAAAAGTATTCAAGCAAGAAGTGAAAAAATATTAAATTGCAATAGTTTTAGAAAAATTGCAATAGTTTTAGAAAAATTGCAATAGTTTTAGAAAAATTGCAATAGTTTTAGAAAAATTGCAATAGTTTTAGAAAAAATCTTAATTGAAGTTCTTAAGTAAAAGTTGACCGTTCAGTTGATCGAATTTAAATTTTTTAATTGCAACTCTATGAGCTACAGATCTGCCCGTATGGTGGTTTTTACGATAAGTTTAACTGTTTATAATTTAGGAAATTAATTATTCGAAATTGAAAGTTTTTATTCCATTATACTTTCTGTACATTTTTTGTATACCTTCATATTTGCAAGTTTCTAAGTGTTATAATTTTTGTGTTGAAAATCAGAGTGTAACATCTAGTTACTTAACTAAAAGAGTGGTTGCTCTTATGATTTTAATGCTGAGATTTTACTTTCTTTTGATGTTACGTTTGTAACATCAAAATAATATTATTAGTTTCTGTTAATTTCAAACTCGTTCTTATAATGCTGAAAAAGGAAAGCATATGCTACAAAATTCTTTATTTTTTTATGGCCTTTAATTTCTTTTATAAAAATACCGTCTAGATACATAATTTTTATGCATAAATAATGATGTTAAGTTTTAAAAAACATGCATGAGAATAATTGATGCTTCAGATCTCGTAAATATCATTTTTTTTAAACTTATGCTTTTATGTTTTAATCGTGTTACTCAATAAATATATATTTGTAAATTTTAATTTAGCTGTATGAATTCATTAAATTTAAGCTATCTATTTTTAATGTTTTGATTTGCGTTTTTTGTAAAATATTTCTACATAAAAGATATAAGTAAATTATAATTAAAAAACACTTCGTGAACATTACTAAATTTTAATCATAATATATTTTAAAAAGAATTGTTGTGGAGTTTCTGTGAATAGATTCCTTTTGATATAAAGATATAAATAGATATTTTAACAAAATACGTGCTCTTTTAAAGATTGTTGTTATATTTTTAACACAATTTCATATTTTGTCCAATAATTTCAACAGTTGCGTGACAGGAATAATGGTTTTTCTTTCCTCGTGATAAAAAAAGAAAACTTATTAAAAAAAAACTATTTATTTTTCTTAATACTTTTTTCGTCAAAGTAAAGCCCAAAACAACGATTCTATTTGAAAAATTCTAGTTACATTTAAATATAAATGAACGACGTAATGGAAAATTTTTATAGCTATATTTCATTGAAGCAAGTCTTTTGTATTCAGGGTCTGTAAGTGAACGATATTAACCACTTAAAATAATGGATTTATTCTTTTCTTAAACAAATATATTCTTTAAAAACCGATATTTAGAATTCCCTTGTGAAGAAAAGGTTGGCGCTCGTCACAAATAAATCATTTCTTGCAAGAATTTGCTGTCCTATAAAATCCTATAACTGTTCTCTAAAATAATCCATTATGCGATGGTTTTGTCTCAGTGGGTTTGCTTCACAAGCAAGAGTTGAGTAGAAAAAAGCTGCTGCTATATAAAATATTTTTGCTTTCTGCTGTTATTTACTCTCAAAATATACGCACTTAAATAAATTGTTTAGTAATGCACCAGCCAAGTTTTTGCGCTAAGAA
Organism: Parasteatoda lunata; assembly: GCA_949128135.1. Lineage (NCBI taxonomy): Eukaryota > Metazoa > Arthropoda > Arachnida > Araneae > Theridiidae > Parasteatoda > Parasteatoda lunata. The sequence continues at coordinate 64,524,927 of OX421976.1, read as the reverse complement.
TATTCCGCTCAGAATGCGAGCATCTATTGATTCTTTTTAGGAAAATGCGCTTTAGGAAATTAAAATTGGGGCAGAGTGTAATGAAGTCTTTTAGTTAGAAAACTTCATTCTTGAAATTGAGAATTCTTAGACGCTTCTTCCAAAATGCTATTAATTTACAAACTTATGCCGGCAGATTTATTTTAATGAAATATTTAAATCAATGAAAAATAAATAAATGCATGCAGTGTTATTTATTATTCTTATTTATTTCAAACTTCTTTAAAATATACGTGTCATATTTATGAATTTCTAACTGGTATAAAAAACAATTGATTATTTTTAAGGAACAAAATTTTAAGAAATTAAGTGGAAATTTAATTTCCTAAAATATATTTTAGCAATTAAAATTAAAATTAAAAATTTTAATTCAATGTAAATTTATTTGAGGTGAAGTATTTTAGATAGAAAACTTCATTCTTTAAATTCAGAAATAAAGAGGACGTCATACCATGGGGAAAACTTTTCATTGCAAATTATTATTCATAATTATTTCATTGCAACTCCATAACTAATTTAAAATTGAAATAGAAAAAGTGAGTTCACACAAACATAGAGTAAGCTATAAATTTTCAATTACTAAAACGAAATATTTAAAATATCAAAATGAAAATAAATTATGTGTCGATATTTTTAGATTACGAAATAAAGAAGTTTTCTTGCTTGCATTTTGATTTTTAAAATTTTTTTCTCAGCAACATAAACTTAATGGCTTACTCTAAGTTTGCCTGTACTCACTTTTTCTTTTTTTAAGTTTTAAATTAGTAATTAAAGTGAAAAAGAATTAGCGACGAAAAGTTTCTCCCGTGGTATGGCGTCCTCTTAAGAATTCTATGGGGCTTCTTTGAAAATGTTATTAATTTACAAACTTATACTGGTAGGTTAATTTTGATGAGTTATTTTGATCAGTGGAGAGTAAAAGTACCGCATACAGTGGTATTTATTATTTTTATTTGCAGTGAAATTCTTTAACCAAATAACGATTTTCCATTTAAAATGTCGTATTTAACCTACAGTCTTCTCCGGGTACGAAAGCCGGTTTACCTATGCACTTCCTTAGAAATATAGTGTATGGGAAGAAACAATCTCCCTCTTTTTCCCTTTTACTAAATCGCCAGTTTGTTAAAATATACCTGCAAAAATTATGCATTTCTGAACAGTGGCAAGTACAATTTATTCTTTTTGAAAAAATAAGTTGTCGGAAATTAAAATTGGGGCAGAATGTAATGAAGACTTTTAGTTAGGAAACTTATTTCTTTAAATCAAGAATTCTATAGGGCCTCTTCTAAATGTACGCCTAAATTGTCAAGATTTTTAATGAATTATTTTAATCAGTCACGAGTAAATGTACTGCATACAGTGTTATTTATTATTTTTATTTACTGCGAATTTCTTTAAAATATACTTGCCATAACTACTAATTCTTTCTGATAAAAAAATTGTGTGTAAATTAAATAGCATTAGCTATATATGTGTTTTTTTATTCGCTTCAATAAACGTATTTCGTAGAAATTTTCGTACTAATATTATGTACATCACCTCTAAAACAAACTATGCTTATTCTCTTTCCAAATGTTAAGCTAATATATTGATATGTATACAATTTACTTTTCTCTACATTGCAAAAAAAAGTTGGAGAATTTTGAATCATAATAGCTTTTAAACTGGCTGCAAGATTCTGTTGGTGCAACAAAAAAGAAATATTATTGGATTTTTTAAGCTAGATCACGTTTCTATTTTTTTACTTAAGAAAAAACATGGTCCCATCTAAAATTTTATTAATGCAGCAAGTTTGAACCATTTTATTGCTCAAGGTATCTATAATCCTATGGAATCCCATGTCATACAAAATATTTTCAAACTTGTACATTTTGACAAAAAAAAAATAACGTGTAGGGGAGAGTCGGGTAGCCCCTCCCACTTAAGGAGTATTGCTTATATTTATGTATAATATTGAGTAATAATCAATATTTTTGTATGTTTCTATTGTTTTATCATCTAATTAAATAATGCAAAAGGAATAAACCAAAAAAAAAGAATAGTTTAACTTAAGAAATTAAAAAAATTTGACTACAGTATTCAACATAGTTTCAAAACTATTGTTTACCATGTTACCAGCTGAATAAATACTCGAAACTTTGAAAATAATCTTTTTTTAATATAACAATTAATGTCCGGTGGCCCATTGACTTGAGAAAATATTCTATATGTATGAAATTGACAGTGGGCGGGGGTACCAGACACTCCCTTAATTTAAAAATATTGTAGTTTAGAAAGAGATACTAATTGCAGATTTTAAATTAGAGATATAAAAATATCAAAAATAAATCAGCAAATAAAATGTTAACAATTATTGTTTAAGGTACTGATATTATAGTTCACCTTTGAATGAATTTTCTGTTGTACTTACTGAACATTCTTATAGAACAGTGTAAGAAATTCAAATTGTTTTGTAGGAAAGCATTGCTCAAAAACTTACTGTTTAAAACAATAATAAATTTTAAAACATCAATACTTCACTTACAAAATATTCCAAGAAAATTTCTGAAGAAGTCGGACACTTTTCTAATTTATAAGAGCAGATTAAAAAACAATTACTCAGTAATACAAAAACTGAATTTCTCAATTTTATTTATAGCAGAAAGTAATTACCAATTTGGACAGCTACAAATAACCTGCTTCGTTACATTCCCTTTGATAAATAGAAATTCTATTGAATTCTCCTTTCATCCCTGCTCAAATCAAAATGCTTCATGATAAATGAATCGAAGTTTTGATAAATGCTCAATCGCACCTTTACTTCTGTTCTTCACACTTTCTCTCACTCTTCTTTTTCGTTCTTTTTTTAAAGTTAGAGAACATCACAATTTCAATTTTTTTTTTTATTATTTGCAGATAAAACGATTTTTTGGCAAAGCAATATATTTTATTCTTTGAGTTGAAAAATAAATCCTTTTCCCGGGGTTGATCGGAACGCAAGAAGTGATAAATGTGATTCCGCTCCAAGAACAAATTATTTCTAAGTAGGACATCACTTTATAAGCGTCGATATCACTAGAATTTACAGTACATTTGATATATATTTTTCTCAAAGACTTTTTTTTTAGAATATTCTGATACAGATCACAAAGAGACACGTAGAAAGATTCGTGGATGTATTACATATCATGATATTTTTATTATTGTGGTGATATATTTCAGAAAATCTAGATAAAAAAATATTTGGTAAAACACAATAATTCGTTAAAAATAGAATGACACATTACATAATAATTCCTACAAATTAATTCTAAACTGCAGCACAAATTAAATATTTAGGTAAAATTATATTTTTTTAAAGATCTGAGAGAAATGGGAAATGCTAATAGTATCATAGAATAATACCATAGAATGCTAATAGTGCCATAGACATTGCTGAAATTTATTAATATAATACAATAATTCATACAATTATAATATCACCTAGGTAAAATCATATATATTTTAAAGATATGAGAGAAATAGGAAATGCTAATAGTATCATAGAATAATACCATAGAATGCTAATAGTGTCATAGACATTGCTGAAATTTATTAATATAATACAATAATTCATACAATTATAATATCACCTAGGTAAAATCATATATATTTTAAAGATATGAGAGAAATAGGAAATGCTAATAGTATCATAGAATAATACCATAGAATGCTAATAGTGTCATAGACATTGCTGAAATTTATTAATATAATACAATAATTCATACAATTATAATATCACCTAGGTAAAATCATATATATTTTAAAGATATGAGAGAAATAGGAAATGCTAATAGTATCATAGAATAATACCATAGAATGCTAATAGTGTCATAGACATTGCTGAAATTTATTAATATAATACAATAATTCATACAATTATAATATCACCTAGGTAAAATCATATATATTTTAAAGATATGAGAGAAATAGGAAATGCTAATAGTATCATAGAATAATACCATAGAATGCTAATAGTGCCATAGACATTGCTGAAATTTATTAATATAATACAATGATTCATACAATTATAATATCACCTAAGTAAAATCATATATATTTTAAAGATATGAGAGAAATAGGAAATGCTAATAGTATCATAGAATAATACCATGGAATGCTAATAGTGCCATAGACATCTCTGAAATTTAATAATATAATACAATAATTCAGATAGTACTAATATCACTTACGCAAAATCATATTTTTTTTAAAGAAATGGGAAATGCTAATAGTATCAAAGAATGCTAATAGTACCATAGACATCGCTGGAATTATATATAATACAATAATTTAATAATTCAAACAAATTGTTTTTAAAATACCTTATCAGAAACATAATTTTTTTTAAAGATACGGCAGAAATAGGGAATGCTAATTGCACCATAAATGCAAATTGCCTTAAATTTCATATATCTAATACACTTTCATGGTATAATAATGTATCCAAAATCTTCAATATAATTTAATCTTTAATATAATGATTTTTAAAATTTTATTTTACTGCATACTGTAAATAACATCGTTTACAATAAATATAATTGATATGATAATTATCGCGAGCGATAGATAACGATAATTGACAATGATACGTGATCATCGACAACGAACGTCAACAATAACTGTTGACTGTGATAACTATTAAATGTGATATTATGATCAATATCTAAAACTATGAAAAATACAAATTATGATAATATCGCGAGTGTTCCTGATATCTATAACTGTTGACTGCGATAATTATTCAATGTGATAATATTATGATAATTATCTAAAGCTATGTTAAATATAAATATGATAAAATGTTTTTTATTTAATTATCGCCATTTATAATTCATGTTCATATAGGGCATGTAACATTTTTAACTTATATTACGAAACATTCTTCCGTCTTAGCATGGAGCTCTTTACATTCGTACACCAGTACAACCCAAGATCACTCACGGGTTTGTTTAATTTGAAAGCTTCCCTTGTACATTGCAATCTATTTATTTTCTTGTTCTGATAAGATATGAATGCCCATTTCGAGACGCGGGTCGGGCTTAAGTTATGTTATAAAATATGATATCATCGCAACTGTTCCTGATATCAATAACTGTTGACTTATAATTAGTGAATACGATAATATTATGATCAATATCTAAAACGTTAAGCAATAAATATAAATACTTAAATATCGCGATTATTACTGATACCGATAGTTATCGAATGTAATCAGGTCACGAGGACTATCGATACCGATGATTCTAGAATACTATATTTTCGTTAATAATGATAGAATTCTATTGTTATGATGAAAGAAATCTCAATGAAAAAATAGTCGAATTATTTAAATTGAAAAAATGCCTTGATATATCATAAAATGCTGATATTTTTGATAATATATTGTGATATCGAAATGCTTATACCATTGAGCACTAATCTTTATATCTTTTGTACTTTAATAGGTGGGATATATTTCTTTGAAATAAGTTAATACTTTTTATATCTTATCTCTGTGTGATTTAGTTTCTTTTATGTACTGTTGAGCTTCAAACAAAATTGTGTCTTTTCTTTTGTTGATATTAAGTATATTTAATACGTTAACAGGTATAGTAAGAATACTTATTGTAAATAAAGTGTTGCACACATTGATTACATCTACGAGATTTTAAAAAGATTTTTCCAAATGTATAAGAGAATTCTGCTTTCGTAATTCATCTCTAAGTAATGTAATAAATGTTTAAAGTTTTCAAAACTTGGAATTTATGTTTTATCTTGCTCAAGTAAAAATTTAATAAGATTCAAAGCTGATTTTTAAAATATTTTCAAGGATATATAATTTTTTTAGAAAATTTTTGCATTATTTATGCTTTATACTTTTTTTATTATTTAGTAATTTTGTACAATTCAAAAATTATGCGAAAAAGGCTTGAAAATCTCAAACTTTATTTTAACAAATTTAAAAATTTAAAAACTTTATAAATATTTATGTTTTATGTTTTAATATCTTATGTAATTTAAAGTACTCAATTTACTAAGACTACTTATACTATGAGGGACATGATACAATTCATATTCAATTTACTAATACTACTTTCTCAATAATAATTTGTTTGGTTGAACTAGAATTGGAATGCCTTGATTTTTATAAATTAACGCCTGCATTATCTATTTTAATACATTACGTAAAATTTTCAGCAATTTTTGATCTCTAAAGTAAGTGTCTAAAGTTTATATTTATATTTTCTTTTCTTCTTTTTTTAATTTATATAATAAAGTCTTAAAATGTTTATTAATAAAGTTTAAAAATCTATAAATTTATTGAAAATTGACAAAAGTAAACGAACTAGAGTATTTATATTCCAAGTTTCTTATAGTAAATTCAGAGTTAAACCGCTATAAATTTGGAGAAAACGTAAAAAAGAATAAAAAAGAAAAGAAGTTTTGAAATTTCAGTATTACTTGCAGTTTGATAAAGAAAAAAAATACAATCTCTTATCTTCACTTCTAATTGAGATAAAAACTTAATTTTTTCAACCGTTTACAAGTTGAATAATTTTATGATAATTGACTCTAATGATTAAGATTTTCTATAGACATCGAGAAAAAAATACAATTGTTCAAGAAAATGATTGATAGAATTCGACTTAAGAGTTACTGAACATTAATTATTTAATTAGGATATAGGTGCCATATAAAGATTTCTTCTTTCCAATGTTTAAACAAACTAGAAAGATTTAGCCTACATAATTTCTCCAATTTTAACTTTTTTAAAGAATTACATGGCGCATGATACATTGGATGGTTCATTGAATAATGCATGCATTCATAAGCATTCTGGTATGTACTACGAACGTTCAATGTGTGCACTCTTGGTCACATGGCACACGTTCCGACGCTAATCTATCGCTTTTCATATATTCTTTTGCATGCCCATCATAGCAGCAAAAATGCGTTCTGCAGAGTTGATGACATTGGAGGGTACAGGAAGTTGGGACGACGTGTTATTACGAATTGTATCCAGGAACTACAATATCCAGGAACGCATTTATGGTGGAAGAAAAATGCTGTTGAACATATGTAGGACACTGTTTTACTATTAAGTTTATGAACTAGGTGGCTAAAGAAACACTCATTTAACATTTGTAGTATTTATAAGAAGCATGGTGATCGTATGCAGATTTTTGCACCTCACTCATTCTTGTACTTTGCGTGTTCGTAAATCAACATTCATTTGGAATGAATTCCACGCGACGAAAGAAACAATCACAGAGCATTTGTATCAGAAGTACAGTACAGAAGAACTGAAGTGCAGACTATATGCTATGCGGCGAAAGAAGCACTCCTTGAAAATTTTATTTTATAACCGATTTTGAACAGCCGATCCGATTCTGAATTCAAGACTATCAAAGTTCAACTCTGTAGTCTTGAAAATTTGAAACCAATCCTGAAGACAATCCAAAAGAATCCTATTTGCATTTGGACAAACTAGCCATTTCGAAGGATTTTGTGATTAAACCAACCAGCATTTGTATTACATAGAGAGGAAAACCTCGAAAATTTTCCATGGTTAGCCTGACCAAGGGGAATCCGATTCGGTATCCATAATATTTATACCACTTATGATATTTTGCTTCAACAATGTGATCGGTGAGGGCCGGAAGAAGAAGTATTAGAAACTGGTGAGCAAATATGGTGAGCATGCTCTGCATCCCCCATTTTTTGTATGACGTGTGTTCGCAAATAAACACGCCCTTTGGATGTAGGCTATATAACAAAGAAAGCTCTCACTGAACATTTGTAGTAGGAACCAGAAAATTCGTAAGCGTATCTATATATATGTGCATATCTCAACTTTGCGTGTCGTGTTCTTGTAAATGAGCAGCCCATAGAACTGGATAAGTCATTTAGCTTTACCCTATATTTTAATCTTGAAGAAAATGTAATTTATAAAATACCTAATTGGTACAAAATATTAGATTTATTATGAAAAAATTTAAATGTTGCTTGAACTGTAAATCATTCATTAGAATTTAAATAATGTTTATTTTCATTAACATGACTTAAAGTAAACGAAATTTGATTTTAAGCATGCGAAAGCGTTTTATTTAATTGAAATATAGCAATACATTAACAACAATGCAATTGTAACTATCTTTACCTAACAACGTGTTTCTAACAGCCCTAACTGTCGATGTCCTTTAAAGCATTGTCACAATATTTATAGATTAAATAAGACTCACTTTCCCTAGAGATATAGCACGCATAAGATATAGCCCTTGTCATGCTACGGCAGAATCACTTGAAGCATAAGTCATCAGCATTATAACTCTCCCCGGCGTATTGTATCAACATTGATATGCGAAGTGCTGTCAGATTCATCAAATTGCTTTTGATATGTTGAGTAGTTAAATGAATGAGTTAAAATGAAGTTCCTTTTTGTTGTGTCGACCCATTTCCATTTAAATGTCAGAACACGAACATATTCCGCACTGAAAGTTAGAATATGTGGTTGTATCAAGAATTATTTTATGTTGAATTAGAAATTTTAACATCTTAAATTTTTGTTGGGCTCTGAAACTTTAAAGGGCTTTCGTAAAAAGTTACGTTTATTAAACAGTGTTACGAACTGCAAAATGGAATGGTGATTCTTCGAATACTATTATTATGTTCCACTTTCAACGAAATTAGAATAAATAAAATCATTTTAATAAATTGCTATTACATACAATGCAAAGTAAACAAGTTATTTGTAATGAAATGCACAAATGTAATGTGTGAAATCCATAAAATTAAAAGCGATTAGTTTTACTGACTTTGCTATTTATGCCATTTTCTAAATTAAAATTAAATTCTTGATGTTGTCTTATGTCATTTGTCAATACTAACAAGCCTATTTAAGGCAGAGGGGAGCGCCTTTTATTTTCTTTCGATGGCGCCATCGATGACCAAGAATTCGACTACTGTCACACAAATATGTCACAGTTCGTTTTATAGGGATGACACAGGCACACAACATCCATCCATTCGCAGACAATACTTTTGACCTGAACCAGAGCGCAATCAAGCTCCAATCGAATACCCTGATTTGTTATGGGAACTTGGAGGACTTTGTGACCCCGACAAATTTGTGACCCCGAACGCTCTATCCCCTGAGCCATAAAATTTTTAAATTAAATTGCTTCGAATTTTTATATTAGCGTTATTCTAAATCGCATTATTTTATCAAAAAGCAACTAGAAATATAGTCTTTGTATTAAAACTTTGCTCTGTATACAATTTAGTTGGCGAAGATAATATCCTTTAAGCTTTCATAAGTTTCGATATGAAAATGTTCCCATTGCATTTGAATGCTTAAAATGAAGAAAATTATGATGAAGTTGGATGTAATTGTAATGTGCCAAATTCAAGGTATTGCGAGTTCAATGTATAAAATATAAAGTTACTTGTCACTGAAAAATTAAGCGTGATTTGAGCCATATGCAATGTAATATTTAGAGGGAGAATAAGGCTGAGGAAAGAAACAAAATGAAGATCATTAGGGTACTTTACTGTAGAAGAACCCGCATTTATTTGGGAAAAACATGCACATGTTCCATAAAACATGCACATGGAATTCACCCAAAAATCATTCTTATCAGTTATAGAATGAACCAGAAAAATTAATGTCTTTACCAATTACGAGCTTCCCTTATTTATGAGTGTTAATTTCATTTAATGTCATTATCTCTACATTATGGTTTAATGTTTGGTTTTGTTCGTTATTGACCATGTACATGACTTAACTTCAAGTAAGGAGACTATAAATTTGTAATTTGAAAATCGTATATTTGGGCGCATCATATATTTGGGGCATCGAATCTTATATTTATATATTAATCGTTAATGCTCAATTGGTTGACGTCAACTATGCTAATTATTGAGTACTAATTTAGACATCAAACACAGAAACTAATTTTTTTTTTTTAAAAAATAAAATAGTGTATATTAAAATTTATTTCTCAATAACTATTTGATTGATTTCGTAAAAATCTTTAAATTTGTTATTTAACAGTAACAACTTTAAAATGATGTAAAAATTTGTTGACTTTACAATTAAAATATTTTTTTGTTAAATGGACTATTGTTAGATGGCATTATTTTAAAATGTAATTTACTTATTTTGTCTTTTTCTGAATTTGTGTAAATCAGTTTCATTCTTTGATTGGATGGTACACTAAAAATAATACTTATTAAAAATTACTTTTTTGCATTTAATTATTTTTGGAAAAACGAGTTTCATATTTTTGTCCAGAAGGTTTCAGGTAGATCGATATACTGAAAATGGGTAATTAACATTGAAGGACCCAAAGTTTTGATTCCTCTCCTGCCTAAACTATTGATTTTATATTTACAAGATTGCAGCCCCCGCCCTTCCTGATTTGAAAGTCAATATTCAAATCCGTTGGAAAAAGATATGTTCATTTGGCGAAAGCATGTTTTTGTGTCGTAAATGCAAGAAATTGTGAGAATCCGATTACCAGGTCAAATGCTTTTAAGTTGTTCGACCTCTTCTCTCTCGCAATTTGTTACAAAGCTATTATAAGTAGTTCAATAACAATAGTGATGACATTGATAGGATATTGTTTTTTAATTTTATGAATGCAATAGCAATGATATTCCTTTTTCTCTTTTTCTATTAACAGCAGCATATATCAACCATGAATTCGCACTATTAAAGTTTGATAGAATATTTTCGCCATACATTTTTATTACCTGTGAATAATATTTAAATTTCAGGAGGAAATTTTATTTTTTGGACATGTATTTTGAGTAAATGATGTACGCAAATGTAAGTTTACTAAGACGTTTAATTACTAATCAATCAAAAAACAGTGATTTTATTTATTTATTTATCTATTTTATTTTATTTTATAACCGTCGTTGAACAGCCGACCCGATTTCATGGGTTTCGACTACTAATGTTCAACTCCGTAGCCTTGTAATTTTGAACCAATCCAGAAGACAAGGAAACTCCTGGATCAGTACCCCCAGAGGTTTTGATTTGTTATGGGAACATGGAGGACTTTGAGACTCGACAGATTTAACGTGCATCAGTCACCATTTACTACACGGGGAGTCTTCAGCCGGCGAGGATCGAACCCACGACCTCTTGGACATGGGCCCAGCGCCCTACCGACCAGGCTATCCCGGCCCTTATTTATCTATTTTATTTTATTTTATAACCGTCGTTGAACAGCCGACCTAACTTAATGGGTTTACGGCTACTAATGTTCAACTCCGTAGCCTTGTAATTTTGAACCCAATCCAGAAGACAAGGGAACTCCTGGATCGAGTATTGGGAGAAATTTGCCTTCGTGGAGGACTTTTTTGATGGAGCTAACCCGCATTTGCGTTACATGGAGAGGAAGACCACGAGAACCTCCCACGGTTAGCCTGACGGCAAGGGGACTCTAACCCATGATCCGTCTACCACTGAGGATATTTCACGTCAGCACTGTGGTCAGTGCAAGCCGGATGCGGAATTCGTATCGACTGGGATTCGAACCCGGTTCGCCTCATTGGAAGGCGAGCCAAAGTTACTATTATCAAACAGTTTTTTTTTCTATTGATGAGGATTTCAAAGAGTAGTTTTTAGTGCTTTGCAATTTATACGCCCAACCATATTTGTAACATTAAACATTAATTCAAATCTTATTTGGAAACGGTATTTCTTGTATTATTTTTTTGTTAAATATTCATTTTATTAGTGATAAAAATAGAAATATAATTAAGTCGTTTGTTACATATCATAAAATAACGAGACATGCAGTAAGATGAGTAGCGATCGAATTGAAGATAAGTTGAATTCGATCTCTTTTTCCGCTTTAATAATTAATAAAGCGTAACGGTCAGTAATAATTTATGAAGGCGTTGTATTTTAAGACGACATTGATAAGCGTGTCAAGGAGTTTCTAGCAATTAACAATGGGTGGAGAAAGAAAATAAAAATGAGGAAATCAATTAATAATTCCATATAAATTGAATGCAATATTTTTATGAAAACTCATATTACTAGTTTTTAATTGTATATTCAGAGATAATCGCTTTTCATTTAGTTGCTAAATAAAAGGAGTAAATCTTAAAAGTAGTAAAAACTTGTTTTAATAAGTAGAAAATATTTCAATTAGATTTAAATTATGAATTGATCGATCACAAATACCATGTTTAACGTAACATTAGTACTTAATAAACAAAGACTGTATTTTTAATATTGACGGCGCAATCTTATTATACAGAAAATCACCTAGCATGAATCCTTTATAAAGAAACAAATCAAAATTTCTATAATTGCCATCAGCATTAAAATTAATGAAAATTATAAAGCTATTTCAAACCTGCTTTGTAATTATTTCTTTGCTTAATATATTTACTCCTATTATTGCCATTTTTGATATAGGTCAGTACTCTAAATTTACACTAAAAATGGTGTTCTTTTATTTGAAGTAATCAAAGTTCCTTATTTAATGATAAAATTTTTTAAAACAGCATGTAATTTGTACGCCGTTTTAAAATTATAAAGCAGTAACTACGTTACATTTGTTTTTAAGTGATTGTCACCATTAAAATGAATTCATTAAAAAAATTCATTAAAATCAAACTTGCTGAAACAAATACTTACTTTTTTAACACAGGTTAAAATCATCTTTTTATAAAACCATTATCATTTCAGAATAATATGAAGTTTTTTGTAAATCTGGCTTATAAAATGAAAAAAAAAAAACATATTTTCTTAGACTTCTAGAGAAACTTTAGAATTTTTTTTCTTTGCAAGTTTTTTAGACAAATAAAGGTGCAAACTGGTTTCGGTCCTGCAATCAAAAACCTTCCTCAATGTCTAAACCCAAAATGACAGTAGAAAAATGTACACAAAGTGGCTTAACCAGCATGAAGAAAGATTCAAGCTTTCACTAGATAATAACAGGAAAGAAGATAAAAAAAAAAAGCAGGCGTGAAGAGGTTGGGCGAGTTTTTCAATTTTTGGGAAAGGATAAAATTCAGAGACAATTTTAGCACCTTGTACCCTGGGATTGTCCCCCTACCCCCTGACAAATGTTTTTTTTTTTTTATCTCACTTGTTTTATTACATTGTTCAAGCTTGTTCCCCTTACCCTACTGGTTAAACCACTTTGCACGCGTTTCTTTGGTTAACTTTTCTACTGTCATTTTGTGTTTAGACATTTTGAAAGGTTCTTGTTTATCGAACTGAAGCTATAGTACGTCAATTGCTGTAACTTTATTCCTATTGTTTTTCTTTATTTATATGTAGTACAAAGTACATCTAATCCTCGTTTGGATGTTTAATATAAAGCGACTCACATGATAAAAAACAGACATGAATCATATAATAAATCAGTTTCTGCTCCAGCAGGGCTGAAAAACAATAAAGTAAAAAAGAGAGGAAGGAGAAGAAAACAGCATAGAGGTTATCTGTCGATTTATAGCCACTAATATTAATAGCCTGTATATCAACCATGGTATGTTTAACCTAAAATATGTAATTTGTTGCTCAACATTTTCTAAATCCTAGAGGACATTAGCATCAATACTTTCCCAGTTTCAATGATGGCAGTCTTTGATTCTTTCATTGGTTGGCTCTTTTTTATACACCTTTACTGAGGATATCCTTCACTGTTTTTGGAGATTGAGATAGGGAGGGATTAGGCCATCCATGACAAGCACCCTATTACGCAAAAACTATCACTGTGAAGATTTATCAACGTAAATTTAGACATTGCTTGTTGGAAAATATGTTTTGCGCCGACATGATCTCATCCCTTCCTTCCTTTTCCTTACTTTTTTAATTATTCATTATTTTTTTCTGCACAGGTGGCTAAGAAAATGAGTTACTTCTTTCTAGTATCTGTTAGGAGATAGGCTTTCTTAATATACTTAATATTATTGATTCTCATTGGAATTTCCTTGCGTATAGTTATGGTGCAAAATCAAAGTAGCTTTATTTCATGGGACACACTGTGGGATAATAAATTCCAACCTACCATCCATGAACAGAAGTAGCTAATCCAAAGGGTGGGTTGAATTTTTGTAGGAAATTGAGGAATCTTACTTAAAAAAAGAATGAAAGCAGCATGGGGAGTATAAAAGAATCCAAATAGTAACATATTGAATACCCATCTTATGTAAGTGATCATCATTCACTCATTAATCCTCACAGTTAAAGAAGAGGGAATTAGCTACAGCAGGGTTGTAAAGGAATTAAAATTTAAATTGAGAATAGATTTAATTTCCAACTTATTCAATGAGATAAATTATATAGCTGGTGGACATCCATTATCTTAGTTATTTTATAAGTCAGAAAGAGAGGGGGCAAACGGGTTTAAAACAGTTTTTGTTCGTTTTCTGCTCTTGATTTAGGTAAGAAGGTTGAAGGTAAATCTTTACTTTTATTTCGAGTAAAATTTGCTAATAACTTGACTAAAACTCAGGGATTGAATCAATTATTAATTTGAATTTATTTCATATGCCTTTAACAAGTGGAGTAATATTGAAAGTTACGAAAACTCTTATAAGCTGTCGAAGGATGTTAAGCATTAAATTTTAAATTCCGCTTTTCTGCTTCAATATTTTAAAACCTTCTGCAAATTAGGAAATATAGTTTACGATTAATCAAAATGTAAATTAGCAATTAAATAATTTTACTAAAATCTACATGAATTAAATATAAAGCTTCCATTAAATTGGTAACTATGAAATAATTTTCTTCCAGAGCATGTATTTCCTTGTTAATGAAATCGTTCACTTTAATTAATCTAATATCCTTAGAATGAATGTGGTTTCAACAAAGGATTACATTCCATAGTTGAAGAGCTAACGATTAACTTTTTGTAAGAGCTTAGTAATGATTCAATTAGATTTATGTGAAAACGGGGCGGGCAACATACGAAATTTTAAAAATGTATAGAAAACATTACTTTATGGAATTTTTCACATTGTTACTAAATAATCTTTTAGGCAAAACAAATTTCAAGAGCTTTTAGGGCAATTAAAAATATAAAAGAAATTTAAAAATAAACAAAACCAAAAAGGTAGGTGAAATTATATTAACAGAGCAAAAATATTTGGTTTGAGTCATAAACCTATATAATCAAATAAAAAAAACTCATGAAATGCAATTTTTATTAATAAAAACGTCTCGAAAGGCTTTAATCGCATAATTTTGTATTTTGATGTGAAATTGTATTTATCGTGCACGCTGTAAAAAATTCCGACACAAATTACAATGAAAAGTACCGGTAATCAGGTTAGCGGTATTTTTTATCGTAAAATCCATTTTCATCAGAACAAGTTACGGGAAAAAAATATCTGATATATCTTAATTTTCTCAGTTAAAGTTGTCTTAAAATCACTGGATCATTACTGTAAAATTATAGTATAATACTTTACGGTAATAATTGATTTAGCTAAAAAATGGAATTTACGGATGATGCACAAAACGTGCCGGTACTTTATGCAGTAATTTGATCCGAAGCGTTTCGACAGAGCACAAACAAACATAAATAATATCCTTTGTGATTGTAGATATTATTGAGCATAAAACAATAAAGATATCCATGTAAAATCGCTTTGTAGATTTAAGATGCACTTAAATATGTGAGATACATAAAGTATTTAAAGTAAATAAAAAAAACACATCGGAAAAATTATTTCTCAAGATTTATTTCGTTTTAAAAGCAATATACTAAACTTTATTATTTTGTTTAGACCGATTAAAAGTATTTTATTTCTCTGCCAGAAACAGTTTCAGTAATACTTTATTTTGTAACTCAACTATTCAATATAATAGTTTTGGATCAGGAAGAAAAACCAAACCAAGTTTAGTTACATTCCGGTTTATGATAGATTATGTTTCATCAGTTCTGACAGACAGAAATATTATCGACTTAGGAAAAAAAGAAACATTTATTCAAAAAATAGAAGAAAAAGTAGCGGCGCCCATCGGCAATTGTTGGCGCCATTGCTACATGATCCACATTTTTCAATTTAGGAAAAAAATAGTTTTATTTTGCCATTTTTTTCTTTGAGTCAATAAAGAGTTTTTTTAAAACAAATATTAAATGCAATGGAGTCAAGAAGCTGGAAAAGTATAGATTTGCTGAAAACTAACTTTCGATATTATTGTCTGATGAAAAAATAATAAATAAATACCCTATCATATTTGTTGATTGAATAAAATAAAGACTCTTTTATGCTGGGTTGTAAAGCTTTCTATACATTTATAGTTTCATGAAGTTTAATAATTTATAAGCATTTTAAAAAAACTTCTCGAAGTACTGCAAAAAATCTGACATTTCTATTTTTGAGGAATTAATAAAATCATATTCTATAACTTTTTTTAAATGTTTTCCATCTTTTGTAAGATTTGATACATATTTGAAACAACATTTTCTGATGTACGGAAATTATTATTAAATATTGATTACTATGTCAACACACTTATAAATAAAAACGTTTACATAATAAACGAAATTAAATAATAATGAAGGTAATTTAAACTATAAGCTTGTGCTTGTTTTATACCAAACTCAATAGTTACGCGTATCTCTTAAATACGCTCTTTTAAGTTTTGGATTTTAAAATACCTTTATATTAAAATACTATTGCAATACATTTTACATAAACAGAAGAGTAAACAATGCATAGACAAATCTTAAAAACAAAATATATATATACCAAATATTTACATAAATGAATTGAAAATTAAGTAAGCCGAATTGCTGTCGTTTCGACTGAACTATTAATATTTCAAATGCTACATTACCAATAGTAATATAGCTATAAAAACTATAATTAAAATTTAGATATATGAATGAAGAAATCAGTTGCAAAGTTTGAATCAGTGAAAAAGTGTTTAGAATGATCGAAGCAAATGAGCTTTAATATTAATTTTACAGATGTTTGGATATGTCTGGATGTAGAGCTAAAGAAGACGGTGTAATAACTGCAAAAGCAGATTTTGTAGCTCCAACAGGATAAAAAAATATTTAAAAAAAATTGACCTTTAACGTACAAGGTGTGGAAATTAAGTAACGAGACTGGAGACGTATTGTTTGATATGACAATCTGGATCATCTAACTTTGAGGTCCTGCAACTGAGCAAACTTCTGTTATGAATCTTTAATCAAAAATGAAGAGTTTGTCTGTTTACGTGTCTCTCATATTACTCCATAACCATTTTTACTACCGATCTGAAATTTGGAAAGTGGATAAAGGAGACAATGCTAGCAACTGGCCGTAAAAAATATTCAAAAATAACAATTAGATATGTTCAAAAGCGACATTTAAAAAATGGACTTTTCTCATTGGTTTAGAGCTAGCGCCAATGATATAAATAAAACTGCAAATGATTTAAAAATAGGGTCAGTGTTGTTTGCTTACTTAAGACTCTCATTGACCCAAAAGTGGTTTAGAAAATGGACAAAATTTTGAGAATGCTTCTCCACAGTAAACTATTTAATTACCTAATAATATAGGGAAACCGGGTTTGCTGGGCAGAAAAGATTGCAGGTTACGATACGACTTTTTGCGTGTGGAACTGTTAGTCGGTGTATCAAAAAAGAAGCTTATTGCATGTTCTTAGACATTAAACTGTTTTTTATTCATTAAGTAATGTAAACTCAATTATTAATGAGAGAGTGAGTGCATGATAGACTACTTTACCAAATTAGTAATATGAAATTAAGTAATATGAAGTTATTCTTAAGTAATATGAAATTGCATGCTTATTTGTTATATTCAATCAAACTTTTAAAAGGTATTGCTATAAACCTAAATGATTTAAAATTTATGTTATTTGAAAATAAACGGTATTGGATTGAGGGAAAAAAACAAATTATGCCCAATAAAACAAAATTAAAAAGTAAATAGTACTAAATTGTTTAGGATAAATTAAAAAAAAAATTGTTATACTACTATTGAAGCCAATGAGGATTAATTAGTTTTGGTAAGCGGTACTATTTGAGATAAAAAACAACCATTTACTAAAGAGAAGAACTAATAGAGAAATGATACTAATTCATTAGGGAGAAAAGTATTAGCCATACTATTATTGATGTCTATGACGCTTAATTTATTTTTGGTAACAGCTACTAATTGAAGTTTTTTGGTAACAGCTACTGACTGATGAGAAAGAGAAACTATATATAAAAAAGATTAATTATTGGAAAAATAGTTTTAATTCATTAAGAGAAAAGGATAAATTCTTCGTACTCTTTTTGATGTCAATGATGCTTAATTAGTTTTGGTAATATGCACTGATAATAATAAATGAAAATAATCTTTATACTGTAATTGAAGAAAATTATGCTCAATTAATTTTGATTATAAATACTAATAAAAATTATACTACAAGCTAAGTACTGAAAGTAAAAACTGATTGAAAAATGATTCTAAATCGTTTATGTACAACGAAAAAAATGCGTCATGCTTTTATTGACGCCAATGATAATTAATTTTGGTAATAAGTACGAATTGAATAAAAAAAATAAGCTTTGTACTGAAACTAATTGAAAAAAATAATACCAATTTGTTGAGGATAAAAAAGAAAACTCACCATGCTATTATTGTCAGCATTGATGTTTTTGTAATAAGCACCTTTGATAATTGGTGTAGTATTAGTCCTTTCCAAACTAATGTGGGTAAAATTAGTATATTTGATTCCTATTAAAACAGCATTAACTCTATACGGTTTTAATATAGATAATGTTGAGAGAGAGAGAGCGAAAGAGAGAGAGAGAGAGAGAGGAGTATTTTACGAGCCTACGAAAGGGATAAGGACCAGAGAAAATCACTTGATTGTGGCAAATTTTGATTATTATGAGTTGACATCGAGCAATAACATTATGCAAAAAATACTGAATACAGTTAATCGTTATCTGGATCAACTACGGAAAGCGTGTTTTGCTTAATTTAATAGAAGACACCGTTGTAAAGACATCGGCAAGGATAAGAAAATAGTTATGAATTAAAAGAAAAGCTGCAAAAATTTCCTAAACTTTACGTTGTTTTCTTTAAAAGAGACTGGAATGTGCTTAAGACATTAAAAATACTCATTTCGATCGAAGGTGAAGAAAAAAAAAGTAACTGTTATTGAAATTCTTTGTATCTGTTATCAAACGGAAATCACGAGTGGTCATGATAAAGCAATTTCTACCCTCTGCTTAGAAAATAATGTCATTCAAAGCAAATTAATGATGGTGGTAATTACAGTGAAACTCAAGTTCTCGGCATCAAATGACTTTTAAATGTTGAGCTATCGCTGGCAATCACCATAAAATGGATCGTACTTAATAGCGACCATTAGAAATGCATTGAGATTGTATTCCAGAGTGCCTGAAATAGAAATTGGCCGTTTTCACGAGGGTATACTTTGTTAAGGAAATTGTTATTAACTGTCTCATGGCTTTTCAGTAATTGAAAAAGACTGTAACAAAATGCATTCTTGAAATAAATTATTTTAAGTCTGTAATTATAACTGAAATGGAACCACTTAAGGAAGTAAAGAACTCTAAGGCATCGCAGTTATATATAACAAATGCAACACTGATAAAAGCTTGGTGATATGTAACAAGCCTTTAGTTAAAATTTACTTTGTATGATTCATATTCTTCACACATTAAAATTTACAGCGAAATTGATGGAAACTTTTATAAAATTAATTAGCATCGATTTAAATATGAATAGACTGATTCAAAATAAATTAAACTATTTTCATAGTAGTTTTTATAGTAGTAGTTGGACTAGTAAAAAAGTGCCATTTTTAAAAATTAAAGAGAAGTGAAAACTTAATCATCTTAAATGCTAAAATTGCACATTTATTAGTTTAAATAGTATATATTATATATTATATATTATATATATATATATATATATCGATCAAATTATATCTATCTTTCAAATATAGGGGAGATAGTAGACAACTAGACAAGCACAAATCACCATACAATCCATGGTCCGAATGCAAGTGGTAACGCACTAGAGGTTGTGGATTTTTCATCGGGGTCTATACTTTTTATTTTATGCTTGGACTTTTTCTTCTGGGGCCATATGAAGAGGCTGATCTACGGCGATGGTGGTTCTATAAATTCTGTTGAAGACCTTGTAGCTGCTGACACCATAAGAGAGATGCCAGGTGTTTCGCCTTTGTTTGGCAGTTTCTCCTTCGATGGTGGGAAGCCTGCGTTATAGTTGGCGTCTGCAACTTTCAGCAGTTGCTGTGATGTGAAACTTAGTGCTGATTAATTTCATTTTGGAGAATAAAATATTTTTCTTCATTTTATCGGTTTTTTTCCATTTCATCTCTGTTTGTCGTGTTTCCCATTATTTCGTGTTCTAGGGCTTTGCAACTTGCGTAACGAAACTTGGATTGTAAGGGGATTTATGCTTCTCTAGTTGCCGTGAGCGTAAAATTGTGGTCTTCATTAATTGTTGTTGCACGTCTACGCCCTTGCCCTGATCTTCGGCCTGCATTCCAGCCTCCAAAAAAACGGTTCCAGATCCTGGAAATAAAATTTTGTGAAACTTTTGCTACTTCTGCGTGTGTATGGCTCCCCTCTAAACGGCCTACCACTCTCCAAGCTTTTGATTCGGTTAAATGACTTCGTTGAGACATCACACTCATCGTAACAATGCTATTACTGAATGTCGATCATTCTTTCCCGCTTTGTGTTACATTAAGTTGAGAACCAAATCAAACTCGCTGCAGCTAAAGCGTCGTCTTCGACGTCAAACTCAGAATTTGCATACTGTGAAGTTTGAAAATAAGAAAAATTTGAAAATGGATTTTTAACTTCCTCCCTTTTATGCAAAAAAAAAAAAAATTATAACGTTATTTTATACAAGACACAATATCCTTAATTGCTATGAGCAGTGTATATCTATATATATAATTATGTTAGTAAATTCATTTTGTTTATGAAAGGGGCACGCAGTGATATCCAAAAGGAATCAGCAATGCGCTGAGCACTTCTTTTACAGCGAAAAGTAAAAAAAAAATCTGAAATGAATTGATTTATTAAGAGGATACACAGAAATGTACTATTATTTGTGTTGTGAAAGGGTATTAACTCATTCAGAAAGACAATAGAAAGACTTCAGAAAGACTCGTAACAACAGAAGGTATTTCTGTAGCAGTAGCGTTTGTCTATGTCCTGGGTCTCATATCCATATCTTCAAGGAGTTTAAAAAAATCATCGTTAAGATAATATTTTTAAATGGAGAATGAAATCAAGGAATATTGCAAAACTTCTTTAAAAAAAAGACAATCTTTTCTACAACGCATTGTTTCGCACGATTATTTTAGGATGAACTATTGTTAAAAATATTTTATGAATATTATTCCTTAACTAAGCCTAAAAAAATCAAAATCCGATATGAATTTATAAACAATATTGTAGTCAAATCTTATTGCTTTGAAATCCCTTTTTTGAGTTTAATGGTATTTAAATTGTAATTTTTAATGTAAGAATGTAGATCAAAGATGTAAATATGATTGTAACAAATGAAGAGATAATTTCTGTAAGGAAATAAAACTATATTCTCTTTTATTAATAAGTACTTAGAATGCCTTATAAGTAGTTGTTCGGATCTGTCAAATAGATTTCAGTAAATTGTTAACATCAAGAAATACAAATATAAACTTTTATGGTGCCGATTTTTTTATTTAGCGAAAGAGACCAAAGTGGCTACAAGGAAGTTAGCACTTACAAATTGGAACATTTGAATAATATAATAATGATATTGAACATAATAACCTTGCAGTTAACTACGTGATCTATAAAAAATGGTTTAATTTATAAGACGCCTTTTTAGTCAATCAGAAAACGAAACGAGAAAGAAAAAATTTTGAAAATTACTTTTTATTTATTAAAATATACTGTTTAAAATAATTAAGTCAGTTGAAACTTACAAATTAGAACATAATAAACATCATAATCAAAAACTCTCTAGCAACTAAAATGTGTATCATAAAACTAATTAATTCATTAGATACATATTGAGTTAAAGGAAAAATGTTACTTAAAATTACTTTTATTAATTTAACAATGCTGTTTAAAATAACCAAACACGATGGAACTTCATGAGTTTAGTTATCGTAATATTAAACACCTTGCACTAAAACAAATGGGTATATGATTAATTAGTAAAATATACATATTGTCTTCTTCTTCAATGGCACGCCAGCCCAGAGTGGGCCATGACTTTCCTCTGAAGAAAGTTCTAAGCTTTCCTCTTCTTTCATAGACTCTTTTCAGTTCTTCTTGGATAGACTTTTTCTAGGCAGTTGATCCCCTGATCATCGGATTATTTTTTTTTTTACTATGGAATAAACTTTTGGAGAACGAGGTTAAAGAGTTGGTAAGGTAGTGCGTCTCCCTGTCTGAGGCCGTTTGACAGTTTGTGATAGGCTGTTCTGTATCTTGACTCTAAGATTAGTTTTATTTAAAGTGATTGCTACCAGTTTAATTAGCTTCTCTGATATATTAAACTCACTCAATTCCTGTGTAAGTCATAAGTTGTTGTGATATCAATAAGCAAGTTGTGTGTTTTAATGTCAAACTCTCTAGATTTTTCCATAATTTGTCAGTATATATATATATATATATATATATATATATATATATATATATATATATATATATATATATATACAGAGAGAGAGAGAGAGAGAAGAGAGATCCTTCTTTTCCTGAAGGTGCATTGATAGACACTAATAATAGTTTCAGCAAATGCATCTATGCAACCTGTTGAATAGGTTGTAGAGAATAATTTGTAGAATGTACGAAATAGATTAATACCTCTATAATTAAAGCATTCCAAAGCATCATCTTTTTATATATAGGACAAATCATGATCGGTTTTCAGTCTTTTGGTAGAATTTCATGAAGTCATTCGAAATCAATAATTCGATGGATTTCATCAGCATTTTGAAGGTATATTGGGTCTTTTTAAAATATAAACGCAAAATTAAAGATTCTTTAAGTGAAATAGTTACATCACAAATAAAATAATCTCATAAATTTGTTTCATGAGTCCATACGAAATCATTAAGGTTACAGATTTCTTCAGCATTTATAAATGCAGTATTTTTAATATATATATTATGTATATTTAGAATATAAACGTAAAATTATAAAATTACATGTTCTTTTAATACAATAATTACATACAAATAAAATAATCTCATTATTTTTTTCACTCATCCTGATTTCAGATGCCTTGAAATATCTTTGCTACTGATTTTTCTTTTAAAAACTTTTTTTGGATATCTAGTCGCTGATTATACGTGTTGTTGAGGATTAGTCGAAGTAATTGTAAGTTCGAGAGTAATTGGAAACAAAACTATATATGTCTGGTTTTTTATACTTAGTTTCAAGTATTCTTGCATTTATTCTTACAATGCAATAAGAAATATCTTTCAAGAATTTCTTTCAAACTTAGCATTATTCGCTTAATATTAGACGAAATGATTTTAGTCAGGATTGAAATGTAATATTCATTATAATTAATGTGATAATTTGAATTAAAATATGGCTAAATAGTGAGCAAAATTTCATCATAACATTTGACAGGGTAATCAAAATTAGAAATTAAACTAATATAAATATAACAGTTCTAGAAATTGAACACAAATTTAAATACTATTTACAAAAATTAAAATAGATTTTGAATTAGGCATTCTAAAAAATACTAACTTATTTTTTTTTTTTTAAATATTGATGTTTCATTTTAAACTAAATATCAGTGTTCCATTCCTAGGAATGACTGTTTTAACTATAAATTCCCATATTTTTGCAGTATAAGTAGACAATGGTTTGAACCATTGAAAAAGCGTGATACTTTGTTAATTAAAAAAATTGCACTTTTTAAAAAAAATAATTGTTTTATCAATAATATAAATACCAATTTTTCCTTTATATGTTGTAAAATAATTAGAGAACTACATTAAAAATTCTATAAATCTCATAAGTCAAAAAAATGTTAAAATTTTGGAACGCTTCGTTCGTCTCCAGTACAATTAATCCTTATAATTAAAAAATACTCTTCTATCAATGGAATTATGATTTAATATAACTTAAGATCCAGTTGAGTTTAGTATTTTTTAGCCTTTAATTGCTTAACTCGAAAATATCACTTATTTTAATTGAATACTTAGTATTTTAATATCAGTAACGTAAAGGAAAACAGGCTTAAAAGTATTATGTATTAAAAAAAAATTTGAATAAATTTTCTATAATTTAATTAATATTTAAAAATTATTATAAAAAGCTGTAATTGATTTTTAAAATTTAATTTATGTTTATAGTGCAAATGTTAAGGTTATCTGATATTTTACCATATAAAATACATTAAAATACTGTCTCATATCCACGATCTTCGTGACATAGAAAAGTTACTTTTATTTTTGACTAAATACTGTATACAAAGGAATTTTGCATCCATGTCTTCTTCAAATTTGAAGCTTAAATTATTACTTAAATGAAAAGAAAAAAAAACACACACTCATTATTAGAGCAAAATCTTAACATTATGTCTAGACTCGACATAACATAAAAATAAGATACTGTTCGAAATATAGTATTTATATTCTTCTCTTGACGAAGCTCAGCGGACCACTGCGTTACGGTTATTTTCCCACTGAAAATCCTCATAGTCGGCCGAGTGTGAAAAGAGCTAATTTTCACGCTCCTCGTCCTCTCTTGATCCTATTTGATGCGACATTCTCTCCTTCATTTTGACTCTTCCGTAATTTTTTTCTTACCCTTTTGTTTTCTTTTCAGTACTGAGCCAGCAGTATGAAGTGAGAGTGTACGATGAATTTGTAATTCGAGACAACACAGCTGTCCTCAAGTGCCATATCCCGAGTTTTGTGAAGGACTACGTGACAACTACGGCTTGGTTCCGTGACGATGGATTGGTAATTCACTCTGATGGGACACAAGGTAGATTTGAAATGTTTATTTTAAATGAGTTGATTCTTTCAAAATTTTTAAATGTGAATAATTCATGCTAAAATGCGATAGAAAAGTTCGGAAATATTAAGCTGACGGATAGTTTAAATGAATTCCATTTATGATAAGATATGTGTTTGGTAATTACTCTTCATTTCAGGAGGAGGGAAAATATATATTTTATAACCGCATTATAAGCTATTGATAATTTCTTTTTTATGATATATTTATTAAGTAAATAATTCTTGAATAAGAAGCCTTAAAGGAAGAGACGCGTGGGAAAAGTTATTACTCTACAAATCAAGACGAAGGAAACAGTATGTAGAAGGAATTTCCTCTTCTTCTTTGTCAGCACAACAGCCCCTGGTTGCAGGTCTTTTCTGCCTCAACAGCTGGCAAACTCCAGCGCCTCCTATCCATGACAACTTTATTGCAAAGATGTCTAAATTACAATCTTCAAAAACATCTGTTAGTTTTTTGAATGAGTCAACCTTATACATGGTGCGGAGGTTTCATGTACCAAATCACAAGTCCGTTTACATGCCAAGTCGTTTGGGTTAAACGGAGCCAGTAAAGGAACGTTGTTGAGGTTTCTGAACAGGAATTGAAGGAACTATATAGTTGAAATATTTATTTTAAATGTGATGTTTCCATGGAAATTTTCAAATGTGAATAATTCATTTTAGCATGCGATTGAAAAGTTCTGAAATATTAAACTAATGTTTTTTTTTGTATTTTAAATGAATTACATTTCATTTTATGATGAGGAGTGAGTGTAGGTATGGTAATTACTCTTTATTTAAGGATACCGGCAAATAAATATTTTATAACCACATTATCATATAATATTACCACATAGATATCACTACATATGTATGAATGCATTTTTAAGCTATATTAATTAAATTAATAATCATTAAATAATAATTAAATAAATAATCATTAAATAAATAATTAATAAATAAATAATTAATAAATAAATAATCGTTAAATAGTCTTAAAAGAAGAGACGTGTGAGTCAAGTCCTATTTAAAAAAATTCATTACATAAAACACATCCATAAAGTAAAAAATTCTTTTTAAAATAGTCGTCTGCAATAAATCTAAAATATTCATGAGGTACTCGTAGAACTATTAAAAGAATATTTTCGTATTATATTCTAATAACTTGGACCAATTACACATTCTAATATTTTGAGATTTAATAATATTTTTTTTAAAATAATAATTTTTTTTTAAACAATTGAATATATTTTAAGCTTGTGTTGCAATTTGATTGAAAATTGATTCCTAAAATAAATGTCGTTTGCATAAATGCATTTTATAATATTTAATGAAGTCTTTTCTTTTCATCGGATGAAAAAAAAATGGTTTACTCTAATATTTTGAATCAGAGTTGCATGCTCATTTGATATCCTGTGACTGTAAGCAATTTTAATCACTAAAATAAGATTCCGAATAACAGTTTTAAGCATTAAATTAACTTACTATATTGTTTTAGTGAATGTAAATGTAGACATTAGTATTCTGAAAATAATCCCTGTAAGTTGCCATTTTAATACGTCAGGTAAAACTATATTTCCACACCCCAGAATTCTGTGCCACTTATTAAACTTCAATTAAAGCAACAGTTGATTTGAAATAATTTTAATTTACGTAGTTGGGAAAATTGCGTTAAGTGTAATGTATAGAGCAGTTCATCTAACATTCATTTTTAAAATTTCTTTTGAGTAAAAATAAAACAGTTTAATGTTGTCCCAGCATTTTTTCCACTGTGTCATTATAATTATTGTAATAAACTGTTTCTGATGAGTTAGCAAAAGTGGGTCCCGCGGCTCCCTGGATGTACTATTTTTTGATGAAGTAGCCTTTCTTTAAGTTTCCATTATATTTGTTGCATTTTAAGAATATAAAAGCTTTTAAAATGTAATAATATTCTATTAGATTTTCCGTCTATTACTAGCATAATTGCTTTAAGTAGATTTTTTTAATATTTATTTTATTTTTAAATATAAAATCAAATTACATGTTTCAGTTTTATTTAAGCTCTTGGTCTTGTGAAACCTGTCTAAGTAAATTAACCATTCGCACTCTGCTACCATGCGTATGCTATGGCATAGAAGATTTCATTCATTTTTAATTCATTGACTTTTTATTTAGTATTTAATTACATATTAATTTATATAAAAAGGCAAATATGGGTTGTTGTTGTTGTTGTCTTGTCTAATAGTGCAAGAAAAATTAAATTTGTCCAAAAATATCTAAAACAGCTTAGGCCACATCAGTAATCTCTATAGAATAGAGGAGTTGCTGCGGGGGATCCAGATGGATCCTGAAGAGTTTCGCCAATATGGCTGGGCAAAGATATGGTCGGGAGAAAGTTCGGTGTCGATGCAGTGAGGACTACTTCTGCAGCTTCTATGGCTATCAGGAGATATTTTTATTCCCTTGAAGTGTTTAGTCCTCAATCTAGCTATGGTTGAGGAAATGGCTCAATCACAGTTTAGGGCAGGGCTGGAGTGCTTCTGAGAGGTAGCAGAAAGTATGCTGCGGCTGACTGACGCATCAGCATCAGTTAGGGTCAGGCTGTTGTAACGTTGGAATTATTTCGGGCCTCCTTGGCCAGGATATCAGCTCTCTCATTACCATCGATATCGTGTGCTGGTATCCATTGAAGGATACAAGGTTCTTTGGGCCATGGTTATTTCGTTTAAGAGCAGGATGATATCTTGGGTGAGTTGGGAGTCTCCTCTTAAAATGGCCTGGGGGGCAGAGCGAGAGTCCGAGAATAACAAAAATCCATTAGAAATTTGGATTGCCTTGGATCTTCAAAGCTTTCTTTATGGCTACCAGCTCGCAGGTGTAGTTTGAAGCAACTTTACTTACAGAAACTTTGTATGATTCAGATTTGTCATTAGCATTGGTCAAAAAGATGCCTGCACCGCCTCGTTCAAGACTAGAGTCCGAAGAGCACAAATATAGTTAGATATTAATATTTACATGACTCATTACAAAATGTATTAATTTGCAATGCATGGATATTTTAAATTTTGCGAATATTTATTTAAAACCAAATTGGTAATAATAATAATAATGTATGATTTGAAACTGTAAAGTTTATTATTTCATATAACATATTTTTTTTATTTAAATTATTTTTGAACCTTAATAACTGAAGGAAGCATACGGCAGATTCATGCTATTGTTTTATTTTATGTTCCAAATCACAAAAAATGCACTGCTGATGTAGGTTTTTACAAGAAACATTCCAATTAGGGCTGAAATATTGTAAGCACAAATAAATTTATTTTGAAATTTTTTTGCAAATGTTTTTGAAATTCTACTCTGTTTGGAAAAATATTCATATATTTGCACTGTTTGAATTTTCATTCTAAAATTACGGTAAAATAACCAGCAGCAGGTAATCTATTCAAAAAACCATAAAGTTTATGGTAAAGAACCTTTTTTTACCTTTACGGTTTTGTAACCGTACACATCTAGTATGGTTAAAAGCCCATTAATACAAAACCATACGGTTTTTAACCAGTTACAGCTAGTATGGTTATAAAACGTGGAAAAGAAATTTAACTGGAGTTTGAAGTTTGGTAGTGGTTGAATTGTGTTTTATAAAATGAAACGTTGAGTGTGGTATTGTTATTTTTGTCGTGGAGTGCGGTATTAGTATTATTATTTTTAATTGCTTTTAAATTTTTGAATTCTTTACTTAATATGCGGAGTGTAGTTTAATTAGTTTATTGTTTGACCTATCATAAGAGCTGGAAAATAATAGGCTTTTTGTATTAAGCAGTTTCATAGTGCTGTCCTCCAGGGTCATAAATTGGGGCATGCAGGAAACTGGAAACTCTTTGCTAGTTGAAGGGGCAGAAGGAAATTTGTGTTGTGGCGTCAGCGCTTGGACTTGAGCCATTACGTCGGTAAGGATATTTGGTGCAGATTAGTGCTCTCGGCTATAATTTGTTCCCAGCTGCATAACACTAAACGGCTTTCTTAGATAGGCCTACTAGTCAGTACTATAAAGTTCTGGTTGTTTAACCGTATTAGATGAATGTAGTTAATATAAATATATATATATATATATATATATATATATATATATATATATATATATATATATTATACAATAACAACATACATATAATCCATTTGCTCCCGTGAGAAAAAATCTTTTCTCAATTTTTTTCAAAAGATGCATAGACCACAATCATATAGGAAATCATTTAACATTTTGAACGTAACAAAATATCAAAAAATATATAACGAAACCTTTTTTATTTTAAAAGTTCATTCATTTACGTGTCTTTTCTGCATTTTAAAAGTATTTCTAACAATTTGTGTTTTTTTTTAATCAAGTAATTAATAACACTGGCAGGTTATGATGGGTGAAATTTCAAAAATTTAGTGTAATTGCCAAAAACGAAGTTCACAAGTTTCTTTTTTATCATATCTAAATGCATAAATTCCTTTATTTTTTTCGTGAATATTTTTCTGACGTTTGTTAACTTTTTATGCTGTTGAATTATTCAGTACTTATCTTTTTTACAAAGAACGTGACTTTTGTTTCCAAAAACGCCTCTAACAGTTTATTCACTTTTTACAAGTAATATTAAACAATAAATGCTTCATTTAAATTCTATAAACACTTTTATAGATTCAAGTGTATTCAAATATTTTTTTTACTGTTCCAGAAATTCAAATGTTATTAACATTTTGCGAACAATGAATTTATATACTATTTGAAGTTATTAAAATTATTTTTTAGCTCTTGATGGGTGCTGTCCTTTTTAATTTATTGTAAAAATTAAAATTTGTTTATTGCTCTGTATCAGCTGTTTCCATTTTTTTAGCTTACTTGATCATAAAATTTTGTTTAAAACAACTGATGAATAAAAAAAAAGAAATTTTTATTTTCTTAATCTCTGATTCAAGTTTTATTCTGAATTTTAGATACCCTTCAGAAAATTTAGCAATATTATTATAGGTTTTCGATCAGATATTATTTTTTAATCATTTTATGACTAAATATTTTAATAAAGATTAAACATACTGATATAATAGTTAATTTAATAGTTAATTAATGTAATAGTTAATTTTTATTTTACAGTCTATATACTTCTTGTTTTAATAAGAATATCCAGCGAAAACGAATATTTTTATTAATATTTAAATGCAATTATTTCGATGTAGAAAATGTTTAAAAATATTACCATAAATTAATTAGTCATTATACACTCTATAACAAAAAAATCGACGCACACTGCCGAGCCAGATTACAGTGGTGCATGGCTCGATCAGGCTGGAATGATGCCGACTGGGGACGTATAGTCTTTAGCAAAAATTCCGCTTCCAAATGTGTCCTGACGATCATCGAAGACGTGTTTGGAGACGCACAGGGCAGAGGGGGGATCCTGCCTTCACTATTGCACGCCACACCGCCCCTCAACAAGACATAATGCCTAGGTCTGGGGTGCCATTTCCTTTGACAGCCGGACCCCTTTGGTCGTCATTAGAGGTACACTTACTGCACAGCGGTACGTCGGCGACATCCTAAGACCTGCTTTGCTACCGTTCTTTTTGCAGCGCTCTAGGCTGGTTTTTCAGCAGGACAATGCCAGACCACATACGGCACGTGTTGCTATGAAATATCTGCAAGCTTGTCAAACTCTTCCTTGACCTGCCAGATCACCAGATCTCTCTCCCATCGCGTATGTCTGGAAAATGATGGGAAGGCGATTGCATCTGGCACGGAATGTTAATGACCTCGTTCGACAATTGGATCAAATTTGGCAGGAAATACCGCAGGAGACAACCCGGGAGCTTTATCGGTCTATGCCACGCCATGTGGCAGCTTGTATCTAGGCTAGAGGCGGGTCAACACCTTATTGAACTTGTTACTGTAACTCTGCAATAAATTATTCAATTGTTCTGAAATTTTAATCATTTAATATTCTGTACATTGTCTTCCTATCCACCAATTTTCATTTCAATCGGACAACTCCTTCTTGGTGCGTCGATTTTTTTGTTATAGAGTGTATTTGAATTAAAAAATACTATTTCATAATGTGCTAAAAATTTTAACAGTTAGCTATGATTTTCACATTCTAATTGCAATGCATTTTTTTAAAAAAAGATTTATTTTTCTTTAGAACACTTTTCTTTCGTTAGAAAAATTTAAAAAATGTCCTTTTTATTGCAGATTACAAAACATATTTAAAAAGCATATATACATATCTAAAGAAATTGTAATAATATTTTTCGTATTACTAATGTACTTGAAATGAAGTACTTGTACTTGATTTGAAGTTGATTTTCTTTTGTAATGTTTGTTATACGTATTTTATAATGTTCATAAGTAATACTTTTATTGAGACAAGATGGTAGTTAATGCAAATACTTTAGTAGACGTGATGATCTCTTAGTATATTATGCGTAATTTTTATAATAGCATTTTAATTTTTTAATGACTACTAAAGTTTCTTAACACTTACCTAAAGAATTTTTTTTTTGATAATATGTCATTTATTATCATTATTAAAATATAAATAACAGTAGTAAAGAACACCAGTAATAAATATTTCCCTGAAAAAATGAAGAAAAATTTCAGAACATGTACTCATGTCCCAGTGAATGATTTTTTGGATGTTGACATTTTTGAAAGCATATAATTCTAGAATATACAAAATTTTACACAACAAAACACTAAATTTGAGCGAAATAGGTTTTAAAAAATTCGTATAGTTTAAATAGGTAAATGTCGTATTGTTAAAACTTGATTTCTCAATAACTATTCGATCAATTTTGCTCAAATTTTGTATTTTTCCATGCAAAATTACATTCTTCAAAATTATGTTAGAAAATGTGTACATTATAATTTAAATTTTTTTCGACTATTATTAAATAAAATAATAAATATTTACTAAAAATTCTGTTTTTTTGCATGGAATTCTCTTTGAATCAACAGTTTTTATAAATAGGTGCAAAAATTTTTAATTTCACTTAAAAAGTTCTCTAGATACGGCGAAATACTCAGAAAGTAAAATTAACATTAAGGGGCCCGGATTAAGGGTCAGGATCGCTCTGCTGACCTAACTATGTCGACCATATCTCTCGAAATTTGGTTATTCACCATATTTTGGGAAAGAAATCCTAATCCATTGAAAGAAATCTTTGCTTATTCAGAGAAAGAACGTTTATATATTTGATTTCGTAAGTTAAAATAACCTCTGCACTAATTAATTAGCTCATTTGAAGTTAACCTCTCGAACTATTAAGATTGTGTCCCAGATCGGAAATATTCAATAATTTGATCAAAAGTTATTCAAGGTGATCCGGTTTTTCTTCTTTTTTGAGCTCTTTACATAATCTGACTTTAGTAAATTAGAACCTAGTTAATTAAAAGCTCTATAGTGTATAAATAGTGTGGAAGTAGAATTTTAAAATTTTAAATTTCTTTTATATTTATGTTTGCGAGTAAGTTAATTGACGAAAAATACCAAGATTTTTGATTTAATTTCTACCTTGTTTTTTTTTTTAAAGATCTGAAATAATTAAGTGAACATATATAGTTTTATATGCATTGTCACCACTACGTTTTTAAAAATTTTACGATAAATCTTTTTTAAATCCGTCTAAATATTTGATAGTAATATTTTGTAAAAAAATTTACCTTAAAAATTCTGTTTTTAAAAAGTAGCAAAAACATTTGACAAAAGTGAATGCTAAGTTAAAGAAAACTTATCGGTGATATATATCTTTTTTTAAAAAACAGAAAAAGGTACACACTCTAGCGACAAGTGCAGGTTAACGCTTCTTTTATGGTTCACGTAACTTCATGTATCCCTTCGTGTACAGAAGGAAAGAAAAACGACACGCATAAAGTTTTTCTCTTTCATTTTCTGTAAAAATCGAGTCTTTGAAAGGCAAAGCAAGCATGCAAAGAGAGAAAGAAAGCCTTACCAATCGGTTAGCAGCTGCATTTGATAAGGATACGAGAAAAGGTGAAGGGCATGTAACGTTTTTTTAAACATTTCTTTTATTTTTTTCCTTTCATTTTGTTTACAGAAACTGTTGGTGGTAGATTGTATTTCTGAGTAAGAAATAAAAATTGCCCTTTTTTATAATAGAGTCTTATATCTACGTTCTCCATTTTGTTTGATACAGTATGGATAGTTATAGAGATAGCAGTTGTTTCAGATATATTGGTCGCTGGTGTTTTTCTCCGAATCCTTTTACGTATTTTAATGACACTTAAACACATGTCTGGTATTGTTAAATGTATTTTTATCACGCAATATTTTTTCTATCAACTTAAATCAATGGATGGAATGTATTTAAAATGCAAGCATATAACTGTATTGTTCTAATGTAAGAATTTTTTGCATTGAGAGAATTTAGAAATATTATTTTTCGATGTCATTTCAGTTTGGGGAATGAACGTCATGACTGTGGCCAGTGCAAAATACATATCAATCAGCCATCGCTGGGATTCGAGCTTAGGTCACCTCATTGGGAGTCGAACTCTCTATCTCTTAAGCCGCCACTGCTCAATCTCAATGATTTAATTATATGATAGGATAGAATTTTAGACGTCTTAATTGTTGCTTACATTTTTGCATATTTAGAAAGTTCTCTAGAACTAATTCAGTTAATTCAAATATCCTTGCATTCATTTATTGCAATTAATATCCATTAAAATTTTAAAAAAAATTAATTAACCTAAATTAGTCTTAAAATAAATAATTAAAAGTAAAAATTTTTGTTTGAATTTATTTAGGATAATCATAAAATTTATAAGGATAATCATAAAATTTCTTTGTAATGTAGGATGTAGATTTTTCAACCACTAAAACAATGTAATTAGTTATGATGGAGTTTCGAATTTGAACAAAATGGGTCAAATATTTTCTGCAAAATATAATTAAAAATATAAGAACAATTCAAATTTCCATACCTCAGGTCATTTTTATCATTCATTTAATATTTAAAACTACTTTATTTGAAAAATATAAAAAAATATATTCATTTCAATTAAGTTTTTTTCCTTAGTAAAATATAATAATAAAAAAAATATTTAATAAATAGTTAAATAGTTTTGTCATTACTTTCTTTTCGGTAAAAGAGGTTTATTAAATAATTGAAAAGAAATGTTTTAATTTGCATATTCATTTCCAAGCAATATTGCGACTTAAACATTAAGTAAAAATTTCCTTAAGGGACCCATGTATTTGACTTAATTATTCAAACCATACCTTAAAGATAGCAGGTACATCCCATTACTAGTCGAGAGTCAAACATTTCGATTTGCCCGAAGAAATTGCAGTTATGCGTAAAAAGTAAGCGTTTGTGCCTGATTCATTAATTTAAATTTTTTAATGCATAAATTAACTAATGCATCTTAATTGGGCCACTTGCCTTAAAACAATAAACTTTTTTAATCAACTTTTGCAGTTTTTCTTTTTAATCATGATGTTTTATTATTCGAAAATCGTATGTTATTTTGGGTATAAATTAAAACTTCATTAATACTTTGATCTTAGCGCAACATTATAATTTTGTCAATTGTGCAAATTAATTGACAAAACAATTTTTTTTTCCTTTTTTTTTTACATGGCAATTATACTTTTATTCGTACCTTATCTATATTACACTGATAAAAAAACATGTTTTTTCTGTAACTTAAATCTTAAAGATGTTTCGACATTGGCTAAATAGTTAGTGCACAGAATTTTATCTTTCCTGGGGGATTTTTTACCGTCTTAAGTTCATTTTACCGAAATTGCTACAAAATATTTCACAATTTCTGAATTAGCTCTATTACCGACGGAGGGAGAAAGAAGTACTTCCCTTGGCCCACACGCTTGGAGTTTATACGTACTAAAGAGCACATGTGCACACTAATAAGATATGTATTATGAGAGCACACTAATAGGATATTTATGTTCTTTGGCCAGTAGAGTAAGAAAAGCACTTGGGCCATGAAGACACTTGACAGTTTCTGACAATTTTTGAATTAAGGCAAGAGATAAATAATGTAGAAATATCCATTCAAGAAAAATTTAAACCTCTGCAATTCAGTGACAAACGACTTGATTATGGTATTGTTGTCAGCTTTGCGCACAATACCACCTTTATTTCCCAAGTAAGCCTGATATCTGTCGATTTAAATCTGGGTGAGCTTCAAGCCGGAGCTGAGAATCAAACCCAGTGTTTCACAATAACAGTTCAGTGCATTAACCACTAAACAGTTCTCAGTTCTTTTATCTAATGGTTGAATTCACCATGGCTAACAATGGGGACTTAGCTGACATTGAAGTTTTCAACGAAAAAGAAAAACTAATATAAGGCATTGATTTATAACTTGTTTGACAAGCTCAAGTTTAAAAGAAAGAGAAATAAACTGATTTATTCTATTTAAATTTGTAAAATATATATAGTGCAACATGTTAACTTTTTTGACAAGTTTTTAAATCCCTGTAATAAACCATCTTATAATTACATTAAATTTACTGCATATATAAATTTAGTCAACAGAAAACAAAAATTACGCAATATTTGAAACCTATTTCCAAGAAGAAAGCTGTACTGCTCTACTTTATGTTGCTTCTATTTTTGTCTTAAAAGCTTTAACGTTATTTTGCTGCAAACTCTTTTCTTTTAAGAGTTGCAACAAATGAGATACCGCATTCTGTAATTAGTTCGGGAAGTGTGCCAAACTGCCTCTTGAAAGAGAAATATTATTCCATTATTGGAATATTTTAGCAATGCTAAAAGTATATTTAACAGAAAAATAGCAGAACCTATCGATTGATATGCAAAAATCCTTCTTCTAATGACAAATAATGGAGAGGCATTTTACTTCCACTACATTCTAATACATTTTTCAATACATATTCAATTATGTTTACATACTTCCGCATAGTTTTGATAAAATATTTTTTTTAAGTTATTTTCTCTAAACTAGTACTTGATAAATTACTAAATATTTTTCTATAAACAATAAAAAGCTATAAAACGCTTTTTTGCGAAATTCTAGGCTGAATGAGGTATTAGATATTTAAGCTCAGGTTTAAAGTATATTGCACATAATTATGAAGATAAATAGTAAGCACCTTTCATCATTTGCACAAATGTGATAAATATTTTAGAGATGGATTTTGTTCAATATTTTGCATCTTGATATCGCTACGTAAACCGGTTTTGAGATATTTTTCTGCCTTTCTTTGAAATATTTTCATTCATTGTAGAGGAAATAGCATATGGTAGGATCACTCTAAAGAAATTTTTTCTGTAATGAAATAAATATGAAACTAAATATTTCCTTGCTTTTTCTAATACGCAATCATATTCTTTACTTCCATGTTAATTTTTGCTTTTTAATATTGAAAATCTCAAATGAAAATGTTGGCATCGAACAAAATGTTGGCAATTTTCTTTAAGAATTTTTTTTTTTCTGAATATCATTTAAAAAAATTTTTGGTCGCTATATATTGCTGTTTTGATTATGCATATGTTTTCCTTTTAACTAAAATATAATGTTTTCCCTGATTGTGATTATTAATTGTAAGTCAATTACAAGATGAGTTTAATATTTATTTTTTTAAAAACCATATTTTTTGTTGTGTATATTTTGTTGCTTTCTTTACACTCGTGAACCTTCACATTCGTATGAAGAACGTATCTGTTAATACGTTTAATAATTACAACAAAAAATTTCATAATCAGAAAACATAGTACAAACACGATATTTTTGCTAAAAATTACGATCTTTTAATGCATCGAAGTATAATATTTTACTACTATATTTGATATTATTATTATCTAAAAGTTAAATACTAAAACAACCTTTAAAAGTTGTTATTTTTTGTTTATTATATATAAACTAATAACTAGTTTTCTTACTTATAAACTAAATATTTAATGTACAAATATTAATTTCATCTTATTTGCAAAATGTAATAAATACTTAAATATTTTAAATATTTTTCAGCCATTTATAATTAAAGAAATTGGTTTAATGTTGAAACTTTATATCGGTAAAAGTAAACTTCTCCCGCAATAGCTAGTTATTGGTAAAGTTAGTCATGAAATTTAAGGAACGGATTCTACGGAAAAACTAAACTCAAAACAGATTGGTTGGGACCTTCAGTTCATCTCTTGTATTTGGGCAAAAAGCCGGTTTGGTCTTTAAACCTAGTTTGAGAACGAGGCACTCAGACTGTTTTTCATGGCTAGCTAGTGGCTACATTTAGAGCCTATTTTTCAAAGGTGGCATAATAACCTTTGCCATATTCATAAAAAGCTATGATCTAGAGATTTCTGCTGAAGAAAACATACTGGATTGTTTAATCGTCAAGAAGAATCAAACTTAGAAGGGATCTTTCAATCCCCTTCCAAGTCATTGACTTTCTTTGAGTCAACGGTTTTTTTAGACATGTTCTGACTTTGTCAGAATTTGGAGTATTAGTAACAACATTAACGAGGATCCACAACTACGAGATCTACAGTATTACGATATTCAAGTCGTCAGAAATGTATATCCAATCATCTTTATTCCATAGAAAAGCTTATACCGATAAATTTGAAGCTACCTTTGCATTAAATCACCTACGGAAATTGAGAAAAGAAAATCACCAAACCAGGCATCTAAGCCATTTTACCATCGTAGATTGTATTGGCTTTTTTAATTGATTGTTACATTGAAGTATTGTTTATTTTAAGTTGAACCATAATTTTGGATAATTATTTTAGGAAGGATTTATTGATATGCTAATATGTTTCACCTTGGCACTTAAGAATTCGACAGGTCTGAAAAATAATGTTGATTCACTTCACACCTTATTTAGTTAGCAGCGAATTTGAAAGATTATATGGTACAATATGCTTCAAAATAATCAACATTATTGTTTGAAAAACCAAAATTTTTGCATTTAAGGATTTTCAAAATATTTTAATTATAATTTAGAAAATCTTTAACTTTTTGTTTAAGAATTGGATAAAAATAATTTCAATGCACTTCGTCATCAACACTAAAATTAAGACATAAAAAAACTATTTTTTAAAAATTATATATACTCAGATATTCCCCCTTTCCCTTCTACATTTTACAGGCATTAATTTCCGTTCTCAGAATTACTAAAATAGGAAATAAATCTTTCCTGTTTCATGCTCACATTTAATCACAGTGATTATTAATTCAAAAGTTGTTCTCCAAGTTTATGATTGATTTATAAAAGGTC
This sequence comes from Parasteatoda lunata, assembly GCA_949128135.1. Classification (NCBI taxonomy): domain Eukaryota; kingdom Metazoa; phylum Arthropoda; class Arachnida; order Araneae; family Theridiidae; genus Parasteatoda; species Parasteatoda lunata. Next base: position 64,486,629 of record OX421976.1, on the reverse strand, counting down.
CTGATGGTGATGAAGCGCTTAAATATCCATATGGAATGCACCGTTTCACTCCTTTCCAATAAAATGGTTATTCAGAACACTCGTATTTCTCATTAGCCAAAATGGAACAGTAGATTCCGAGAGAGATGTCAAAGTTAAGAGACCAGTTCTCTATGATCAAAGTGAACTCAAAAGCATGCTTTATTTTTAGCAATATATTGGGAAATAGTCCCAGTGCTGATGCGAATGAATTGTAGTAGGAATATAATGGACCTTTCATTATAGAATAAGAACGATATAATTAGGTTTCAGTCATGATGACATACATATTATCATTTAATATTTTTGTAACAAATCATAATTTCTTGACCTAAATTTAAATGAATGTTTTCATGTTATTTATATATTTTACTTCGTATTTTTTTTTATATATAATTCTTTTATCGTTGGAAATTTTTTATTTAATAAATGATTGATTTAATTAATAAATACCTAAATAATTTTAGTATATTTTTAAGCTCAGCAGTTATTTAAGAACAGATATCGAAATTCACGTACGAAGATAATCTAAATAGGGTAAATTTGATCTATATTTTAGGTTAAATCTCAGTCCAAAATAGCTTAAAAAATAAATACAGTTATAAAATCCAGCTTTGGTGGCTGAATAATTGTTAAAAATATTTATATAAATATTTAGGTCATAGATGTTGAGAATAAATAACATTGAATTGGCCTAAATTAAATAAGTAATATAAAATCATTTATGTTATAATGATTATCATCAGCTGCTAAATTTCTTATAAAATATATTTTTCCCATACATTTTACAGATAGTATCATATATATTTTGTCTGTTGCGAAACTGTTCTGTTGCACTTCAAGCAAAATTTTTAGAACTTTGTGTGTAAAAGCTATAATATTTATTTATTTATTTATTTTTTTTTGCTTGTTATACAAATAGAAAAAAAAACAAAACTCAAGTTTATAAAAAAATACCATAAGGTATTTATAAGGTATAAATATCGTATTGACAAAATCTCTAATTATTCTCTAAAAGGAAATATTAAAATAATTCTTGAGAGTTTTTTTTCCTTCCCTTTGTTAACACTTTATTATGTTGTATTTTCATCGCGGTGGCTCAGTGATTAATGTTATTAGTTGTCATTGTGTAGAGTGAAGGTTTTTATCATAGGGGGTGATTTGAAGCCTATATAGTTTCAGATCGATGGGTATAGGCTGCCTAGAAAGTAAATGATGCCGAAAAAAATGCTGAACATGCTGAAACGATTATTCCAATGATCATGAAATAGTGAATCTAAACCTTCAATACCACAATCTATCAACAATTTACTTAGGGAGTACTAGAAATTATTCTATCTTATTTTTTGAGGATGCCACATGATCTAAAATTTATTTCATTAAGTTCGTTAGAAAATAGTTTAGAATAAGAGTTTTATTTGCCAATTGTTACTAGCTAGCGTTAATTTAAAAATCTGTATTTTCGAATACAAATAAGTAGTTAGTTCTTATATTCTTTTTCATAGTAATATTTGAGATAAATTCTATTATTTTAATATATCCAGTTCAAACAATACCAACGTTTGTTATCTTAATTATTGAAATGAAGCCATTTCAGTTTTTACATTTTAGCAAACATAGAAGAGCATGGATACAGATGGACATAGGGATACTTAGACAATTATTATATAAATTTTCATGACAAGAATAACATAAAAAGCAGTTATTTTTAATTTTTTTCAGGTGGAAAATACAGTGTTTTTCCATCGGGCAAACTTCACATAAGAGATTCAAAACAGCAAGATGGATTTAGAAGCTATCGGTGCCAAACAAAACATCGCCTAACGGGTGAAACAAAACAAAGTTCTGCTGGGAAGCTTATAGTTACAGGTAAGAAATTATTTTTTCATTATTTTATTAATTTATTTACATCATTATACTAGTATACTAAGCTAGAAAATGGAGAGACATACTATCTTTCTGCATTCTCTGTTTTAACGAATAGAAGGTTTTTAGTATATAAAATAGTTGTATCCCTTAGCAACGTATAAAAAATATTAAATTAATAATCCCTAAAAATCTGAAGTGAAAAATATATATTTGAAAAAAAAAATTTTTTTTTGGTTTCATACTTGAAATAAAATTTGACATGTTTCGTCATTATGACATTGTTTTCATAATTCACATGGTCTCGTCCTAACAATGTGCTTCGTTTCGATTCCTTAAGTTACTCAAATGCCTTCCAAGACAAAATTTTGATTTTTTTAATTGATATTCATGTGTGTTCTATAAGCTATAACATTGTATAAATATTAAGAAAAATTAAAAATATGTGGGAAGAAATTGGCCGAAAACGACCAATAATTGACCCTTTCTCAAAAACAACAACTAAGTTATTTTTTTTTCCATTTTTGTTTGGCTTCATAGATTCTTCTTAGAAAATAGACTAAGCTCTAGGCCTTATATTAACCGTTTAATTCCCAAGCAGCGCGATCGCGCTGTTGAAATTTTATGCCAAGAAAACCCATTACATTTCGAACATTGTGGACAACAGACGGTGCGTTACCGATTGTTGATATCGCTCTCAGATTTACTGAAGAAATTATACACAACTCCTTTTAATGTAAATAGTACATTTTACAATAGGTGGAATAATACTATAATAATGCTAATACACCACAAAATAAATTTTTTTATTTCATTGTTTTCACTATCTTCTGAAGTACTCAAAACACGTTGGCTTTTGCACTTTACAGTCGTTATCGTCGTCAATAATACGATCACATAGATTTTCCTTTTCGATTCATTCTACCTTTTTGGGGATACACCAAATTTAAAAAAATTAAATAGTAACGTAACTCTGGATTATTATTATTATCATTATTATTTTTTACATTTTGCGTTGCTTCGTCTAATTATTTTGAAACACCCAATTATCAACACTGAGAAGCACTTACGCAAGAATATGTCCGATCGTTTTGCAATCGATGGGAGAAAGACACGTTAAATAACAAATACAAGAAGCGCTATTGCTCCGATTGGGATTCATCGATGTAAAATAAACAAAGCGCTATTGCTCCGATTGGGATTCATCGATGTAAAATAAACAAAGCGCTATCGCGCTGCTTGGTATTTCTCAACATAAAATAAAACAGCTGCTTGGCTCTTTTTGTACTCATTTAGAGAAAGCACGATTGTACTTGGGATTCTTCGACAGTGTGTTTGCAATACCCCCTGGACTTAAAAGGTTAATATTTAGATATTTTACAGCAAATATAGAACCGTATTTGGAATAAAGGGCCGAATCGCCATTAAATATTTTTATTTTAACTGTAAAATACAAAATAATAGTTTGATCCATTAGTCCGCAAACTATTCCCTAGACAAATGCGTGGAAAACATTCATGCTAAATTTCACGTAATTTTACATTGAGGGAAAGAAAATAAACGAAAATTTAGTTTTGAGAAAAAGAACAATAAAGACACTGATATCAATTTAATAACTAATATAGATAGTTATTAAATCCTCTTAACTTCTCTTCTACTTGACGAGGAAACAAAACTCAAACTGTTTATGAAAGAGTAAAATCCATAGTTTTATAATAGTTAAAAAAAAAACAGGCTAATAATTTTTTGGTCAAAATTGGTTTATAAAAGGTAGTTAAAATCTGAGGACATGAAAATTTTCCTCGAAAAAAAAATAGTCGTCAATAGAAATTTTTTTTCCAGAACTAATTTTATATTACGTTACATTCATTTTGGGTGTAGCGGAAAAAAATTATTGTAAATTATATGTTTTGAAATATTTTCCTTCATATCATTTTTCTTCTTCTTCAGAATCACACAGTACAGTACCACCAAGAATAACACACAGAGAAGAGGAGGTGAAAGTACAATTAGGAGAAATAGCTTTTTTACCATGTGCTGCGGAAGCATATCCAGTTCCCACGCATAAATGGTATAAACAAGAATCAGGAAGAACAACACCCATATCGTCAAGCCAAAGAATATTTCTTATGGGAGGGACATTAGTTTTCCGCAGAGCAATTGTAATGGACAGTGGAAAATACGTGTGTCTTGTTAATAATAGTGTGGGACAGGAAAGAATTGAGACAGATCTTGTTGTAGTGGGTAAGTAAAACCTTTCTGTCATTACCCTTTAAACCTTTCTTAAATTGCGGGGAATGTCAGAAGATTTTATTTTTGATTACTCGGTAGTGAATAATTGCCTGATACTAGTAGGCAATTTCTTACATAATTCGATTTATTTTTACTTTTTCCAGAATTTCACAGATGATAAATTTTTTATTATTATATTATTTATTCTGCCTTAAGCAGCATTTTTATATAACACATGCTAAATTAGTGCATGTTAATGCAATTTGCTTTATTAATTTATTAGGTAGTACACATATTTAATCAGGTGACTAGTTTTAATTGCCTACATTAAAAAAAAATGAGCTGACAATATTTGTATACCGTGCGTATATTACCATAAACAACTAAACCAAATGATTTAAAGTGAAAATAGTCAACTACACTGTAAAAAAAACTCGAATCAAGTTACAATCTCAACACTTAGGGTGTATCATCCGGAAAATCCATCTTACCGTAAAATCCTTTTTTACTATAAAATATTATACCGTAATATTTAATTAGAGTGATTCAGTGCTTTTACGGTAATTATTTAAGTAAAAATTACGGTACATCAAATATTTTGTTCCGCAACATGTTACAGTAAAAATGGATTTAACGATAAAAAGAACCGGCATCTTAAGGTTGATACTCGATTATTTTTTGAAGAATTGAAGGCTTACATTATTAAAACCAGGGATAATATTGATGCGACTGCACTTCAAGATTTACTAAGTTGTATTCCACATCGTATCAACATTCTCTATATTCAAAGCCAACGCTTTATGATTGTGACATAGCCCATCATGTGCTTTTATTTTTAAGATATTTTCCTGCAAAAGAAAATTTTTCCTGCTAAAGAAAGTTTTTTTTTCCGTTTTAAGTATTTTGATATATTTTAAGACTCGGTATGGAAAAATTAGACAGTAAATAGATAAACAAAATATTATTTTTGCAAGAAATCTATATGCAAATAGTATGATTCATCCATTTAAAATTTAATATGTATGGGGAATTTAATTGTGATACTAAACTTTGCCCTATAAAACTAATTACTGTATAAAATGTTCATTACGTTTTAAAAGCGAAAGTTAAAAAAATCCTCTTAAAGAAAAGTTAATTTGTGAGCAAACTAAAAGTTCGTCATCTTATATTGCAAGGAAAATACATAAATCAAAATTTTTGAACGAAAATATTTAGTTGAATTAAAAATATTCAGATGTTAACTCCAGCAATTACGAACCGTACTTAAGCTCTTCGTTACAAATAGTACTAATTTTACACAATGTATAAAAAGGCAAATTTTAAACAGTAGAAACATTAATAATTTACGAAAAATCAAATATAAAATAAAAATAAAAATAAATTTATAATGTCTATCAAAATTCAAAGTTAAACTTTGCTACTTCTGAGAAAACTGTTAAGAAAAGACTTAAAAGAAATAAAATAACAATAATCTAATAAAATATTAAAAAACAATAGAAGTAGAATCTGGAAGTACCAAAAATTTCAATTTCAGTACCAATATAATTTAAATGTACCATGAGCATTTTATTTCACTAAAATAAAAGATAAATATTTAATTTGTTAAAAAAAAATGTTTTTTCCAGAAAAGTAATTTAAAGATAAGAAAAATTACAAATCTTACGTTACTAAATTACTAAAATTATATTAAATCATTAAAATATTTTAAAACAAGAATTAAATTTAAATGAGAACCACAAACAATATTTAATATAGTTCTTTCAATTTATGATTAAAACATTTATATTTTATTTATTAATTATTACAAACGTTAATTATTAAACGACAATTAATTATTACAAACGTTATTTATTTTCAACTATCCCGTAAAATATTTGAAAATATAGTACAAATGTGTTTTTCTTAAAAATACGTTACTAATTTAACAATACTTAATACCGGATATAGTCAAATATAAATAAATCAAGTACTCAAGTTTTAAATACAAAGGATAGAGAATGAGAACCACAAACAATGTTTAATATAATTTTTCCAATTAATGATTGAACACATATATTTTATTTATACACAGGACAATAGATAGTTTCAAACGTTATTTACTTTCTACTAACCTGTAAAATATTTGAAAATCTAGTACAAATGTGTTATTCTTAAAAATACAGTATTAATTTAACAATACTAGAATGATTTAGTATTGGAATATTAGAATGATTTAGTTGAAATGACAACAATTAAGAATTTATAAGATTACATTCTATTATGCATAAATAAATCAAGTACCGGATGAAACTCAATTATAAATAAGTCAAGTATTTAAGATTTAAATACAAGGAATTTGTATTTTTTGAGAAAACTAAAATAGTTTTGGGATTACATTGATTTTAAATACCATTAAAAATTCATCTACAGAAGCACATAATGTTAATATAATTAAACCAACCTTTTTGTAAGTAGTTTGAATTTTTAAATAACTTTAAAATAGTTGAGCACGTTAAAGAGAATATCGTTAGTTTAAGCATAATCTATGAAAACATTTTGTTTCGGAAAGAATGCACCCTAGTCTTAAAAAGCTTAAAATAAAATTAACAAAAAAGAGAAGATTAAGAAAAGAGCATCTAAGTAATTAGTATCTGAAGCGGTATTTGCTTTGAGAAAGGTATTAAAACTTTAAGTCTTTAAAAGCTTTTTTTTTAGTTAAAAGATAAAAAAAAACAGAATGTAAAAACTGAATTTTTCGGAAATAAAGACATTCTCTTCATTTATTGAATATTGAGAGTAGTTCTGAAAGTATTTTTAAGATAAAAAATATTTTCATTTTACTTGTTATTTGTGCATTGCACACTTTTTTAAAACATTCAAAAATGAGGTGAAATATGATTATGTATTGTTTAATGTGCAATAATAAAATAGAAATTTTTTTTTATTTTACTTTGTCCAATTTTATTTTATTTCATAGAAAAGAATCTATGAAATAAAGATTGATTCAATTGCACTGTGGGACAATTGTTTTGTTGCATTTACACAAGTACTAGACCTTCTCTAATATTCAAATTAGAGGAGAATTTTAAATATGAAATTAGTTTTGTTCCTAGAGCTGCTGATATTTTTTTTTTAAATGACCTTTAATTTTGTATTTTGTCGAGTCTATTTTTTTGTCCAAAATTAAAGACTTTATATACAACAGTGGATCACTTAAATATTGCAAGAAACTTCTAGGAGAGTTTAGGCACATCATCAGAATTAAAGTTGCATTGAAACCAGTGCTTGGAAATGTCTTCGTATGCCGCTAAGTGCGCTTTCCAACCATGACTTGTTTAGAATTGCTTGGAGAAATAGTTGATATTAAGGAAGCACCCCTAGTGGTGTATGACAACCTTTTGTGACTATGGGTTTCTATGCAATTTTTATCTTAATGATATCCCCTAACTCCCATTGGAGCTTGTTGCAACATTTATGTGAACCCTTGTAATATAGAACATTTTCAAACTTCTACATATTGACAAAAAATACATTAATAGTGCGATTTAAAAAAATCGGTAGGTTGGCTAAAAAAATCGTTTGCAGATTTGATATGATACAAAAGTACAGCATCAATACAAAAAGTATAAGATCTGTTATAGAGCCGCGATGGCTCAGGGGATAGAGCGTTCGCCTTCCAATGAGGCGAACCAGGTTCGAATCCCAGTCGATACAAATTCCGCATCCGGCTTGCACTGACCACAGTGCTGACGTGAAATATCCTCAGTGGTAGACGGATCATGGGTTAGAGTCCCCTTGCCGTCAGGCTAACCGTGGGAGGTTTTCGTGGTCTTCCTTTCCATGTAACGCAAATGCGGGTTAGCTCCATCAAAAAGTCCTCCACGAAGGCAAATTTCTCCCAATACTCGATCCAGGAGTTCCCTTGTCTACTGGATTGGGTTCAAAATTACAAGGCTACGGAGTTGAACATTAGTAGCCGTAAACCCATTAAGTTGGGTCGGCTGTTCAACGACGGTTATAAAAAAAAAAAAAAAAATAAAAGATCTGTTATAAAAATCTCATGTTACATAAAAAAAATTTCCCCGTGATATTATTTTAAAGTTTTTATTAACTTTATTAGTTTTAGGAGAATAAAAGAAATATAATAAATTTTAATTGTAAATTATATATTACTGAAAAAAAACTTTAAAAAAAACTAGCATCTCAACTCAAGCCATTTAAAATTAATAATTAGTGTAAAAGTCTTAGAATTTTAGCGGGAATAAAAATGTCAAATTTTATTGAATATCTAAAATTTGCTTTCTTTTTAAAGAAATTTTCGCGATATTCACAGGGAATTTCGAAATTATTTATATTAATTTTTGTTACTAAATAGAATTATAAATTTTCTCTAAATATATCACCGTGAATAGAATTTAAACTTAAATGCTGTTATAGCTTAAATTTTAGAAGTATGCTATATTCCCATTTTGTGAGTTATGTTTTCATACTTGTTCCCATTTTGTTCCCTTATGTTCCCATTTTGTGTTATGTACCGACCTATCAATAAACGCATATTTAAAACGATAATCTGGGATAATACTATGCTAATGTATGCTCTGATATAAAATTATTTCTTTCCTGTCATAAAAAAAAAAATTCAATAAATAAAAGCTTAAAAATTTAATATAAATAATATTCTCAACGCATTTTTTATTTCATCAAACTTATCAAATGTACTTTGTAGTTAAATTGAGAAAAAAAAATAAGTGGTCAAAACTATCAGAATAAGAAATTTATCGTGTTTCCGGTTTTGTTAGAAAGCCAAAGAGTATGGTAAATCTTACCGAAAATTTTTGGTAATTATTTTATTAGAATAAAAAATAAAATATGGTTTTATAATCTGTGTTAAAAATTGGTAAACGTGTCAAAATTTGGGATTTTGTCATAATACTTTAAAAGAATAGAATGAAAGCGATTAGACGATTTTTCAGTTTTGTGTTTTTAGTAAATATGTGGTAATAAGAAGTACAATTCTTATAACCAGAATTTCCGGTGAATCATTATCATATAAACAGAAAACTTTACCATATGAGTAGTATAAATACAATATATTTTGGATTTTCTGCTAGAATTGAACATTCTATTTATTTTTTTATTCATTATTATTTTTTTTTAAAGATTTTTTTTACTAGAAATGCCTTTTCTATGCAATGCAGCATTTTTTCTTTTTGCATGAGTCAATCGATAATTAGAATCTTTTAAGTTTCCAATTCAATTTTCAGCTTTTTACACTTGCACACATTATACCTTTTCAAAATGCAATAAAATCTTTAAAATAAGGACAACCGCACATAACGATTTATTATATTCCATCTGGGTTATTCATTACAAAAAGATTAAAAAACTACTATCTTAAAATTTATTAAAGAACTCCCAATTAATTTGACTAATATCCTAACTAATTTACAAAACAATCTCTAACATGTATAAATTATAATAAAAATATTTCTTAAACTTTACGCAGCAGAACATTTGATTGAAGTGTAATTTAATGGCATGTAGCTTAAAACTAGCCGACGTCTTCCTAGTAAGCAGAATATTCCATAGGGGGCTCTATAAAGCATAATAAGATAGATATTTCATTTAAAATAAAATCAATTGACTGAGCTGATGACAAGTGTTCAGACTTGAAGTTTAAATCTTTATTACAACTTTATAATCACATGTCTGAAAATAGAAAATCTAACGAACAGGCACATCGGGGGATAGATGGAAATGAAAATATAGTTAGTAAATTTAACTATTTTCTGAAAGTTAGTGCTGCTTTTAAACTAACAAAAGCAATTGATTGGGGAAATTGTTTTGCGTTGGCGTAATAATTTACTCAGTTTTATCGACAACTTTAAAGAACAAATCTCGATATGTTACTTATTTTTGAACTTTCAGTTTTTATAATACATGGTTCGTTAAAATTAAAATTTTATATGAAATTCGAATCCCAGCAGTATTTTAAATCATTATCAATAATTTCTATTTCACTGAGGGGTAAGAATAATTCTTTCAATGGCATTAAAAATAAAAACTTCTTTTATAAATTTAAAAATAATGGATTTATCTTACTAAAATTGGAATTAAATATACCTGAAATAAAATAAAGATATTATGCAACTCATTTATTTTACATCATTGATGATTTTCAATTGAATTTTTGTCTTTGCAAGAGTTGCCTCATAATTTAACAGAAATCATAAATTTTGAAAAAAAAAGCTTAATTTAATATTTTCCAGTTAGTTTTATTTTATTTTGAAACTGCCTATCCAACCCTGATTTTACGAATATCAGTGTTCAGCTTCACAACCTTGTATTTTTGAGCCCAACCCAAAATAAGAGGTGATTGGAGAATCATTGGGATAAATTATCCTCCGTAGAAGATTTTTTAACCTGAACTCGATTTTGCTTTAAATGGATAGGAAAACCACGAAAATCTTCCACGGTTAGCCATACTGCAAGGTGATTTTAACACACGATTCATATATAACTGATGATATTTTGAGTTAACACTTTTGTTTGTGCGAGCCGGAAGCAGACTTCGTACCAATTAGCCACCGCTGAGATTTGAACTTGGATCACCTCAGTGAGAGGTAAACGTTCTATCCCCTGAGCCATCTTGGCTGTCCCAGTGTGTTTAAAAATGTCATATTAATTAGGAAATTTTCTTTACTAAAACTTTTTCCTTAACACAAGTTTCTTGTTATAACACGCTTATTTTTAGTTTAACAGTAGTTTAGTTTTCAGTGCGGATGATCTTTTTTTGTTTATTAAAACTTGATCCGAAGTTTAAAGTTCCCAACGCTAAGGAGCTGAGAGTTGTATTTAACTGCACTTTCTTGAAACGCGCTATTTAACTTTTTTTAGTGCTATTTAACAGGACTTTCTTTCTTAAAGCCGGAAAACTCCCAGCACAGTTGGTAGCCATTTAAGTTGTGGTAGCGTGCACACACACGCAACAATATTGCCTTCGAATAAGAATTAAAAATGAATCCCAGATAGTCACCAAAACATATCCCATTATTTTTAACTCAGATGGGAGGTTAAGAACCGAACAAATCTAATTAACCACATTAAAAAGGAAATAAAAAAAAAAACACTTTTTTAATTTATCGTTTTCCAGAACCGATTTATTTGCTCGGAAAACTAAAAATCAATATTCGTTTAAAAAATTAATAAAAATCACTCGAAACAACAATATCATCGAATTATGCAATTGCTTGCAGGTCTCTTTACACAAATCGCTCTTTCGAATTATGCACCATTAACACACCATAAAAATCTAACGACAGAAACACCCTTTCGACGACCTGACAGCTATTTTGTTCTACGTTCGATTTTTAAGTCATAATAATTCAGAAATCATTAGAGCATTTTCAAAAGCCTTGCTCAAAGAAAACGAAATGAAAACATTTCCCCGCGGCCTTATTAAGGCGTCGAAAAGGAATTTTTATTATGACGCTAATCATAAAACTTGCCGCTTCATTAATACGAAGCTGACTTTAAAAATAAATGCATTAATGGACCTAGGAAAATGGATTTTGTCTTTTATATAAGCAGGAAAATTAATGCTCTTAGAATTCAATTAGAACACATTTCTTCGACGATTGCATAGCTACATAAGAAAGAAAGCCAAATGGTTTTCCTGAACTTTAAGGGTAGTCATGAACATTATGACTCATGAAAAAAATATGTTCTAAGGCAAACCTGAAGGAAAGTGCTTTACTTTTTGAAACAGTGATCAGAGTGAAATAAACATATTTTAGTTTTATCGCAGTGGTTGTTTAACTTTAGAATCATTACTATTGTTTAGAGAAGTTATTTTTTCAGTTTTAAAGGTAATACTTTTCTCTTTGCAATAAAAACAATTTGTTAGAAATGCTATAATTTTTACGAATTTTCCTTGGTTAGGAAATATATTCAGGTACGCTAAATGTTGCTTTTTAATATAAATGTAATAATTATTTTCACAAAGTTGACTTTCAAAGGAGAGTGGATTACGCAAAGATGGATTTTAATATTTTTAAAAAAAAGAGTTGATCTCGCGAAGATGATGTTTACATAGTTTTTAAGTAAGTGTGGATCATAGAAGAGTGAATGATGCAAATAGGACTTTTAAATAATTTTAAAAGAAGAGGGGATCATACAAAGATAACGTTTAAGTAATTTTTAAATAAGAGTGGATCACACATACAAGAGTGAATCTCACAAAGATCACGTTTCTATAATTTTTAAATAAGAGTGGATCATACAAAAGTGTATCATGCAAATAAAACGTGTAAATTGTTTTTAAATGGGAGTGGATCATACAAGTGTGAATCATGCAAGGAAGGCAGTTAAATAATTTTTAAATACTAGTGGATCATAAAATTTAAAAAATATTAATGCGTTTGATTTTATATTGCATTGAATTAATTTGTGGTTTTATATTATTGGGGAAGATCAATAAATGTGAGACAGTTGTCTCATATGATATAGAAATGTATGTTCCCTTCTCTATTAACTTGTGTTCAAATTCAGGTGAACCATTCCAACAACTATATCAAAAATGAGCTATATTTGACATCGATATTTAAAAAAAAAGTTTTTTTTCTTTATTGCTTAAAGTGTTTCATTGTTTTTTTCTGAACCCTATTTTTTTTAAAGTAAAATTTTATTTTTTTAAGATTAAAATTTTGATTTGGTTTTGAAACGAGCAGTCACACAAGAATTTAAAAATAATCATCCTGGAAAGGAAAATAGGTAAACATATTATATTTATTTTCCATTGACTCTAATTTCAAAAACCGAATTTTCATTGAGTGTTTAGTTTAACCGAAGAGGCACAAAATGAGAATATATAGAATTGGAATATCTTGCTCTTAATAAGTGATTTTTTAAAAATCTTATATGTTGTGTGTTAAACACTTTTTAGTACTATTTATCTTATATACTTTATTTAAACATCTTTGAAACGTCAGAGGTGTTAAAATCTCATTTGTGTACTTATTATTTTCGGACCATTGATTATATTTTCAACAAAACGTGCCATTAATTCAGCGAGCTATCCCACTTCAATTAACACGACCTATTTTTGTGTTTACATCAAGTAAGACAGTAGAAGAGGGATATTCTGTAGACTGTCCCTTGTCCTTTCGAGTTTTATCATGAAACTGCGTGTCCTTTTCAATGAAAGCAGCAAAAAGCGATCACAGTCACAGTGATTGATGTGATCGAGACGGCAGAAAGACTGATGCCCCCATCCTGAAAAGCGAATCTAATGATCCCTGCCCTAATGGGAATCAATAGTCTTGGGCGCACCAAGGCTCAAATAATTTACCGCATATAACCTTTTTCCTCCTTTACATTATTTATTCCGCTTTCATAAGCCGAGGAATAAGTATTAGAAAGTATTAGAAAGGAAAGAGTGCAGGGGGTATTGGGTGGATTCGTGGCTGGAATACCGAATCTATTTGTATTTGCGGTAATGGATTTAATAATTTTTCTGGGTTCTTCTTATTGTGGGAGTAAAGGAGATAATTTGATGACTCTTTTCTCTTAACATTTTACTTGGAGAAAGAGTTATTTTCGAGAGAAATCTCTTTTTTTTCCCCTTCTTTAATCGTTTCGATATATTAAATTTCCACTGCAAATAAATTAATACGTAAAGCAGTTTCGGTGATTTTTAATATAATGAAAGATAATGTTATTAGGCTGATACGGAATAAAGTAAATTGAGTAACCGAGATTTGTCTAATAAAAAAGTTATTCCTCTCTATAAAATAGTTAACTCGAATAATTTATACTATTTATATTTTTTAAAAATATTTTAGCTTTAATCTGAAAAGTGGAGCTTTAAAGAGAGAATAAGTATTTATTAATCATCATGACTGTGCAAAGTCTAGATCTGAAAATATATTCTCCACATTTATGCAAGATGTTTAAGAATATATATATATATATATATATATATATATATATATATATATATATATATATATATATATATATATATATGTTATCAGTAAAACAATAATTATCTTTACAATGAAAAATATATTTGTCTTCAAATTGATGGAATACCACAAGGATCTAATTTTTCATTCTCTTAGCTAACTATTTTTGCATTATTATGGAAAAAATTATACTCTTAATATCAAATTTGTCTTTAGATTTATTGATGATTTAATTATCTTTAATTTTCAAGATTATACTATTTTATGAAATAATATTTACCCCGAGGAATTAATCTTGCTTCGTAATCATGATGATGATATTAATTAATTTTTATTTTTTGGATTTGGGTATTATGAAACAAGAAAATATCTGCTTTCTTGATTTATGCGATAAAAGAAATGATTTTAATTAATATAAATAAATATATTAAATTTTATTTAATATAAATAAACTAACTACTTGGAATACTAATGTTTCTAACAACATCTATTTAAATACCATTTTTAATCAAATGAATTAAAAGAATATGCATTAATGTTTATTTATCCAGAAAACAAATAGACAAACTCTTTCAAAACTTGATAAAAAAACAATGGATACCCAACTAAAGTAATTAAATTCTATATTAAATCATTGAGTTGATTGTATGTTATTGTAAATAAATTTACTAAAACATTTCTTTGTTAATTTATATAATTTTTACCATGTGCAAATCCATTTTGGACAAATCCATGACTAAAATTATGTGGGAAACAGGCAATTCATGTTTCGTTCTCTTTTCTATTTTATTTTATTTTTTTCTTAAATAAAAGATAATTTTCTAAAATTATTAATTATCAACTTCTTTAAATTATCCAGTATAATACTACCTTGCGCACATCCATTTTTGGCCCATCCTTGGTAACTAACAAATCAAACGCACTTCAGTACTGCAGTAAGAACACACTATAAAACAAAATCCTTCTTTTTACGCTTTTACCTCAATTTGCGCATCTGCTTTCATATTTTGTAATCTGGCTATCTTGTTACGAAAATATTCTAAATCATTCTTGAAAAATTTAAGTTCATGAAAGTTTATTTGAATTCACTACTCGCTTTATAGATTTCTTTTTATGTTTTATTGTTATTTTTCTTTATATTTTATTTTCTGTCTTTAAGTGACTTCTTTACTTAATGTGTTCTATTTCATTTGCTGCAATTTTTTTTGTAAAAGTTTTTTGAGTGCCCTTCACACTATTGTATTGATATATTTTGCTTTGGCTATATTGATACAATATTAGAAAGCACTCCTTTTTGCGGATATAATCGTGTGAGCTGATGAAAGGATCTTATCCATTATATTTCGGATTTTTATTTTTTACCCTTTTTTCGGAAGCTTATTATTTTTTTCAGGTATTTTTTAAAATTATTTTTATTATTATTTTTCTTTTTCCCTTTTTCATTGTTCTGCAATTTTTTTCATGTTTTCTCATTTTGAACTTATTTTATGAGTTCTATTTACTTGCAGCTTATGCGCAGTAAATAAAATTTATTGTTTTTCTTAATTTTCTTCGTTTTTTTTTGGTCCTTTTTGTATTTATCTATCATGCTATATATATATATATATATATATATATATATATATATATATATATATAAATATATATATATATATATATATGTATATATATATATATATATATATAAATATATATATATATATATATATATATATGTATATATATATATATATATATATATATATATATATATATATTTATATATATATATATATATATATATATATATATATATATATATATTTATATATATATATATATATATATATATATATATATATATATATATATATATATATATATATATATATATATATATATATATATATATATATATACATATATATTGTACTTTATTTTGTCCTTTTAGTGTAATATGACTTAACCTTAGAATTTTGTACTTAGTCCAGAAGAAAAGAATTGAACTCTAAAAACAAATTGGGGTCTAATTTTTTGATTGAAAGTTTTTGTTTTTAACTATTTCATAAATTTTGAACTCATGACATCGTCTACATGACATCGTAAATAATAGAAATGTAACCACATACTAATTATTATGTTAAATGAGGTATATAGTAAATGCTATAAAAATTTAACTTAAAACTAAAAAATGATAGATTTTAATAACACTAGAATAACTAATATTTCTGAGTATATTTGATTTCTATCTGAATAAAAAATTATACATTTTGACACATTAAAATTATTATTTGGGTCTAGCATCATGATTCTAGTTAATGAGATAATAAACAATATTATCTTATGGAAAAGAACTTTTACAACAAAATTATAAATTTAGAAACGTCTTTCAAAATGTTTAAACCCTTCTAAAAGCCACAGCTGTATGTGACGGATAATTCGGAATAAATTTGATTATTTAAAAAGCGCAAAGGTGTGAGAAATGACGTGAGAGTAACGTGCATGACTGTTAACTTTTATTTTAGAAATAGAAAATACTTTATAAATTGTTGTAATTAAAGTGCTCAGAATTTCTTCTTGAATTAATTAAAATAAGTCTAAAAATAAATACTCTGGTTTTGAAACAGGTTAGTTTGTGAAACGTACGAGTAATAAGTATGCGATATAAATTTTACATAAATGATGAAAAAAAAAAGTTTTTTTTGTTCAAAACTATTTGTAGCTTATTAATATGTTTAAAATGATATTATATTAAAGAGCACTTCAATTTAATCAAAAGGTAAGACTGGTCTTTTTTAAATTCATTTTTTTACGGTTTTAAGTAAAAGCTTATTTTTTAAATTTTGCGTTAAATAAGACCTTTTTTTGAAGTAAGATGCATAAATTATAAATGCATAAGCGAATATCATTTCTTAATTATGCATATCCTTATCTATGATTGTATCTTTTCCAGTTCTGTTGCTTAAAATTTTCAATGAAATTTTCAGACTCTATTGCAATTTGATTACATTCAGATGAACTTTAAAATATTTCAAGTTCAAATGTGTATTAATTTTAATGAAATATGAAATTACTAGTACATAAAATTAAATTTAAGTAAAAAATGTGTGCAAATTCAGCATTTAATGGAATAAATATTGCATTACATTTTTAAGTAAAAACATTTTTTACCTGGTGGGTTTGTAAGTAGAGGTTTACTTACTAGTAAACCTCACTGTATACTTGATATTTGACTGTTGTAATTTTAACTGTAATTTAGTTGAAGAAATATATTAAAACGGTTAATTTAATAAAAGAGCACATATTTCTGGAACTATATTTCTATATTTCCAGACTTCCTTTTTGCATACATAAAATAAAAGAAATTCAACGATATCAATTTCAAAATATTATCAATTCAAAAATATTTGATTCTGAGGTATACAAAGAATATTTTTAGCGTTACATATAGTATTTAAGCATATATTGCGTATGCTTATAGCTCAACATGTAATAGTAGCTTGATTCGTTGTGGACAATCGTATAGAGTTATGATCATATATAAACTAAGTATTAAAGCGCTTACATATTTCACGCTTGATGAAAATTTTAAATAGTTCCAATACGTTTGATAGAGTTTCAGATACATTTTAAATTATTTTCAGGTGGAATTAATTTTCTTTCATTTATTTTATAGCAATTTTTTTTGCAGAAATGTAGAAAACAAGTTACCATTTCATTTTGAACAAAGTTAAAATGTTCTAAATTTAATTACCTGAAATAATCAATTAGACTATCTGGATAATCAAAAACTACTGTTTCAATTTTATTTCAACTTAATTAAATTAAAAAAAAAGTATTTAAAATACATTTGTATAACAAATTTCAATCATCACTTTCAGAAAATGCAAATCAATTGCTAGTATCAAAATTAATATATAGTTGGATAGATTAATAGAGTCATTATCCGAAAATATAGTCTGTGGTTGGAAAGTTTACAACATTACCTTTCCTTTTATACATATAGCAATATATTAACTGTTAGTTGATTATTTACCTATCCTCTCTAGCAAGCCATCAGCGCTCGTAAAAGCGAGGAGCTGCAAATCAGACGCGGAAGTCTAATCTTCTAACAAATGCAACAACACGCGATTTTCGTATTAGAAGCAATTTGTTGCCGGGCAAGAATCATTTCGACTGAATGTTGCCTAGTACGAACTGCAAAGAGTTTCTTAACTTGTTTCATCATCTTAAATGCTACATTTCGTAGCAGTAAAGACTTATTGTGTGGAAATGGCTGTGGTATATACTGTGTTGAATATTTCAGAATCTTGTTTTCAATTGATTTCGCATTTAAAGCTGGCTATTTTTTTATTCGTTTGCGTAAATATTTAAAGATTCCGCTGTTGAAAAGTTCGAAATGAAGATAAAAAGGAGTAGTAATCTCTCAGATCGTTAAATAGGCTTATCGATGTTGAATTTCAATTTCGGTAGAATTCATGAAAAATTTAAATTACTCTAATATAGAGTGTTGATAATTGGAGACTTCTGAATGTTGAATATGTTGAATATAGATTATGCTGAATATGTAAGAGCTCTCATAGATAATTTTGATGTGCAGATTTTTTTAATATTCTAAAATATACTCATGTTTTAATAACAAATATTCAATATGAAGCTTTAAAACTCTTTTTTCCCATGCATTGTGCACTAAATATTTGATGCGCATGTTTACTTACAGGTATTTTAGCAATGAAAATAAAAATAAAAACCTGTCTCAAAAATATAGTCAAACTTTGAGATAAACTGAGCCTTGAAATTTGTTAAACTGAATCATCATGTCATGTAAATTTTTTATTTCATATAAATCCTCGATGCTTTTAATTTGATTTTGAGTCACGATTTCATTCAAATTACACCATAGTAATATGTAATCAAGGGTATGGAAGGATTAATTAGATCAGTAATGTAATTTAAATTTGAAAAATATAAATGTTGAATATATCGAATTTAGACCAAATTTGCATTATATAAGGCCTTACCGTTTTCAAAATATTCATCTAATGTCTATTAAATTAATAAAATTTCATTTGTTAAATTCAATTTTTAAAAGAGTATGTACCAGTTATTTCTTAAGTAAAAATACGATGTCCAAGTACTTCCTTCGTCAAAGTAAGTTGAAGAAAATAATGAACTAAAAGTTGATTTTTACAGATTTTCAGTAAATAATAAAGAAAATGTCATTTATTTACTGGATATTTTTAAATTGATCGGAACAAAAATTAAAAAAAAAATAGTCCATAACTTAATAAAATTTTATTGATATATAAATTTTTATTGATATATAAATTTTTATTGATATATAAATTTTTATTGATATATTAATTTTCATTGATATATTAATTTTTATTGATATATAAATTTTTATGGAGTAAAAATATATTCCATTGTTAAGGCAAACTGAATCTTGAAACTGAATCATACTATCATGCATTTTTGCTTCAATTTAAACTACGTCTTAAATTGAGCTATGTTTTAATTAAATGTACACCTGGGTATCATGTATTCAATGATAGGGAAGGATTAATTTTATCAGTAAAGTAATTTAAATTTGCAAAATATTGCTTTAAAACCGAAATTGCATAATATTAGGTTATTATATGCTCCAAAAAATTTATCTAATGTTCAATAAATCAATACACTACAAGTCAGTTTCTTAAAAGTATGTACAAGTGATTTCTAAAGTAAATATACTGCATATAAGTAATATTAGGCAAATTTATTTGCATATAAGTTTTATTACGCAAATAAACAGTGGTCTGAGGAACTACATTATTTTGTAGTTTACCACAACTACAACAACTTTGTTGCAAATGTATTTAATTACAACTAGAACTACTTTCTCTAAATGTAGTGACTACAGACTACTTTGGAATTGCAGTAACTATTTCACCACTTTAAGGAGACTAACTTTGCTGAAAAACTTAATGTCCAAAATTGTTCAAAACGGTTTTAAATAAGAAATTGCCTTATATTTAATATAAGACATACTTTACGTCAGAAGACATTACATTCTAAGACATACATTATATAAGACATGCATTAAAATAAGATATATTACATATATGTTAAGAAATCATGTTTAAACATGTTTAAGAAATCATATTCATGTTTTCATGAGCCAGTTTGTTATTGCAAAACCTTTTTTACCGAATTCTTCCATTTAACCTTCAATTTTTCAATGCCTTTCCGACAGCAAATCTTAATTTAAGAAATGGGACATTATAAAATACTTGATATTTTTTAATTTTTTTATACTATTTTATTTCCTCTAAAAATAAAGTACATCTAAAATAGATTCCCTTTAAAATAACAGCAAAGTTAAACGAGTGGTGTGCATTCGTATGTAAAAGTGTGACCATGGTAATTAATTATCTATTTTTCATAATGGCTAGTTTAAATTTCAGTTATAAATATATTTTAAAAACATAATTTCTGTTAACGTGTAGCTTTAGCCTCAGGGTCATTCTCATTGGATCCATTGACGGATTTGCGAAGATTAATACCTACCAAATTAGAAAAATTAATTGCATTAGAACACTGTTTCTTTTCTAAACTATCGTTAAGAGTAGTTGCCAAGAATAACTACAAATTACTGCATATTTGTATCGCACTACTTTCTTAAAAAACGTACATTACAAACTACGGAAAAAGTAGCAACTACAACAGTTTCACTACTTGTAGTTTGCTACTTCTGACTACTGCCAAAAATAAACTAAAAGTTAATTTTAACAAATTTTCAGCAATTTTATCTGAAAATATCTTTTATTTACTGGAATTTTTATTTATTAAGGATGAGTGAGATGCATTTATTGCCCCTTTAAATGCATTTTAAACCGTGAGAAACCCGTATTGCCAATTCGGGGGATCTTACTATATAAATGACACTCGTTTAAGGTGCATTTTGTTACGTAATTTTCGAAATATTATGCTGCTATTCTTATTCATCATAACGTTCAGTTTGCACCTTTAACTTTTTGTTTTCATCAATTTTATAAAATTTAATACATTTTAATATTAAATTTAACTATTTTTCGAGTTTTCCAAAAAATTTCCGAAGGTAATTATTAGTATTGCAATTAATATAAGTTTAAAAATGCATTAATAAGAGAAAAATACATAATTTCGGACAATTTTTAAACAAAAATATATTTAAAAAATGAAAAAAGAAAATAAAATGAGAAAAAAAGGTCTGAAGAAATAGAAAAAAAGAACGTATAAAAATGTACACTTTTTAACAGCAATTATTTCCTAAAGTAGTCCTAGAATTTTTAATGATTTTTGTGCTAAGCAAATTTATTTATTTACTTTTAATCAAAATAGGCTGTACAAGATTCAAATATAAATGCATATATTTCAATCGCTATAAACAGGAATTCAATATTTAAAGCATTTTCGTGTTTTATAATGTTTTTTGCAACCATTAGTTACTAGTAATGAGAATATGTATTAAAACAAAATATAAGTGTTATGTATTTGAATTGTTCAATTACAGTTTTGTTTTTAGAATTTTATATTCAAAATTTAATCCAATATATTTAAGTTAATTTACTAAGTACCCCGTGAAATGTTTAAAAGTCACATTTATTACGAAAGTTCCAACTTTGAACATATTTTGCATTTAAATTAATTTAAGAGCTCTTACTTTCGTTAATTACTCCCCTGTGAAATATTAGCTTTTATCTATAATTGCACTCAAAAGGAAAACATTAATATCTCGTTTTAACCTAAGTAATTGAATTGCGTCTTTCACTTTCATGCAATCAGTAGTAGGCGTGAAGGCACACAATTCTTCAAACAAATTTTAATTTACTGAGCATTTATTAGCCTTTACCCAAATAATACAACCGTGAATCTCATGAATCTCAAAAAAGAGAATAAATTTTATGAACTCTCAAACATTTTAAACTATATCTTTAATACACATTAACTATTAAAAATAAGTTTTTACCGCTATAATTTAATAAACTTCAAAACATTCCCGGTCAATATGAATTAATGAAGCTGCATATTGGAGTATATTGGAAAATAAATTAAAATGATTATTTCAAAATATTTCTTTAAATCATTTTCCTACCTTTCTCCCTCCAAAATAAAGTTAAATATCGTTTACTAGTGAAAATCAAGTAAAAATAAGCAATATTGTAATAAGATAAGAGACATATTAATTGTAAAGGCAATTGTGATGGTTGAGAAATATGTATTTCTCTGGTCGTTTTATTGTCATTTCTGGTCATTAGGAGCGCATGTGATTTAGTACTGTTAAGGTGAAGTGAAATGATTTGCTGAATGTAAAATTGATAAGCGTAATTGATGAATTCGCAGAATTAAGAAATTTAATGAAGATAAAAGAAATTTGACTAACTATAAATTTTTCATAGATTATCGAAATTCGTTGATTATTTAGAAATTTTTCATACGACTTAGATATCGGCTGACATGAAATGATTCCTTCATAAAATAAAGAAACTCAATTATACAGAATTTATTCTAACGAATGTCGAAACTCAGAATAGAGTTTAAATAATGTAGAAACTCAACTCGACGGGAATTATTTTAAAAAATGTAGAAACTTGACTACACAGAAATTATTTTAAAGAATGTTAGATATCGACTACACGGGAATTACTTTAAAGAATGTAAAAATTCCATTACACTTAAATTGTTTTAAAAAACGAAGAAACTTGACTGCATAGAAATTACTTCAAAGAATGTAAGAACTTGACTGCAAGAAAAAAGCTTTATAGAATATAGAAAATTTTCACAGGATATTGAAATTTTTTTTGTTGTCTAGATTAAGTTTTTCATTGGACATTTTAATTCGATATAACGTGTGTTTTATTATTCCACTATCTGCAGTTATGTTCAAGTAACTAAACACCTTACTTGCAAGTAAAATTTTGATTGGAAATTTTTTTATTGGTCTTTCTCTTAAAAATAATATTATATACGTTTTTGAACACATAAAAAAATCACAAATTATCAATATTTGGTCAAATTTTCTACACTGCAGGATTGATAGTAAAATAATAAAAATGTCTGTAAAATAATTTCCAAAATTATGTTATTTACATTGATTTCATATAATTTATATTGATTTCATATAATTTATATTAAACTTATATTTTTAAATAAACTTGTCTAGTTTTGTCATTAAAATAATACTTTTGCCAATTTTGAGTTGTTTTTTTAACATCGAGTACAATAAATTCTACGTAAAAAGATTACAAAATCATTCATTGTTGTAAGAGGTAACACTTTTTTTTAGAAAAATGTGTTATTTATGATGTGAAATAAACTTTTACATAATGTGTTAAAATTACATTTTCTTATTGTCTATTTTTTAAGTGAAAAATCTCAGGAATACGATTGTCAGAGGTTCATATAACATTTTGAACGCAATAATGAAAAAGGAATATGTAATGTCTTCATATAATATAATTTCAGACAAATTTAAGCTTTATGGGAACTATTTTTATCAAATAAACTTCTTATTAGCTCAAACCGTGAATAATATCTTATTTTCTTTTCGAAAATCATATACATTTAAATTTTCGTAAGAAAATTGTGGAGAATAATATTCAAATTTATTCAAAATTTGTTGAGTTTTTATTTACAGTTTACAAACAATGCATAAAAAGTTTCGAATGTTAAATATATATAGAGTCAGATATTCAATTTAAGTAGTGAGCAGAAAGGAAATTTACATTAGTAAATGCATATTTTCTTATATTAGCATCATATATGAATAGTTTTATATATTAGTTTCAAACTATTTGTTTTTTTATTAGGAAACTTAAGAAATAAATTTTCTTATTTTCCTTAAATATTGATATTTTTTTTGCCAAATACTGATTCTTATAAGAGAAAAATGTTTCTCTTAAATTTATTTTCAGCCATAGTAAAATAATTCAAGTTTATTCAGTTACTCTCAGTATTCAATAACATGTCGTAATACCAAACAAAAATCCCAATATGAATAAAATTCAGCAGGTGCCTGCTTAAATTACTCTCGGGTATTTTGTTTGCTTGAATAAATGAATATTTTGGTGTGGTAAATTATTATATTTCATCAAAACAGATATAATATTACTGTTTGTAAGCGCAAAGTTTTAGTTCAGGAGACATTGTAAATCATTGCTCTCGGTTGGCTGAAAGCCCTGTTATTGATAATCTGATATTTTCTAACTTCACGTTATTGTAATTGAAGTCGAAACCTATTCCACAGTATTAATTTAATTCTTCCTAATTTAATTCATGTTGAACACAAATTCATCTAAATAATAATAGAAAAACAAAAGTAGATAGGCCTTATATAAATTTATATATTTTAGCTTGAAGAAACCAACCTGGTTATTGAAATTCAATTTAAAATAAGTTATAACTTGTGTAAAGAATGTTGAATGAGTTGCTGCTAATTTTTTTATGAAATGATGAGTTTATTATGAGTTTATTTATTATGAGTTTTTACAAAATATAAGAAGCATAAATTATTTTCCGATCAATTATTTTTAAAATAAATTTAATACTCTACTAATTAACTGAAAATATTTATCGTTATCTTATGTATTTATTTATGTATTTATTATACTTTATGTAATTATTAAAAGTATTTATCTTACTCTCACCATTAGCATTTAATTTATTATCTCTAAATGAACCAGAATGATAGAATCATTTATTATTTATGTATTTATTATACTTTATATAATTATTAAAAATATTTATCTTACTCTCACCATTAGCATTTAATTTATTATCTCTAAATGAACCAGAATGATAGAATCATTTATTATTTATGTATTTATTATACTTTATGTAATTATTAAAAATATTTATCTTACTCTCACCATTAGCATTTAATTTATTATCTCTAAATGAACCAGAATGATAGAATCATTTATTATTTATGTATTTATTATACTTTATGTAATTATTAAAAATATTTATCTTACTGTCACCATTAGCATTTAATTTATTATCTCTAAATGAACCAGAATGATAGAATCATTTATTATTTATGTATTTATTATACTTTATGTAATTATTAAAAATATTTATCTTACTGTCACCATTAGCATTTAATTTATTATCTCTAAATGAACCAGAATGATAGAATCATTTTTTGTAGTAATTAGTAAGCATGACATTTATAAGTAAAAAAATGAGTGGTAAAGATGTCTTTCATCTATAGTTTATATTCTGTTTTCTTTAAGGTTAATTGAAATTGATAGCACAACAGTATGTTTTTAAACAACTTATTAGTTTTCGTAAGATTCTAGATATCATGATTTCGATATTATTATTTTTAAATCCAACAAAATATTAAACACATTTATTTTAATGAAATTTACCTAAAACTAATTAGAAAGCCACTATTTCTGCAGAGCGCTTGTAAGTGAAAATTTATTTGCGGTAAAGTTATCTTAAAGCAATCAGTGGCGGAGTCTAAATTATGGGCTGTTTGTTTTCTCCGAAAAACAGATTTCGAAGTAAAATTATTTGGGCATTAAAAGGAGATAAACCAGCCAGAATTTTAATAAAATTGCTGAAAATATGTGTTAAAATTGTAGATATTTTTAACATCAACCACAAAACTTATAAGATTTCATGATTTATTTTTTTCAGAAATTGCTTGATTTTTTTGTTAATAATTAGTATAGTAAGTGTTCATCACTAGAAATTAACTTAAATGTAAAAACAGTTTTAAAATTAAAATTGGGAGATAGTCTATGTGTTTAGATAATATAGGCACTTACTTTTTTTATTTTCTAACGTTTAGATATTTAAACATGGAAGTCATAAAATGATGCTAACTATTTGAAAATTTCTAGAAATAAGTATGTAGTTTAATTGAATTAAAAAATTCATTAATAATTTTAGTCAGTTTTTTTTTTCCTATTTTTCAGACTTTTCTATATATTGTTTCAAAAAATTTTATAAATTAAAAATTTTTTACAACCAGTTGATTTATTACAAAGCATTGCCCGTTATAATTTTTATATCAAAATAAACTAACAAATTTTGCCTAACATAATAATTTAAAAGTAAATATATAAATATAATATATTAAGAGACTTTGTTTTTTATTTCAATTTTTCTACAAAATCAGCAAAATAAAAATTTCTTTTTGTAAGATTCTTTTTTGTAATTTAAAATTCTAAAATATCTAAAGTTAATATGTTGTTTTAATCGTTTTAGGCATAATTTCTAAGTATTAAATGTTTTAGAGGGAAAAAAAGCCGACCAGGTGGCCGAGTGGTTAGCGTGCCTTACTGCGGAGCCGATGGCTGCGGGTTCGAATCCCGCTTAGGGCATGGATGTTTCTTTCTCTCTCTCTCTGTGTTCTATGTCCTTTCTTCTGTGTGATTGTGTGAATGTAATCCGTCCTATAAACGGGTTTATGGTTGTATGATGTGGGCGACGCTATTCCACCGCCGTGGCTTAGCCATAGGTGCCCACTGGGTAACGATGAGAGAGTAGCAATTCTAGCATTTCTGAGGCCGATGGGAAAACACACACAAGTGCCCGCCATTAACCAAAAAAGAGGGAAAAAAGCATGAAAGCTGTAAAAGCATTATACGTAAAGAAAATATGTTTCTAAAATATTATAAGCTATATTATATTTTATAAGCAAACAAAGCATTTTTTTATATTTTCGTTCTGGATATATTTGCATTTTTTATTTAAAAAAAGTTTCTAGATTTTTTGGTTTGCCTAAAAAATGCGATTTTATATACTTTTTTTCGACCTTTTTTTAAAATGCTGTTGTAGATATTTATTTAAAAGACATACATGCGATTATTCTTAAATTCTGTACTTCTTTTTCCTTGAAATGAAACAGCAAAGAAAGGTAAGCAGCAAAACTAATGAGTAAACTTAAACTGAAATAGTTATTTAGAGTTCGAGGTTATAATAAAAAAAAATATAGATATGGTGTCATGAGTAATTTGCTGAATTTAAAATGTATTAATTAATTATTTTTAACATTTTAAGTAGACATCATTATAAACGGTGAAATAGTTATCTATTATGTAGAAAATACTTTAACAATAACAAGAAAAAAAAAACGAATAAGAAAAAAAAATAAGTAAATAAGCACAAAAGAATGAATCGATTTTGGTGAAAGAGATCAAACAAAATAAATGGTTATAATTAATATAATATAAGATCAAAGTAAATTTTGTACATATAAAAACATATATAAACAAAGAAGATGAAGATAAAAGTATAATAATTTTTTTTATATTATTTTACATTAACGGGGGCAATAATGCTTGATAAGTGTTATTGAATTGCTGGCAAAAATAAAATACCAGTGCAAAATAAAAACATGAACCATTATGAAACTTCCACTTGTTTTCGCCATATCAAAACAGAAGTATTATGATAGTACAACCAAAAACGCTTATTTTAAAAATATAAAAGTGTAATAATGTACTTGACAAGAAGAAACGACTTATAAAATTGAAAAATTTTGCTGCACACATTTTTTTAATATAAGAAAGACATTTCAAAATGTAAGAAATTCAAAATATCCTCTTTTCGAAATATTCAGATTTCAAAATATAAGAAATCTAAAATATCCTCATTTCAAAACATTCATATTTCAAAATATCAGAAGGTATATTTTTAAAAGTTAATTGTTTCATTCGTAACATAAAGGAAGGAATATATTGCTTGTATAATGGAAAATGTGTATTTCAGTTACACTAGCATATTAAATAGATTTAACATTCATTTCTCTAGTGTTGAAAACTTAGAATTCAACTTGATTACATAGAATCTCTTTGTATCTTGTATTACTGACAAGTATTAAATTAATTTTAAACAATTATTCTGATTTATGATATAACAGAGGAAATGCGTGGTCACTAAATCCTTTTTTTATTTTTATTTAATTCCAGTTCCCATTCAAGTGCGGGTTAGTCCATCACAACAAACTATCTCAGTTGGCCAAGCTACACATTTCAACTGCACTGTTTCCGGCTTTCCTCTCTATGGAGTTACTTGGACCAAGAATTTGCGACCATTGGTTACCAATGAGAGAGTGAGAGTATTGGGCACAGATGTCTTGTCCATCAACTCTGTGATACGAGACGACAGAGGCGTCTATCAATGCTTCGCCCATAATCACTTCGATTCTGCTCAAGCATCTGGAGCTCTGTTACTAGGAGGTGATTAATTTTAAATGTTAAAAATAAGCTAAACAATTTATTTTGCAATTGTTAAAGAATGTTATTCTCATCATTTGGCAATTCTTAGAAGACTATGTCATCATATGAAATATAGACAGTAAAAAATATTTTATTTTTGTATGTTTTGCAAATTAAATGTCTAGTATAACCAAAGTAATTTTTTGTATGTATAAAAAACGGTATTTTACCATTTACACGGGTATTTACGTAATTAAGAATCACATACTGAAGTTACTAAAACTATGAAAAAAGCTATAAAGGAAATAATGTTTGATATAGTATTAATTATTTTTCTCAATAAACATATTCTGATTGTATATAATATTGACAGATGTTGGAAAAAATTGCCCTTTTAAATCATTAAACATATAAGTGGTATTTAGAGGTAAAAAATATTTTGTTGAAATTGTTGATATGTTGAAATTTTCGTAATATTTTGTTGAAACCAAATGGAAAATTTTTTAAACTTAAAATTCTGAAATTTGCCAATTCATAGCTTGTTTCAATTATCTACTAGTAAATAGTTTTTTTCAAAATAAAATTATTAAATCCTACTGAAATTATTTTTTTTATAAAATTAGATCACTAACAAAATTCAAATTTATTTTTGACTTGTTCGATGCTGTCAAAAAGACAGGTTAAATCTTAAAAGTAAATCAATAAAAATTGTAGCTGAATCCTTGCATTCACTTCAGAATGAAAACTAAGATTTTCAACACAATAATGAAAACATGATCTTTTCGTGCACTTTTGTTTTATTGCTATTAGTTATATGCCAATTTTCAAACAGAATAGAAAAAAGTATCATAAACGTTTCCTTGAATTTACTTTTTGAAAACATTTGTCTGAGCTATATTTATTTATTTAACGTCATGACATCTATGAAGCTTTTTAAAATATATGAGATGTTTCAAAACTTATGTCATATCTCAAAACATAAGCATTTAATTAAGATTTTTATCTAATATTTTATAGGGTATTCTACTTTGTTTCGATAATTTTCTTTGTATTATATATATATATATATATATCGGAAAGAAAGAGACACGATTGTTCTTAACGCTTGTGAGAAAAGCTAAATGAAATCATTACAAATTTGTATATATTTTAAACAGTTTTCTTTAAAATTCTCTATTTCATTTTATGAATTAAATTAAAAAAATTAAAATTTTACACGAAAAATTAATGAACATGGCATATCGATGTAATGAAGCACCAAAATTAAGTTTTAAACTCTAAGTATCTAAGTATTTAAAGTTGTTCGTAAGCCTACTCATAAATCAAATTAACGTGAAAGCTTTAGGTTTAGTAAAATGCTTACACGAATATTTGCGTGTTAATATGCAATAATTAATCATGCTTCGTTCTCACAAATGTACAACACGTAACCCCGAAAAATATTTCATTCAACTTAGAACACAGCTTTGAAGTTACTGCTTTATACCGCTTACGATGAATTTAATGCGTGACGTTTGGAGAAAATAAAACAAATTTATGCGGTCTCTTTCATTGTTTAATAGTTGACGAGTAAAATAAAGGTTTGTGTCTTATAGAAAAGAATAAAGTTGTCAAAATGTTGTCAAAGAAAGAGAAATTTTTGTGGAGTTTGAGAGCTCAATATTATATTAATGTCATACAATTTTAGTTGAAATTTCAGATTAATTAATGATTATTTTTCATTAACGGTTTGTTATACGCTGTTGTAAATAAGAATATTTTAAAAATGGAAGTAAACATTTGTAAAAAAACTTATAAATAATTATGTAAATAAAATAACTAAAAAATTTTTTTCTTAATATGTTATGTATTGTTTTGTCTGAAACGTATTTTGTTTTCCTTAATGAATCAACCTTTTATCGTAAAAAATACTGCATAAAAATTAAAAAACTAAATTAATTTTATATTCAAATAATTTAAAATTTTAAAACGATCTTAGTTATCTAAAATTGAGGTGCAAACTTTTCTGTTTTTATAATATTGAATCTAATTATTACATTTATCATTATCTTCTATATTGCCATCTGTAATTATAGTTAATTGTTGGTTACATGTAAATTAACATTCAAAGTGAGAATTAATTAAAATGTATAAGATAATTAAAATAATAGAAATTTGATTGTATAAAGAGGCTTAATTTATCAATCTATAATACATGTTCGGGAAAGGATTTTTTCGATTCTTGGAAGCATGATTTAGTTTTTTCTTAAAAAAAAAAAAAAAAAAAAAAAAAAAAATAAAAAAAAATTACCCCTAATTATATGTTGCTTTGCGCTTCCTTTGACTGATGATAGCACTTTTAAATTCATGTTTTCTCAAGCTACCTTTCTAGCTTTGATTTTAAATTTAATGCCACCCTCCGTATTGACACTTTTAGCCTAATTATGAAAAATAGATATATAATATTTTTCATGTAAAATTTTAATATTTTTCATTTCAATATTTTTTATATTTCTTAAAAATATTTTAAATATCTAAAAGGTTTTTTATCATCTGAGATCAGCTTAAAAATCTTAAGACATGGTGGTATCCAGCGGCATGATAGAACCGCATAAAAATGTTTTTAGAAGAAAAATGTTAATAAAGATTAACTACATTACGTATTAATAATTAAAAATGAAACAAATTGTGTTTGTGTCTCCATTTTAAAAAATAATAAAAATATTAAAATAATAAAATCTTTAAAAATTTTTAACTAATTAAAATAAAATAAATTTTAATGGAAACGCTTTTACATTATTTTATCTTACTACCTGCTTACATTCTGTTGGCCAACTAATTGTATATCTTTTCTATTCTATTTTCCTCCATGTTTTAGCAAATTTTACTCTTAAAACCGTTTTCTAAAACTTTGATACGTTTCATACGTTTTGTTTCTCATAGTTTTGATATAATTAGGATACATAATTTTGAATAATTCAGGTTTTATATAACTATGATGATGGTTGTTATTCATCAGTGGCCACCAATAATCGTAAAGTGGATATGACAGTCTCCAGGAAACACTATTATGAATCGTTCAAATTGAAAATTTATTTATTAAGTATAATTTTGCATGATAGAGAATGGCCATCTCTTATCAAAAGGGATCAAATCCAATACTCTCACATAGAGAGATTTTTACACATCCAGAATCATTTCTTTTCTGACGGTTAGAAAATTGAGACTGGGGAGGCCCAAAAGTGCACTCCCAGTCTCCTCAAACTTTGAATTAAAAGTAAATAAAATTGTTCCTAACGGA
This sequence comes from Parasteatoda lunata, assembly GCA_949128135.1. Lineage (NCBI taxonomy): Eukaryota > Metazoa > Arthropoda > Arachnida > Araneae > Theridiidae > Parasteatoda > Parasteatoda lunata. Next base: position 64,455,115 of record OX421976.1, on the reverse strand, counting down.
CAAAAATGATGCATGGGTTGGAGATCCAAAATTGACGATTTATCCAAATATAGCAGCCAAAACAAAGCCAACCCCGCGTTACACTATTGGGTTTAAAAAATACCTTGGCGATCACGAGTCACCAACAAATTTATGAAAATTATTACAACCATGCAACTGAAACATATTTTCGGTTAGAAATTAGAATAAAAAGTTATAAATAGAATTTTGTTTTCGATTAGAGGCGACAGTGAATAAGTCTGCATAGAAATGAAATAAAAGTATTCGTTACATTGATCAATGCAAAGAAAAGAATTAATATTTTATGTTCGCTTTTAAAAGATTAAGTCTATGATTTATTTAAATATAATTTTACAAATAAAAATAAGTTTGAGTATTTAAAGATATTTTAAAGGATAGGAAATAAATATGTAATGCCAATTTTGGCATCACAATAACTGCATAATAAGGATGCAATAGATACATTTTCTGAATAGATGCAATACATTTTTAAAGTCAACAATAGACTCAGATTTATGACAGATTAAAAAGAATAATATAAAAACCTGATTTTGTTAATCCCTGTTATCGCTGCTGTATATTTCTCATAAATTACATAGTTTTGAAAATTTAACACACTTTTCCCTTTGTAGGACGTAGCCACTTTTTCTATATTCTCTAATATTGGTTTTGTACTTTTTCGAACATTTAATACGAAATTTTATTACTATTTTAAAGTTCACAAAGCAGATTTAGCTGTAAAAAGATCTCTTAACTTATGGCTTCTGAAATTTTACAATATATTCCATAGTTTACTCATTTTATATCATGTTAAGTAGGTTTAAATGGATCTTTAATGAGTCTTTAATGATTCTTCAAGATCTCAAGAATTTTATGAGTAAGCAAACTATTACTTAATAATCTATTTTATATACGTATTTTATTTGAAGATATAATAGCAATGATGCCCTATCTAAACATATCAAGCATTGTAATATTGTAATATGCTAAACTGAAACAAAAAGATATATGGAGGACATAGGTTAAAGAGAAAATGGTTTTGTGATACGAAATATATTTTCCACGTAATATATCTACCTAATTCCTCTTATCCACTGTAACAGATATTTTATGAAAATTTTCCATAAGCGGGATATTTTATTTTAGGCAATACTTTGCTTATAAACGCTTATTTTTACCCTTTAAAGGCAACGCTTTGAGTAAAGCGGCAATATTTTTACCCTTTAAAACCTTTATGTTTGAAATCGGAGGAAAAAAATTAATGAAGAAAGTAGATTAAAATGAATTTCTTTTTACCATATTAATATTATTCGACCTTGTATTTTAATGCATATTAAAAATTTAAAGATATATTCAGTAAAATCATCTTACAATGCATTTCATCAACATCTTACAATGCATTAGTTAAGAGTTATTAATCTAAAAATAACTATTTGAAAAGCAAAATCTATGATTCATTTTAAAAATGTGTTAAATTATTCTCCTTTTTTATAAATGGGCATAAATTCAAGAAATCAATTATTTTCATCACGGGCTAAAGTTTGCTACCTATTCTCAGGTTTTGAATAACAGAAAAATGGCTATATTACATCTTATTTTTTAATATAAAACTAAATCTTTGTGCAGCGATAGGAATTCAGATTAATAATCATGTTCTTAGTAAAATATTGATATAAATTTGTTAAAAAAGTTAATTGTTGACATTTTTAATAACAAAAACATCAAGATATGAAAAGATATTAGTTTAAAAATAATTTTCAGCGTTAAAAAACCATTTTTTATAAAGAATTTTTTCTTAAAAAGAATGTTAATTTCAAAACATTTGAGTTTAAACAAAAGGAAACCATATACATTTTTGAACATTGAAATGGATGAAATTTCATTTCAAAAATAATAATTATTACATATTCAATAACATTTATAATATTGATAAATTTGAACATAACATGCATCTACATCACGTCGCGAATCTGCAGTTTTCACTTCCCCCAAAGCGTTTCTATCTCTTTAACGCGGTATAGACCAAGCTTATCATCAGCATTCGGTTGGCTAAACTTTCTCACAATTTCTTCGAGTTTGTACGTGTCAGTCTTTTCAGGTATTTTTTTATAACGTCTGACCATTTTTCTGTCGGAAAAAAAAAACGATTGAAACTTTGCACAAAGTAGTCCCAAAGTGCCTTTTTTTCGTTTTCCGTTTATTGGTTATTAATTTTTAAATTTTTTGACGCTAACATGATATAATTGTTTATTAATATATAAATAAAAAAATTTGCACTTACGACAATTGTTTTATCAACGTCTTTGCATTTCACAGCTAAGGTTTACACGCACACTTTTCGACCTCCGACATTCTCGGAAAGTTGTTGACATTGGATAAGCAAAACATACTCTGAGGCAAAACATGACGGTAGGCTTAATAAAAGAGGAGCTGATAGTTATTATAGCAAAATTATTTATTATATTTCCAAATTAAAAAATAAATCACTTTATTAAACAGCTTAAAAAACATAAATATTTTTAATGTAGAAAAAAAGCAACAGGAGATAAATATCTGCAGATAAAAAACAACATAAAAGACGTCCGCAAGTACTGGCTAACTCAATTTCGATAATAAGCAATTACAAACGAAATCAAAACGATCAAAGAGTTGGAGTTTTCGAAATAGGAAACAAAAATGAGTGATCATGGTGTAAATATTGTTGCATTTTTGGGTATTAGAGCTTTCATGAATTCTCATTTGCTCATTTAATTCTCATTTGGGGAGAATAAGCGAGTATTTGGTGTAAACTTATTACAATATTAGTGTTTAGATTTAAATTTTATATAAAAGCTCGATTTTAGTGTTTAAATAGATTGTTTTCTCACATTTTTTTCGATTAATCAGCATCATAATCACAACAGTTTTTGCAGTGTAGTATTTATTTTAATATCCTTGATTGAGTTTTCAAAATTCCTTTTCTATATAATTTAAAATTTATAATTGATTCATCAAAGGTAATCATTAGCATTTTGTCCTCAAAACCAAAAGGTCTGACATAAATATATGTTTAATTAGCATATAATTATACTTGTCACTACTTAAAAAGTTGTAACTAGTATTGCTTCTAATATTTAAATCATTTCATCCTAATCTTTTCCTTTAATGTTTATCTCAAAACGCATTTCAAACACTTAGATAGGAATGAATGAGTTTCATTTTAATTCAAAAGTCAGCTTTGCTTGAAATTTTAAAACTTGACGATGTTTTCACGATCACTTAGATATCTTCAATTTCTTATTACTCAACTGTTCAAACAATATTCTTATAAAAGGAAATGGAGTATTAAACTCGTATTGCGTTTAAGGCTTTTCATTAAATGGGGAAAAATAACTAAAATATTTTAAAGATTTAGTATAAACAGAACATTTTAAATTTTATGAGACAGCAATTTCATTGAATATATTTATCATTCAAAAGTGTATAAAGTTTTGTAAATAAATTAAAATTTATGCTCTTTGATGAATTTTAAGTTTTCAAAATCAGCAATTAGCTGTTGCTTATTACTAATGCCTAGATGTTTTATTTCAAGTTGCACAATAAAATATTAATTGCCATCTCATTTTCTTAGTCTAGAATTTTATATGAAGTTTTAATCCTCTAGTGTATGATTTTCAGCATATAATAATAGCAGTCTTTTAAATGCTCGCAACTTTTGGGATTTTTGTTTGAAAACAGCTAAACTTTAAACGGAAATATGATTTTTTCAAATTTATTTGTAAATTTTTTATAATCAAATATGTTCTTTTAATTTAAAAAAAAAAGGAATTTAGCGAAATTTTTTGGGCGATAAATTTGAAATTATGAATGAATGTTCTTGCCAAACAAGTAATGTTAAACTAAGTCAGAACTAGATCAGACAACTGACTGTAGCCAAGCAAAGTCTGTTAGGTTAGTTACCCTGTATGAAAAAAAAATGATTGAAGCTGTTTTCAAAAACTTTGTCATTAGTTCTGAAAACATTTGGAAAAGACAATTTCAGAAATAAGAGATTTGATTAAAACTACGAAATGTAGTTTATCCCTTTTAGGGTATCCGACTGGTTGAAAATCTACAATTTCGAACAACATTATGATTTCTTTTGTCTATATTTGAACTTTTGTTCATTAGCTTTATTGTATAGTATTAGCTGGTCTCTAAGAGTTTGCTCTCTGACTTTTAAGATTGAAATTTTAGTTGTGTTCTTTCTTGCTAGCAGACGAAACAGAGTAGCAAAAACATACTTTGAATGCCTTTTCCGAAACAAAACGACAATTCTGCAGTGATCATAACCAGAATATAAAAAAATTTAAATCGATTATGTATCTAATCGATAACCAAAAAGCCCGGTAATATATAAAAAATCGCTTTGGTAATGATGTTAATAAAATTAATAAATCTTCACAATCTGTGTCAAAATTTAGTAAATGAGATAAAATTTGGTAACTTTATCGTAATACTTTACAGCATATCATGAAAATCCTTTATTCAGTAAAATATTTACTTTTCAGCTTCGTATTTTTCACTAAATGTGGGGTCATAAAAAGTATAATTTGGAAATTCAAAGTTTCTAGTGAACCATTGTCATAGGAACGGATAAATTACTGAATCAATGGCTTAAATACCATATATTATTTGTTTTATTAACCAGTATTGTTTTGTTTTTCTTTTTTTTAAAAACAGAAATGTCATTACCATCATAGAGTTCCGTAATTTTGCCAGATTTTTTAGAGTGAGAAAATCTCTTTACGCGAACATACATTACAGAACAAATTCATTGTAGAACTCTTTGAAACTTTACATGTAAATCTTAAAAAAATAATATTCACTAATATATTTAGTTGTAATTTATAATATATTTTAACTCTCTTAAAGAGTTTTGTTTAGAAAACCAGGTAACCATATTATTGATGTAGAAAAAAATAATTTTGATATTTATGCTTTACAGTTCATCGTTAGCGTGATGTAAATGTAGTCTTTATGATCAAATTTGCAAATATTTACTCTCATTATTTATATTTATAAATTTCGGATCCATGTGGGCTAAAACTAAAATTAAAATTTTAATGAAGGCTATTTTCGAACAAAAAAAAACTAGTCGTCGAATCCAGTCGCATACTTTAAGAATTATTAGTGTTCTTTAAAAAAATCCCAGGATAATTTCAAGCCAAACCTATTGGCAATTTCATAAATTAGAGACGTTCTTAATATTCATTTATGGATAATTTAAAATTTTATTCTCATTCCCCTACATTAGAAATAGAATATCATTGAAAACATTTAAAGAAATCGAGATAATTTGAAGCGAATTTTGTTTTATTTAATTATAATTTGTGTTGCGTTTAATTATTTCAAAGTAATAATGCTATTCTTTAAAATTTCAAAGTTCAATTTCTCATTCTTAGGCTACTAATGATGCCTTATATCTAAACATGTTATGGTTCAATACATAGTATGAACAGACTAAATGACATATTTTTTTTGTTTCAATAGATATCCAAAGCAACGACGCTCTTAAATGCTTTAAAAAGTAAATTGAGTTAAATTTCTAATTATGATTTTTCTTATTTTGTGTTGCCAAGGCAACCAGAATGCGTTTTTTATCAACGAAAATTAATATATTATGTAAAGTAAATGAGAATTCTTTTTAAGTAAATAGGATCGACTTTGAACACTAGAGTTTAGATGTTTCATTAGACTGAATTCAGATAGTTAGCAAAATAGAATACAAACTGTCACAATCCAGTTCCGCTTCGGTAAAACTAGGAAACATGGTAAGAAGTTATACGTATTTGTTTCGATACTAGAAACAAACAAATAAAATTGCAAAAATAAAAGTGAACACCTTTCAATTCAAAATTTTTCGACAATTATTAAATGAAATAATTAAAAAATGAAATTTATCGTGAAATTTATTCTTTGAATAAAATTATCGTTGGACAAAAAAATATTATAATTAAGTGCAAATATTTTCTTAATAAGTCCTCGAAATACGACAAAATACGGAAGAAGTAAAATTAAGGGGTTGGATCGCTCTTCTGACCAAACTATGGGAATCGTATTTTTCAGATTGTAGCTACCCCCTATATTCCTGGAGTTAGAAATCAGATACGTTGAAAAAAATATGTTTATTCAGAAAAAGTAGGTTTTTGTGTCTGATTTCGTAATTTTTAGTATTGCCTGCTCTAATTAATTAGTATATTTGAGGTCACCCCCTCAAACCATTGAGTCGTAGAACTTGAAGATCCCATTATTAAAACAAACGTAATTCAGGGTTGTTCGTTTTTTTGTTTTGTGCACTGTACATCGATATTTTAATACACGTTAAAACACTATTTCAATGTGGAGAATTTATATCTATAATAATATCGTATTCAATAATATTCATTGAGAATAAAAATGACAGATTTTCCTAATCAAAGTTTATTGTTCCCAAATTATCCCATACAAGAAAATTTGAAAATTTTATTATATATGGAATAAAAGTAAAAGAGTCATTATGATGTTTATAGCTTAAAATTTAAACAAGATTAATTTAGATTGTGAATAAAAATATTTAAATAAAAAATCGAATTTCTTAATACTTCCGTAGTTTTGTCGCCTAAAATAAGTATTTAACTTACTTTTTCTTTTAAGTATTTAACTTAAACATTTTTTTCACGGCTTCTTTTTTTGCTTTTAAATGTAATTCGTGACATTTGAAATGGTTTCCTGAGTGTTGATATTTCCAAATACGTTAACAACAATTACATTTTTGCCCCTTGAATTTTGAGACTCATGAATACAAAAATTACTCCACAATTATTCTTTAGTTTAAAAGTAATGCATTAAACATAATTTCATATATTTTATGATACTTATCTCTTCTAAAATATCATATTTGTAATACATTTAAGAGAATAAATAAATATTCCATCAGCATTAAGAGATTCATGTTCGATTCTCGCAATATATATAAAACATAAATTTTTAAGCAGTTTTTCATATACATAAGACACATAAAAAAAGCCTTCTATGCGGTATTAAATATTCAAGAACTCAGAACTTTCGTTCCTTTGAAGATAAGTGTGTTTTCTCGATATCTATAAAATAAAGAAAAAAAGTAATAAGCCATCGAATGTATATTTAAAAGTATTTCAGCATAAGATGATGTTGTTTTATTTCCTGTTTAGAGAAGGTTTTTTAACAGAAACTAAAATTATTTTTTTATTCTTATTTTTTATTAAAAACAGATAAAGAGAGGTAATTAAACATTATCTGATTAAACATTGAATGATTAACTAGATTTTATGAACAACTTAAAACCCAAATGAGTTCATAGCTAAATGTAAAAATAAGTAATTTTGTTTTAAGACATATGAACTTTTGATACTTTGAGATATATATCAAACCTTAACGCTGACTTTAGCTAAGTGCAATCGTTAAAAATATTTCTTAATAAGATAATTTTGTTTTTCCAAAAGTGTATAAAATGTCTTTTAATAACGTACGAATGTATTTTTTATTCTTTTTAAAACAAAACGAATCTACATGAGGTAACAAAACCAAATAAACACATGAATACTTTTTAAACAAATTTATTTTGTTTAAACACTTTTGCATCTTTAATATTTTACTTTATATATCAAACGTAATTATAGAATTTATCAAGTACTATCTTTAAAAAAAATTATAGAAATAATGTTTTTTTTCTGTGCAAAAATATCTTCAATCAGAAACTATGGTTAATTTTTATTGATTAATGATTATGTAAGATATATATATATATATATATATATATATATTCATATTCTGATTATTTCATATCAAGTTGAATCATTTTATAAAATGTTTCCAATTCTTATGAAATTTATTGTACATGTTTCCAAATTTGCTTAGATGTCTTGGGGTAAGTAATAAAGTCTTATAAATTCATTTACAATCTCTTGGTCTTATAAATTCAATGAAATTATATTGGTCTTTAATTAATAATATTAAAGACCAATAGAATTTAAATGAATTATTAATTCTTTTTTTGTTATTAGCTTTCATAAGGAAACTTTCAATTTAATTGAACATCACAAAGGCAATTAAAAAAGTCAAAAATTTCTTTATTTTTATTTTTTTTAAATCTATATGATTTTAGTTAAATCATTTTTGGAAAAAAAACAATTAAAATAGGCGAACATTTTGAATAATTTTGATCATAACTCTTTTTTAGCATTTAATTTTTTTTTCATAAATAAAATATATTTATGGCATAAAATGCTCTTTTCAATTACAATTCTTTAAAAAAAAATTAAGATTCGGAAGTTAATTTAAATATATGTGCATCATTTTAGGATAAAATATGTGCATAATTCATAATACATTAAATTGGTGCAAATACTAATAATTTTATAACGATAATTTAAAACACTTATAATTGTAAAAGGCAAACTTCTTGGGATGAAAATTACTTAGAATACTATTAAATCATTGTTAAGCTTATAATAATCTAGTAACAGCCCGTAAAGTAAATAATTATATTTACCCAGTACATTAGGCATTATAACATTATGCTTAAATGGCTTGGACACAGCAGATAGTTCTCACGCTCGAATATCATTATCGATTCATTTGTTCCTTTTAAACATGTAGTCTAGTAGACTATTCTCTTCATTTGCTTACCATTTTGAATTCAAACTTATTGAATCATTAATTTTTATTTATTTTAAATGCATACTTATCTTTATATATTCTATCTTAACAAAAGATCTCATTTTTAGAGGAATAATTACATTTACGGTATTATTAATTAAGTTTAAACTGGATATGCTTGAGATCTTCTATGCTAATACAAATTAATTACGCTTCTCCTGAATATTTATTTGAATGTAAATAATATACTAGTACAAGTGAACTCATATAAATAACGCAGAAATTTAATATTCAATAAATGCATCATCTTTTCTTGTGCATGAGATAAAACTAATTAAAATACAAATTCTAATCATAATTTCTTCCATAGATTAAAATTAATAAAAATAAATAAAACAGTGATTTTTTATTGTTTCAAATTTTACGAGTACAATTCGACAATTTCGAGTACGTCCACTAAAACAAATTGAGTACTTTGAGAACTTGAATTCTATTTAAAGAAAGTATAAACTACCATGATACCAGAAAATGATTAAGTTTCTTTTAATTGACCTGGAATTTTAATTTAATGAGTTGAATTTAAAATCTTAAATCTATTTTTTGTTTATTTTTCCTGTAAGAAACTTACAAAACTACAATACACATCAAACATATCAAAGTACATTACAAAAATAAAATATTATTAGGTAATGTATTTTAACTTTCATTAATCGAATTAAAAATATCCAACGTGGGCAAACGTATTTGAAATCGTCTAGTATGCACAAAAACATTCGTTAATAGTAATTTTGGATAATTTCAGTTTCAAATTAAAACATAATTAATTTTTCAGTAAAAATTGTAACGTAAATTAATTTGGATCATACAGTATCTGGAAATTATAAAATCTGGGCATAAAATACCTGATTCCTTGTTTGAATAGAAAATGATTTTAAAAAAGAGCAGTTTTTATAATTTATTTTATTCAAAGTATTCTGTTACTTTGTTTTTTAAGGAACATTTTTACTAAGATGTTAAGAAGCTGTTTTAAAAAATATCTCTATAGCTTTAATTTTTCTTTTAACTTTTTATGTAACAAGTCTTTCCTATGGCTAACTGACATACATAAAATATGTGTTTTCAGCATTAAAAATAATTGGGTTTTTGTGTTCTTTCTCCCATTACTTTCTTCAATATTATATTTTTTATACAAAGTAAATACAAATATTAAGTTTAAAATATCTAAAATTCATAAATTTTTTAAAAAAAGTTTTTGAACTTACTTTTGACGCTAAAATATTAAGACTTGCTTTTCATGATAAGTTTTTTCCAACACATGAATTTCTTTATGTAGTTTAGTTTAAAGTGTGAAATATTGCACAATCCATTTAGTTAAAGAATTCTATTTATTGTTATTGTGTTTTTACCACGAGTACTACTCTTGTTTTTATGCTACGTGGCAATATGAAATACACATCGAAAAAAGTGTTGACAGTATTCGAAATCTGTTTCAGATTAAGCAACGGTAAAAACAATGATGAATAACTGTAAAATCGTAGATGTATTGTTATAAAAAAAACTTTAAAATTATGAATGTAACGTTTGTAAAAAATACTTTATTTTGATTAATATACAGATAAGTGACCAAACATAATTGAAAAAATGGGAGAAAAACAAGAACCAATGCTTAATCTAAAAAAATCCAAATCTTTGAAATTATTAGTTTATTATTTTAAATAGCTAGGTACACCTATTATTTTGCTACAAAATTGTAACCAAATTGCATCGAAAGGTTTTAAATTAGGATAAACGAGACTAAAACGTAGCAGATGTTTTCAAATATTGCGTTAGAGATAATAAGACTTCTGCGAATAAAATGCCGAAGATGATTTTCATTTTTGTCGTTAGAGATAGTTAAACTACTGACATAAAATATTTCATACTTTGTCGTAAGAGATGGTAAGCAATATTTGTTAACGTATTTTAGTCTTTCACGCATATTGTTCTTATTTTCTATCAGATCATTGCAGCAGTAAAATAAAATCCAGACAAAACCAATCAAATATATTTTCTCTTCATAAAAGAGAGATATAGAACGTCGTAAATAATTTTAATATTTTTAAAAGTGTAGATATCAAAAAGTTATTTATGTGTAGAATAAGAAAGAGATTTCTAGAGATTAACAGAATCGTAGACAACTCTAGAAATGAACTTCAAAACTGAGTAAAAACTACAGCTCTCATAAAAAAAAGTTGCAAAGTTGCAGTGAGAGTTAGGCCAAATCCTTGTAAATAAAAATCTCATCTTGCTTAACAGATAAAGAAGTAAAAAAGAACTACCTGCCGTATATTAAACAAATACTTTAGACGAGGGAAAATCTTTTATTAATTAAATAAGACCACGTGTTCACAAGGAGTGTACAAGCTAATGAGAAGAGGAACTATGTACAGAGAGATCATTACACGGCTTCAATTGTGATTTGGTGAAGTTTTCGCTGTAAATCCGTCACAGAGATTCATTTCTACGTGAAAGGACTGAAAACCATGAAATAAGTTTACAAAACTCTATCTTCAACCAGATGGTTAAGCACTGAATGTAACACTAGCCAAAAGACATAATTAGACTTTTCAGCAGGACTCTGCTCCTGCTCATAAAGCAGGGAAGAATTATCCAAAGTTGAAAGTAAACGTGCCATTACATTTTTAGACTCATCGTAACATTTTTCTGGAAATTCTTTAGTACTGTTGATTCTCGACATTTTTGAAAATAAATCTTCATATCCTGATTAGTAGCGTTATAAGTTAGTCATCTTGCCCCCTACAGTGATTCATGTATCACTTCTAGTGAGTAAGATGAAGATTACTATTTCTCTTTGGGTGGGAGGCAATATTATACTACATTTTAAGTGGAAATAAAATCGTTTTATTTATTTATTAATTAATTCATTTATTTATAAAATTATTATAAAATAGGAAGTTTCAATAGAAAAATGTCAGGTTTTTAGAAAATTTTCTGAATGATAGGAAAAAATTTTAATGCTAAAATTCACCAATTTATCCTAAGTTTTCCTATTTAACTAAGTAACTAAAACTTTTCTGTCTATCTATGAGATAAAATTACTTTGTTTAATCTTTCTTTATCTGCAAAATGTTTAATATTTGTTCATTTTTTTTCTCTGAAAATTTGCATGAGAATTATTTTGAGTTTCCCTCTTTACTCTTTATCCTAATTTCCTCCTTCATAACATATGATGCAAATGAGAAAAACATGTGACCAACGCTGGCGCAATGTGTTGCATTATGCATATTATTTGAACGCGCCAGTGTTTTTTAGTTTTCGAAATGAATTCGCCAATAATAATGACTTCGCCAAAGCATATGTTTCTAATGTGTCCAGAGTCATCTGTGAAAGAATTAAATGAGACGTTTCTATAAAATAACGGAACTTAATAAATTTAGAAAAGCACTGTTTTGGAAGATAACTAGTTTTTAATACCGTTTGTATGTGCCTTTAAGTTATCAATTCTTAGTTTTATATCTGTTTTAAAAATGTTAATTATTCACAGGCGGCTTAAATTGAAAACTGTCTTAAAAATAGAGAAAAATAGATTAAGTCTTTTGTAGAATTTCAGATTTTCTGAAACATTTTTTTTAAAAAACGATTGTACTTTTTAACTTGTTTTTAACATTAAAGAAGCATTTTTTTTTTAAATCTTAAATTATTTATGTGACATGCAGATTAATTTTATATCATAATATAAGAAGTTTAAAATATTTTCAATGTTTGTTATTTAGAGGAATATTTTTAGTATATGCAACTTTATAAAATCAGTATTCGATCCAAAGACTTTAGATTTGAGTAATATCAGTGATTCTTAAATTCAATTTGATTATGCATTCCCTCTTAACTTCTTCACATTTTGAAATGCTGGTTTGTTTTATATTTTATTAGTATGAGATCTAACGAGAATGTAATAATAATATAATTCAAAGAAGACTACAAATAATAATAAAATATTAAACATTTATTTGAATTCAACGCAAATTCAGTTTAAAGTTTTGTCTAAATTACTTATTTGTTTTTTTAGGTAAACACCATAAATTTTTCCGTATTTTGCATTTTTTTCTTCATCTTTGAACTAAAAATTGAATTGTTTTCAGAATTCTGGCAGTTTTTTTTTTTTTGGAACAAGAGCAAAATTTTTGCTTAAGAAAGAATGATTTTATTTTGAGCAAGGTTTTTCATTTCATTAGTATGAGATCTAACGAGAATATAATAATCAAAATATTTAAAAAAAAACTATAAATTTCAATAAAATACTTTAATTTTATTTTAATTTTAAAAAAATCGTTTATGGTTTTTCCTAAATTAGATATTTGTGTGTGTGTTTCTTTGGGTTAATATCATATATATTTCCTTAGTTTATATTTATTTTTTCATTATCATTGAACTAAAAATTGAATTGTTTTCTGAATTCTCGCAGATTGTTCGGAAAAAGAGCAAATTTTTATTTAAGGAAGAATGATTTTATTTTAAACAAATTAACAGACATTATTAACTTTTCATCACAAGCTAGTAAATACCTTCAAATTTTTAAATGTTGAAATTAAAATTGTTAAACGTCAAGCTTACAATAATTCATGAAAGCAATTTATTCATATGAAGTCAACAGCATTGAAAAGTAAGCATCTTTCAAATTTTAGTTGTTGTGAACATTGATAGAGTATCTGTTGTCAATGTTTGTTAATAAGTAAAGAAATAGACTTTTAAGATTTGAACACGCATTTTACTGACCTAAAATGATATTTTCATTTTTTTTATTTTAAATTTGTTACTTTTGCCAAAATTATGTAACAAAAAATATGTTTCAGTTTTTATGGAAAGCTCGTAAGTCAAACAAAGTAAGGAACAGCAAAAACAGAGCATAAGAATAATCGAAATGTTTTCGGATTGATTATGCTTTTCTTTTGGTTGTAAATGGCACTGATATGCGCTTGAAATTTAACAATATTTTTTATTATTATTTAAAATGGTTGTTTGCGTTTTTACATTGTTGCTTATTAAATTAAAAAATCAAACTGTTCGTTAAAGAAGTCGAGGTTTGTTGTTGTCAAACAAAGAGATCTTTAACTTTTGCCTTAGTTCTTAGTAGCCTAGTTTAAAATGCTATTTTTAATTCGTTATTTTGCAATAATAAATGTATTTTCTAAACAATTTTTTTTTAAATAAGTGCTTTGATTTTGCAGATGAACCACCATTATTGGAAGAGCTATTTTCTGATAAAACAGTGTATCCTGGAGTTTCGGTTTCGTTGAAATGTATGGCAACTGGCAGCCCTTTACCACAGGTAACTTGGAAGTTAGACTCATTACCACTTCCCGAGCAATTACGTTTTAGAGTTGGTGATTACGTCACAAGAGACAGCAGAGTAGTCAGTTACGTTAATATTACGAGTAAGTTATTTTGTTATTCTTGATACTTTAAACCGCTTGATTATTGTTAGGACAAATGAAGAAAAATGATTTTATATTGATCATTTGTATAATTATTTTTACGTGTGTTAAAATTAATACATTATACGCATTGAATTTATTTATCGTAGTAAAATAATGGGAATTTATAACATAAGTATTATTATCACTACTCAAGTTAACATGCACTTAAAATTAAATTAATTATACAGATAAAACCATACACTGTAAACAATTCTGGTATAAACTACCGCCACTTTAGGCACATCATCCGTAAAATCCATTTTTACCATCAAATACTTTACGGTAACTTTTGTAATATGAGTTAGATTCATTCAGTGATTTCACGGTAAATCTTACAGTAAAACACAGGTTCTATCAGATTTTTTGTTTCGTAACATGTTCCGTTAAAAATGGATTGTACGGTAAAAACGATCGATTCTCTGAGTGCTGTTAACTTTTACCGCAATTTGATCCGAAATTTTTTCAGTGAATATACATAAAATCACAAGAACGTGATGAGTTTTTTAGAACAAACAATAAGAGACGTTTAGCTCAAAGAATATTCTGAAATCTCCATTACCTAAACAGTGAAGTTCTTGAGTAGGTATACATAACACAAGAAACAACAAAAAAGTCAATCGTGTGGTCATCTCAAGTAATAATTTCAGTTTAATTCAATGCATTAAAGTACTTAACTATTATTACATTTAATATTATTTCAGAAGAGCGAAAAAATGACTTGATATTGGTAAATTGAGTATTCATTTTTTAATTAATATTTCATGCAATATTTTAAGAAATTGTTTGTAACTTTCATGGGTATGGGTATTTTAATAGGGTTTAAAAATGTCAATTTTATTAAAATGAATTTACCCATATATGACTGCATTTTTGTAAACAAAATCTTAAATTAAAATAAAACTTTTTGATGAATGATTTTATTTATTAAAACGATGATATTCAATGATTTAAAATTTTTAGCTACTAACAAAATGGCAAAATCAACTTGTATTTCACCAACTGCCGTCAGTATATGCGCTAAATAGTCTATCTGTATAATTATAGCTGTATTATTTTAAGTATAAACTTGTTAAAGTCTGTTATATTCACATTTTTCTAGATGTTAGATGTATTGACATTTTTCTTAATGTTAGATATACTGATATTTTTCTAGATAGATATTCTTCTAAATAGATACTTTGACATTCTTCTAGATTTAATAGTATTCATCTACTATTTGGCATTCACAAGATAAGTTACGTTGCGTTTACAATAACGTCATTCGTGACCATCTCGTGATTGCCAAACAGTACGTGTACTGAAGTGAAACATATCTATTTAGGTATTCAAGTGGAGGATGGTGGTTTATTTTCTTGTAAAGCTACAAATGAAGTTGGGACTGTGATTCATTCAGCAAAAGTAAATGTTTTCGGCCCACCAACGATTAGGCAGATGCCAAATGTCACTGCTTTGGCGGGTGACATTACCATTCTACCATGCCCGGCCGGAGGGCACCCTTTATCCAGTATATCTTGGACACGAGGTAAGTATGAAACTATTTTGAACATCGCGAAACAGTATTGATTAATCAAATGATTAATCACTCAAAATCACTAACGCAAAAGGAATTTGTACAATGCTGCAAAAAGTTTAATTTAGAAGCCGATAAAATGTTGAAAAAATTATTCTTGAGAAAAAAAGAAAAGTTTAATGAACAGTAAAAATTCAACAAAGTGAATGAAAATACAGAAAAAGAGTAATTTATGAGAAGAAAAGATTATGAAAAGAATTTCTGAAACGCCTATCGATGAAAATAATTAGATTTTCCTTAATAGTATATAACTATTTCTGTTTTTTTGTTTTTGTAACTTTAATTATTATTAAGATTTTTTTCTGAATAGTAAAGTTAAATTAAGGAAATAATCCAGCCAAAGTAAATGTTAAGTAATAAGTAATTAAAAAATAATACAACAGAAAGATTATAATAATATGGCAAATTAGAGAAATAATTAAAAGAATCAAGCCTTTAATGACAGATGCATAAAACTCTGTTCCCTCGGATAGATGCATACGAACTCTGAAAAACGTAATATTATTGTTAGAAAGATTACTTTTTTTTTTCAATTTTTTGCACCAATATATTATACTATATTTAATTACAATTTCATGCTTATAAAATTTAAATTTAGTATACATTAATTTTTAATTGAGTTATCTTTTTACACTTATTATAAAATTTTAAAATACCTACATTAGATGCATCGAAAAAATGCAAGAGTTAATTTAAAAAAATTCTCCTTGAACTATATAAGTGCAACAAAAATTTAAATTGAAATCAAAACAATATAATATTTTTTACATGTTTTGCAAATATAAATTCCCATCTTTATAACTCTGCATTACATTCAAAAATTGACACGGAATTTCATATTTTTGTTTTAAATTTAAAGCTAAAGATATACGATTTTATACGATACAACGTATCCTAGCTAAACTGTCCCCGTACCACTGGGGGTACGCGTACCACACTTGAACACACTTGGGAAACACTGCTATAGTTTAAGGTAAATAAATTTTTAAAAAAAATATTTTTAAAAATAATTTTATTGCAATAATATTTCAGCTTCTCTTGTGATTAATCTTTTATATTTAAAAATTATATATATATATATATATATATATATATATATATATATATATATATATATATATATATATATATATATATATATATATATATATATATATATATATATATATATATATATATATATATATATATATATATATAAGGTTCTCTATTTGGTTAAAATAAACAAAAATTGCTTAAGACATTCTTTTCTTCCAAATTAAAATGTATACATCAGTAAAACTTTAATCTTCATGAAAATTATTTTTTTAAACTAGATATGCGCTTTGACTAAGGTTTCTTCTTAGATTCTAGAGTGCTACCCCAAAATCACAGGCAACAGGTGTTTCCAAACGGCACATTGATTATAAGAGAAGTAAACAAGAAAGCGGATGAAGGAAAATATACTTGTATCGCTGAAAATAAAGACGGTGATCGCTCTCAAAAAGACGTGTTTGTTCAAGTCATGGGTATGTAAACATTTTTTTAATAAGTTTTCTCTGAAAGAATAATATTCTTCAATCTTACGAATTTTTAAATATTTTTTCTATAAAGAAAAATTTGGAATCATTTCATTGTTTAATTAATCGCTAAGCACTGAAATAAAAGTATACAGCTTTCGTGATCCTAAATTATTTTTTAAGAAATAATTTTACCGTTCGCTATTTACTAGGCATTTTTATGGGATTTGCTTCTTTTTTGCCGATGTATAAATTCGACAACAAAAAGGAAGTGTTTATCAAATATTTTCATATCTTCATATAATTGTTTTGAATTGTATTTTTTCTAAGAAAATTTTATAGCTTAAATTTTTTATATCCGTTAAGTTATCTTTATCAATACAATATAACTATTTGAAAAATTGTTATTCTATGTTTGTTTCTGATTGAAAAGATTACTTTATTTACTACCGTAATAAATAGTGGTAGTTTTATTTAATCAGTATCTTTGTTCTATCGAATAACACAAAATTATATTTTTAAGTGATAAATTGATGCATTATGTCCCACTCTATCTAACACAAATGATATAAATTGCAATAATATAATATCTACGTATAATGACACTAGGGACATGTTTTCAAAAATAAGAAAAAAAATATTTTGCTTCATAATTAAATTGAAAGAAAGGTATATTTATTTCCCAGCCCTAAAATACGACACCGACACTCCATCTATTATTATCAAGAAACAAAAGAAGTTTTCTGTTATTTCCAAATATATTTTTTGCTTGTATATAACTCTTGGGAACATTTGTTTCAAGAAAAGTAAGTGTTTGGTTGCATTTTGATTTATGGATTGAAAATTTAACTTACATATGCAAAACATTAAATTACAGTAAAACTTAATCATAATTTACGCACTTTAAAAACCAGGTTATAAATTTTGATCCACGGTTTTTAAGCCGGTCAAATGTATTTGAATATACTTTCAGTTAACAAGCAATTTGATAAACTTCTTTATAGTTAATGAAAACAATATAATTGTTTTGAAGAAAAAACATTTCTTAATACTGTTAAAAATGTTTTTTAAATGTTATTTAAAATATATAATTATTTATAATAATTTACAATGAAGTTTTATTTTTAATTAATAATCTCCAGACATGGGTAAAAAACATTTGTCTATTAGCTTCAGAAAATTTATCGAATACGACGCATTTAAAACCATTAGTTTAATTCAAAATATATTTTTTTCAAAATATTCAAATATATTTTTTAAAAATATATTTTATCACTAGCTTGTAAAATCATAAAATTTAGTTTAGAGTTTACTTGGCATTTACTGGTGCAAAATTCCTAGTGAACAGTATTTACTACATGCATTACTGTAACTGAAAAATATTACGTCTGAATTGCTGCTATCTCGGTTTTGGATTGCTAATTTTTTTTTATGAAAATATTTTTTAAAAAAACTTTTCTATAACCACAGCTAAGTAGATATTTTATTCTATAAATGACTTATATGCGAAAAGTGTTGCAAACCCTTCGTCACATTTACCGAAGAATGAACACTTATTTTCAAACAGAAACATGCCATGTCTATACAAAATATCTCTTAGAATCATTGGTTCAGCTTTAAATCATAATATAGATACGATGAACCATGATACAAAACAATTTTGTTGCTATCTTACGAGGAGAAAATAATTCTAGTAGAATTACAGTAATGTGCAATATTGTACAGTAATTTCTGTTCTTTTTAAAAAAAAAAAAAAAAAAAAATATATATATATATATATATATATATAAATAAATAAAAAAATTAATAAAAACAGAATTCTGGTTTATAAAATAAAATTGACGGTATTTAATCAATTCATTATGTAATTTTTCCGTTCTTCTGGTAATGGTTTACCATAATTCTGATTTTCTGGGAATTCTTACAGTTCTCACTACCACACATTTCGTAAAACATACAAAACTAAAGCTTAAATTTAACCGAATAACTGGTGTTTATGCCATGATTTCAGGTATAATGATAAAATTGCTGAATTTTTCCAGCTTACATCACATATTATAAAACTATATTTACTGTTAATTTTACCAAATTCATTTCAATTTCGTTGGTAACAATTACCGATCTTTTTAGTGTCTCATAGAGCAAGAAACATGGTAAATTCTACCATTTTCTAGTTTTTTGAACATATTTGTTCTTTCACAACTTTCACAACTGGTTGCATTGTATCACTGCTGAGTTTATTTCAGAAAGTTTAAGGTCAGAGTTGTAGAATGAGTGATCCAATCTAGCTCTTTCCAGGCAATAGTTTGGTTCTTCTGCTTTGTTGCTGCGTGAGATAATGTACCAAGGGCTTCTATCTCCAGCTTTCTATTTTAGATTTGAAGCAAAAAACTCCAAAAGAAAAAAAAAAACTTTTTGGCTTCTTAATTTCAACTTGGTGAATTTTTGAAGCGATAGTTAGTCCCGCTGATGGTCTTGGTAATGGGTGAATTTATCGATAACAACCAATAACTTGCCAATTTCTCAGACTACGTTTTTATTAGACTACCACTTACTTTCTTGAAGCTAGTCAGCTATGAAGCTATAAAATAGCTTTGAAGACTGGGAAGAAAACTCAAATTGAAATATAAATTGATAGGCATTGATTTCAAGTTGTTGGTTTCATGAAATGTATTTTAGGATATGAAACATGTTTTAATGTCGTTAAATTGCTGATACTAAGTTTGAAATTGATGGTAGTTTAAAATGTTTTTTACTTTGTAAGCATTGTTTTGAGAAAGTCCGTAAGCGTTGTCCAATAATTTTTAAATTAAATGCATGATTTCGTGATATTATTTCACAATATAATAATGCATTAGTCTGAGAAAATCGTTGAAAAATGTTTTAGTAGAAAATTTATTAAAATCGAAATCATAAAATAATAAATGTCTTAAGAATGTCATTAAAATTACTTTACACTAGATTTTAAGTTGAAAAATTTGTAAAATTATTTCATAGTATAAAAATGCATCTGAGTCTTAAAATTGGAAAAAAAAACATTCCTAAAACCTAGATTCTAATTTTTAATTGCATGGCTCTTTGAAATAGAGAAATAGATTTTATGGTATTAAAAATCACTTGTGAAAGTTCTTAAAATACTAGAAAAAAATTCCTTTAATTGTTTAATACTATTTTTAATTGAATGGTTTAGTTAAATTGATTTAACGGTATGAAATATGTTGTTGATAATCTTGTTATAATTCTTTTTTAAAAAGATATATACTGAAAAATGATAAAAGTCATACAAAGTCCTATTGTAATATTTACCATTGCAACAATATCCCAACAAAAAAGTTTTATAATTTTATCAGCATATCTTTTAAATATTGTAAATTCTTAGTGATAATTGTTATATGTTTTATTTATTCCTCATCATGACATTAGAAACTCATTGTGGAAATATTCTGAAAGCTTTTTTTTCTTGTATTTTTTATGTCAATGTCTTTTTCTTTGAAATAACCGGGCCTTGTGAAAAAGGCAGACAACTTCAAGGTAAATTTTCGTACAAAAAATATTATAATTTGATCATCTCCTTTTCATACAAAACAACTTCTACGCGTTTAAAAACTGACGAGGTATTATGCCTGTATGTTTGTCTAATTTTTAATGAAAATAAGCAATACAGTAGTTCCAGTCGTTAAAAATAATTAAAAATTATTCTCTTCAACTGAATCACCATAAAAATAACAATTAAGTATCAAAGAGATAAATAAGCCTCTATTCAAGTTGTCCTTTTAGTTATTTCTAGAGTTTAGGGAAAATTGCCCAATTTGTGTGCAGCTCCCCTTAAATAAACATTGCCTCTTTTCCAATTTCGAACACAAACTTTGAGTTGGGATTGGTTCAAACCTTGCCAAGGTTTAAGAAAGCTGACATTCTCTTTCTTTTCTTTTTTTGGTAAATGGTTTTCCCTTAAGGGATCCCTAATGTCAAACGTAAACAGCACTGAAAATCGAACATTAACAAGTGAAATTAAGGTGGGAGATGTTTTTTCTTCTTTTCATTCATTCTTTATAGTTTTTTCTTCGATTTTCGCTCGAGTTATTTTGGTGAAATAAAGTACTTAACTCGTAGGGAAAGATTTACTCAAGATTTTGTTGAGGGAAAAGTTAGAGAACTTCAATTTGATTTGCAAGTTCTCGGTCAGGAAAGGACGGTTTATTCTGAAGTGCGATTGCGTTATTTAATCCTGAAAAGAAATAATCGCGGAAATAAAAGGCCAAGTAACAGAAAGGCAGTTAATAAGATTTCTAACTTTGTAGTACGTCTATTTCTGAAAAACAAACAAAACATGAGCATTAATTATCTTAATAGTCCATGACAAGTTAGTCTCGTATCCGTGGTTTAAGTTTTGCTTTTTACGTAAATTAGCTTTTTATGTATCACATATTTTTCTGCCATCTACATAAATGATTTTACATAAATATTTACCACGTGTAAAATGACCAATTACTATTTAGTTCAGTAGTTTTAAAAAAAAAGTGTGTTTGTTTAGTTTAAAAGAAATTTTTATTAAAAACAGTGTTATGTCGTAATAAAAAATTGGAGAACAATTTCCTACTTTCCAATATACGTTTTACGAATTTTAAACAGAATATGGGTGAGAATGTATAAGCAAATGAGGTATTGTTACTGATGTTTTTTTCCTCTTCTTTTTACACTGAATCCAATGAGACCAATCATGAAACTATCGGAATAAAGTTTAGAAGTTATAGGGAGTTTAATGTTCGAAATAGTTCAATTTTCTACTTAGACTTTAATTATTTTCTTACGCTGAATCGAATGAAACTATAAACGAGTCAACTTAATGAATAGTTTAGAAGTTACAAGAGTTCTTATATACAAAAAAATACACTACTTTAGCCATGTACTGTGGTACACTCTTTAAATTACTATCTATGGACCTGAATATGTAAGATATTGTTTCTGATGAAATTGTTTACGTTAAACCAAATGAGACTAATTCCAAAACGATAAAACGAAGGATTTAGAAGTTGTAAGCGTTTTATATACGAAAAATATAACTTTGTACTTATTTCATTGCTACGTTGGCTAATAAAGTATTGTATCTAATACTTTGTTCTGGTTTAATTGAATGAGACTAAACAAGAGACAAAAAGGCTAATATTTCTTAAGTAGAAATGATTTTTTATTGTATAAAATACACTTTATGAAGAAAGCCCTTATAACTTCAAAATAAATTATACTATCAATTAGAAATTTATTCCATTAAATTCAGAATAATTTTTTTTAGAAAATGTAGCCTAAGTAACAGATAGCCATTGAATATGAAATTAAAAAATGTACAAAGCATTGTCAATAATATTTTTTTCTTTTTTTTTTCTTATTTAATAGAGATATTTATTAGATAAGTTAATA
Source organism: Parasteatoda lunata (assembly GCA_949128135.1). Taxonomy (NCBI): domain Eukaryota; kingdom Metazoa; phylum Arthropoda; class Arachnida; order Araneae; family Theridiidae; genus Parasteatoda; species Parasteatoda lunata. The sequence goes on along the minus strand of OX421976.1, from coordinate 64,432,517 downwards.
TGTAAAATACAAATTTGCATTTTTTGTACATAAAACTCTTACAACTTCTAAACTAATCGTTCGCTCATTTTATGATTCGCTTCATTCATTTCAGAATGGAAAAATACATCAGCACTAATGCCTCAAATCAACTCCATTCGCTTAAAATAGAAAAACAAAACGTACAAAAGTTCGTAGAGGAGTTTTACTGTATCATCTATGAGGACATAGCAAAACCTTTTATGAAAAAAATATAGAATATTAATTTTTTCAAACAAAAAATTTTATGTTCGAAGAAAACATTTCACTAATTCGTTTTTGTTTGTTTCTATTCAAAGATCCTTCTGTGTAAATTGAATCACAGATTTGAGGTATACGACGTCAAAAGAAGATTGTCAAAATACAAAAAGCAAATTGAAAACGATTTTTATTATATACAAATAATCGTTTTACAGTTTTATTATTTTCCCTGTTTTTTCCTTAAACATATAGGGCCCAAAAATGAAATATTTAAAAAAATATCAATTTAAGATAAATGAATGAGATAGAAAAGTAAATCTTCCTACATTATTCTTAGAATAGTAGCTATGTATACTAGCTCTTGGCAAATTTCAAAGTAAGTTACAAAATCTTTTCAAAGAAACGTGCTGCTTACTAGAAAAACTTAATGAGCTTTTTTTTTCTCTTTTTTTATGCATGTCAGATCAATCCAACTGAAATACTAGCTAGTGGGCTTACTGTTTTGTTGCCAGTTGCCTTTCCTGCTGAAAATTGTATCTTTATCACATTATTTAAAGGAAGTCTTTTTTCACAGCGCCATCTTTTGATAAAATTTGCAGCATATATTGAAAATTGAGGAGGGGAAACTGATCTTTAAACAAGCTAACAAAACAAGCTGTAAATTTTCATAATCTTGACTTTTTTTTCTTGTTTATTTTTTTAAATCATTAGTTGTTTTTCAAACTATTAATTAAAAAAACTGAGGTGTAATATAATTTGCCTGTTAAAATTTATAAATTTTGAATTTAAAATTGGTTGATTTCATTAATTAATAACAATAAGGTTAAGGTACAGGTAAATATCATTTTAAAAACTTCAGGTCTCTTATAATCAGCTTTAATCAAAAGACAATATTTGTTTTAATTGTTTGAGATTCAAATTAATTTGAATAGATATTAGGTAGAAGCTTTTGTTTTCGAAACTTATAGACATGCTAAAATAAAAATTCATATTTATTTTCATATATTATGTGTGCTTCATTTTCTTAATATGCAAATTAAATTCTATAAAGCTAAGAAAAGCTTTCAGATAATATTTATAGTTAATAAAAACATATTACCAAATAAATTGAAAAAAAAATTTCTGGTATAATAAACTTGATATTAGTTTTGATTTATGTCTTTTTAAATTTGAAAACAAGCAAATAATGTAATTTTAGTCCATTATTAAGTAAATATAAAATATTTTTCAATATCTTTATATTTAAAACGTACCGATGGAAAAAAATATTTTATGAAACTACGAGAAACCTGTTGTAGAATTCTAATCAAAACGGCATCAATTACCATAATACCAGTAGTAGTACATGTTAATTAAGTGTCATCTAGAAATGGCGATTTTCTACGGTTTTTCTAAATGAATTTCCCATTAACACATTCTCCATTAACTTTGCTTTTTAGAACATAAGTTATTATTTTTATTTCAATTAATACATATTACAAACACTAATTAAACATCATTGTCGTCAATTATAGTATGACCCATTCTAACGGTTCTTATAATATTCTAAGCAAATAAGTATCTTTACTCCATCACTTTTGCTTTCTAGTATATAGCCTATTTCTTTTTTTTTTTCAATATACATTTATTACCTACATTAATTAAGCATCATTTGCATCAATAATAATATGGCGATTTTATACGTTTCTCTTAAACGAATTAGTACTACTTTCCTATTAATTTTGCCTTTAAATACATAAATATTTTATCTGTTCAATTACCGTTAATTTTAAATGACGAATTTTTCCGAAACTTGTTTTAAAAGAATTAAGATAAAAAATGATAAAAAACGAGTGGTATCAGACAACTTTAAAAGTATAAATTATGTGGTGTAGTCCACGTGTGCTACCATGTAATGTGGTTCATTGAATTTATTTGACATATAAATAATAAAATATTTAATATTATAATATCCACAGTGACCTACCAAGTGCTTCTAAGTATCTGTATGCCAAATTTCATCGATTACGGTGGGATGGTTTATGAGTCTATAAAGGACAACCACACACCCACACAAAATACACAGACAGACATTCAATTTTATATATATATAGATGTTGAAGATCATTATTTTGTGTTTTTTGCCGATTTCACCCATTCAGAAGTGGTTTGTAACATTTAAACTTGAGTAAATTTTCTTTAAATTTGCATCATTTCAATGAAAATTTATACATGCAATGTGAGCTATGATGGTATGCTTTTTAAGTGCGTTAAATTCTCAATTACAATATTCTAATATTTAAAAAAAGTAAATTTTTATATCCAATTAAACAAGTAATTCCTTCCATATTAAGTTCAGAAGTTCGATTTAATTTCTTCGTTTCAGAAAATCATCAAATAAAGCTTTAACACGAGCGAATTCCCTTTTATTAACGTAGAATCTTTTCCAAAACTCCAACACTCGAGGTGAAACTTATAATTTACTGATAACCTTGTCAAGGTTGGACGGGCAGCCAGTTTATTGTATGAGCCCTGATCATTGACACAAGTCCTCAGAAACATGTAATTTACACTTGGAATGCTCTAGCGGAAAAGGAATCATTTTCGGGCCAATATTGGGAAAACCTAGATTACCTTACACATAAGACTTCTCCAGACGATGGGCCAATATTAAATTGCCACAGGGCGTTGGAGAACTCTTTAATTGGACGAGGCGGCGGAACAATTTTAATACGATCTCTAGGTTTGCTTGGCGAATGGGGATGAGCTGTGCACATGTTTTCCGCTTGGGTGTTGTTTGGCGGGATGGAACGAATTTATGACAGAATCTGTATCGAGTTTTATGGCTAGCTGACGTGTCATTAAGGGAGAAAGGGGAGTCATTCAGACACCGGTTATGAAACCCATTTACTTTGCATCTTCTAGTTCAAATGTCTTCCTTTTAAATTACTTAAGTTCTACAGAGAGGAATTTTGGAGAGACATAAGTCGAAATTGGTTTAAGGTTTTATTAAAATATACAATTAAAATATTGGGATTTAAATAATATCTCTATTCTACATGAAGTGGATAGCAACATATGCATACGTAGAAAGATGGTTCATGTTAATAATTTTATTTTTCCCCCAATGTTTTGTTCATATCACAAATTTTATGCCCTTTTTTGGAAAACCTAATTCTTTTCAAATGTAGCCGTTATGTTGCTATTAGAAAATTGAAGTTCTTCAGAATATTTTATTCAGACTGGTAATTGAAAGGGATTATTTTTGTAGATCACCCAGCTAATCATAATAACTTAAATGTATAATTTTTCTTATAAAATGCTAAAAAATAATAAAAGAACTAATCCTTCATGATAATAGAGAACAATATAAAGAATAAAAATCACTATTATTTTACATTGAGTGCCCAGCCTAGATAGCAGGCAACATAACGGCGAATGTAGTATTTTCATTTTCATTTAGTTGGTAATCAATGGTGGTCAATTTAAAATTTTTTTAAGCGTAGTAGGATCATAAAGATGCCGTGCTCCTTTCCCTGAAAATAGAATAAAGGCATGCATTTTTTTTAAAAAAAAATTGCATTTTCAAATTTTAAGTATAAGCTTTGTTTTTGCCTATTTTGTTTTAATTCTAGCTTTGTATACGCTCTCGAATGCAACATTTTTTAAAAAATTTAATGATCAGGCCAACTTTTACTTTTAAAGTGCTAAAGAAAGTTTATAAAAACCAGTGCAAAAAACATTGTCCCAGTGTTGATCATGAAATCTGAAATAAATCTTGATAAGGTGAATTTATCCCTGGTTTGAGAACACTTTCTAGGCCTGACTTGCAAATGATGATTACTCCTCGATTTCAGAAGATTTTTCTTGCCTTGTTTTGTAAAGGCAGATTCAATTTCGATATCAAAGGATTAATTATGAAAGCCTCTCACAGCGGCTAGACTAGCATAGTTAAATTTAACATTGTTTCAAGCTTACATGGTTTATTTGCTAATCTTATAAAGACATTGTTAGAAAGGTTGTTGCTGTCGTTAAAATCATCCTTACACTGCTATCTGGGGAAGATTCAAAATTTCCCAGATAGTATGAGATTTATGTACATATATGAGTATCCATATTGAAGTCGTACTCAGAGTGAGAGTTTTTATAATTTCTGAAAGTATTTGCAGTGAAAAAAGGTTTGTAACACAAAAGAAGGTTATATAGAATACTGCTACTGGAAAAATGAAAGAATTACACATCAATGGATTATCGCACTTAAAAAATTATGATATTTGGAACAGTGTATGGGGTAAATTTAAGTAGAAGAGCTTTAAGAGTTAAGATGATGAGCGTTGATCACTCGAAGATTTTAGATCCTTTTATGATTTCTAGAATCCTTCCAGAAATCATAAAAGGATCGAGGTTTTATGCTCGGTCAGGGCGAGGTTGACTGAGTCTTTGTCTCTTCAGTGCACGATAAAATGAGTACCAAACATGCTTGGGGACTAAACACCGGGGGTTCCGTGTTCGGATCTGGTCCTGCTCCCTAGAGTTCAAGGTGCAGTAGGTCTTGGTCCTCCATGGGGTGTCGCACACTGAGTTTTTAGACTTGACAAAAACTAAATCAAAACAAGATTTTCTTTTTAGAAATAAAATCAAATATAAAACTGGTGTAATAAAATAAAAATAAAAAAGATTTTTAAAACTTTAACACAAATCGATTTTTATATGTCAGCAAGTATTTTGATTTGATACACAATATAAACTTCCTTTATCAATCTTTCGCTTTTCCAAATCCAAAACTTAACATCCACTATGTATGTACATTTATTTCGTCTTTGATTTTTGTTAGAATAAGTTTAAAATGAACGATGGAGTTATCTGTAGTTTTAAGTGTAATTAACATATAAAACAAAACATCTAAAGGATTTATATCAATTATCAGTGGTACAAATTTTTAGATTCGTGTTCGTTCTAAAACCATTTAAATGATTGCTATTTTTTAGTGCAGTAAATTGGCTCTGAATATTTTTAACTGCAAAATATCATGCATTTTTCATTCTTGAGTGTAAATTTTCCCATAAACTATTAAATGTGTATTGATTAAAGGCATATTGTAATTTCTATTGAACAAAATTTCACTTAATTAATTCTCCCAAACTCCAAAAAAAAGAAAAAAATGATGTTATGATGTGTAGTGGCATAATCTGATATTTAGTCTCAAGAATGCTTAAAAACGAAATTTATAGGTATTCATTTAATGCATGTCAATTCAAGAACTTTAAAATATGCGTTCTCTTTTGGATAATAAGTCGGTAAATCTTATCCTTGGTTGACTTATTTTTTTGTGTTTTTTAATTAAATTTTTTGTCATCTTTTTGTATGGATATTACTCTGACGTTAAATATTAAGTGAATATTTCAAAGAATTCAAAACCAGCATGGAGTAATTACTCTTTAAATTTTCGGTACAGACTCAAAATTTTTTAACCATCCTGCAAAACCGTAATCAGAAGTGTTCAAAAATGAATTGGGGATATATCCCGGCATAATTTTCTCCCTCAGCTTTATCCAAACAAAATATCCGCTTTCGTTTCGGAAAACAGTACTTAGATTCCATAAAAGATCCTATTTTGAATGAAATGCTTAAATCAAAGCAATCTGTGAATCCGAGATGAAAACGTGCTTCGCACAGCGACGCCATTGTGTTAATTTGATTTACATTTTCAATCCCTTAAATCTACCGCAACTATACAAAATCGAACGAGAGCTCCGGTACATCGCCAATGTTCCGCCAACGTAGCTAAGCCTTACTTTATGCATGATTACATAATCTGGATGCTAATTTCCTATCGTATGCACTAAAATTGTTGAATGCATGTAAATTTTAGATGATGGAAGCTGAGCAGTGCTTACCTTTGATGCTTTAAAACATCGATTGCGTGTTTAAATTGTTAAAGATTTGTATAATTTTCGAGACGGGGATGGTGGTATAGGTGTAATAAAATCGTGTCGGGATGGGAGATTTGAAGTGATAATGAATATGAAAGAGATCAGGCGTAAATGGGAAGCAGTGAGATTATTTTCTTTTCATAGGTAAATATAAGAAAATCTAAATTATTATTTTCATTTTAAAAAGGCATTCGAGTTTACTATCAGCATTTAAACATATCATTGTTAAATGTATTAAAATTTATATTCAGCATTTTATATGACGTGGATTGGGAATATATTCTATTTTATAGCCGGTGATTCATTCTTTTTCATAAACGGCAGTGGAAATCAATCCCATTTTCATCAGGTTTACGACTACCATTGTTCAACTCCGTACCCTTATAATTGTGAATCTAACCCGGAAGACAAGGGGATTCTTGGATCAAATATAGGGGCAAACTATGGACGATTGAATTGCATAAAAGAGAAAGCGGCCGAAAATCTCACACGATTAGGTTTAATTCTAGAAAAATTTTAAAGATAGTCAGAAGTCTTCTAAATTTAATTTAAGTAAATATTGGAAGCTCTGTAAATACTAAAAGCTGAACATTATACATTATATAGGCATTATGTGGATCCTAAATAATTTGGAAGTCATAAGCACGTATTCGAAAACCTATCTAAATGAGATTATCTTAACAAAATTTAAGTCTCAGTACGACGTTGTTATGCAAATCTGTGCCAAATATTTTCTTAATGTTTTTGTTAAAGCTATTTAAATGTTATGTTATGTTTAAAATTGCACAAATCATAAAATGATTTTTAGAAAGGGAGAAATAATAGCATTTTAAGAATTATTTTTGAAACTAGTTTTTTTTTTTTCTTAAAGCATCTAAAGGCATCACTTTCGCTGTTGTAAAATCTAACCACAATCTATTTAAAAATAAAATTGATGCATCTGGTGTTCTTCATGCTTCAAAATTTCTGACCTCTCAGAATGCTCTGACTCTGTTTGGGTACGAAATACTAAGTGAAGATCAAAATTAATGTCTCATACACCTTTTCAAAAATACAAAAAGTGTGACGATTTTTGTATGTTTCTCTCCGTGGTTTTAACCTCAACTTTCATCTCATTAAAGAAATGATTCACTTGTAGGCCATACGTTCTTTTTTCTTAATTAGGGAGAAAGTAGTAGCAACTGAGTGCCAAGTGCAGACTATGGAAGATCCACTTCTGAAAAAGAGCAACGGTTTAAAATCCGTCGAGTTCTTACACCGAGTATATCTTTCCTCTCTCCGGTTTTAAAATGCTCATTTAATTGAGAGATACTATAAAACTGAAAAAACTGATTGTTGATTGTGAATTTTACTGTACTTTGATTGCGAGATACTGTGAAAACTTCTTGTGAAATTGAATCACTTAATCAGTTTTTAAAGTAACTCTGGTGTTCAGTGGAATTCAAGCAGGTATAAAGTCGATCTACAGTTCATTTACAAAATCAAGATTAACCACTTCGGAATGACACTTTTTCATATGCTTCGAGAAATTGTGATCTATAACGGAAACAAATAATATTTTTCCTCGTCCCGCCTTATTTTAATGAAATCAACCAAGTGAGTGGGCGCATGCGCGGAAACTCTTCGCTTAAGGAGATATGTGGAATAGTTTCCTTTTAAACAAACATACTCAGGCGACGAAGGGAAAAAGGGGTTTAACGAGCAAGCCTATGCTTGAATTCTCGTAAAACAAAGGCACACGAAAACAGTTACAGTGTTAGTGTCTACAAAGATGCACCGATAAATTTGGTATTTATTTAGTAAATTGTCAAATGCTTAACAGTTGAAGTTATGCAAAATTTATTGAAAATGAACGATATTTGTTCATAAAAAAATCAGAGATTTTTCCTTTAGAATGACTCTCGTTTATTAATCCCGGCTACTTTAAGATTTAAGAAATTTCTGATGAATGGATACAGCCCTAATTATCAATTTTATAACATACATTGCCTAAACTAGATCTATATTGTGCAAAAATGTTCCAAAATATCATTTTAGGTAATGAAATATACACAGCCTAAATAAACGTTGTAGATGGCTGAAGTTTTCTTCAAGTGCAGTAACTTTTAAGTAACTAAAATTACTTAATGGAAGTTAAATAATAATTATTTAATAAAAGTAAATAAAATTTAAGTATTTCGATTGAATTGAAAGAAAATTGCATCAAAGTCAAAAAGGGGAATTTTGGATTAGAACAAAAAAAAATTTATCGCCATGTTATCACCATGTTAAGTGTGGTTATTAAATATGAGTTACAGCCTTAGAAGAGAAGAAATTAATTTTTATCCATAACTTTTATAGAAATATTTTGAGCCAATAATTATTTGAAAGAGTAATAAGGTATTAAAAAATATTTAATCTTTTTTTATTTATTGTAAAAATATTTAGCTCGTTGAAAAAGAAACAGAACTCATTTTTTCTGGAGAAAATTCATCTACTGTTTAAATCAATAAGTCACAGAGTTTTAAACATATAATTGCGCATTGATGAAGTTTCGAGAAAGTGATTAATTATAAGAGATTTCATTAATAAAGACCTTAAGTAAAAAGGGAATTCTTTTTTCTCTTTAATTTTCCTCATTAATCTTATATTGATAAATCTGTAATCCTGGGAAGAATATTATGAAAAAAAAAACTATTTTAAAGTCTTTGAACAATTTGATCTTTTCTTTAAATTTAACATTTACAAAACATTTTGGTAAAAACATCTAAGCTTTAAAAGTGTTTAAATTTAAAACTAGTTTTTTGAAACAAAATTAATTAGAAAAACTAATCCTTTCTCAAATAATCAAGAAAAGTAGAAAATAATTTTAATTTTATAAATGACCTTTTATTTTATTAAAATGCTCGAAATTTTATTGTGTTCTTAAATATCACTTAATGTAACAAAATAATTTAGATTTAAAAAAGTATATATATTTTAACACTATTTTCAATTAATTTCTTTGCTAATTCACAGAAAGTATTAATAAATATGTTTAATGCAAATATTTTTTAAATAAATTAATATTTTTCTTATTGGAAATTACTTTTATGAACTGATTTAACTTTATTATGCGTAAGAAAAAAAATTCATTTTTAAAAGCATAATATTTGTAATAAAACATAAATTATAAATTGTCCTGAATTTTGATTTGCATTTTGTTCTGTTATACTAGTTATTTTCCAAACTTTACTGTGGAAAGATTAATTGATTGACCTTTCTCTTTTGATTGCAACAGATTTGACCAAAGCGTGGCATCATATTTTAATCAGAAATCGTTGTTCTCCCATTTCTAATTTTCTAATTTAAGCACTCTATATCAGGTAAAATCATATTTGTTGTTTTAGATCGTAGTAATAGCTCGAAAACTAGTGAAGATTTTATTCAGAAAAAATGTTTCAAAATCGTTTTCAAAATATATCTAATAATAATAATAAATTTAAGTTATATTTATCAGTAACTTCATAGTACGTTCTCTATTGTAAGTAAATAATGTTAAAAACAGTCTGTTCAACCAGAAAAACAGACAACTGTACAATGGTCTGTTAATCTCATTCATTGACTCAACTAACTCTCTTTATATTTTAGAGAAATATTCCTGGATATGATTACTGTTTGTCTAAAATAAGTACTCTGCCAGACATTCGTCTGGAGCTGTGGCGGTTACTATGGTAACGAGATATGATTATTTCAAGTAGGGGTGCGGGGTTCCTCTTTAGGACTGATTTTGGCGAGAGAAAAGGAGACCTCTTCATCGAAGCTACCCTTCCTAAAATGCCCTCTTCTTGTTTGTCATAGCACCAGACTGCCGCAGACTTAGTGGCGGTCAGAGTTCCTATCTTAAGCAAACAGTAGTTTAAATTTCTTGGAAGAGCCTAATTCCAATTAAAACTTTTTTCACACTGTTTTCGATACTTATTGATAGCTCAGAAACTTTTGCTGAAACATTTGAATACTTCAGTTGGCAACAATTATGCCTGGGAAAGTGGTGGAAATTTTCTGCAATGTAATTAGTATTACACCGTACTACAATTATAAACACTTTTTCCTATGTGTTTTTTTTATTAAACTCAGTGGTTTTGTAAAACAAAAGATGTGTTTAATAAATCAAAAACCATAAAGCTTCATTACATACCACTGCGAAATTTTTTGTGAGTTTTAAGATTCGTTCCACAACTGTTGCCCTAAAGGTCACCAAGTATGTGATGATGCTATAGTTAGTGAGAACACATTTCATTTGCGTGTGTATTATTATTTTATGTTAGTCAACTGCTTAAAATTTCTAAGCTAAAATTTTTATTTTTTTTAAGAAAATGGTGCGTGATAAACAAAGAGATAATTGCAGATACGTTGATTAAAATAAACAAGTAACACACATTTTCATCCAAAGAACATTTTTCATATTCTACAGCAGGGATGGGCAAACTACGGCCCGCGGGCCAACTGTGGCCCGCCGGAAGGTTTTATCCGGCCCGCGGATAGAATTTTTATTTGCCGATCAGTTGTGAATATGAACAAGATAAATTATACATCCATTATTTTGTCTACTTTGTTTAAAGCAATTTTTGTTCTTTCTTTTTTAGCAAAGTACTGAAGACCTTTTTACTTTCTTTATTGGTGGAATTGATGGAAATAGTTAGCACAGACAGCTTCAATTGGTTAAGTGTTGAAAGCAGAAGTTCTTTATGGAATAGCGGCAGATTAGCTCTAACGAGCGTTTGTCTTTCTCGAGAATAAGACATGGGGAATCTAACATAGGTGAATTGTGCTTCACATGTGGCAGACAGCGCATTTTAAGCTCCAACAAGCGGATTTTTCTGCCGGTGCGAGTTCTAACCTTATTTATTGAGTATGGAAAGATAGCACACTATTGTTGTTTCTAAACATGCCAAAGTTTGAGTTTTGCAAATCATTACCAAAAGCTAGAATTTAATATCTCACGCCCAGAAAGTCAGTGCTATGTTTGCTTCATCTTATATATGTGAACAAGTGTTTTCAACTATGAACCTTAGAAAAAATCATTTCAGATGTAGACTAACAGACGAGCATTTAACCTCGTTCCTTAAAATAAGCACATCTCACTTCGAACCACAATACAAGGAACTTTTAAAAATGAAATCGCAATTTCATTCATCTCATTAATAAAAATTGTATATTGTTTTGTTTTTTTATTTTAGAACTTTTTACTCAGCCCACCAAACTTTTTTTTTCTCGATTTTTTGCCCTCGACCAAAAAAGTTTGCCCATCCCTGTTCTACAGTGTTATTAAGCTTAATCTTATTAACTCTAAAGCCGAAAACTTAATTATGCGGTTTGAATTGTTATTAAGAATAATGTAACCACTTCGAATGAATTTAGATTTCTCTTTTGCACTTTTACACAGAACTCCTTTATAAGCTTTTTTTTTTTCAGTTGGACCAAAGATTGAGCCATTTAATTTTCCCAATAATCTTGAAGAAGGAATGCGTTCTTTAGCTACTTGTGCGGTACTCTCTGGCGATCCACCAATCACAATTCAATGGTTGAAAGATGGTTCTGATATACCGTCAGAGCTTCAAGCAAGAATAGAAATGATTGATGAGTATTCCGCATTTTTAAGATTTACCGCCGTTGGACCACATCACAATGGGAACTACACCTGCGTCGCAAAGAATCCAGCAGCTACCGTAAACTACACAGCTTCCTTGGTCGTTAATGGTAAAAAATAATTTTAATGTATTTTTAAAAGATTATAGAACATACATAGAATCTTTTTTCAAGTTAGGAAAAGTAAATAAAATATTGTTGATCTTTTTTACTTAAAATCTGTGCCTGTTGCTTAGATCTCATGTAGAACAAAAATACCTACTTAATCACATGATTAACTTTAGAACACTGAGCTTTTTTTAGTAAATGTATCTTATTGGATTTGCAAAAAAATTATCCCTGTCTGTAATAAAATTTTTTAAAAAATCTAGTTTTCTAAGATCTGGTAGTAAAAAGGGGATTACTCAAATATCAGGGAAATACCTTAATAACATAAGTTTTATTTTTTGTCATCCATTTGATGGTATTTTGACAAGATAATTGGGGAACGTGTTTTTGAAAACTGGAAGTTTTATTTTAATTTTTTAAAAGTTTTTATTTTAAAAATTATCCATGATCGTAGTTAAATTTTCATATAATTTAGAACAGGACGCCAAATATCAAGTAAACTCTTAAATATTTTGAGTTCTATTTTGTGTCATCCCTTTCTTTATTTTATTTTATAACCGGGGTTTTGTCATTTCTTTGGTGTTATCTTGCCAAAATGAACGCGAACCAATTTTTTTTGAACAGTGAAAGTAGTTTTTCTTTTTAGAAAATGTTTCTGATAGTCTTTGACTCCAATAAATTTTCCAAATTTTTCAAGTAATTTATTATAGGAAAGTCAAATATTAAGGAATCTCTTAAATATCATGGGCTTTTACTTTTTTCTCATTCTTTTGGTCAAAATAAAAGTTAACGAATAAAAGTGGAATTTTTTTTTTAGCACAAATTTTTTTAGCAAATCCTTTTGATAATCTATGCATTTTTATTCATGACTTTAATAAATTTCAAATAATCTAGAATAAGATACTAAAATATTAAGGAAACTACATACACAACTAAATATCATAAGCTTCACTTTTTTTTATCCTTTTAGTGTTAACTTGCCAAAATAAATGTATAAAATTTTTTTGAGCACTGAAAGTATTTATTTTTCTTTTGGCAAATGTTTCTGATAGCCAAATTCTTCCATGACCTAAATAAATTTTTAAATAATCTAGAATAGGATACCCAATTATCAAGGAAACATTTAAAAATCATGGGATTTTCTTTTTCCTCCTTTTGGTGATAACTTGCCAAAATGAATTTGGAGCGTTTGTTTGAAGAAGGTTTAGAAGAGAAGGTTCTTTTTCTTCTTTTTAGCTAATATATCATATAGCCTTTTCAAAATTATTTATGACTATAATAAAATGTCATATAATTTAGAATAGGATACTCAAATAATAAGGAAAATCTTAAACATCGTGAGTTTCACTTTTTGTCCTCCCTCTGGTGATATTTTGCCGAAATGAACATTGAATGTTTTTTAAGACAGTTTTCTTTTATTTCTTCCTTAGAAACATATCTTATAGTTTTTGAAAAATTATACAGTGCTGTAATAAAATTTTCAAACAATCTAGAATAGGATAATCTAATATCAAGGAAACTTTTAGCAATCAGGAATTTTTCTTTTTGCCATTTACTTGGTGATGTCTTGCCAAAATGTAGATCATAATTCATGCAGATATTTTAAATGACAGAATAATTGTAGCGAACGCACTTACATACAAGAGAAAAATCTATCGTTTAGATATTATTTGACTTCAAAAAAGTATCATTTTAGATTTGTAAAAATTGCCTTCTCACAAAAATTGCAACATTCTCAAAATATTAAGATATAATAATCAATCATTAAAAAAGATTATTCAGTTAAAGTTTAATAAATCATGAATATCAATCCATAAAAATATCCAAAGGGTTCATCTATATCTATAAGGTTCGACTAGAAATGATATACTCTTCTATCCCGACGATTTCATGGACAGTGAACCTATCGATTGAGACTTTGACACTTTACAAATGGTTCAGCTCCATCTATTGAATCCCTAGACGCCATCTTGGGAACCTGGGTAGAATGAAAAAAATCTTTCTTTATGCTCTTTTATTCTTTTTTTCTTTCTTTTACTTTTCGTTTTCTTACAAGCAGTGTCCATTTTTCTTCTGCAGTTCCTCCCTTCTGGAGATCTCAACCAACTGACCGATCTGCAGTGATGGGGGAAAGTCTGACTGTAGACTGTCAAGCTAACGGATTCCCCGTGCCTCAAGTCAGATGGAAAAAAGACTACGGTACACTTCCTTTTCTTGAAAAGTTTTATTTTAACATTGAAAAGAGTTTTTGAGAGAGAGAGCCAATACATAATGCTTTGATATCTTTGGTATCAAGAGTTTAAGGATGTTTTACTTCTTTTAATGGATAAAATCTCAAAAGAGTTTTAGGAAGGATTTTTTTTTCTTTTGCCGTTTAATTTATTTATAGCGATGCGGCTTTAATTTTAAACCAACTTTTTAGATTAATTATTTTCGTTTTTAGAATCTTGATTTTGAAGACTTAATAGTATACTTAGTTCAATGATCCATTAAGAGTTTAGGAGATATTAAAAGTTTGTATTTCTTGTAAGTTGAACTAATTTGCTCAATTGTCAATTGTCAGAGGGTGTTTGAATGGCATTACTATTATCATTAACCCTGGAAATACTGTAACTTAGTATATACCTATATTGCCTAAAAGCAGTCAAAATGAGAGAAATAACTGATTGACATTGAGAAAAAATAACTGATTTGTAAAAAATTTATTTAAATAATTTTTAATATTTTTTTTATATTATTTACAGTTATATAACAAGTTATTAGTAAATATTACCAATAAAAAAAATTCACATCACTTGGAAAACCAATTTATTATTATTTGTACAATTTTTGCAAATGAAAAAACAGTTAAAAGTGCTCAAAATGACTTCCTTAGGTTATCTATTGTTAATAAAAGAAAAAGATTAACACGATAACGATTGTTTAAAACTAAAGATAATTAAATTAAATTAAATATAGGTTACATAATTAAAAATAAGGCAATTATGTGAATATCTGATATAACCTGATGTATAATCGTACAATTAACTATAATTATTCAGCATTTGTGCAATGAAGTAGGGGAAATGAACTATTCTATGAATGTGGTACTTCAAAAATCACTGTAGTAAATTTTTTTGTTGACGAAAATGCAGTGGCAGTCAGAGTCTTAATTGAGTTCAGCTTCCTTACCTATAGAGCGGAAGATTATTTGATGGATATATCATATGTAGCAACATTAATTGTTGCCTCTCAAAATGTCGGAACGAAATACGGAAAATTTTGTTAAAAAATCTAATTGTTCAAAAAATAATTCCTTGAGAATTTTTAAAAAAGTACATATTAAATCGCAGTATTCAAGAAGTTGCCACACAAAAAAATTCAAAAAGAATAATTGACGAGAACTTTACAATTAATTTATAATTTGATTTTTGACTACCAAAAAATGAGGATAGTAGGAAATCTTAAAATTATGGCATTAGTTTAAGGAAGAAAATCACTTTTGGAAGAAAAAGTTTTGGTCCCTTAATGTAATTAAATTTTTTTCGTATTTTAATATGTATCCGAAACTGATGAAGCGAATTAAAATAATTTTTCCTACAGTTATAAAATATATTTTTGTAAAAATAATTCCATTAAAAAAATATATATTTTGAATTATTTCTAATTTTATAATTTTTTTTACTGATCGTCGAAACAGTTTTTTAACATTAAAATCGATAAACTATTGTATTAATTTAATATACGAATTTTAAAATGTAAATTTTAAAATTTTAACAAAGTTCTTGATTGTTCATATTTAGAGAGTCTAGAATTCGAATACATCGAAAAAGAATTATGTTTATTCAGAGAAAATGCGTTTTATGTTTGATTTTGTAATTTGAAACATCGTCTGCACACATTAATTTGAATATTTAATGTTAAGTTTTATTTATTTAATTTTTTGGGTACTGTACATGAAATTTTGTGAATTTTTTTATCAACTTTATATGAGATCTTAAAATAGATGATATAAAGCTTCATATGATTGAGCTAAATATAGTATTTGATTTATATATTGCGAGGTCAACCGGTATTAAGTTAGCACTTTTTAGCTAGTCTTTAGTGACTAAAAAAGAAAATAATATTGGAAAATTCTTAGAAATTATTAAAAATAATATGCGTTTCTAAATTGTATTATGAGAAAGAAGGAAATCAAAGACATAAAATCTCATGTAGCATGAATAATTATATTAAACCTTTCGTTCAAAACACAAATAAGATTAGAAATAATATCTCAATAGATTGAAATCAAAGATATAAAATCACATGTAGCATGAATAATTTAATTAAACTAGTTCAAAACACAAATAAGCTTTAAAATAGTATCTCAATAGATAAAAATCTAGGATATAAAACTTTATTAAGCATAAATAATTTTATTAAGTCCTTAGTTTAAAATACTAATAAGCTTTAAATTCGTATCTCAATAGATTAAAATCACAAATGTAAAATCTCATCAAGCTTAGATAATTTTATAAAACCTTTATTTCAAAACACGAATAAGTTTTAAAATAGTATCTCAATAGATTGAACAAGCACTGAATTTCGAAATATGTTAGTTATTTAACTTTCCTGTTTAGAAACAACGCAAATAATAACTTAAGACGTTAGATATATATATATATATATATTTTTATTTTTTTTTTGTCTCTAAATGGGATGATGTAATACATTTAGAAAACTCTTCCGTTTCTTGGATAATAAATTGAATTGCACCACTTATGTTGACTTCATCGTCGCCTCGAAGAAAGACATCTACGGTTGAGGGATAACACTTCTTAACAGAACAGTAAATTGAATTTCGCTCTACTGGAAGAAAATCACTTACTCTCAAAAAAGTATCGAAATAGCAGACGCTATTCACAATCCGGTTCTCAGAATCAGCAGTTAGTGGGTTCAATTTATTGGAAACATTCCTTGGTGCTTAAGAAGATAAAGAGAAATAAAGTTCAAACTTTTATGAATAAAAAAAAAAAAAAAACTTACGAGAAAAGTACCTTTAATATGTCACTGAAGGAAATTTGATAAAAAATATAATTTAAACCAAAACTCATTTTCAAATGAGTGAGTAGTACGAAGGAAATATTATTTAATTCTATAAACTATAATTAAAAATGGTATACTGTAAGAAATTTCGGTATAAAGTACCGGCACTGTGGGTGAATTATTTGCAAAATCAGTTTAACCTTTAAATCCATTTTATCGTATAATCCATTTAACCGTAAAATAGAATCAGCGAGAAGGAGAGTAGTACAAAAGAAATATTATTTAATTCTATTAACTGTAATTAAAAGTGATACTCTGTACAAAAGTATTGATCAAATTACGTTATAATGTTTGCTACTTTGGGTGCATCATCCCTTTTACCGTAAAATTTATTTCACCGTAAAATATTATACCGTAATATTCTCAGTGATATTTTTTTATTTAAAGTGATTCGGTCATTTTACCGTAATCATTACGGTAAAAATCACAGTCCTTTTTTTGTTCTGTAACATATTGTAGTAACCATAGCAGCCGGTACTTAATACCGGCACACTGAGTACCGGTATTTTTTACCGGAATTTTATTCGGAATTTTTTTTACAGTGCAGGCCTAATTACAAATCAATTTTTTCATTCATTTCATCAGAACTGAAAGATAAAATAATTAAAATTTCATATTTTTTCACAAATTATTACTTATTGAGAGTGGAGGTGAGTATCTTCAAATGAATACATAAGCAAAGAATCTCGAAATATATTGGTTACTTAACTTAAGATTTGTTTAGTCATAGCGTACTCGATGTTTTGAGGCCTAGGGTAAAGTGATGATTACTTTTTTGTAATCATAACTGGAGGAACGTTTGGAAAGCTCTTCCGTTTCTTCCTAATAAATTGAATTGCCGCCACTTATGTTGACTTCCCCGTCACCTCGAAGAAGGACATCTACGGTTGAGGAATAACACTTCTTAACAGAACAGTAAATCGAATTTCGCTCTAGTGGAAGAAAATCACTTACTCTCAAGAAAGTATCGGAATAGCAGACGCTATTCACAACCCAATTCTCAGAATCAGCAGTTAGTGGGTTCAATTTATTGGAAACATTCTCTGGTGCTGAGGAAGATAAAGGGAAATAACGTCCCGAGGTTCAAAATTTTATGGCAAAGAAATTTTTGAGGAATGTCTGTAACTTATTTTTCTTGGAGTACTAAATTTAGAATAAATGACGTCACGTAGAGGTATTTTGGAAGCAGAAAATATGACTTTTTCAGGGATATTACTTTATTGCGAATTTCTCTGCCACTTTATGGAGATGCAGTTTGGTAGGGTAGGTCATCTTGCAACATAAAAGTTAAGAAATAAGTTTACAAAGAATGAGTTTCCAATATCCAAATGTAAATCCCTTCATGTGAAAACTTTTCTTTTCCATAAATATGAATGAGAATTTAAAGATTTTACGACGAATAAACAAGACTTTTTCTAGAGAAAGGTTAAGGTAAATATGATGTGAACAAAATCAAAAGTAGAATAAAAGGCTATTTTTCTACCTGGAAAAAGAAAAATATAAAAAATAGCAATGAAAATAAGATATACCTGTGAAATAATTTTTTCAAAAATTTGTCAAAAACTAATAAATTATTTTTAAAAAAAACGTTCTGTTTTTATTTCTGTTCTATTTTTATCAAAACTAATCAATAAAATTAATGTTACTAATAAATATTAAAATAAAAATAATACGTACTTATTAGATTTCTATTTATTAATAGATATAAACTTCGAGTGAATGTTTAGCGATCTAAAAAATGGAAAATTAAGAATCTTAAAAAATAAACTAAAGAATGAATATTCTCATAAAGTGCAGAATAATGCAATATAAAAAGTAAATCGAGTTCTAAGTTCTTTATTTACAATTTCTACTGTTACTCGTAAGATCAATTAATTTTGTCATAGGGATATGAAAATTCTTATGATGAAATATTTGGTAACATTATGCATCAGTTAAGTTGCAGTATTTAATGCTTATAGCTTCAGTTTGCTTCAAAATATAATTCCAATTTTGACAGGAAAAGTTATACCTTGTTTTGAATTTAGCGAAAAGTTCAACTTTGAAATGAAACTAAACTGCTGGGAAGTAATATATCGAGAGTAAAAGTACAGAAAACTCCTACTAAAAGTGTAAGGGATTTCGATAATGAAGGTGGGAGGTTTATTTCTTCCTGAAGGCAATGTTAAATATTTTTAGGAACCTGAATCAATCAGCCATTGACTGCATTAGTTTCTCAGTACCTTAAAATTTACAGCGGCTGTTACGAAACTAGTTTTTTTTCTCAAAGGTAAGTAAAATTAGGGCAGATCATAAAGATTAAGAACTACATAGCAAACTATGAATCACAAGTTAAACCACTTGGGATACCACTTCATTATGGACAGGCTGTATTATTTATCTAGTTGGATGAAATGTTGGCTGTTTTATTTACCAAAAATATTTTAGTTTTGAGGTTTCTAAGAATTTATTTGAAAAAATGCATTGTTTTTGGAGATAATCTATAGCCAAATCATAAAATATTGATAAATCAACTATTTTTATGCTTATTTGATGCAAATTTTGACAATAATCATTGTTCAATCTAAAATTTAAGTAATTTAGCAGTTTTAGAAAGCTAACTTACTGTATATATTCTGATAAAGTTACCGTAATAACACTTCTGGAAAAAAAATATACAGTAGTTAAACAATTCATTTAGTATAATTTTCAATTCAAGTGGTAATGGATAGAAGAAAATTATGGTTTTCAAAAGTTAAGTTTTTATGACACATTTAGATAAAAATACAAAGCTGCAAAGTAAGTTTAGCCGAATAAATGGTCTTTCCGTTAAAGGTATCACGATAAAAATTATAAATTTTTTTAACATATTATAAAACCTTGTTTTTACCAAAGCGCTTTGATAAAAATTTACCAAGCTTTTTGGTGCTTATTTGAATGAAAGTTCCGACAATAATCATTATTAAGCCTATAAGTAATAAAAAATTAAGATAGTTTAGATAAATAAATGTACTAGTTCAAATGTGTACAAGCGAGAAGTCTATAGTGGGTATGTGCCTAATTTGCATGGCATTTCCGGTCATAGGTTTTCTCGGCAATATGCAACTACTAAGGTGTGTTTTGCTTTGCTTTTAGTTCTCAACATTAGCTTTGAAGCTATGATAAAATTTGGTAAATGTGGTAAAAATTTGCATTTTTGTCATGAAACCTTAAAACCTGACACAAAAACTGAGTATTTATTCGGTAAAATTTTTTTCAGTATAGTATTTTTTATCTCATGAGTTGTAATAAGAAATATATTTATAAAAACCACCAGAATTTCTGGAAAACCGTTACCATATAAACATAAAAAATACCAAATAAATGGTTTACGTACAATATAATTGTTGTTATTTACCAGATAATTAATAAAACCATTCTGATTGTTTTGAATGTTTTTTACCAGAATAGTTAGAACCATATAGTCCTTTCATTTTACCAGTATTTTTGTTTTATGTAATTTTTCTGAATTTTGATTAATGCTCCTAAATTTCTTTTTATTTGGGTTAAAGGGTTGAGCAAAATAGTGATTTACAAGTTTTTACCAAATGTATTTTTAATAAACGACTAATTATTATTACTTTTAGTTAAGAATACTTCCCAGGTTTCTGAAATTTTCCGCAAATAATAGCTCAATAATCAGATGTATTTATTGCCTGAA
This sequence comes from Parasteatoda lunata, assembly GCA_949128135.1. NCBI lineage: Eukaryota > Metazoa > Arthropoda > Arachnida > Araneae > Theridiidae > Parasteatoda > Parasteatoda lunata. The sequence goes on along the minus strand of OX421976.1, from coordinate 64,411,925 downwards.
GTTTATTGTGCATAAATAGATAATATCTCTAAAATGATATATTTTTTTAAATGAAAAATTTAAATAATAAAAAAATATACACTAAACACTAAAGTAAGACAAAAATTCAAATGATTTAAAACAACATTTTATTCAAGAACTAAATTTTAAAAATTTCTATGACATTTCTAATGGATTTTTAACATTTATTACAATAAATTTAATGATAATTACTAGATTTGAATTTCATTCATATGAATATACCCTTGATTGATAAAATTTAAAACCGTAGTAAAATCATATTTTTTGGGATACATTCATACTAAATCATTTTTAATTTAAAAAACGGAAAAAGCATTATTTACTTTTTTTCAAGAATTTAAATTTGTTTTTAACATTTAAACTTTATTTATTTATTTTCATAAACTAACAAAACACGAATAGTTTATTTTCTTCTAATGCATACTTGAAAACTTGCTTCTTTTTTTTTTTACTCCAAATATGTCTTCCCAATCCAACCTCAATACACAACGAAGAATATTTTAACGATTGTTATTCTTGCATCTCCTTGGAAAAATATTCTTTCCCTAGCTTAAGAAAATTTACTAAGAAAACTCAAGTCACGAAATTCGAACTCAAACGAGCAAATATATCGGTTCGAAGAGAACTGCAATAAGAAAACTTGGTTTTCACGAAAAGCCAGATGCACGAAAACAGGATCTTGTCACACTCCGACGACATCTTCCAGAAAAGGACTGACGAGTAAAGATGTTTGTCAGGGGGATGAAGTACTCTTCTCTCAACGACAAGAATACTTTATCAGGGAATGAGTGAAGAGAACTTGAACAAATGAACCAGTTTATTCGAGGATAAGCTTCGAACTATCGGTGATCTAAAATATATGAATACCTAAAAGAAATATATTTTTTTCAAAGTTAGTGTTAAAATTGAGTAGACACGTTGGCCTTATTTGTTTAATCATATGGAATAGTTACTAGTTAAGTCATAGGCAGCGTTATTTTTTACTTATTAATTTTTTTATTTTTATTTTTTTTTTTTGTTAAATAACATTTATAATTTCTTTTGCAAGTAGTGTTTTTCAGAACATATATATGTTAGAAATATAGGGAAAACATTGAAAATAATAAAGATTAATGAAAAGAGAAGAAGACAAATTATTGAAATAAAATATTTTTTAATAATTCATCTTCTTTTCTTTTCATTAATCTTCATTACTTTCCATGTTTATTATAAATTTTTAACTTATTTTATGAGTTCTATATACTTGCAGCTTATGCATATTAAATAAAACTTATTAATTTTCTTCGTTTTACTCTTTTTTGTCAATCCTCTTTTGTCTTTATTCGTTCCAATGAGGTTCATCTTCCAATGAGGTTAACCGGGTTTTGAATCCCAGCGATAACTAGTCGATACGAATTTCGTAGTCGACTCACACTAACCAGAGTGTTGGCGTAAAATATCGCAAGTTCGAGTATTAAATTAGTTTATGAAGTATTATCGAGTATTAAATTAGCTATATATATATATATATATATATATATACTCTATTTAAGTTTCATTAGTCACACAAAAATTAATTAGATGACTATTCTGTTTGTTTTATTATTTTTAATTACAATTGATTTTAATTGTTTTAATTTTTTTTTACTGCGGTGTTTTTAAATAATGAATATGTTGTAGGCTAATTGGAAAATCCTGATCTTTTCAAATTTTCAACGTCTAAAAAATGACGATAATAGTTTGCAAAAAGTCGAATTTTCCAATTAGCTAGAGACATAAAGATTAAATAACAGATCATAATTATTTTAAGTAAATAAAACTATGAATAGAATCAAGCGAATAAAAATGGAAATTATATCTGAATTGTAAGAGTTAAATAATCACAAATACTCTATCTACGTATAGTAGCACATCTTACGCCACCGATCTTACATTCAGTTAATTTAGAATATCAAATTATTTTCAGAAAAATTCAATTACTGATACCGTTAATTAATAGTGAAAGGAGAAAAAAGTTTTAGAAGGTGTCATTAATTTAGTTATCTTAGCTATTTGGTAAATTTTTGCTCTTTTTACAGCTCATTTTATTAACGCTAAAAGGAACTAAAAAATGGATAAAAGATTCTATTAAAAAACATATATTGTCACTCACCGTTTAAAAGGAAAACTTTAATAATATTAAGCGTGTAGTTACACTACTGAAGTAAAGTGTTAGATTTTTTAATTTTCTAAAGCCATTAGGATGGAATTTGAATTGATGGGTAACTTTTGGAAATTTCTATAAAAAAGCTGACACTTTATATATCATCTGTTTTAGCGTTACTAACACGATATCAAAGTATTTTCGATTCTTACTATAATATGTATTGTATTTGAGTAGATTAAAATTACGTCAATGTTGGGAATAACTTAATTTAGGCACTGTAGAAAACTGTTTCTTTAAAGTTGAGCAAAAATGTGTCAAAATAGCTCTGAAACAAGCAATGGTCGAATTTGAAAACCGCGTGTGTTTAAAATTTAAACAATATATAATCATTTTCTTTAAAAAATGAACAGTTTTAAAAGTGATATGGAATGAAAAATGTGTAAAAGAGGTTGCCAGCAGGGTCCGAGCTAAGGACCTCTGGATATATAGTAGGATATTGTAACCACCCCAATCATATAACCCACTCGAGTGAAAAATTGGAATTTCTCTATAGATCACACCATGATATACTAACTTCTAGTTTCAATGATACAAATGGTTGTTATTTGGAAAAATATGGTCCCAATTTCTTAGTTAGAAAATTGGTGATTTCAATATCACATTTCGCTTATTTCGCTTTATCATAAAAACTTTTAAGCGAATGGAATATATAAAGCTTCCTAACTCTCCTGGACTCCCTAACTTTTGCTGTTTCTCCCGGAAATAGTTGATTCGAATCCTCATGGCAACCAGCAAACATTTCTCACACCTTTCTTCCTCCACATCACGTTTGAGACTATAAATTTTGGTCGGAACTGAGAATATTTTATTCCGATTTTGAATATAAAGAGTATTCAAATAATTGTATCAGAGCTACATTGACATATTTTTGCTAAATATTTTTGCTCAAGAAACCCTTTATTACATTGGTATAAAAAATATTCTCACCTTAAATAGGAGATATAGAACAACCTAACTATATACCTAATCTGAGATTAATTAAGTATCTATACAATAATGCACAAAAAGTATTGCTTATTTATCAAATGAATAGCATTTACCGAACTAAAAAGAAAAAAACATATTTCATATGAAATTTGTAACGTTTTGCTAAAATTAAAGTTACAATACTATAAAATAATTTGTTAAGAGCAAAGTATTTACGACAAGTTGTTTTCAATATTCAGACACTCAAGATTACATTTTCCTTTGTTAGTGTAGTTACTTTAATAGATTATTAATAGACTTTACATTTGAAACTTATCCGTTGTCCATT